>JAVJIX010000174.1:0-685000 GCA_036785185.1 Paratrypauchen microcephalus | reverse complement strand
TTAGTCACAGTTAGTTTGTGATTTAACAAGGGGGGGCAATTACTTTTTCACATAGGGCCAGATAGGTTTAGATTTTTTTTGTGCACTAATAAATGGAATCATCATTCAAAAACTGAATTTTGTCTTTCCTTGGGTTGTTTCTGTGTGATATTAAAATTGGTTTGATGATCTGACAATGTTTTGAGTGATAAATATGCAAAAAACACAGAAATCAGGAAGGGGGCAAATACTTTTTCACGGCACTGTACATACATACATACATACATTCTCCTCTCACATACATATATTCTCACTCTCACATACATATATTCTCGCTCTCACATACATATATTCTCACTCTCACATACATACATACATTCTCCTCTCACAAAAATATATTCTCACTCTCACAGACATGTATTTTTTGTACTCAAGTACGTACATTCTCACGCTCACATACATACATTCTCCTCTCACATACATATATTCTCCCTCACATACATACATTCTCACACCCACATACATAAATTCTCACTCTCACATACATATATTCTCACTCTCACATACATACATTCTACTCTCACATACATACATTCTACTCTCACATACATACATTCTCACTCTCACCAGTGTTGGGTGTAACGCATTATAAAGTCAGTGCCCACTGATCCCACGGCCCTGGGAAACGGCCAGGAACGGGCGGGAGAAGGACTAAAGCACGCAGCCGGAGCATTGTGCCACCTTCACCTCAAGCCTTTTCTGGCCGACCCAGAGCCGGTTGCAGCGCACCGCCTCAGAGGACGTGCGCTTGGCGGGTCAGCAATGCGCCCCCCGGTCAATTTCCATCGTGGGCCGATCCCCTGTCCCCTGTCCCCGGAGGCAGAGAGTGAGAATATATGTATGTGAGAGTGAGAAAATATGTATGTGAGAGTGAGAATATATGTATGTGAGAGTGAGAATGTATGTATGTGAGAGTGAGAATATATGTATGTGAGAGTAAGAATATATGTATGTGAGAGTGAGAAAATACAGTATGTATGTGAGAGTGAGAATGTATGTATGTATGTAAGAGTGAGAATATATGTAATGTGAAAGTGAGAACATATGTATGTAAGAGTGAGTATGTATGTATGTGAGAGTGAGAATATACTGTATGTATGTGAGAGTGAGAACATATGTATGTAAGAGTGCGAATATATGTGAGCATGAGAATATATGTATGTGCGAGTGAGAATATATGTATGTGCGAGTGAGAAAATATGTATGTGAAACTGAGAACATATGTATGTGAAACTGAGTATGTATGTATGTATGTATGTATGTATGTGAGAGTGAGAATATATGTATGTGTGAGGGAGAATGTATGTATGTGTGAGAATGTATGTGTTTGCAAGTGAGAATGTATGTGTGAGAGTGAGAATCTATGTATGTGAAAGTGAGAACATATGTATGTAAGAGTGAGTATGTATGTATGTGAGAGTGAAAATATATGCATGTGAGGGAGAATATCTGTATGTGAGAGTGAGAATATATGTATGTGCGAGTGAGAATATATGTGAGTGTGAGAATATATGTATGTGCAAGTGAGAATATATGTATGTGCGAGTGAGTATGGATGTATGTGAAAGTGAGAACATATGTTTTCAAGATTGTTTATTTGTCATATGCAGAATCAACACAGGGTCAACAATGCAATGAAATGCTTAGGATCAGAATAAAAATAAGATAGAAGGAGCGAGTTGGCACGGAGCGACTGATCATCAGTGCGTCCATCTTGCAGCGCAACCTGATACTAGTGTGTGTATGTAAGAGTGAGAATATGTGAGTGTGAGAATGTATGTATGTAAGAGGAGAATGTATGTATTTGAGAAGACCAGAATAAATCATGTCTTGAACGGCCCCTCATACTCAACATTCAACTTATAGGATATATTTAGTTTAGAATATTTTAATCGCTGTGGTAACGATCCTCAACATACAACTTATAGGATATATTTAGTGTTGAATTGTTAATCACTGTGGTAACCGTCCTCAACGTTAAATACTTACGATATAATTAGGATTTATTTAGTTTTCAAAATTTTTAATCACTGTGGTAACAGTCCTCAACATTAAATACATATTATATATTTAGTTTTGAATTGTTAATCACTGTGGTAATGGTCCTCCACAGTAAATGCATACAATATTTAGGATATATTTAGTTTTGAATTTTTTTAATCATTATGGTAACCATCCTCAACATTCAACTAATAGGTTTTATTTAGTTTGGAATTGTTAATCCCTGTGGTAATGGTCCTCAACATTAAATACATACGATATAGTTAGTTTGGAATTGTTAATCGCTGTGGTCACGGTCATCAAACATTCAACTTTAAGGATATATTTAGTTTTGAATTGTTAATTGCTGTGGTAATGGTCCTCAACATTAAATTCATAAGATATATTTAGGATATATTTAGTTTTGAATTGTCAAACGCTGTGGTAATGGTCATCAACATTAGAATAGATAGAATAGAATGAATAGAATGACTTTTATTGTCACTGTTCACATGTACAATTTACATTATACATACTCAAATTGAGATTGAAAGCATCTCACTTCAGTGCAGACATTTAAGTAGGATATTTACAACACACTTGAATTGTTAATCACTATGGTAACGGTCATCAACATTCAATTCTTAGGATATATTTAGTTTTGAATTGTTAATCGCTGTGGTAATGGCCATCCACATTCAATACGTAGGATATACTGTATTTAGGATACAACATATAGACTAGGGCATGGCAGAAAGCCTGTGTAAAAAGTGTGTTAAAAAACTCAACGTATGATAAGCCTAATATTAAAATGAATTCTTATCAAACCATAATCTGTGACTAATAAACGTTCCTGTAAAATTGCATGTGCTGTTGTAGATGTTGATGTGAGTAAAGACACGTGAGGTTTTGAGTGTGTCGAGTTACAGCGACTCCTCATAACTAAAGATAGAGCTGTGTTTGAGCAGGCTCCACTTTCACAAACAGGCACATCATACAAGGATCATGTACTACTACTACAGTACTATTACAGGGGGAGAATAGAGCATCAATAACACACACATTTTATAAATGCAGAGTTACATAAAGATAATAACAATATGGCCTACTATCAAAATAGACAAACTTTATTAATCATATGGACAGTAGCTCACTGTTAAAGAAAATTGTATGTAGTGCCTTTAACGAATTATCAAAGTGTTTCCTTGAGTTGGTTCATCTCCTATTGTAAAACCATAGGATGAGATAAGGACAAAGACTGATTAACTGCTTAAACAAACAATCAATGTAATTGCTGATTAGTGAGGAATGTGTGTATGGTAAAGATTAACTTTGGCTACGTTCACACTGCAGGGCTTAATGCTCAATTCCGATTTTTTTGTGAAATCCGATTTTTTTGCGAGGCCGTTCACATTTCCAGTTAAATGCGAATTGTATGTGATCTCCAGTGTGAACGCTAAACTCCCCAAAAGTGTCCCGCATGCGCCTTGGAGGACACGATGATGTCACACGCAGTGAACGCGCTCAATGTTTACGGAAGTAGCCTAAAGTTGCTTTCGTACCGGAGCCAAAACATGCACAGCTTATTTGTTTTAAGGAGGAGACGGAGAAGGACGAGGTTTTTGGCCACGGCGTTTTGCGGGGCAGTGGCAGCAACGTGTGCAGAAAGGAACATGTGGGTGCGGAGTCACAGGCAGGAGGGGTGGGATTGCTACGTGCTTCGCCGCTTCACTGATACGAGTTTATATACTATTTTCGCATGACGAGAAGAACGTTTGTGCACATTTGTGAACGCCTACTTGTACCACTCTCATTGGAGGAAACACACTCAGGTCGGATGAATGCGACCTGGCCGTTCAGACTGCAGTCGCATGTCAAAAGACGGAAACCAATGGGATAGTTTAGGACCACATATCCAAGTTAGCATGGATCGCATTTGAAGCAAGATCGGATCTGTGTCTTACCAGCACTGTCATTAGAAGATCACGAAGCCTCTCGGATAGAGGCAAAACGAAAACAAACTTTGGGTCGTTTCAGGCTGACAGTGTGAACTTCTCCTTTTATCATTTGTTGTAAAGCTTGGTGATTGATTCTGGAAATTTCCGTTCCTATGTGGTCCCAAATAAAAGGAAGGGCGAGGAGGTATTCTTTGAGAATTGAGTGTGTGGCCTAGACGGAAGCAGAGGCGGCTCTGTTTAACACATGCTACACCTCATTCTCCCTCATACGAGTATAATACTTCTGTGTCTGTTTTCTCATTTGTTCCCTTTGTGGATTGGGATTAGGAAAAATCCCTGACACTCACACATTACATTATCAAAGACAGAAAAAAAGTTAGTTCATGTTTGCTAAGAAACAAGATAAGAATTAACGAGACAACTTAGGACAATGACTGACTGAGCAGAGGCGACGTTCTTATTACCTCTTTTATGTCTTTGCAATTAGCTCGCTTCATTTTCAGTTTTCAACATAGAAAATCAACAGACAGATGGGTCAAATGCAGACAATGCAGGCCTATTACAATATTCCCAAAATTAAATGAAGTAGCCCTAAACTAGGGTAACCAAATGTCCTTATTTAGCCAAGACAGTAGTCACAGTTCAGTTTTGAGCGCTGTGTCCTCTGTCCCAGTGAATTTATGCAAAACAAGTGATTTGTCCCAGTTTTATACAAGGCATGCTTGACCAATCTGAGAAATCTATTATCATTTGTTTAGATAATATACAGAAACAATTCAGAAGAATGCATTGACAGAAGCGCCTCAGATTATAATTGACACAAGAATGGACAATGTTATGCTCTCTTTTCACCGTTTTTAATTTTGAAAATCTGGTCACCCTAAGTGTATTTCGATTGAACAAAGTCTGTTCAAATTGTTCATTCATAAAAGCCTTTGACTCCAGCTGTGATCATTTCTAACTCCTCAAGGCAGCCCATGTTTTATCTTCTCTTATCGCTTCTCCTCAGCACCAGAAACTACAAAGTGCTGAAATTTGTGAATGAAAATTTAAAGCTCAAAAATCCTTTCAAGACATTATGAATAAGAAATCAAATGCACTTTTATGAATGGATATTGTACCAAGAGAACAAGTGACAAAAAAGGCTCAAAACAGCACAAAAAGAACTGAAGAAAAGAGTCCAGAGTTGTCCCAAGCTTGTATACCATCTGTTCATTGTTGCCAAGGACAGCTCTGTGACAAAGTCTTAGTGAATATGAGGGCCCCAAAGACTTAAATAAACGTGTCAAATATGCTAATGATGTAGTGATATAATGTCATGTAACTGTAGCAGTCCCAGAGCACTGTATAGAGAGGGGAGTATCTTGGCAGTGAGGACAGTAAAGCTTTGGTCAAGCTGGACAGTTCTTTTATACTTCAACAGTAATTATGGGCACATAATGAAGGTGCCAGACTAAAGAGGAAATAATCGACTTCTGCTTCACTTTCACACCTTTGAAAGCGCTCACATTCACAGGCTAATATGCTATAGCTTACACAAAACAAAATCAAATGAAATTATGTTATTGCATTTACAAGTAACCTATATGTAACTTTTCTTGTGGAAAAGCCACCCACTTGGCTCCATGGAGATGTTATTGCTTTGTCTGGAATGTTTTGTATTATGGCATTAAACTTATTTATCACTATGGAGACAAGTAGGTGATGCCAAAAGATGAAGTTAGAAGTCAAATCTGTGGTGAGGAGAGCCATCTCACAATAATGTGCATGTTTCTCATGCTATTATAAACATCTGAATAAAAGCATAAGAGACAAGCATTATGGCTGTTCAACATTTCTGACAAAACAATAGCATCACCATGGAGACAAGCTGGTGGTAGATCCCAAAGAAAACTTACAAAGTGCACCTTTACTGAGTGCATTGTCTCTTAGTCTACAGTTGCAAATTTGACAGTATAATGGTATCTATCTAGTCTTATAATAAACATAAACGCCTCATACTTACTCTTGTGATGTTGCCCCCCCCCCCCCCCCGAGTTCTGGGTTCGCGAACTCGGGGGGGGGGGGGGGGGGGGGCGGCAACATCACAAGGAAAAACACAGGTGAATGTTTCATCCATCTGTGGGATCCACCTGGCGCTAGATAACATCGCGGATAAATGGATTTGGAACTGTGGGGAAGAGCGGCTCAGTCCATATTCATTATCGTACGTGCCGGGGGGAGGATTGCGAGTCGCACAGACCTGCATGAAGTGGGGACCTGACAGAAACCAGAGTTCTGGTAAATTGTCTGTTCGCCTGGGTTCTAAAATGTATCGATTATGTTAAATTCCCCTTTTGTAATCAATTCTCCTGGAAAAATGTGATTCAACTGGACTTCACTTTGTTTTGACTGAAACTTCTGCACAAACACGTCCAAGGCCGCCACCCGCCGCTTATCTCACAGACTCTACAAAAACATTGCCACACACTATTGGACACACACTCACATGTATTAAGTAATACTGCCCTGTCTATTTTTAGGATGTCTGCTTCTTCTTCAGTTTTCAATCAATTTCATGGATTTCTGATCTTTTCCCTTGCCCCACACCCTTCCCTCTTGTCGCCAAAGAAAAAGACACCGTATGTTACCTATCCAATTGTTTTCTGTCATTACATGTTGTGTATAATTGTCATTGATTGTATTGCATCTTTTCTACTCTGCATCTTCCAGTCGGCGGCGCGCGCAAGCGCAGCGGCCCCTCCCCTAGCCACTCTATCACTGTCCTGCCTGGTTAGTGGGGAAACTAAATTTCGAATTCACTCTATGTACATATGATTGTTTTTCGACAATAAAGCAACTATGACTATGACTTACTCTACACTTCTGTCAATAGACCTCAATAAGACTTGTAGCATTTATTATAGTAGGATGTAGGGCCTATTGGTCAATTAAAAGCCATCATAATCCCTCTATGTGCAGAGGCAGAAAGGATGCTATCCTATTTAACCATAAGCATCAGTCCATTAAAGTTGGATTGGAATTTGAGTTGGAGTTGAAAGAGACGTCCCGCAGACTCAGTACTATTAGAAACTAAGCAGAAGAAACACATTAGGCCTATCTATATCTGCAGCATTGCTTTGTTTTTCTCTCTGATGAGAACCCCAACTCAAGACATCCCTGAAAACTGCACTTTGTCACGCATGAAATCTGACCCTCACGTGACGTTAAACTGTGGCTGTGCAGTTCTGGTTTAGTGGGTCACCTTGTGCTTGACTTCCTACCACCCCCTTCCCTCCGTCCACCCCCTCTCTGCACGGGACAGCGGCCAGTCAGCGCGACCCAAATGCTGCCGCTGCTGACTCGCAGGAGCGGACAGGAGCGGAGAGAACGCACGGCACGGACGCAAGTAGCTGGGCTGAAGCGAAGAGGCGTAGATACCAGATACGAGGAGACAGGAGCGAGGAGGAGGCAGGAGGAGGGAAGGGGAGGGGGGAGGACACCGTAGGAACAAGCAGTGCGAGAGGGGCTAGTTGTAGATGTAGCTAGGGTGAGCTACCCAAACGCCCGGGCTGCTCCGCCAAAACATCCATGGGTGGTTGCGTCGGGAGCCATCACGACTCTTCGGGCAGCCTCAACGAGAACTCGGACGGCACTGGAGGTAACTTATAGCCGGCTTATCCGCAGCTTTCGGCGGCTGAGAGGGTGTGTGTTTAAATGGGCTTCCTTTGGGGATTAAAAGCATGTTGTGTCCTGGCTGGATGTTGCTGGTTGAGGGGGGTCCTATGGCTGGCGGTCGGCTCCGGTGCGTTAAACCGGAGCAGCGCGCAGACACGGCAGCTCTCCCCGGTGTGCGTCGTCCTCGCTGCGGGCCCCGATGCCGCGTCTGCTCGCCACTTTACAAAGTATGGGTAATGTGAAGTGAACACCGCTGCCACCCTTTGTTCTTTGGCGGTGCTAGCGGTGGCTAAAGCGGAGTAGCTCAGTTAGCCTGCTAGCTCTTGTGCATAATAAATATATGGGTCACAGACAGACAGTGTGTTTGGTGATTACAGTGGGCCCCGGTGCAAACAACGCAACCTTACATTATGGACACTTTCTATGTGGCATGGTGTTTACAGCCCCTCTCCTCCGTGTGTCAACATTCAGCAATAGCCATTTTAAGACCTGTAATTCATGAGTATTCTCTATTAATCGTTATTATGATGTGGTTTAGGTCTTGCCATGCCCATTTAATAAAACTGCAATGCTCCATAAATGACCAGTTGAGGGTTATGGTGACATGTGATGGGGCCTTGGCATTAACTACTTTAACATGTCATTTTTGCATCTCCAAAATGACTTGTTTTGTGATACCTCTGTTTGGTTAGGCCACATGCAACACCTATACCACACCATATTATGTGCAATCTGTGAAATACTTACACCTTATTTGTTCTTTGATTTAATCCTACCTGCACCTTGTACATTGTACCTTGTATTTTTTATTACATTTTATTACATATTTTATTTTATTGTTTATTATATTGTTTATTATATTGTTTACTTCTTCCCCTGCACTTTTTCTACCATGCGTGAAGAGTCCCTCAGTCGTCCAGGTAGAATCCATGATAAAAGGAGAAATTCAATTTGTCACCTGGACAAAGTTTGTTTGGTCGAAAACGTTTCGCCGCTCATCCGAGAGGCTTCGTCAGCTCTTTTTTACCATGTACTATTATTGCATGTTATTAGTACTTCTTGACTCTCTTAGCGAGTCAACGGTTCTACTGATCCTAAGCATTTCATTGCATTGTTGACCTTGTGTTGATTCTGCATATGACAAATAAACAATCTTGAGCCTACTTCTGTATCCCAGTCCAAAACAAACATTACTGCATAATATAGCTTGGGTCTAAAAAGATAAATTAAGGGTAAAGGGCAGTCAACCTAAATGATTTAGATCAGTATTAAGATCATAATAATTAAATAACATTTTCACTTTTCACAAATCACACAACATTGCAATTAAAACTACTTGAATCTCAGTGTCTCGTAGTATTTAGTATTTTACGCCATACTAAATATTACTACAACTACTTCTACTACTACATATACCACTAATACAAAATGGCAATCTACTACTTCTATGCTTAGGCCCAGTACATTCAAAACAGTGTTAAGTTGTGATTTACTGCAAACATGGTCCTGGTTGATGTTATCAGGCAGTGTCCAGGAAGGGAAGATCCTATAGAAATGACACGCACTTCAGATTTAGACTTTGGACTATGGGACTGAGGCAGCATTACGGATATTAAAAGGCAAGCCAATAGACTGTCATGTGTGAAGTAATTGTAACACATTATTGTTGTCCTTGGCTGGATTTTAGATGAGGTTAACTACCCAATTGTTTTATTTTGATGAATATTTCAGTAATAATTAATTACATTCTTAAAGGAAAAGTAATGTTTTTTTACAATCTGAACCTTCTTTTGGCAATAAAACAAATAGCTTTACTCACCCATAGCAGTCTGGTGTCAATTGGAGCAGTATCGCTGAAGTTATGTTGTAGCCGTTCTGTTCTACTAATGATCCCGTATCCGTTAACATGGTGCTCGGGGCATTACTTTGCGGTTTTCAAATCACAGAAGATCGCTGTGTCAGCGTAGACTTTTAGTGGATTCCAAAAGGGCCTGAAACCCGATATCCAGCTATAGTTTCATTTGATGACGTCATCAGAGAGGACGGTGCGCATGCGTGAACTCAGCTGTTTTGTAAACACCGCTAGTCCGAAAGAAGCTAACACCGCTCTGAACTTTACTTTTCTGTTGCGATATCGGGTTTCAGGCCGTTCTGGAATCTACTAAAAGTCTACCCTGACACAGCGATCTTCTGTGATTTGAAAAGTGCTAAAGTTTGTGTTATTTGGAGACCGCAAATCAGTGCCCCGAGCACTCACGCTAACGGATACGGGATCATTATTAGAACAGAACGGCTACAACATAACTTCTTCAAAACTGCTCCAATTGACACCAAACTGCTATGGGTGAGTAAAACTACTTGTTTTATTGATAAAAGGAGAAGTTCAATTTGTCAACTGGACAAAGTTTGTTTGGTTGAAAACGTTTCGCCGCTCATCATTGTTTTATTGCCGAAAGAAGGCTCAGATTGTAAAAAAACGTTACTTTTCCTTTAAGTAGGGGTGTGCAAAAATATGGAAATATCAATATATCGTATTTTACTAAATTATTTTGTTACAGGGCTACAGTTTTGTTGCTTATTTAGAGGAAGGTTTATGCAACACATTTGACATTTTCACTGTTTTGATGATTAAAATGGGTGTGTTTTAGATTAACTTTGCACAAGAACTGGTTTAACAAAGACTTTTGGTATCACAGCCATGATTTAGTCTTTATTTTCATGGAATCAGTTTGAAATATATTGTATCAAATCAAAAGCTCATTGTATTGTGGCCTATGTATCGAGGTATCTACAACTTGTTAATATACCCAACCCTTTTATATAACTTTTATACCTTACATTAACATTGTTTTGTTGCATAGAGCAGATTTCAGAATCATGTTGTGTGACCTATTGTTGAAAATAAGTTGCTGTAACGTATCTTCATGGCAGAGGAAGGAAGTGCATTGTATGCTGAAACATTTTGTGGTTGTTTTTTTAGTCCGAGACGCAGGATAGAGCGTCACAATGAAAAGTGTTAGATGGAGACAGATGAAACATGGGTTAATGTGAGCACATTGTAGATTAGCACAGACAATGATTCAATCACCTGTCCAAGGTCATGGGTGAGATAGCGTTCAGCTGGATCTGCCACAGGATACAGACAAGATTATTTGGCAATTTAGAGAATAACATGGTGCTTATTTAAAGGAATATTATGCAACTTTTCTGGTTGTTGTTGCCTTGTGCGGAATGCATCAGGGTATCTTTTATCTTAGCACTCATCTAGTTCCATGGAAATGAATTCTAGTTAATCGCGCAAGTCTCCATGCAGTCAAAGTTGTGGAGCACAAGAATTAGATGAAAAGCCCATGATTGTGTGTACTGCTGTAAAGAAAATTCAATAGATGTGCACAGGTCAGGAGTAGATAAAATAAACCATGCTACAACAAGCTCCAACTTCCAAGAACTAATCCAGGATATAACCACATTTATAATGAGAATAAACTGGGATTTAAACAAGACTAAACCAAGGTTCAATTAACACTAATGGATGACTTAAAGGAAAATTAACATTTTTTACAATCTGGGCCTTATTTTGGTAATAAAACAAGTTGTTTTACTCACCCATAGCACTTTGGTGTCATTTGGAGCATTTCTGGAGATGTTTTAGATTTGCGATATCCGTAACGTGAGTTCTCGGGGCATGTTTGCGGTCTCTAAATAACACAAACTTTAGCACTTTTCAAATCATAGAAGCTCAATGTCTTAGTCTACACTTTCGTTTGAGTCAAAAGTGGCCTGTAATCTGAGATTTATCCATAATTTCGAGTAGATGAGGAGGCCAGTGCGCATGCGTTCATTCACAGTTGTTTTGCAGATAAGAAGACGCAACTTTTCTGTTGTGAGTGACACATGGCAGAAGATTCGGACTTTGAGGCTGAAGAGGACTTATGGAGGACTGAGGACTGAAGAGGAGTATACGGATGAGGATACAGAATGGATACGGATACGGAGACAGTTTTAGGAGCAGCGCAGAGAACAGCCATCGGTTTCGCATTATTTCTCAGAATCGTGCTGAATCTGCTGGCCTTCTTTCTTTTCCTTTGCTAGTAAAAAATCGTCCTGACTGAAGTGGGTACTGCAAACATGATGGTCCAAAGGTCTTACAGCTTTGCGTTTCATGTTTGGGTCCCGAGAGCTGAAAGCGCGATAAGCTGTGACTCCGCACATGTGCACTGGCCTCTTCATCTACTCGAAACTATGGCTAAATCTCAGATTACAGGCCACTTTTGACTCAAACGAAAGTGTAGACTAAGACATTGAGCTTCTATGACTTGGAAAGTGCTAAAGTTTGTGTTATTTGGAGACCGCAAACATGTGCCCCGAGAACTCACGTTACAGATATCGCAAATCTAAAACATCTCCGGAAATGCTCCAAATGACACCAAAGTGCTATGGGTGAGTAAAACAACTTGTTTTATTACCGAAATAAGGCTCAGATTGTAAAAAACATTAATTCTCCTTTAACAATGGTAAACACCAAATGTAAAAATCCTCACTGTAACATTCACGTATACTGGTTTAAAACTAATTCTGCTTTCTAATTGGATCAGCTTGAGAAATAAAGACAAAATGTTATCGTAAACAACTTTTGCATCATGTAAGACTGTAAAATAATAACCCTGCTTCATACCACAAAAGATGCCTACACCACAGTTTAAGAAGCACTGTTGTAGATGTGTCCAGTATGAACTTAAGACACATTTTACACCAGGGATATTTTGATTACATCTCTGAGGCTGTGCCCTAGTTTGAAGGATTATGGGTAATGGATTTAGATGGAAGTCTAAACATTGTCATAACAGTGTTGTGAAATTCCTTTGTTTTTGCTACTAACAATGAAAATGAATCAGCTATTGTTTCTGAACATAGTACTATGAATTCTGCGTGGTTAATTTGATCATTACGTGAATGAGAGTCTTCACAGGAACGGTGAAGTATTTAGTGTATTAAAGAGCAGACAGGACTCAGGAGTCATTGATCCCTTTGACAATCAGCTGAGCCAGCAGACAGGAAGCTGCTACAAAATGGGACTTACTGTAGACCTCAACATTTTATTACATTGTACATATGTAATATAGTAATATGCAAGAGGCTTTAAGTTACCAACGCATCAGAATGTGAGCCCTGATGTTTCATGCTGTTCTTGAGCCATTGAGTTGAAGTGTGACATAGGAGATGATTTTAACACGGTTACCTGAAGATTCCCTACCTAGTTGTCTCTACTGAGATCATGTTTCTGCTCTGCCTGAAATGTTTGTCAGTAAATCAGTAAACCTGCTCTATTTTTTAAATTAACCTTGGCAAATCTGGCCTATAACTTGGCCTGGTGGTTTCACATGCTAGTCTAGGTGTGGGATATTCTAGGTGAAGCAATGGCATCACCACAGAGACAAACGGGTGGCAAACCTTCCAACAGAAAAGTTACACAGTACACCTTTTAATAAAGATTTAACTTTTGGACTGGCAGAATGGTCTTAACACTTATTGGCCAACACTTATTGGACAAATTAATGCATTTTCTGCAAATAGCAAAAGGCTTAGAATCAGAAACGCCTCTTCCACAATGTACCATATAGTCATGATGTGTTTTGCAGTTAAAGGTCCCATGGCATGAAATTTTCACTTTCTGAGGTTTTTGAACGTTAATGTGAGCTCCCCTACCCTGTTTAGCCCCCCCCCCCATGGTTAAAAGTTGCAAAATGTCTAAACTGAGCATTTGCGATCCTTTTCTGCATTAGAAAAAATCAGAGCTCAAACGGGCGATTTTGAACAAGGAAACTTATTGACGTCAGATCGAAAAAAGAAATGCAAATGCAGTTCCACCCCCGTCTGTCTGTACTCAGCGCCTCTGTAAATCACGCCCAGAGAGTTTGGACTGCGGAGGAGCTACGCAATGCGAAATACGTTTTTTTATTTGCCTGGAGGAACTTGCGAGTGTTTCTAGGCTCGGAAGTCCTTTATCTGAGCCTGTGGATATCTGAAACGGCAGTGGTTTAATTTTATTTTCTGTGGAAATGTGTTTAATTTTCAATGGAAGGCTTCTCATCTCTCCCCCTGTGCAAAAACACGGAAGTGGGACACAGAGCGGAGCGGAGAGCTTGGCCACGCCCCCACCCCCTACTATAGGCCACCTCTGTCCTCCTCATTTGCATTCAACCAACAACGCCCATAATGGAGTGTTCCAGAGTGACATTTATGACTCTTTCTCATCTTATCTCTCTTTCTCATGCACTGAGTGTTGATTTTGAAGAAGGATTCATTTACATATTAGGGAACCATTAAGGAGCCATATAAAAGCATCAAGAAGTACCATGTCATGGGATCTTTAAGACACACATGAGGACAGATACTATAATCTCAAACCTATTCATTCACAAAGTCACCAAATTCAGCATATTACTGCTACTACTACTACTACTACTACTGCTACTGCTACTGCTGCTACTACTACTACTACTACCACTGAACACCTCCCTGTCTGTGAGCTGTGCCTCCAATGTGTCCTGCTTGTTTTATAATCACATGTCAAAGTTACGTGGAGTAACGGGACGCCCACAGTGTCCAAACAGAGCTGCTACCCGACACCACAGTCACCAGGATGAACACATGTCAAATCAGCTCAGCTTGCACCAGAGCTCAGAAGAGTATAGACCTGCAGCCTCTGTCAGGTGCAACAACAAATAGTAAAGTGCTTCATTTGCCATTACAAATTATACAACAAATTGTGAAGATCAGAGTGCCACCACAAACCCAACCTGCAGATCTGAGGAAGGGGATACTGAAGACTCAAAGTAGACAGACATGGAAAGAACACTCAAACCTGCTGCGAGAGAGGCGAGAGTCTACAACAAAAATATATATTACTGCGTTAATGCATTCGATGAGGATTTTTATGGTTAAAGTTCATGATATTTTCGTAAGACTGAAAAGCATTATCAATCATTATCATATTGCTAAAGTTGTGACTATGTTACATTCTTTTATATACGTTTTGAGATGCTACAGTTTCTTCCTTATCGAATGCAATAGTTCTCCCTTCACTCCAGCGCACATGACCCATCACCAGTTCACCACTGTTTCTTTCTTGAACCTGTTTTGACAGATATAGACCACAGCGGTTACCACCTGTTAAATGCCACACATGCTTTACAGCTGCTTTGAATCAGCTTTCCGGTCATTACAGTTACAATTTTGTCAGATCTTTGCATTTCTCATCTAATGACAAGGACCACACAGAACTGATTATATTATTATACTTTCCCTGTCAGTTGTAATAATGTCTGCATAGCACAATGAAACATAAGTACCAGCTAAAAACGAAAAAACTTAAAGGTCCCATGGCATGAAATTTTCACTTTCTGAGGTTTTTGAACGTTAATGTGAGCTCCCCTACCCTGTTTAGCCCCCCCCATGGTTAAAAATTGCGAAATGTCTAAACTGAGCATTTGCGATCCTTTTCTGCGGTAGAAAAAATCAGAGCTCAAACGGGCGATTTTGAACAAGGCACCTTGTTGACGTCAGATCGAAAAAAGAAATGCAAATGCAGTTCCACCCCCGTCTGTCTGTACTCAGCGTCTCTGTAAATCACGCTCAGAGAGTTTGGACCGCGAATGCGCTAGACAATGCGAAATGCGTTTTTTTATTTGCCTGGAGGCACGTCCGAGTGTTTCTAGGCTCGGAAGTCCTTTATCTTAGCCTCTGGACCTTTGAACAGCAGTGGTTTAATTTTATTTTCTGTGGAAATGTGTTTATTTTTCAATGGAACGCTTCTAATCTCTTCTCCACGCAAAAACGCGGAAATGGATCAGAGAGCGCACAGCTGAAAGCTGAGAGCGGAGAGTTTGGCCACGCCCCCACCCTCTACTATAGGCCATCTCTTTTCTCCTCATTTGCATTCAAGCAACAACGCCCATAATGGCCTGTTCAGAGAGAGAAAAATTACTCTTTCTCATCTTATCTCTGTTTCTCATGCACTGAGTGTTGATTTTGAAGAAGGATTCATTTACAGTATTAGGGAACCATTAAGGAGCCATATAAAAGCATCAAGAAGTACCATGTCATGGGATCTTTAAAGGGCCTATATCACAGTGCTTTCTGATCTTGTTGATGTTATAATACTGTTTTCTCATCACAAACATACCTGGAGTTGTTTTGTTTCATTCACACATTTAACACACAAACCCTGCATATCTAGTCTGCGTTCTCTCAAACAAGCCTTGTGATATCATGTGGTAATACAGGAAATGCTCCATTATGTTTTTAAACTCCATACACGTTCACTAGAATCATTTGGATAAATTCAGCCCTGGAATTGCCAATCTCTACTGAACAAAATGTAAAAGGTAGCTGTTAACTTAAAAACTACCACTACTTGACATCATACGGTAGAACAGAGCATTCTGAGTTTTGGAGATGTAGACAGACTAATAATGCAGGATTACTCAAAGGATTACTCAAGATGACTCAAACGTGTGTATGAAACAAAACACAAATCCAGGTATAGTTTTGAAGAGGTTACAGCATAATAAAATTAATTTTGCGTAATATAGGACCTTTAAAATCATGTAGCTTCAGCTGCAAAGGGAATACAATAAATATTAATTTATGAGTAATATTGAGTGTTGAGGCATTAAAATACAACATAAAATACAAAGCCATTGATGTTTATTATATCTGATGTAATATTACTTTATGGTGGCTGCTGCTACACCTTTTCACATTTACCCAGAGGAACAACCAAAGTTTCCAGGATGTCATTGAACACAACCCTCCTGGGGCCCACTGGGATCATTATGAGGCAATTGGAAAAGACACTGTCACCACACAGTGTTATATGTGACATTCTGAGTACCTTTCCTTCAAAAGATATATTGTGTTTAAATTGTTAATTGTTATGGCATTAAGTTTTTATCATTCTCAAACCCATGGATACATTTGGCGATAGAATACGAGTCTACAATTTTGTTGATTAAACAAGGTCAGAATGTGTTATTCAAAATGTCAGTCACTCTAGAGAAAATCTATAATTCCTTGAACAGGAATGGAGGGGTCAGACACAATTTGTCTCCCATTCCATTCTCAAACCTAAATCAAAACAAACAAAGAAAACAATAGGACTAGCCAGGTCAGGTCCAGAGGTGTGAAAACACCCATTATGGTACTGAATGGGTATGCTAAACAAGAGCCCAGACAGAAACTGAAAACAAAGAGGTGTGATAGTTTCATAGTCATTTCATTGTAGTTAGCTCCTCCCTGCAGCTAGATATAAGCAGTGTCCACCAGCACTCTAGCCAGAACTGACGAAGTAGCTTGGATGAGCTGCGAAACGTCTTCGACCAAATAAACTTTGTCCAGTTGACAAATTTAATTTCTCCTTTTACCATGGATTCTACCTGGACGACTGAGGGATTCTTCACACATTAGACGTAGACTTAGACAAACTTTATTGATCCACAAGGGACAGTAGCTCACAGTTGTACAGTTGTATGGAGTACAGTAATCCCTCGTTTATCGCGGGGGTTAGGTTCCAGAAATGGCCCGCAATAAGTGAAATCCACGAAGTAAGACAACTTTATATTTTACAATTATTCTACATGTTTTAAGGCTGTAAATGCCTCACCACACACATTATACACTTTTCTCAGACTGGTATTAACATTTTCTCACATTTCTCTCTTGTTTATACACTCAAACTTTCGTAGATTTTCATCAAAATGTATTAATAGCGAAGCGGGGGGGTGCAATTATTCTAGGCCTACATGTTTTAAGGTTAAAAACGCCACACACACACATTTTCTCACATTTTTCTCTTGTTTAAACACTCAAACTTTTGTAGATTTTCAACAAAATAAAAGCACAGTACTGTATTATAATGATACTTTAATACTGTTTGAAACCAAAGATCCAAAGCTGTTTTCAGGCCCTAAACATATTTGTTTTTTTTGAGAAACGTTTTCCTATATAAAAAAAAATAATATGATAGCTTTTAGAAACAACAAATTAAACTTTAATGATCAACCAGCGAGCATGGACACATAAGAAATTATTAATAGTGACTCACGCGTATTTTACAGTTCCTCTAACCGTCCTTGTCTTTTTCCGCAGTCGCGTCTTTTTCCAGTGAAGGCCTCGGTGCAGGTGTCTTTTTCTGAGTGAAGAACATGGTTATGGGTAGTTGTTGGCGCTCTTTTTTCTTTTGAGCGAGAAGATTCTTATAAACAGACACGCCACCTTCGATTATATTATATACTTTGATGTTTCGTTCATTCAACTGTAATGAACGAAACATCAAAGGGTCCCATTCTTGTGCAGCTCGCTGAAGTTCACTGGCCGTTCTCACCATGGTTGCCAAGCGATCAAGTGTTAGTCCATCCTCCTCGTCTTCATCAACACCTGTGTCCTCTGCAAGCTGAACGCATTCTGTGCTGTACACTGTGCAGTAGACACAGAACACAATGCGCTAGAACACAATGCGCCAATCAGGACGCAGTTACACTATAAAAAAAATGTTACACTATAAAAAAAATCGAAAAAAAAAAAAAATCCGCGAAACAGCGAGGCCGCGAACAGTGGCTGTAGGGTTCACTGTATGGTATGAATGTAGTCCTGTTTGAGTGGAGCTATAGGAGCCTGTTGGAGAATGAGCTCCTCTGTCCCTCTATGGTCTGGTGCAGTGGGTGAGCAGGAGTGTCCATGATGAAGAGCAGTTTGTCCAATGTCCTCTTGTCCCTCACTGTGACAAATGTCTCCAGGTCACTGCCGATCATGTGACCAGCTTTGCGGATCAGTTTGTCAATCCATCCAATGTCCCTTTTGACTGGTGCTGCTCCCCCAGCAGACCGCAGAGAAGTACAGGGCGCTGGCCACCACAGACTGGTAGAAGATCTCCAGTAACGTGCTGCACACATTGAAAGACCTGAGTTTTCTCAGGAAGTAGAGTCTGCTCATGCTCTTCTTGTAGACAGCATTGTAATTGTCCCTCCAGTCCGGCCACATATATATATAGCCATTTATATTTTATATATGGCTTTATATATATACAACTTCCTTACTCAATTACACCAGCTCTCTCTCTACACCCACTTGTAGTTGTTAAAGCATGCATTTTGTCTTTAAAATCCATAAAAAATGTGTTAATTAAGTCAAATAAGTCTGGCTTATTGCCATGTATGTGCATTGTCATCTCAGTAAAAGTGGCTTTAGTGTGGTAAGATGGATTAAACCAGATTCCTATTTATCACTTACACAGACAGAGTTGGTTGATATATGGCATACGGATCAATATAATAACAGCAACATAATTTGATGTATTTTTGTTCCAATGTCAGTATGCATTCCTATTCATTATTATGTGCTTACAGCATACACATCAGGACTGGTTTAATGATACCTTGGTCTTTCTCCGGTTTGCTCCTTATTGATTTGTTCAGTCTTAAGCCTTGTGTCTGTGTGCAGATAAAACAACATTAGGTTAAAGTGTCTCTTGAGTTTTAGTGAATCACATCCACTGTGGTAATGGCTAATATCGTCTTTCATTTCTCTCTGTTTCGCTCCCCTTTCCCATCTCTCTCTTTCTACATCTGCAACCACAACTTCATGTCCGGATGTTACTACTGACCACTTCCTGATCATTTTCTGGTAAGTGCAATTTTAGATTTTACACAAATTACTTTTCCTCCATTTGTGAAATTACTTAAGGGTTTATTTTGCATTCTCTCCTGTCTATGTTTTGGTTTCAGCGGTTCACTGTAGGGCGAAACCAGCCCTTAAAACGTGAAAGGCCCAAATGGAAAAGCGACTACCCAATGACAGAGGGCCAGCTGCGCAGTAAGAGAGATGAATTCTGGGATACGGCGCCAGCGTTTGAGGGGCGCAAGGAGATCTGGGACGCCCTCCGAGCCGCGGCCAGCGCCTTCGAGGGCAATGACCACCTGCTGGCTCAGGCCATTCTGGACGGAGCAAGCATCACACTACCACACGGTAAATTGGACATACAACTGTATACATACCATTGACTTTATATGGGCATAGCTAACCTGCTAGCCACCGCATTCCAAATCAGAAGTGAGCATGAGGGCGCTTCCAGCTCCACTGATTTTGATTCCAATTGACTTTACATTGAAAAAATGTCACCCCTCTCTCTCTGACTGCTGCATTGAGCCTTGTAATTATCCTGGTGTTTTTATTTTGCTCTTTTGTCCATAAATCAGGTCCTATTCTTAAAGGGATATGCCACCCCCAGGTCAAACTTGGGCATCTCCCCACAGTCCAGAGACTAAAATAAGTGGTGGAAAGCGTTTTTCTGGTGACGCAGCCATTGTCCAGGTCTGTCAGCACTGACCGCCGCGGTATCTGCAGCTACTTGACTTGGTCATTTTGGGTGGGAACTATTTTTCAGTGCGGAAAAAGACAGACGAAGCACACATCACGCTGCCAGGGGAATCCCTGTTACGCACCAGGAAGGGAGTTCCCCTGTTACGCAGCGTGGTGTGTGCTTCGGCTGTGTTTTTCCGCACTGAAAAATAGTTCCAACCCAAAATGACCAAGTCAAGCTCTCTGTGTTGATTTGCACATTTATTTGCACTCAATATGAATGCGCACTACACAGTAAGTAATTGGGAAACGCATCGAGCAAATTAATTCCTTTTGGCCGAAATCTTTCTCTAGCGCCGTTAGACTCCAGTCTAACGCGGAGTAGCTGCAGATAATGCGGCGGTCAATGCTGACAGACCTGGACAATGGCTGCGTCACCAGAAAAACGCTTTCCACCACTTATTTTAGTCTCTGGACTGTGGGGAGATGCCCAAGTTTGACCTGGGGGTGGCATATCCCTTTAATGTAGAACTCGACTCCAAATTCGCTCATATACTAGTAAGTGCTAGACTCGGTGAGCTTCATTTGACTAGAGCTGACTGCTTTGGGTGATGTCACACTCCCTTAGGCCACTTCTTTATACAGTCTATGATACATATGTAGCTAGATTTCAGATTACATTTCAATATTAGTATTATATTCTAGTATAAGTCATTATAAGTCATACTGTAACTCTTTTTCATTCAGATGGGGTAAAAGTGCATGGAGCAGGTTGTCACGTTTTTTTCCCACATCTTTTATTTCTTAGTTTGGTGGGATATCATCTGTGGAACAAATGATATCATAGTTTTCCATCTGTTAAGTGATGGTTTGTAAAGATAAGTTTACAAAAAAAGAAAGAAAATTACAGGAAGTAGCGATGAGTTCTAAAAAGCAGTCATTCTACCCATGTCATCACTACACAAATGCATTCTAAAATTATTTTATCAATTTTCTGACATTCATTTAGCAAAATATATGTGTGCCATGATTTTTATTTGTGAAATAACAACATATGTAAATTAGATGAGCTTTGACCCTTAAAGATCCCATGACATGGTACTTCTTGATGCTTTTATATGGCTCCTTAATGGTTCCCTAATACTGTAAATGAATCCTTCTTCAAAATCAACACTCAGTGCATGAGAAACAGAGATAAGATGAGAAAGAGTAATTTTTCTCTCTCTGAACAGGCCATTATGGGCGTTGTTGCTTGAATGCAAATGAGGAGAAAAGAGATGGCCTATAGTAGAGGGTGGGTGCGTGGCTAAACTCTCCGCTCTCAGCTGTGCGCTCTCTGATCCATTTCCGCGGAGAAGAGATTTGAAGCGTTCCATTGAAAAATAAACACATTTCCACAGAAAATAAAATTAAACCACTGCTGTTCAAAGGTCCAGAGGCTCAGATAAAGGACTTCCGAGCCTAGAAACACTCGGACGTGCCTCCAGGCAAATAAAAAAACGCATTTTGCATTGCCTAGCGCATTCGCAGTCCAAACTCTCTGGGCGTGATTTACAGAGACGCTGAGCACAGACAGACGGGGGTGGAACTGCATTTGCATTTCTTTTTTCGATCTGACGTCAATAAGGTGCCTTGTTCAAAATCGCCCGTTTGAGCTCTGATTTTTTCTAACGCAGAAAAGGATCGCAAATGCTCAGTTTAGACATTTCGCAACTTTTAACCATGGGGGGGGGGGGGCCTAAACAGGGTAGGGGAGCTCACATTAACGTTCAAAAACCTCAGAAAGTGAAAATTTCATGCCATGGGACCTTTAAAAGATAATATTAAAAAATGTAGTGGCAGTGACCTTGATCACATGCACACCAAAAAAAAATCCCAAAGATTTGTTAATCAGATTTTAAGTGAGTATGTACTGCAGCCAGTGAAAACACAAAATTAAGGTCCCATATAATATATGGGACCTTAATTTTGTGTTTTGTGTTGCATTATGCAAACTTAGGTTTAGATGTTTCAGATGACATATTTTGATTAAATTCTGTGCTGAAAAGACTGTCAAGAAATGAAAGGGAACACAAACCAGCCTATCCCTCTAAAAAGAACAATAATTGAGATTACACTTTTTTTTTTTACATTAACAGTATTAATAGGTTTGGCCCTCGTATCGTTCATACGTATTCATTTTGGTCCGCTGAGGAAAAACGTTTGGGCACCCCTGGGCTAAGCTAAAAGTGACTTGATGAGTGTGAATCTAAAGAGGGTAAGGGACATTTTTGGATCACCCTGCACCACCATAAAAAGACAAGTATTTTAAGAGAAAACTTTAGTGACTCACACATTGTAATTGCTCCTGACTCACTTTCTAGCAATTTAGTGAAAATTAATGTTGATGGGAATGGAAAATTCCATTGCATCACAAAACAAAACAAAACTTGCTAGTTTTCCCCACAAAGAAAACATTTTGTCATTTAAAAATTTGCGACTTCCATGATCTTCACTTTTTTTTAAATACTTTTATGTATTTTGTTGGGTGTTTCATCAGATGATTGTTGTTGTGACCTTGCTACGACTGAAAGTGTGTAGTTATACTCGGCCAAACATTTGCATCTTCTGAATTTTTTTGCAACTAAAAAGATGCATCCAAATTCTGGATCTGATATGAGCACGGAATAATTACTACGTAGTAAATTACTCTTACATTTCAAATTGCCCTGTATCACATTTTTGGTCTCACAAAATAAAAAAAGAAATAAGTACCTCTTACAGGGTAGTGCATACTGTTGTGTCCATTGGCAAGACACTGCACTTGCCTTTAGTGTTTACTGTTATAATTGAATATATGTCAATAGTGTCAACAGATGGAAATTAGGCCTGGGATATAATCTTGCCTTGCATCTTTTTAACTTCAGATCAGAACTATGTAACTTTTCTGGTGGAGGGTCTGCCACCTGCCTAGAATGCTCCATAGTACGGCATTAAACTGAGAATATTACGATAAAGGCCAATATAAGAATTCATGATGGCAATAAAATATTTCATATCATACTGTGGAACATGGAAAGAAGGGGGCCAAACCCTGTTCAGAAAAGTCACATAGAGTTACTTCTGGAAATGTGATGGTTTAGTCTGTAAGAAAGTGAAAGATGGCAGAAGAAAGCAGCCCACAGAAAAAGGCACTCAGGAGCTTTCAGTGTGAATCGATAGAATAGTGGAGGCTCCTCTCAGTAATTATCTGCCTGTTTGTCCTGTACTCAGTGGAAGTGTGTCAGGCAAAGAGCACAGACTAGGGAGAACAATGCATACAGTACACAGTGGTATAGAGGGAAAATGTACAAATAACCAAACCATTTTGATTATGTCACACTTATACACCAAGCTCTATATAAACATAAACATGACTACAGCATGGTTTCAACTGTACCTACTTTCTCTAGCTAGAGGGCCACTTTGTGATCTTTGGTAACTTCTGGTTCCTCAAACTACAAAAAAGCTCATTAAATATTTACTGATGTTCCGATCCAGGGTTTGAAGATACTTAAGGATCTGCTATCAACCAACAGTAGGGCAGAGACTAAAATATCATTTATTTTCTTTAAACACAAGCAGCTTAATGTAAAAAATGATCCAAATGTCTTTTGAAAGAAACCGTTTTCTAAAAATAAATGTTTAAAATAATGAGACATTTTGCTGCGACATTGACCATTAAAGGAAAAGTAACGTTTTTTACAATCTGAGCCTTATTTCGGTAATAAAACAAGTTGTTTTACTCACCCATAGTAATTTGGTGTCATATGGAGCACTTCCGGAGATGTTTTAGATTTGCGATCTCCATCATGTGAGTTCTCGGGGCACTTGTTTGCGGTCTCCAAATAACACAAACTTTAGCACTTTTCAAATCATAGAAGCCCGATGTCTTAGCCTACGATTTTGTGTGGTCAAAAGTGTCCTGTAATCCGAGATTTAGCCATAGTTTCGAGTAGATGAGGACGCCAGTGCGCATGTGCGGACTGTGCTCTCAGCTCCCAGGACCCAAACATGAAACGCAAAGCTGTAAACTATGGATAAATCTCGGATTACAGGCCAATTTATGCTTCAAACGAAATCGTAGGGTAAGACATCGGGCTTCTATGATTTGAAAAGTGCTAAAGTTTGTGTTATTTGGAGCCCGCACGGGGCATATTACATGCTTGGGGAATATATTATATGCCCCGAGCTATGGCTAGAAGTCACGCTAGGCTAACGCTAATCTAAAACATCTCTGGAAGTGCTCTATATGACACCAAATTACTATGGGTGAGTAAAACAACTTGTTTTATTACCGAAATAAGGCTCAGATTGTAAAAAACGTTACTTTTCCTTTAAATTGTCTTTTTACACCAATTTTTAGACCAAACTGGGATCTTGTCTGAACTGATATCTTGGAGGCTGATATCCGTTCCACCAAAATTTTCAATATCAGCACTGATATCCGATGCACATATTGTATCAGTGCATTTACCCAATTAGTCAACAATTAACACCAACTGCCACTTTTAAAGCCACTTCAAATATATTCAATATATCTAGTCTTTCTATACTCAAGTTTTCCTACTGTGAGGTGTTTCCTTTCTTTGTGCTGAATTAGCAATCTTGGCTTCGTTCTTTGTCAAAGTGAAGTGGAGTATGTGCCAGTGAAAGTACATGTCAAAACAGTGTTCTGTGCAGTACTATACAAATGCCTATTCAGCAGGTTCAAAATGGCAGAGATGGCTGCTGTGTGTGTGAAACTTGTCACAGTCAAGTCAAGTATTTGGAGCATAATTAAAGATCCCATGACATGGTACTTCTTGATGCTTTTATATGGCTCCTTAATGGTTCCCTAATACTGTAAATGAATCCTTCTTCAAAATCAACACTCAGTGCATGAGAAACAGAGAAAAGATGAGAAAGAGTCATAAATATCTCTCTCAAACACTATTCTAGGCGTTGTTGCTTGAATGCAAATGAGGAGAAAAGAGCGGGCCTATAGTAGAGGGTGGGGGCGTGGCCAAACTCTCCGCTCTCCCGCTGTCAGCTCTCAGCTGATCCATTTCTGTGTTTTTGCACGGGGGAGAGATTAGAAGCGTTCCATTGAAAAATAAACACATTTCCACAGAAAATAAAATTAAACCACTGCTGTTCAAAGGTCCAGAGGCTCAGATAAAGGACTTCCGAGCCTAGAAACACTCGGACGTGCCTCCAGGCAAATAAAAAAACGCATTTCGCATTGCCTAGCGCATTCGCGGTCCAAACTCTCTGGGAGTGATTTACAGAGACGCTGAGTACAGACAGACGGGGGTGGAACTGCATTTGCATTTCTTTTTTCGATCTGATGTCAATAAGGTGCCTTGTTCAAAATCGCTCGTTTGAGCTCTGATTTTTTGTAACGCAGAAAAGAATCGCTAAACAGGGTAGGGGAGCTCACATTAACGTTCAAAAACCTCAGAAAGTGAAAATGTCATGCCATGGGACCTTTAAAAATGGCATAGATCATAAAATGTGTTTGTTAATGAAATATTGTATGGAAGTAAGATATTTATTTCCCTATTTCACAATGAGTTCAAATATCCAGATAATTCTTCTAGATCAGAATAGGTATATCATTATTGGTGCATCCACACTAGAGGCATTGTTTTGCACTGAAAAATATTCAGACCAAAGCCATCTAAAACTTATATCATACAGCACATCACATATCGATGCTATAGTGCATATTTTTTGTGAGGGATTTTAGGAGCTTATATTTTCCCTGGCATCTACAGACAGTGACTTATAGGAAGAATTGTCCACATGTTTCATAATTACAGTCACATGTATCTCTGTGTTATGAAAGCAAACAGTGGTGTCTTGTAGTGACTCTTGTGTGTTGATTCAGGTCAGCTGTGGATTCCCAGAGTCTTGAGTCATTCAATAGCTTGCTGATATTTGGCACTGATCTTTTTCCTCAGTGCATCAGATTTGTCATTTTAAAAAGACTACTGAGACAACCTGAAATAGACAAGCCTAAAAATATTTGCCTAGGATCCAGAATACTCTCTTCAATACATTCTGAACATGTGAATCTGGTCATCACCGGTGAATCTCCCACACCGTTTCCCAATTCAGCGAGTGCACGGTTCGGAGTGTGGTCTCAGTCTGCAGTCGAGGCGGTGCATACTCGCTGAGCCCTGAGTGCAGTCCGGGGATCGCATGGGCGTCTGCGAAATGGAACAGGTCCCGCCTCAGCTTAATGAGCCCGGTGGCCTGCTCCTTGATCCCTAAAGACAAAAATATTATGGCCAATGTCCCCTCCCCCCCCTCGCGGCTCGCACTGTGCAGATATTTTAAAAAATGACCCCGCGGCTGAATAAAAAGCGGAGATCCGCTAAAAGCTCTTTCATACTTGGAATTGGGACATGGCCAATGTTAGGTTTTCTTGTGCGCTGCGAATGTGCGAGCAGTGCTTAATTGTGCAGGCGCGCAGCTTAGAGTAAACGTTGGACATGGCGACACTGTAGAATATCCAGCATTACAACAGCAAAGGAAATATAGAAGTGTAAGGGAAAAAGCATGTGAACGGTAATACAGGTGCCATGATCTATGCCGTTACAGTTACCATAGTCACACATGTTTAGCGTAGTTTATGAAGAGTTTCATGTAGCATAGTTGTAGGTGAGGTGAACCAGTACGTATATTTTATAGTGACTTCGCAACTGTCACATGTGGATGTCGCTGGCGAGTCCATCATTGTAGCATATATCCTGCCGCGCTGTGCATGCTGGGGCTTTTAAGTGTGCGAAACGTGCATGTTTGCACGCTTGGTCCACGCCCCGATTTCCATGGAAACGACTGTGCTGTTCAGACCACGTCTTAACTGCAGGGGACAAAAACCGAATGGAACAGTGGTTGTCGCGCCGGATATGACGCACATCCCCCTCCAAGGATGCTCAGAACCGTGCACTCGCTGAATTGGGAAACGGCTCCAGAGTTCAAATAGGTGTGATTGACACATGGCTTAGCCAATCAGGGACACATATGGCTTGCCCATATCAAAACAAATGACTGCTTAACTCATTCACTGCCGGCCTGTTTTCAGAATTCAAACCCCCAGACTGCCAGAGCTTTTAGAGCATTTTCACTGATTTTACAAGACCCACAGAATACTGAGTTCTTTGACTATATGGCAGACATCAAAATAAAGTGTAGACTCTCTTCTTTCACCTATGCTTCTAACCTTTTTGGTTCTCAAGTAATTGATAGAACATAGGGTAGTTTCAGCAAAAACACTTTTTTGACCAGAAAGTGGAGAAAACAAGCCTTTTGTGCGAAGAGATATTTCAAGCAGATCAGTGATTTTGACGTCAATACTTATCGATTTAGTGACACCTCAAACGTCTAAAAGAACAGAGAAAGAGATTTTTGATGGCAAAGTAAATTTTTTATTTACAAATATAAGAATATAAGGCTCTGTGAACTGAAAATTTCTTCACATCAATAGTGGCAAGAGATGTTACAGGATATAATAATATCTTTCATATAAAATAGAACTTTGTCACTTCACAACAAAATTGAGGCATGCTCAGAGTACAGACCCATAATAAAAACTAATACACACAGACACACACACACAGTTGAGGACAAAATTATTACCCCCCCTACAAAATAGTCATTGTTTTAAAAGTATTTCAAAAGTGCTTTGAACCAGAGCAAAACAAAACAAAACAAAAAACACAGGTTTTTTAGACATCCTAGTTTTACTTTGGGTGCTTACATTATTTTATTTTCCACACAGAAACTACCAGGGTCAAAATTATTCACCCCCCACATTCTAATAGTCAATTGTGTACCCTTTTTGCTGGATAACTGCCTGCATTCGTTTGTTGTAATCTTCAACAAGTCTCTGGCACTTCATTTGAGGAATCCTGGCCCATTCCTCCTTGGCAAATCTCTCCAGTTCCTCCAGATTTGATGGTTTCCTGGCATGGACATTTTTCTTTAGGTCACCCCACATATTTTCTATTGGATTTAAAGGGATAGTGCGTTTTTAAAAAAAAATGTTATTCTGTATGGGTTTCCTTCTAAAAATTACGTGTATTGACACCGGCTTACCTCTGACCAATGTTCCCCCTAATGTTTTATGTGTCTGAGCAAACACACTAACTCCCTGAGCGCTCCTTGGACCCCTGTGCGCGACATCCGACATGCACCCCCGGTACACGCTGTTGCGAAAGAGCTGCACGTGCTCCTCGCACACCGGTAGAAGTTTATTACGAGACACCTACTTTTGTTTCTGAATACGGGACGATTCCCCCGTATTCAGATGACCCCGCGGCTGAAAAAAAAAGCGGAACTCTTTAATCTCTGCGCTGCATAGGTTTTCTTGTGCGCTGAGAATGTGCGAGCAGCGCGCAATTGCACAGGCGCGCAGCTTAGAGGGAACGTTGCCTCTGCCAATGTCAGCTGATCCCGGTTCGGCTGGCTTTCTCAAGCCCACGTAGGTAGGTCTGGTAACTTCCCTGGAACATGAAATAAAGCTTGTTTTTCTTCTCAAAACAAAACATTTGTCCGAAAGGTGATATATTTGCGTCCCAAACAGTTGTCAATGAAACATCCAGCAGCGAACTTAGCGATCGCATATTGTGTCTGCCGACTCGTATCACTGCGCTCACGTTAGCTCTATTAGCCTGTTCACTTGTAAACTTCCCCTTGCGGCGGACCGCATCTGCCGTACACTTCCGCTAAAGGTTAACAGAAAGTTAACTTAAGAAAGTACCTGCACTCAGATGTAGTGACAGGGGAGCCATTCTGATATGCTGCTTAGCTGTTTAACAACTCTGAAGCCTTTTTTGGGGTGTCTGCTGCTACGTAAATGATTGTATCATCTGCATACATTTGGCAAATGGTGTCTTTGCAGACTTTTGGCATACCATTTATATACAAGCAGAAAAGCAGAGGCCCCAAAATGGACCCTTGCGGTACACCCAAATTACATTTTTGTATCCCTGATTTTACACCATTTATTTTAACACATTGTTGTCTCTGTTCAAGATAGGATTTAAACCAACTTAATGCATGTGTAGAGAAATTTAGTTGTTTCAATTTCCTTATCAGGACCATGTGGTTTACAGTATCAAATGCCTTTGTAAAATCAAGAAATACTGCTCCAACGCATTTACCATCATCTAAAGTGCATTTTACAAATTCTGTAAAATGGCAAACTGCCATTTCAGTAGAATGGTTTGGTCTAAATCCATATTGTTTAGAATTAAGTAGTTTATTTTCTTCCAAATAAGTCATTAACTGCCACCAACTTCTCTAGTATCTTTGATATTACAGGTACAATTGAGATAGGCCGATAATTACATGCCTCCTCAGCTGCCCCAGACTTAAAAATTGGTGTCACAACAGCAGTCTTAAAGCCTCGAGGGAATTCACATTTTTCTATTGATAAGTTTACTAAATGTAATATTGGTTTTAATAAAATTGCACTATGCTTCTTGATTAAGGAGGGGTCTAGGTCATGATTGCATGATTTACAGTCTGAAAACATTTCAGTTCTTTTTGTTTATTTGCTGCATAAGAAGCACTTGTTAATTTTAATGACTTTCCATGAGACATAGAGGTAGGCTTGTTTGTCACATCATTCATTATGCCAGGATTTACAAGTCCAGCTCCAGTTGTTTCTTCAAAAGAAGTGTTCATATTAAGCTTCAATGAGAAATCTTCATCTTGTCTAGGGCCAGTGGGTGTCTTCACCACTGCAGTGCAAGAATTATCCACAAGATGGTGCTGTTGTGATCCTTCAATGCATACTTCAGTAAAATCACTTTTATTAACTTTATTTGTGGGACCTGGATTTAGTTGAATGTCACCACTTAAAAGTAGAAGTATTAATGTCCACATGCATCCCTTCTTCCTGCTTACTTGCAGTTTCGATTTGCTGGATGTTATTTGGCAATTTTGCCAGCGTGACAAAAGCAATACATGATATCCAAATCCAAAAAAGCGCAGTGTCGGTTTCACAATTATTGACACAGTTTGAGTAGAACTGCATAATGTCTCAGCTTGGGTCAGGCCTTGGCCCAGTGGAAACCACAGATACCACAAACATATCAACGACACGAAGACATACCTTTTGTAGGCTTGTAGGTTTGTGGAACAGTTGTGGAGCCTAACAAACCACGACTGCTCTTAGCAGCCATCATCCGGCAGTCCAGTCCCAGGTGGAGAGCAGCTAGCAGGCAGCTAGGAGAGGAGCTAGCAGCTAAGCAGGCCCAGGTGGAGTGAAGCTACCAAACCAGGCAGGCCCAGGTGGAGTGAAGCTAGCAACCAGGCAGGCCCGGGTGGAGTGGAGCCAGCAGCTAGGCAGGCCCGGGTGGAGTGGAGCCAGCAACCAGGCAGGCCCAGGTGGAGTGGAGCCAGCAGCTAGGCAGGCCCGGGTGGAGTGGAGCCAGCAGCCAGACAGAATCAGGTGGACAGGAGCCAGCAGCCAGACAGAATCAGGTGGAGAGGAGCCAGCAGCCAGACAGAATCAGGTGGAGAGGAGCCAGCAGCCAGACAGAATCAGGTGGAGAGGAGCCAGCAGCTAGGCAGGCCCAGGTGGAGAGGAGCCAACAGCTAAGCAGGCCCAGGTGGAGAGGAGCCAGCAGCCAGGCAGGCCCAGGTGGAGTGGGACTAGCTAGCAGGCTAGAAGTCCATATCCAGAGTCCATTTTAAAAGTCCAGAATGTTTTAAACAGCAATATTTAAAAAGCTCAAAGAGGTTTGGACTTGGAAGCTAAAATGACACTGTTTTCACTCTAAAATTTTCATTACATACAATAAAACATATTAAAACAAGACATGCTTCTCAGAGCAACACCACACCCTGTGACCTGCCGCCATCTTGGCCAACTGTCCTAGCTGTGGTCTCCTGTGGCTTCGCGCTGTCAAGGGGCATTTTTTCTCTCCTTTTCAAACTCTCCTGCAGTGTGAGCTGACTCGTCTTTTGCTGGTGCCGTATCGGTTTGTTGTGTTAAATGTAGCCCTTTCCTTTCCACCCTTTGCAATCCCAAGTTTACATATCCCACCGTTTACTATGGCAATGTCTTTATAGTATTTTCAGACCGCAGACATACTCGCCAAACATCATATTCTTATAGCACTCATTATAGCGCTCTTCTTATCTCTTCTCTGTACTCGCGCTTTGTGCTTCGAGCTGCTTCCGTGTATTTAACCAATAGCGTGTCAGAAACATTGATGTTTCTGTGTGAAGTCTCACTCTGTGCCACCGCATAACCATAGATCTCATCTAGGGTATGTTAAAAATAATAAGAATATATATATATATATACAAATATATACGATCCTGATCGGGAGGTAACGACCGATTCCGATCCGGTCCGAAACCACGTGATCAGGGCCGATTTCCGATCACGTGATCAGATTGGGACATCCCTAGTAAAAAGTATCCATTTTAAAAGTACGGAAACATACATTTTTTAAAATTAAGTACAGAGGACAGAACCCTGTCCTCGGTCCTCTTCTATTTTTAATCTATCTTCTCCCCCTTGGTTCCATCTTTAGAAAACACCACATCCACTTTCACTGCTACGCGGATGACACCCAGCTCTACATCTCCACTAAACCCAACTCCACACTTCCACCCTCCTCCCTGACAAACTGTCTAACAGAAATACAAACCTGATTCACCTCAAACTTCCTCAAACTTAACGGCAATAAACAGAACTTCTCCTCATCGGCACCAAATCCACCCTAAGCAAAATAAACCCTTTCTCCATATCCATCCACGGCTCCTCTATCTCCCCCTCCCCTCAGGTAAAGAGTCTGGGTGTCATCCTCGACAGCACACTTTCCTTCACCTCCCATATCAACAACACCACCCGGTCCGCCTACTTCCACCTCAGAAACATCCGCCGCCTCCGTCCCTCACTCACCCCACACACCACCGCCATCCTCATCTATAGCCTGGTCACTTCCCGTATAGACTACTGTAACTCTCTCCTGTTCGGTCTCCCACAAAAATCACTCCATAAACTCCAACTGGTCCAAAACTCTGCCGCCCGCATTACCACACCCACACCCTCCCATTACCACATCACACCTGTCCTGCAACAGCTCCACTGGCCCCCCATCACACACCGCATACACTACAAAATCATACTCCTCACCTACAAAGCCATCCACAACCTCGCCCCTCCATACCTGTCTAACCTCATCCACATCTCCACACCTGCCCGCTCCCTCCGCTCCTCCTCCTCCCTGCACCTCACTGTCCCTCCTGCCCGTCTCGTCACTATGGGAAGCAGAGCCTTCAGCCGCTCTGCTCCCCAGCTCTGGAACTCCCTCCCCCATGCTCTCCGCGACACACACTCACTCTCACACTTCAAATCTAAACTCAAAACTCATCTGTTTAGAGAGGTCTTCTCACTCTGACCACTCTGACCATAACTGCACTGTCTTTTAATCTGTATCTGTTTTTAAAATGTATTTCTACACTGTTTTTATTTTGTTTTATCTTGTTTTTATGTACTGTATTATTTAATTAATGTATTTAATAGCTTGATGTACGGCGACCTTGAGAGCCTTGAAAGATAAGATAAGATAAGCCTTTATTGATCTCACACAGGAGAAATTTACTCGCCACAGTAGCTCCAGGACATTAGGACAGGAGGGAAAAAAAGTGCATGCAGGCAGGGAGGGGATAAAGTAAGTAATAAATAGTACAAATAGTAATACGCCTAACAAATAAAATGTATTATTATTATTACTATTAGTTCTTTTTATTTTTACCTCATTACATTCCACCACTGTTCAGTGTACATTTGTGGGCCTTGCTAAAGGTTTTAAAATCTGCATACAGATATTGGAAAATATTGGTTATCAGCCACAGTAGCAAGACATCGGGAATCGTTGTTGGAACCGTCCCTACTGCTCTCTGCACCAAAAGGCCAAAACAATCATACTTTTCCTTTGCCACCTATTGAACATCAATAGCCATGCAAAATATACAGGGAATTTATGGGCTTGTTTCCTCAACACTGACGTGTCAAAAAGTGAATTTGTATAATTTCAAGGAGGGTCTAGGGTCAAATATCTGTGCCCACTGTCCAATCAAAGTACAGCAGAGTTCCTTCAGTTTAACATGTGGCCTTCATACAAAAAGAGAAGACATATGTAGATGTTCTTGCTTTTGCCTGTGAGCAGTGTAGGATTAAAATAACCTGTATTACATTGTTTTAAATAATCAGTAGTTCATACAAAAATGGGTACTTGACATTTTTTTCTGCCTACAGAGTGACACGCCTTTGTAGTAAAAATTATTTTGAAAATAAATCAGTTCTTCAACATTTGTAAAGAAGCCTTTTCACAAACATGACATATTTTGTGTGTAATTCTTGTCATTTTAAACATTTCAGCTCTCAAGTCACCCCGTTGGACATTCACTACAAATTTGCAGTGTTAAAAAAAAGTAAAATAAGCACTGAATAATAATGAACAATAATAATCATGTAACTGTCTTGTCTTTATGAATGTTTTCTTAAAGGAAAAGTAACGTTTTTTTACAATCTGAGCCTTCTTTCGGCAATAAAACAAGTAGTTTTACTCACCCATAGCAGTTTGGTGTCAATTGGAGTGGTATGGCAGAAGTTATGTTGAGCCGTTCTGTTCTACTAATGATCCCGTATCCGTTAGCGTGAGTGCTCGGGGCACTGATTTGCGGTGTCCAAATAACACAAACTTTAGCACTTTTCAAATCACAGAAGATCGCTGTGTCAGGGTAGACTTTTAGTAGATTCCAAAACGGCCTGAAACCCGATATCGCAACAGAAAAGTTCAGAGCGGTGTTAGCTTCTTTCGGACTAGCGGTGTTTACAAAACAGCTGAGTTCACGCATGCGCACTGTCCTCTCTGATGACGTCATCAAATGAAACTATAGCTGGATATCGGGTTTCAGGCCGTTTTGGAATCCACTAAAAGTCTACCCTGACACAGCGATCTTCTGTGATTTGAAAAGTGCTAAAGTTTGTGTTATTTGGACACCGCAAATCAGTGCCCCGAGCACTCACGCTAACGGATACGGGATCATTAGTAGAACAGAACGGCTACAACATAACTTCTGCGATACCACTCCAATTGACACCAAACTGCTATGGGTGAGTAAAACTACTTGTTTTATTGCCGAAAGAAGGCTCAGATTGTAAAAAAAAAACGTTACTTTTCCTTTAATCATTAAAATAGTATTTTACTCGGGAAACACAGATGTCACACCACAGGACATCATGCACCTGGTGCATAAATGTTAAATGAGCTCTTTAGTCTTTTTAAATCTGATTTTGCACTGCAGGCCACCCTCTGGATTACAGCATTACACTTTTTTTTTTAATTTTTTAAATCTTTTTTAGATTTAAAGTTAGAGGTAAAGTTGTACTTTTGTTAAATAAACTATGCATGCTTCTCTTTATGCCAACACTTTTATGAACTGTCATGAGTCTTATAATAATAATAATAGTAATACATAAGATTTATATAGCGCTTTTCAAAAGACACTTTACAGAAAGGAATAAAAAATAAAATAAAATATAATAATTATTCTAGAATCTGTAAAAGAACAGTGTTACAGTCACACCCGAGGACATTTTAGTGTTCATCATTTTGCCTGATGAAGGCCTAGGGCCGAAACGTTGCATGTCTTAATACATTTCTTATTTTGCAAGTAAGACGGAGTGTGTTCTGGGTCTGCTCCCTCGCCTCCAATGCACCCGTCTGAAGAGATTGAAGTGCGAAGTTCTAATTTTTGGATAGTGTTAAAATGAGTAAAATTGAGTTAAAATACAAAAAAATGAATCACATTTTCATTCTAAAATTAATGAATAATTAATAATTAATAATAATTAATAATAATAATTAATAAAAATTAATTATTTTTTTAGAATACGTATTTGTGCACAGTTCAAATTAATTTTGTCTGAAGAACAATATTATTTGGAAAGTCATCTAAAGTAGTAACACCAAAAATGGAGGTTACGTAAATGTATTCAAATTTATTCAAAATGAGTACTTCCTCAAATGTTAACAATGTACTATGGACTATCTACACTAAACCAATGAATTCCAGAGCTCTGTGTTAAAAGCATAACGACTCCACCTGCTGTCCTCTTTGAGGCCTTGAAAAATAATATGATAGAAAAATAATTCTCATTCAAGTACATTGTATCTCTAACAAACAAATCCAAGCACCGGTAATTTGGAGCACATTTGTTCCACTTGTGTAATCTTGTGTTACTGAGGTAATTTGTACAGCTGGAAACAATTAGCATTCTGCAGCACTAAGGTAAACGCAGACGTGGAGCGCACTGGAAACTCAACAGGGAATGCATTTCACATCTGGGATGTACAATGTTTTCACTCTCCAACTGTATTTAGTATTTTAACATACTGTAAATTTTCACTGTTTAATTGATACTCTGCAGTTCATGTCGTCAACTGTAGGCACTGCAAATTGTTGCAACGTGAAGTATGAATACAGTTATATATATATATATATAACTGTATTCATACGGTATTCATACTTGGACAGTGGAGTGCAGAGGAAGAGGTGCTGGAGGGACCATCATGGCAGGACAAACCTCTACATGGGGCGTACCACCGAAACATAACTGAAGTGGCTGATATCAAGAAATCCTACCAATGGCTGGAGAGGGCTGGTCGGAAGGAGCAGGCCTTGAGCACCCGAGCAATAGAGGCCCAGATCTACCACACCAGGCAAGACCCAAGGTGTAGGCTGTGCAAAGAGGCTCCTGAGACAGTCCAGCACATAACTGCAGGGTGTAAGATGCTGACAGGGAAAGCATACATGGAGCGACACAACCAAGTGGCGGGCATAGTGGCGGGGTGAGTATTTAGTATTTAGCGTGATTTGGATGGGCAAAACTAACGCTTCTTAAGTGTGCACCCTTAGTCACGGCAGAACACGCTGGAGAGGTTATGGTAATTGAAACAGGACTTCAGCTCAAGACCTCAGATGAAAGTCAATACTTTTATGGCAGAGATGGTCTCTCAGTTCAGTAATAAACCTGAAGATGAAGAAACTGTGAGCTCCAAACCCCAGTCCTCTGCTCCAGGAGAGGTGGGCTGTGACCTGTGCCCAGAGCCGAGGCTCAGAGCCGTGAAGTCCTGCCTGGTGTGTCTGACCTCGTACTGTCAGAGCCACCTGCAGCCCCATCAGGAAAAAGGAACACGAGAAACTAGAGAAATACCAGGCGCTGAAGGGTTCAGCGCGCGGAGCGCAGCAGATACGGAAACGGGCACGCGCGTCTTCACGTGCTCTCCGCGGCATCTTCACGTGCTCTCCGCGGGGACAGGACAGGGGGCTTAGAAACGGATCTGCTCCGTCACATTTTTATAAATAAACTCGCCGTTCAAAGGCCCCGCACGCCAAATTTAAAATGCGCGCGCATTGAATTGCGCTCATAATTAATTGCGTTAATTTTTATAACGAGTTAATTAGCAGTGTAATTAATTAATCTAATTAACGCGTTTTAATTTTGACATATCAAAATTAAATGTCCTATGTTATGAAAAATTGTTAAGATCTTCCTTTTACCTTAACTTCAGTAGAGATTGGCAGTTCCAAGGCTGAAATTATTATATGGGCCCTTTAAGCTTGAACAGACCATAATGTTTCTTTCCTTTTTTTAATTCTCTTGTGCTGCATCTGCCCATGTTGGTTTAAAAAGTTAAAGTTTTTCTCTTAACCAGTTTATTTAAATTAAATTATCTTTTTTGATTGTTTGAGATAGGAAAAAGTACATGAAAAATGCTTTCATTCAGCAAAATCAGTTTCTGAAAAAACAAATCTGCAAATCTGTTTTGGGTGGGCCGCTACAAGCATAAAGTATCTCTCTCTATACAGTAACTATCAATGCTGTGAATTAAAGGTGCGCTAAGCTATTTTTCTGATGGGGATGTTTGCTACCTGCTTGTTTCTGTGGAGATGTTAATGTTATTGCTTTGCCTAAAATATTCCACAATATGCCTATTTTGAATTTATTCTGTTATGTTATTGCTTTAAAATACCTTTAAAAATCATTACTCCTGTAACTTGACTTGGTTATTGAGATCATTTTCATCATATTGTATAACATTCCATGGAGAAAAGCAGTTGGCTCACGGTCTCTGAAAAGCTGCAGTGAACTTTAAAACTGCCGATCACCTAAAGAAACTTGAGTTAAAGGAAAAGTAACGTTTTTTTTACAATCTGAGCCTTCTTTCGGCAATAAAACATGTAGTTTTACTCACCCATAGCAGTTTGGTGTCAATTGGAGCAGTATCGCAGAACTTATGTTGAGCCGTTCTGTTCTACTAATGATCCCGTATCCGTTAGCGTGAGTGCTCGGGGCACTGCTTTGCGGTGTCCAAATAACACAAACTTTAGCACTTTTCAAATCACAGAAGATCGCTGTGTCAGGGTAGACTTTTAGTAGATTCCAAAACGGCCTGAAACCCGATTCTGCGATACTGCTCCAATTGACACCAAACTGCTATGGGTGAGTAAAACTACTTGTTTTATTGCCGAAAGAAGGCTCAGATTGTAAAAAAAAAAACGTTAATTTTCCTTTAATGTTGGTTAACCAGGTGCTGTGTTTAAGCCAGTGCTTCTCAAATAGTGGGGCGGGCCCCCCTGGGGGGGCATGGCGTGATGCCAGGGGGGGCGCGTATGACCCTGGGAAACATGTTTTTTTGCTGTACTGTACTAGAACTAAGTGTAATTGCACATCAACAACAGTAGTTGGCAGTGGCGTTCTCACATGCGATTTACGCACAGTCTCACCATTAACAGAACATCCTCTGTCACAGAAAAAACACGTATATTCCACTGAATCGTGTCCTTTAGTCCGACAGAAGCTGACGCATCACTGACACAAGGAGAGAGCGTTTTTTTTTTTTCAGTGCTTTTAGCTTATGCAAATGAGGTGGTTTTAAGTTTCATTTCTGTAAAACGTAAACAAATGTGCGCAAAGTTGCATTAAAAACACATTAATATTTGAGTCCTCAGTGCAGTCTTTGTTGTAAGTTTCTTTCTTTTTTTTGTTTATAATGTTAATAAAAGGATACAATGGTGTTCTAATAACAATTTTCTAGACAAATAATACTATTTATAGTCACGCGCAGGAAGGGGGGCGTGAAATATTTTCTTCTTCCTAGGGGGGGCGTCACAGAAAATAATTGAGAAGCACTGGTTTAAGCACACGTCCAGCAGAGAGCAGAAGACATTTTACTCCCTCAACACAGTCACTCTCAGGTGATACGCGTGACCTTTCACTTGGGTTAGGACACTGTGTCATGTCTGTATTCATTATTAGATCATTTATATTTATATCACTTTTATTCTTAAGAAACTGAAATCTAAACCAGAGGCAAAGGGGGATATTCTCATGGTATGACAAAATTCAAACTGAAGATTTGAGTCATGTTTTGCTATAAAAATATATATATAACTCCACATTTTGTATTAACTATAAAGATATTTTTTAGCCTTATGTGGCTTCATTTTATTTGTTTGCCAATTATTATAATTCACATAAATGTACTTTTAACAAACTCAAAGCTACTTGTATCTAAATTACATTGCTGAGTAATGTATGTCCTTAGAGCAGGGGTCTTCAACGTTTTTCAGGCCAGGGACCCCCACACAGATGGCGAACTGGGCCAGGGACCCCCTACTATATATACGGTATAGAATTGTGTTTTATATTAAATTGAGCTTAGTGTCATGTATAAACATTGCTACTCTGTTATGGTACATCCAATACAAGGAAATAATACACAGGTTAATACTGTATTTTACACTATAAAATATAACATATTATTTTAAAGTGAAATCAAAAGATTTCGCGACCCCCCTGCAGTACCTCCATGACCCCCCTAGGGGTCGCGACCCCCCGTTGAAGACCTCTGCCTTAGAGCTATGCTTCCATTGAAAACGTGATGACCTCATGTTTTATTAGTCTCTGTCCAACCTGAAAGTGATGTTTAAAAGAAACCTCGCATGTGTCCTGGGAGCCCCTTCACTCTGACTCTACCATGACCTTTCAACACATCCATCAATTTTGCCATCCTGGCTCAGATCCGTTTAGGAACTTGGTGACGTAAGCTTTCATTTCTCTTAGTGAATCTCATGTGAAACTCATGACAGTGACTTTTGTGTTTTATGATGTGGAATTGTCTCTTTCCCCTTACACTTCACTTTCAGCCAACAGAACACAAAAGAGCAAGTCTGTAGAAAATGTTTAAAAATGTTCAATAAAAACTAGCAGAATATTCGTGTCTCTTCAAATTGGCTTGTTTCAGCAAGTGTTTCACTCACATTTGTTAGTACATGGACAAACAAACTGAAAATGTTTTTTTAAATATATTTATTTACTGTTTTGATCATTGTGTTTATAGCAACAACCTGTAACTCCAAGCCAGAGTCAGGCAAAGTTTAACATCGAACAAGAGTTAACATAACCCATGTCTTTAGTGGTGTACACTGTCCAAACTACAACAAGTTGTTCAAAAAAGTGAAGATATCTGTCTGCAATTGATTTATAATATCAGTGTTTGAAAGGAAATGAAATGTATTGATTGGATCAGTGTTGACGTATTGTCTGGAAAAGGGGACAGATAACATAAACTTACTCTTCTTTCTGTTCCTTTTCATTCATTTCTTGTATGTTTACACACTGTCTTTTTATAGTAAAATAAAAATTATTATCCAATTTTTTTTTTTTTGCCTTTGTTATAAAACTAGGCATGTGTTCTTGAGTTTGTATTATCAAGATAACAAATAGTCAACAATTTATGGAACCTGATGACGCTGTAGAAGCGAAACGCGTTGTTCGCTCTAAGCCCAATAAAGGAATAAGGGTAAAGTCAAGCAAGTGTTCGGTAAATTTCTTCTTTTCTGGAATTCAACAATTTCTTATTCAATATTATCAGTGTTTTAAGCAAGACTAAAAACCCCTGAGTAAATTGACAGATGCTCCTTAGGCTGGTCATATTTCTCATATTATTGTCCCGTGTAAAAGCAGTGACTGACCCTTGACCTTCTGTCTTTAGGAGCTCTTACCGAATGCTACGACGAGCTGGGGAACCGGTACCAGCTGCCCGTGTACTGCCTCTCCCCTCCTGTGAACATGATCGAAGAGCGGTCAGACGAGCCCGACGGTTCTGACCCGGACTCCAGCGCGGCGGACCCAAACTCCACACCAGGGGGAGGGGGAGGGGACCAGCCGGCCGTGGGGGGGGAGTCCCAACTGCGCCTGCGCCTCTCCACGGGGCGGGACCTGCGTCTGACGGTGCGATCCACAGACACGGTGGGGATGATGAAGAGGAGACTCCAGAGCCAGGAGGGGGTCGCGGCCAACACCCAGCGGTGGTTTTTCTCAGGGCGACCACTCACGGACAGGCTACGGCTGGATCAGCTCAATATCTCCAAGGACTATGTGGTGCAGGTGATTCTGAGTCAGCCCCCTGCTCCTCCCTCACCTGTCCTAGGGCAAAGTCAAACTGAAGGGGGCGCTGTGGAGGTGGAAGGAGTGGCGTCTCAAGATCCAACTCCAGTAGAAAACTGACGCAAACTTGACACTCGAGACTGGAAAGCTGGCTGCTACGGACAGTTGAATCTTGATTTTAGGAATTATTTTCTACTGGATTGTTTTTGATGAGATGATCCTCGTCTGGGGTAATAGGCTGTCTGCTGGAGGACTGTTGGATTGAGAAATACAGCCTTCTTTCTTTCTTTTTGATTTTACACATTGACCTTTTTGAAGTCTTTTTAACTGTTCCTATGGAAACCAAACTACAAAAGGAAAAACTGTGTCTAGCTTGACTGGATTGAAGGATTTTCTTAATGAGCTGAGATCTGAATCTTGCTTTCCATTCATGTTCTGCAGCAAATGTTTTTCTAGGTTACAGGGTTTGTACCATACATTTAAGTTTGAGTTTTCATTTTTCAGTTTGGATAAATAGAAGTTTCAATTACTGTCTATTTGGGGTAAGCTGTTATCACAATCTTAGCTCCATTTGACAAGACGCATTAAGAAATGTATCATGGGAGCAAGAGGGAACGTTTAAACAAGCTGCTGCTGGATTAGATGCTTTACTTCAGTCATCTTCAGAACAATCAGTTAATCTCAAATGCTGTGGCAGAGACAAGACACCAAGAAACCCATTCACAAGCATTCACTATCACTTTTCTGTGGGATTGGAAAATGGGAGGCAGGCACACAGCTGCATATTTTGATTATTAAAATAGTGTTTTTAATTAAATTGCATTCTTGACTTTTGTATTCTTTTCAAAACTCGACTGGTATAAGGGCTGAATTTCAGAGGGGAAAAACTCTTATATCAGAAATGTGTTAATGAAATGAATAATTAGGTCTGTTGGTTGCTATGCTCACAGCTTAGACTAACCTTTTGTAGTAAGATGGATTCTCACAATATTCCATCTTTCCATCTTTAGATATTCCCGCTGTCCAATCAGATTCAAATATCCGTCATGATGTTCAGCCTTTTTCCCATGTGTTCAACTCAATTCAGAGTGCTATACCTATCAATCTGGCATGAGCCGGGTTAAGTGTTGTAAACAAGATAATAAAGTTGTATTTATTTACGTGCCAGACAGACAAAATGCCAAAAGTGGAAGTTAGTCTAGATTGCTCTGTTAATGTCATGTAGGTTTAAAACTCATGACTTTGGCTTCCCTTTGAAACAATGGGAAATAAAGGTTAAACAATCACCTTGTAACCATATTGTTAAATATAAACTGTGGCTGATTTATTTAATGTTACATACATAATACCTAATTATGAATATATGGCTTGAAGCTTGCAGTTTAAATTCTACTTCACTTTATCCTCTAGGCTGTTATTGATATAATTCAGTGCCTACTGGGTTTAATACAAGAAATCCATAATAATATAACTTGTTGTCATCATCTGAAATATTTGAAACTTCCCTTTTGCTGCCTTTATGGCTACACATAGCCCATATTGTTTGGACAGCTATGAAGTAACATTGGCTTTTCCTTTTGGTAAAAATGTTACAGTGGATATCACTGATAAGGAAGTTCTTCATAAAGTATTATGTTAAGGGATAAATTGTTGAGGGGAAAAGATACTGGACTAACTGACATAAAAGCTTTTATTACTGGGAAGTGAAGATAAGATAAGAATACAATAACATCTTCATGGAGACAAGTGGCATAATGTGCCTTTTTCAGGGTAACTACACAAGCTTTTGTGTGTGTGTATACATATATATATATATATATGTATATATATATGTATATGTATGTATATATATATATATGTATATATTATATTATATATATAACAATTGCAGGTGTTTTTATAGCTAAGAAATAACTGAACCTTCCATCAGAAAAGTTCCATATCTTAGATGTGTTGTACTTAAATATAAATGAAAACTAAAACCATGAGTGAAAGTGAGACAGCAGGTGACTTAAACAGATACAGAGCACACACACACATGCCATACATTACCTTCCCTAAAATCAAAGGCCAGTAGTCAAATAACAGTCATTGTGAGCCACAGGTTGGCATTTATAAGAGGCAGGTTTCCTCTGTGCTCAGTCATGTGGTATTAATGGAGATGATATTAAGTGAAATTCCTCTCAGGTCGTATCAAATTGTGTATGTACAAAGTCATTTGTGGCCCTTTTTCTGTGTCACTATATAACCTTGCTCCAGAGGTTTGCCCATGAAACAACAGTACTCAAATGTGCATATGATATTACTTTGCAAACTTTCCCAAGTTTTAACCATAAAATGGTATATTTTTTATATAGCCTACATACAAATAGACCCATTCACTTGGATTTAGCTAAACCCTGGTTACACCAGGATTTTAATAATAAAACTTTTTAAAATCGAATAAGTAATATTAAAAAAATAAATAAAAAACATTTTGAAACATATTTTATAACTGACTAAACCATTAATGTAATCAGACAGACTCAAACTACAGAGTTAGTGTATTTTTCTTAAACCAGCTCCACACAGAAAGTCCAGACGTCAAACTTTATCATTTTTGTCAAGAATAGTAAATAGTAAAGAATAATTTGTCATATTAATCTTGTATCTGATTGGCTGAAGTATTGGTGTATTGTAAATATTTCAGGTTTATGGAGGAAATGCTAGTTCAAAACCAATTCAATACCAACCACAAAATATGACATATATTTTCTGCGTCATCGGCCTTTGATTCTTTTTCCTGAGAAGTTTAGATGGTCAGGAGCAGTACCCCTTTTTGACCTGTGTCACTGAAAACCTCTACACTACAGGCTTTGAACGAAGTCTGTTAGTTCCCTTTTAAAAGGTTTCAGTTACTTCCCCAACACTTATTGCACACATATCACCTTTCCCTTTTGGAATAAGGTCTGTGTACAATGGCTGAATCATAGGAATTAACTGAAGCTATTTATTTTAGCATTTGGAGCTTCCAGTTACTTCTGAATTGTAAACCAGACATGTTTAATAAAACCATAATTAGCTATTATCATAATCACAGTGTCTTGTGTCCACTTCTCTTACCCCATCACAGTGTGGAGGTATTCAATACCATTATTGATACCAGACAAACAATTCATGTATTTAGTTACGACGTCATATTTAAAGGGCATATGACATGTTAGACTGCACTTTTCAGTAAAACTTTGTAAACATAATTATACAATTTTGCTAATAATCTTAACTACTTTTCTGTATTTCAGCATTTCCACTGGACACAGGCACCAAATGTGACATTAGACAAGGGCCAACAAGTTCTCTAATTTACACATGAGTTATTTGACAAATAAAATATATGACTGCATCTTTATTTTATCTGTTATATTTATTTATCTACTAATCTATGTTATAATGTTGTTTCCTCATCACAAACATACTCTAGCTGGAGTTGTATTTTGTTTCATTCACATGTTTTCAACAAACAAACTCTGCACTTCTCTCCACTCCACTCCACTGTGTTTTTAAACTCCATACACCTTCACTAGAATCATTTGGATTATTTCAGTCCTACAATTTCTGATCTCTAAAGGTAAAAAGTCACAAGGTGGAACAGAGCATTTTGAGCTCTAGAGATGTAGACATCCATCCATCCATCCATCCATTTTCTTCCGCTTATCCGGGGCCGGGTCGCTGGGGCAACAGTCTAAGCAGGGACGCCCAGACCTCCTTCACCCCGGACACTTCCTCCAGCTCCTCTGGGGGGACCCCAAGGCGTTCCCAGGCCAGCCGGGAGACATAGTCCCTCCAGCGGGTCCGGGGTCTTCCCCGGGGCCTCCTCCCGGTGGGACATGCCCGGAACATCTCCCGAGGGAGGCAACCAGGAGGCGTCCGGAACAGATGCCCGAGCCACCTCAGCTGGCTCCTCTCCACGTGGAGAAGCAGCGGCTCTACTCTGAGCTCCTCCCGTGTGACTGAGCTCCTCATCCTATCTCTAAGCCACTCTGCGGAGGAAACTCATTTCGGCCGCTTGTATCCGCGATCTCGTCCTTTCGGTCATTACCCAGAGCTCATGACCATAGGTGAGAGTAGGAACGTAGATTGACCGGTAAATTGAGAGCTTCGCCTTTCGGCTCAGCTCCCTCTTCACCACAACGGTCCGGTACAGCGACCGCATCACTGCTGACGCTGCACCGATCCACCTGTCAATCTCACGCTCCATCCTCCCCTCACTCGTGAACAAGACCCCGAGATACTTGAACTCCTCCACCTGAGGCAAGGACTCCCCACCCACCCAGAGAGGGCAAGACACCTTTTTCCGGTCGAGAACCATGGCCTCGGATTTGGATGTAGGCAGATAGAGATGTAGACAGACTAATAATAATGTCTGAAAACATGTGCTCCTTATACAAATTGTCCCTGAATTTTGGATGGAATTTTGTGTAGTCCTAGCATTCACCTCATATTTTTAATTTTTTCTTCACAAACATGTGCCTGATGTAAATATATGATGAATACAGCTAGGCTACTAACCCACCAAATCAAGTAATAATCAAATAAACATGAAATAAATAATAACACAACCACTTATTTTACACAATCAATTAAGTACACACATAGAATACATACTTGGAGTTTCTGAAGCAATGATTAATTCAGAACAAAAACAGGATCAAAGTGAATAAGGACAAAACCAGGTAGTAACTAGGACGGATGAATCATTTTGATAAATTTTGTTTGATATTTCTGTGAAGAATATTTTGTTCTTAGCAGTTTCCTCCAGTGTCCATTTCACTAGAATCACAGGCATTGGCTGGATATTCAGTTCCTGTTTGTGTTGGGGTTTTTTGCTTCTCACACAATAAATACAAGCAGACCATAACTGTTCCGCAGATACACCAAAACAGACAAAGCAGCTGTGACAGGTAGAAGGAAGAATTTTGAACCTTGACTTTAAGGTAAGATTTGAAGTACATATTTTCAGATTGTCTCCAGGTTGCAATAGACCCAGATTACATGATGTGACTGAAATAGTGTTTTGATGTGTGTTTTCTACAGATGGGCAGGCTTGTGTTTTTGGCTCTGTTTGGAATCTTGTGTTTGACCTCCAAAAGTTTTTCTGCACACACTGAGAGACTTATGGACAATGGTAAGTATAAAACATTTTATACTGTGGACTAAAGATAGGACTGTTGCAAACATCACCAACTCATCCTCAACTCATCTTTGGTCAAAGATTGTATGAAATAATTAAATATTCAATTTAAAAAAGATGTTAACTGTGGTACTATGATGTACAGCACTTGCTTATATAATACGTGATTCATTCATATCTTCATAAAAAGAAAAAAGAGATAAGAGCTGTACATACATACATCTATGGAAATATATTATGTAATAGTTAGATATTTGTCTAAACCAAGGCTTGCTTTAATAACTCGCTGTAGAGCAAATGTTTGTTTTTCATTGCTCACTGATAATGTAAATTCCCAATAGTAAATACTGTAAAGACCCGTAAATCCAATAGTGTATCTCTATTGTGGCTGCTGTTCAGGGGTTTGCCCTACAGGGCCCATTGTAGAGCACAAAGCACAGAACTGAATGGACATCAGAGACCTGTGGTTGTGTCTGTTTCAGTGGTGGTTTTGCGGGTGCAAAACATTGATGGCTCAAAAGAGACTGTGGGTATAAGCTGTGGAGATGCTTTTCAGGATCAACCAGTGATCTGGAAAAAAAATGGTGAGGAACACATTATTTTATTTTATTTTTAAATTCAGTTTTATTAGAATACTGAATTGTAGGGTTCTGTTTTTATCACTGAGTACTCATTATATAATTAATAGAAGTATACCTGTTGTGGCATAGAGGTTTCTTCAGACTATTAATTGTTTTTGACTTGGTCTGATTTAGGTGTTCCCCAACCCGGGCTGCAGGGGAACAACATCAATGTGACTGTGCAGGAGTGGGGCGGAGGCAACTACACCTGCCACCAGGAACCACAGGGACCCCCACTCAACCACACTGTGATCATGATCCAACTGAATCCTGACAATCCTGTCATACTGAAGCCCAGAGGCCACGAGCAGGGTGAGAGAGAGACACTGAGCAACAGAGACAGACAGAGACAGATGGAGAAAGACAGAGATGGAGACCGAGAGTTATATTGTTATTTATTGTATTTCACTATTGGATAATAAAGTACTACTTTGTGTCAAAACAACATAAGCTACGGGATCCTGAATACTTAATATTTTGGTTACAAGTGTAAATAAAGATGCATATAAAATGGCTCATTTTCTTGCAGAATATATTCACTGTTCGACCCCAAACTACAGAGGCCACTTCCATTGCAGCTGGAGCAAGTCTATGGATCGCGCAGATGCCAGTGTGCTGCTGGTCAAGGGCCACCGGTGAGAACTCATCTGTACACAATACTATTAGAGCTTGATTCGTAATTACACAATACTATTAGAAGTTGAGTCATAGATCTGTCTTTCACATGTACACTTTCACTTCCTCCAGTGGCCCACACATGCACAGTAAAATCACACTGAGGGGGCGACTACATGTCCCTGCAAACTTTGTTCTAAAAAATAAATGTACAGTATTGGATAACAGGAATGTTCCAATTAGCTTTTTTCTAAATGCATTTGTTTGAAAGAGATAGTAAGATTGAAGTTACTGCAATACAAATACTGTAATACAATCAGTAATAAGATAAGATAAGATAAGATAAGATATGCCTTTATTAGTCCCACAGTGGGGAAATTCCAGTGTTGCAACGCACAGATCAAGAACAGCAGGAAAAAAATAGCATGCAATAAAACAAGATAATAAATAATGGCTTAAATAATTTAAAAATAGACTTAAAAATAGACTCTGGAGTATAGTTGAATATTGTAGTGCAGATAAAGTTGAATGACATGTTAACAGTGTTGGTTGTACAGTCTGACAGCAGCAGGAAGGAAAGACCTGTGAAACCTCTCCTTCACACAGCGAGGGTGAATCAGTCTGTCACTGAAGCTGCTCTCCAGAGCAGACAGAGCGTCCTGCAGGGGGTGAGGCTCATGGTCCAGCATAGAGGTGACCTTAGCCAGGACCCTCTTGTCCCCCACCTCCTGCACTGAGTCCAGAGGACAGCCCAGAACAGAGCTGGACTTCTTGATGACCTTGTCCAGCCTCTTCCTCCCCCTCTCTGTGATGCTGCTGCTCCAGCAGACCACACCATACAGGATGGCTGATGCCACCATAGAGTCATAGAAGGTCCTCAGGAGTGGCCCTCTCACTCCAAAAGACCTGAGTCTCCTCAGGAGATAGAGCCGACTCTGGTCCTTCCTGTACAGTGCATCACTGTCAGGGCTGGACTGGGACAAAAAAACGGCCCTGGCATTTTTGGCTCAGAACGGCCCCTCATAATTAGCGGAGCACAACGGACTAAGTTATGTTTGTGTTCCCCAAAGTAATGTATTTTACTATTGTTGCGTCTTGGCCGAGGAGAAACACCTTCTTCACTACAGGGTTTGTAGCATCTTGCTTTGGGTGGTGATTTAAAAATTCTTACATTCTAGCAGGCTCTGGACGGGAAAAGTAGTCTACTCTCTCTTCTCTTTCCTGTCCGTTTCTCCGGAGCTTGTGTACAGAATGTGATTTAGCTCCGAAACACACGATATGCGAATTATCAGAAAACACTGCAGTCAGTGAGTCATAATTATTATCATCCGAAAGTTCTCTCTCCATTATGCGTAAACCATTTATAAACCAGGTAATAACTAACTGAGGTCTGGGTAGGTGCCAGTCTGTTATAGCCACTGCTTTACGCACAGATGTCCACACGCGTCGTTACGCACAGACCCGGCACGGCACACTCATGTTTTGAACATCTTCTCCATGTCTTTGACCTGTTTTCGGGAGAACTCTTTAAATTCGGTGTAGGGGTTGAACACTTTGCTCATGTGCACCTCTCCGTGGCCCTCGTTCAGCTCCCCGCGCCGCTGCAGCTTCGCCTCCAGCTCCAAGCCCACGCTCACGGTGCTGGGTTTGTCCTCCGCTGGGTCGTGGGACGCCAGGTCCACGGCCACCGGCTCCGCGGCCCCGTTCCCGATGAGCAGGCGCCGGTTCAGTTTGGAGGAGAGCTGTCTGTGGCCATGGTCCGGACGGTTTGGGGGGAGTGCGGAGATGGAGCAGGCGGGTTTAAAAGAATCTGGCGCATGTTGTGCTGTAAGCTGAGTAAATTTTTTTTTCAATAACGCAAGTAAACTTAACAGTGACTGCAGCACTGCTACTGCTGCGCTCCCTCCCCCCTTCAGCCTGGGCTGCAGAGGACATGGAGGCTCCAGCCCCTCCAGAGTGAGGCTTTTTAATATTTTCGCCCGCTAATTCTCCGCACCTCCTTTCTTGCACTTTTCCGATTATGAAACTGGCGGGGATCAGCGCAGGGAAAGGGGTGGGACCGCTCTCGTAAGCTTCTATATCCTGATTGGTTTAGTCCACTGTCTATATTGAAGATGGACCAATGGGCCGCCTCCTTTAAATTGCGGGCCGGTGACCGGGCTCTAGGTTAAAAAAAAAAAAAAACAGCATTGGCCCCGGCCCCCGAGGACTGTCGGCCCACCGGGAAAATGCCCGGTATGCCTGATGGCCAGTCCAGGCCTGATCACTGTTGTGAGTCCAGTCCAGTTTGTTGTTCAGATGAACACCCAGGTACTTGTATGAGTCCACTCTCTCAATGTCCCTTCCCTGGATGTTCACTGAGGGGGCAGTAGAGTGGCGTCTGCGGAAGTCCACCACCATCTCCTTGGTCTTCCCTGAATTGATGATGAGGTGGTTCTGCTGACACCAGTCCACAAAGTCCTGTGTTAGTCCTCTGTACTCCACATCGTCATCATTCTTGATGAGTCATCAGAGAACTTCTGCAGGACGCAGCTGTCCGTGTTGTGTCTGAACTCTGCAGTGTAGAGGGTGAAAAGAAAGGGCGCGAGGACAGTGCCCTGGGGCGCCCCCACACTGCAGGTCTGGAGGTCAGACACACAGTTCTTGGCTCTCACAAACTGGGGCCAGTTTGTGAGGTAGTCCAGAAATATAATATATTGAATAGAATAAATCTTGCCATTATATAAATTCAACAATGAACACATATGGCAGATGTCTGGAGTGGTACAAAGTCTATATTTAAGGTTGTAGAGAAATTTGACCCATCATCCTTCAGTGGTGCTGGGGCAGACTGTCATTGTGTGGGGTTTTCTTTCAGTAATCAGGAGCCAGTCCTGTGTACGGTGATGCCTGGTGGGTCGGGCATGACATGTGTGGACAATAACTGTCCGTACAAAGAGGAGCAGCACCGCATCTCTCTGACTGTCTACATGAGGAGTGTGTTCCGCCTGGAGGCCTTCACCAAGCAGTTCTACCTCAGGGAAATTGGTCAGTGACTCTATGGAGCACTTTAAATATAACTAACAAGTTCATGTTAAAACATAGGGAATCTACAGACAAGTTAAAATATTAATAATCACTATCAAAATTTCTGTTGAAATTGGGCTGTTGATCATGTTCTCAAATAACAATAACAGTGGCTATAACAGTTTGCACAATAGCTAAATTCCATCTGTTGTAAGGCAGAGTGATAATTTGAAATATGCTACAAAGGAATTGAATATTTAACACAGTAATGCATCAAACATTTATTTATAATATTTATTTTTTATTTATATATTCTGCAATTTTAGTGACCCCCGGACCACCCTCAAACCTGCAACTCATTAATGGCAATGTGTTCAAATGGGACTATCCTGCATCCTGGGAGAAGCCATGCAGTTTCTTCAGTCTACTCTTTCATGTTAAAGTGGTGCGCAATGGAGAAAACTGCCATTCCGATGATATTTTTGATGTAAGTAAAAGGCTCCAAAAATGAATGAATAAAATAAACAGACGATTGAAATGTCTTCATAATGTCTTGTGCAGGATAAAAACATTTCAGAAACGGAATACTCACTTGATAAAATCCCACAGAAGAAGTTTGTTTTCTGTCTGAGAGCTCAAGACAAGCATACAGGAGGACCATGGAGCCACTGGAGTCACTGCACGTGAGTAAAACAAAATAGTTTTTAACTGTGCCCCACTATATATATACAGGGGGTCCTCGGGTTACGACGTTTATCCGTTCTTAAGACGCGTCATAACCCGAATTTCGTCGTAAGTCGGATTTTGCCTTTGATCTTCCAACCAAAGCACCAATAACCTTTCCATCTCAATAATTAGACCACTACGCTGCTTGGTTATCACTGTCGCTTTCATAGGAGCAGATCAGAGCCCACATCAGGTACTTCCGCCCACATTGGACACGCACACGAGGCCGTCTTCTCCGCCCTACAGCCACAACAGAGCGTATTCTTCCGCCGCACGCCGTTCGCGTTTGTTTACGTCGCTTACAACGCTAAACCACGTAAGACGGAATGACGCGTAATATTATTATTATTTTTAATGGGGGCGCGTTCGTAACCATGAAACGTCGTAAGTCGAGACCGTCGTAACCCGAGGACCCCCTGTATATATACAGTGGTACCTCACCTTACGAATGACCCAACAAATGAAAATTTCAAGTTACGAAACGCCTTCACGGTAAATTTTGGTCTCTAGATACGAAAGAAAATTCAAGTTACGAAACGCGAAATCTCAAAAATTCAAATAATGCGCGCTCAGTCACACACATTATACGCTTTTCTCAGACTGGATTTAAACTTTTCTCACATTTGTCTCTCGTTTAAACACTCAAACTTTCATAGATTTTCAACAAAATTATTAATAGTGAAGTGTGGGGGGAAGGGGGAGGGGGGAGAAGACTGCGCTCTGACATGTGTGATAGTGCACATGACCCGGCGCGGAGCTGACAGCAGGTCTAGACCAAGGTCTAAACCTGGACTGGACCAGGACTAAACCTGGACTAAACCAGGACTAAACCAAGACTAAACCAAGACTAGACCAGGACTAGACCAGGACTAGACCAGGACTAGACCAGGACTAGACCAGGACTAGACCAGGACTAGACCAGGTGGATTAAAGCGCCGCGCGCGGGTCTATTTCCTGGTTTCGTTTCAAGTCACAGTTGAGGGGAGCAGCGAGGGGGACTGCACGCAGTCTGAGCGCATGAACGAGACCCACGAACGCATGCAAGAGCCGCAGTGGTCTAGATCTGCAGGTCTAGAGGAGGTCTAGAGGAGGCACGGTTTGAGCACGGGTCTCGTTCATGCGCTCAGATTGCGTGCGGTCCCCCTCGCTGCTCGCCTCAGCTGTGACTCGAAACGAAACCAGGAAATGGACCCGCGGTTTAGTCCAGGTCTAGACCTACTGTCAGCTCCGCGCCGGGTCATGCTGCGCTATCACACGTGTCAGAGCGCAGTCTTCTCCCCCCTCCCCCACACTTCACTATTAATACATTTTGTTGAAAATCTATGAAAGTTTGAGTGTTTAAACGAGAGACAAATGTGAGAAAAGTTTAAATCCAGTCTGAGAAACCAATCAGGACGCAGAACACAATGTTACACTATAAAAAAAGTTACACTATAAAAAAAAAAAAAACTTGGATCGGGCCCTTGGAACGAATCAGGCTTTTTCCATTGAAATAGCTACTCAACTTACGAATTTATATATATATATATATATATATATATATATATATATATATATATATAATGTGCGTATATGATAAGAGAGGTCTGCGCTACTTGGATGAATCTTTAGGGGAATATAATTTACATGTTTTATCATTACTTAACTTAAAATAAATCTTTTTCCTTCCTTACAGTGTCAACCGACTCCGAGACCAACATAACTGCTCCGTCTGAATGTACAGTTTAAATCTATGTATGTACAGTATTTATTGACCTGTGAGTCTGCCTATTCTACATTATTAAATATTATATGGACATTAAGGAAAGGAAGTCAGTGCTCTTTTCTCTGTATATTTTGGAAACATGCAATGTACACTGGACAATGTGTGGTGGCATTTTTCAATTCCCATCTTTCACATGTGCATTTATGAGAAAATAAAGGTTTTTCCAGTGCATAATCATTTTTGTAGGCATGCTTGTTAATAGTAAAAAGCAAAACACACAACACTGTTGCTACAAAAATGATTTACTTGTCATATTTACATGTACATGTAGTTAGGCTAACACAAACACTTTTTTTTTTTTTTTTTACATCAAATGAACATCCCAATGCTCAGAGCCCTGTAAACAATGTATGAAAAATAAATGAAATCCCAAAATATGTACTGTACATAACACTTAGCTTACTATCCATAACCTAAAATTAGTGCCAGTCTTCATGTTTAAGTGCGGAAATATTTAAAACAAAGGGGAAATGCTTTTATTACAATTTCCTTCAATGCCCAATTTACTGAATGTTTAAATAAAGGAACCATTTGGCATTTGAGTTTTGAATGAACAGAGTCATAGCAGCAGAAAAGTCCCCCAAAATTTGTGATGAATAAACAAGTATTGATAAAAAGGCAAAGAAAGCATCTTACAATTATTTTTCTAAAATTGAATGTGCTGCATTAGAAGAAAACTGAAATAAAAATTGAATTGCTATAAGTTGCATTCTGTAGATATGAAAATGTGCATTATTTTTAGGTAACTAGTTTGACAAGCATAGAAAATACTGTTAAGGTGCATTGAAATGCACTTTGTTCGTGTATGTCTTTTATGGTTCTGGTAGGTCTTGAACTTTCAAGGAGAGAGCACATGCACAAACAAGTAAACTGGGAGGGAAGCCCGTGGAGTCCTGAGCTGGAGAAATCATAGGAGTAGTTTGAAAAGAGGACTCATCATCAAGTTTCTTTTGAGAAACAGCTTATGGGATAGAAGTCTCACTCTCAGTGGTGTTGCTTCTTTGAGAGGTATCTGAGAAGGAACAAATAAACAAAGTACAATCATTTATAACCAGCAGTGTAGCTTGTCTCTGAATGCATTTTGTAATTTTTCAAAGTCTGGTACTGTTTTGAAGTCAATATCTTAGGCCTAGTGTGGCGCTGGTTCAGCCCAAGATCAGTCTGTATTTTATGTGCTTTGTCCAACCCATTGTTCAGTTAGCTTTTGAGGGGTCAGTATGTCTCTCACCTCTCCCAGTGTTTGTGGTTCAGTCCAGTGAAGTCCTCCAGCTTGGCAATTTCTTTGAGATACTGGGCTAGTTTGTACAGTTCTCGGTCCTTCTCTCGATTCAGATGGGCCTTCATGAAAGGTCGGATCTAAATAAACATGTTTATTAGTGTCTTTATTAGGAAGGAAATGCCCACATAAAACTTGAAAGTGAAACGCTTCAAAAGCCACACAGCCATGTTAAAAGGCTGAAGCGCTGACCTTTAGTCCATTTTGAGGATTCATGAGAAAGTTGCGTCCAATGTCGTCAAACATAATAGTGTTCTTCCTATGGTAAAACTCCTCATACTTCCCCCATATGACGCCTAATGGTTTGACCTGGAGCAGTGAAGAAAGGAAAGGACAGTGACATTTCTAAAACTGGAAGCAATGACTCATTATATACAAAAGTTCATTTGTTATGACTTGGTAGAAGCTATGAGTGGCAAAACACAAGATGTGCTTCAAAAATACAATTGTCAGACTGATTAAAGATACTTAAGCCCTGACCTCCACCACTCCCCTCTTGGGCGTGTGTACTGTGATCATGGCAGCGCTGTCCAACATGAAGGTGATCTTGTAGTTTGGGTTGTCTGTCACTCCCAGCTCCTGCAAACACAAATACAAAATCACATTTAAAACTGATTAACATCTTTTAACTGAGGAAAAGATTTAGCTAACTTCATACTTTCATTTTGGCTTCAATCCACTTCATACTTGTTGCGGCTAAAGAGATGACACAGCTTCATTAGATAATTACATTGTTATGTTATCATTTATCAATGCACAGCAAAAGATAATGTATTTAAAGTAAAAGTAACGGGTTTTTTTTACAATTTGAGCCTTCTTTCGGCAATAAAACAAGTAGTTTTACTCACCCATAGCAGTTTGGTGTCACTTGGAGTGGTATCGCAGAAGTTATGTTGGAGCCGTTCTGTTCTACTAATGATCCCGTATCCGTTAGCATGAGTGCTCGGGGCATTACTTTGCGGTGTCCAAATAACACAAACTTTAGCACTTTTCAAATCACAGAAGATCGCTGTGTCAGGGTAGACTTTTAGTGGATTCCAAAACGGCCTGAAACCCGATATCCAGCTATAGTTTCATTTGATGACGTCATCAGAGAGGACAGTGCGCATGCGTGAACTCAGCTGTTTTGTAAACACCGCTAGTCCGAAAGAAGCTAACACCGCTCTGAACTTTACTTTTCTGTTGCGATATCGGGTTTCAGGCCGTTTTGGAATCTACTAAAAGTCTACCCTGACACAGCGATCTTCTGTGATTTGAAAAGTGCTAAAGTTTGTGTTATTTGGACACCGCAAATCAGTGCCCCGAGCACTCACGCTAACGGATACGGGATCATTAGTAGAACAGAACGGCTCAACATAAGTTCTGCGATACTGCTCCAATTGACACCAAACTGCTATGGATGAGTAAAACTACTTGTTTTATTGCCGAAAGAAGGCTCAGATTGTAAAAAAACGTTAATTTTCCTTTAAGGTAATTCATCGTAGGTAATACATTTGCATTTGAATTTGTGTTTTAATGTGACACAAAAATGATCTTTAATAATAAGCAATCCTTCACTTACACCAGATCACTATGTCGTAGTCCTCGTAGGCAGATGTTAAAAACTCATGAAGGTATGGCCTCATAAGCTCCTGACCCGTTTCTGCACATGACTTGTGGTCTGAAAAAATACAAATTGAGTATAGAATTAACCTTTTAATTGCGTATAATACAACATAATATCTTAATATAAATCTCTTTTATTGTGACTCACCAAACAAAGTGTAGTCCACATCAAGCACTAGTAGCTTCTTTCCTTCTCTGGGTGGGTTAATCTCCTCCACTTTATAGTCCTTTACTCTACGTGCTATTTTTGCCAGGTTCTCCTCTCTAGAGACAGACAGCACCATTTATTTCAAAGTAAAAAAGCACATAAATTTTGAATGTTAGTTTCTCTTATTTTCCTACTGAGAACAGTTAACGTAATCAGGATGATATGAAAGTCTCTGCATAGCTGTGTGCAGCATCAAGATAAATGAATGTACAATAAAGATATGCATTGAATGTGTCCCAAGGCATACATAAAACATGATGGTGCTACAGGGATGCTCAGTGGCACAAATGTTATACTCCAAAAGGAATTGAATACTATTTTCTTCTCAATAAAAATCTTGATTTATGATTTTCTGACCTGTTCTCCACTACAATCACTTCCTCTTCAATGTCAAAATCATTAACCACATCATCGTTTTCAGGAGGAGGGGCAAGGACATCCTCCTAATAAAATAACAATATAACAGAATATTCAGTACACCAAAATGTTATGGCATGTCCCACTGTCCTTGAGTTTATAGATACAATTCATTAACGACATACCAAGCTTTCCTCTCTCGTGCCCATCATCATAATCTTTGTGTTTGGCTTCAGTTTAAGAGACCCCAACTTCACCTCATCTTCAGCTGGTTTACCTGAAGGACAAAAAACTCATTGAAATCCTGATTTTATCCAGTCACTAATGCTATGTGAGACATTTAGTCCAACATGTTTGATTCTGTGGAAGACAATTAACGATATGTTCAATTATAATAAACTATTTAAGTTACCTTCCACCTATAGTCGTATATGTAAATTATGTCATCTAGTTTATACTTGAATATATTTCAACTGAGATAAAACTTGTGTCACATAAACCAGATGAAAAGAGGACAAACTACACAAACAAGTAGACTTCAACAATGCATTTATTAAATTATAAATGTGTTATATTATATGGCGATCAATGTAACTACTATATTCACCTTTGACCTTTAGTCCCAGTAGTTTTTGTCTTTCGGGCAGCACTCCTGTCAGAGATTTGATAGATTGTTTCAGGTCCATGACAGTGTCCTCCTCAGACAGAGAGCTGATGGAGTACTCTTGGCCTCCCCATTTTATTATCACTGATACTGACATCACTACACGGGATCTTTACGACATAAACACAGCTGGAGACAGGCTGAAGGCACTTCCAAGGTGCTTCCACCGAAATACTTTATCTACCAAAAATGCAAAAGATCAAAGATCACAAGATTTAGACAAACCACGACTTAGACATTCATTCATTTGTAATTAAAGTATTGAGTTAACTCTCACTCAGTACTGTCGAGTATATGGCATACATTGTTTTTTCAAATATTTAAGCAAAATGTGTTAGATAATAATGATGCTGCGTCCTCAGACATTTAGACACCTAGTACAGTGTCTAATAAATAAACATTAGGCACATTTGCACAGAAAATTATAACATTTCAGCGCGATAAACGTTTCGTTTCCCCCCTACTTGACTTAACCTTACCAATCCACAATGTTATTTGTAGCATTGAGAGGCTAACGCTGTCATTATAAAAGGCAGTATCACACCACAATGATCACGCGTTAACCAGCCTAGGAACATAATTTGTCTGGCCTTACCGTCTACAGTTGCCTATGGTGCATCAACGGACAAAATATTCAGTTTATGAGGACTATAGATTAAACAGCAGAAGTTTTCTGGCTACTTCCATTCATCGGGATACACTCAGTTGTTTCTTCCTGGTGTCCCGAAAACTGCCGGAAGTGACGTGAAAGAAACGTGTTACCGTAGCAACAGAACCACGCGTCATTTTCTTTTTATCTAAAGGCAATTTTGATTTTGATACGATATTACTTAGTCTAAATGAGGAAATGTGTATTGTGTGTGCAATGCTAAAGCTTTAATACCATGGATGTGAATATATGAATAATATAATAATATATAATGAATACAGAGGAGAAGATATATGTCATCGTTATATGCCATGGTATGTGTAAGAGGAGCTTAAACTTTAGTGTTTCATGACTTGACAGAACCGCTGAATGGCGCTACTCCCGCAGAAGTTCAGTACTCCTCCCCATAGTGGACGTTCCACGGTTGGTCCACAGTGCGCATGCTCAGCACATCTCAGGAGCCGCGCAGGGCTAATGGCTGCTGCTGAGAGGAGCGGATGGGCCACATCCTTTGAGACCGCGGCGCTCCCTTCAAGACGACCGTTAGCTCGGGCGACGCCGAGTTAAAATGGTTTATATTCAAGCGGGAAAGCAACTCAAATCTGTAGTATACATCGCGAAGATCGCCCTTCAAATGTAAGTCCCTCTCTATTCCGACTTTTGGCTACACGTCTTCGTTAGCTTGATTGGTATTTCTGCCTGTGTGTGTGTGTATGTGTGTGTTGCTAGCGGCGCTAAAAGCGTGTCGAGTCAGTTCAGAGTCAACAACACGTAACGTACAGGGATCTATATATGTCGCTATATATGTTTGCTCTCGTTGTGTTGATTATAGTTGTATGTGGCTACTGTTAGCCCGAGTTGTTGTTGTTTGTATGTGTGCGTGCGCGCGCGTGTGTGTGTGCGCTCAATGCAGCTCATCATATCCTCTATCATGGCATAGTATCATTATTCGGCTCTGTTTTACACAGTTTTTGCAGAGGACTGCGCTCCTGTGCTCCATGCACTCATTTAACTGGACTTTGATGATGGACTAGTTTATGTCTGAATAGCTCCGCGACTTGAGGGGGTGAGCTCTGCAAACGAGACCGTGAGGTTACTAGAGTTCATGAGCGCCTCGATCGATGCAGCACTCACTCATCCATACTGTCTGTAGTCCTGCTGTTGTGGATGCTCAACACATACGGGTCTATTTGTGGTAAAAACAAAACCAGATCAAACTTGTAACTAAATAGCATAGCGTTAGAGCACTGGTTATGTAATCTCCTATTCTGTAATGTTCTGTCTGCTGGCTAGATACAGTATAGTCTTAGGTTCCGTTATGTAATGTCAGGACGCTGTCCCATTCAGTGGATCAAGTGAAAGTATTTTGAGCCAAAACGTAGTATCTTATCCTTGATGCCCAAGTAGACTGTTATTTTTTATCTGCATGTTAACATCGTGTTTTGTTTAAGTTATATTAAAGTTACTATGGATTGTGTAGACAGTGTAGACATTGAGTGGAAAACTCAGGGTGCACTGAGCAGGTGTTTCTGCACCTGGCTGGAAACATCAGAGCTCAGCGTTCTATTTGTACCTGGTCCCGGAAACCACACACAGTTTAAAAGAGGAATAAAAAGATTTAAATATGCATGCAAATGTAGATTTCACTGTGCAGATATTTAGTTTTGGTCATTCTGGGCCTGCAGTATCTAAATTGCCATTTGAATGGTCACAATTTGCATTGCATAATCTATTTTTTGTCTTTTTAGGCAGAACTTTCTAGTCCTGTAGTTTTAGACCTCCTTCAAATGTTGTGAAATGTATGGCTTATTAGCACTTGATATTTCTGCTCCTTGATAGTGCAGTTAATTTTGCAATTTATGTCTTCAAAACAGTATTCAGGTCACAATGCACATTGTATGAACTGCCAGAGTGCATACTTTTCAGATGTTTCTAAACTAGATTTGCACATCCTTTTGCTAAAAAAGATTGCATCCTGTAACTTTATTAATTGCTGACTACAATTTGACAATTGCAAAACTTTGATTCATTTGCAATATATTTTACAGCCTGAAACTAACCAAACCGTGAATGGCAACCACAGTATTTGTCAGGAAAATCACAAATCAAATATTTGTCCAATTTCTCCAATATTTTCTCAGCCTTAGTTTAATTTAGAGTATCAATGGTGTATGTTTAAGTTCTGAGTCTTTTTTTCCCCTGCCTTTTATTGTCCCTGTATAGAGTTTTGATTGGAATGTCTTAATCCAACAGTGTTTTCCTGTTTTGTTTTTCTGTCTCTGTGCACAGTGCAGAGTTGTAGTGGTCAGTTCAGCCTGCCTAACCTATTACCATGGCGCTGAAGGACCGTGTGGAATCTGTCCTAAATGTGGGCCTGCGTGTGCCCAGTATCATGCTGCTGGACGTCCTGTACCGCTGGGATGTCAGCTCTTTCTTCCAGAAGGTCCAGAGATCGAGCCTCTCCAACAATCCCCTGTTTCAGTACAAGTACCTGGCACTTTACCTGCACTATGTAGGTCAGTACTAGCTCACAACACATACACTCACTCTCGATACTCGTGTAGAAGGAAACCACCAGCCTGTCATTAGAGGAAGTGTCTTATCTCTCTTCTCACTGTTCACATTTTTGGGGTTCAACTGTCAGGCAGTGTCTAAGAATAATTCAGTTCCTGTGACTGATTTTTATGAACCAATACAATTAAATCATTCCAGTTCTATACAACTTCTCTAAGTGTCTAAGTGAATCATTTGTAACAACATTCTGTAATTGTTTTTTTCTGAACTGAATATTCTTCACAAGTAGAGAAATTATAGTTTTTGCCTTTGGCCTCCAGTTGTAAATAAGCCAATAGGACTGGAATGTACCCTTGAACACAGAGACATACACACTGAATTGTTTCACATTTAATCTTCTCATTCTCTGTCACATTTTCTATGTAGCTAGTTTAGTTAACCTTGTTGTGTGTGTTTTTGTAGGTTACATCCTGAGCCTGGTGCTCCTGACTCTGCCTCGCCAGCACCTGGTTAAACTGTACCTGTATGTCCTCACCGCACTGCTTCTGTTTGCTGGACACCAAGTCTCGAGGTACACTACATTTCAAAAATAAAGCAAGCGACCTGTAGTGCAAGCAACACATTCATCTATAAAATAATAATGTTGCTAAATATAGTATTATAGCAAAGTAGAGCATCCTGCATTTTGTTTTTTATCATTGTCCTTGTCCCATCTATCCCTCTCTCCTGTTCTGTATATCAACTAGCATCCTCTCATTGTAAAATAACTCTCAAATCCAACAGTTTAAGTCAAGTGCTAAACAAAAGTGCAAAGATGATATTGTGCAGCACACCCAAAATGGGGATCCCTATGAGTGATAAGATGTATAATGTTGCATAAGGTTTTTAGATTTTGACAAAAGGCCAGAGATGCACTGACACACATGCTGCTATTGGGTATCGGGTTTGATCCAAACATAATGCCTGGATTGGTTCTAGATATCTGTTAACCATTAGGACAATTGTTAAGACTGTTTATTTGCCCACACTGTTTACAGTAAAATCTCCTCACTTAAAGGTGCACTATGTCACTTGTCTTCTTGTCAAATCCAAATCCAAATCTACTTTATTTCTATAGCACATTTCATAAACATAAACAGTTTCCAAAGTGCTGTACAGACAGAAAAACTAGTGACACAACAAACATCAGGTACTGTAAATGATTCACTAGTCCCAAAATAATAAAACCAGTAAAACCAAATCAGATCTCATGGACATGTTATTGCTCAAGTGGAAAATTCCATCTCCAAGCAGGTGGTAGATGCTCCACCAGAAAACTTACATTTAGTGTGTGTTTCATGGCAAGTCTTTACACTGATTTTGCTTGGTAAGATCAAAAGCCAATTGTTTGTATTGTTCAAAATGTATCAGTGATAAAAAAAAAAAAACAATCAGTCACTGACTTGACTCTTGTTTCCATGTGATCATGTATCTTCATTGTGCATGTATCTTCTGTGAAAAGGGGCAGGATGTTCTTTTGTAAAGTGATCAGTCAACCTCTCTTTGTCAGGGATTACGTCCGCAGTGAACTGGATTCTGGCAATGAAGGACCGGTCTACCTGGAACCTCTTTCCATGAACAGATTCACCACTGCACTCATAGGTATATTATGACAACTAAAACAAGCATCATGCATAAGCTAATGTGTGCCATCTTAGAATTCAATTTACAATAACAAATACGTACAATAACAAATACACAAATATCAAATTACAATAACACTTACGGGAATTCGGGTAAAAGCAGCATGAAAATATGAAATCTGTGATGTTTTTGGAAAACAAGTCGAAACTTGAGCAAAGGCCTTAAGGCTTTGTGGAAGCCTGTATTAATTCTTGCTCGGAAGTTATGTTGCTTTATTCATTTTCTGAACAACAACATTATTTTATATGATGGGACATTGTAGCTAATTTGGAGTGGGCAAATTATAAACTTGTCATACTCATACAGTATAATTGCATGAAACTGCATTGTCATACATAGAAATGATCAGCTATTCATTGATTTCAGTCAGACATTTTTACTATTGTGAATGCCATTGTGAGGATTATTTTATTATTAATTGGTATGGCATAGCTAAATGGTTGGTTCTTCTTTCTTGCAGCTCAGTTGGTTGTATGCACACTCTGCTCCTGTGTAATGCAGACCAAGAGGATCTGGCTCTTTTCTGCTCATCTGCTCCCTCTTGTGGCCAGACTGTGTCTCGTGCCACTCGAGACCATTGTCTTCATCAACAAATTTTCTATGATCTTCACTGGCCTGGAGGTCATTTACTTTCTGGCCTCTAACCTGCTGGTTCCTTACAATCTTGCCAAAACTGCCTACCGTGAGCTGGCTCAGGTAAAGCATAATCATGTTTATACGGAGTTGCAAATTTTCATTTTTATTTATTTGTTTCATTTTAGTTGAGATTCTAAATATTTTTTGTCTAGTTTTAGTCACTGGAATGTGTTTAGTTTTTGGTTTGTCATAATATCCACTGCATATTCCTCAACAAATAAAAAAAAGTTAAGTATGAAAAGGCTTAAAGTTGCGTAAATATATGAACTGTGTGCAGGTGGTGGAGGTGTACGGCCTGCTGGCTCTGGGCATGTCTCTGTGGAACCAGCTGGTGCTGCCTGTTCTCTTCATGTGCTTCTGGCTCGTGCTCTTCGCTCTGCAGATCTACTCCTATTTCAGCACCCGCGACAAGCCCACCTCCAGAGAGAGACTGCTCTTCCTCTTCCTTACCAGGTCTCGGCCCAGGGATCTATATACATCCTAAATCTGAATTATTAAAACCCTCAACAATAGTCATGTGGCTTGGCTACATGTCCCAGTGTCAGTGACCCAAGATCAGTTCACAGTGTTTAATAAAGTTGAAATGCCTCTTTTATAACCCTGTTCTTAAATTTATTTCCTGCTAATGACCAATCGCAGCAGGCTGCCCCCCTGGACCTGACTATATATAATAATAAACGGCATTCTGGATTAGTGCATACATGGGGCATATCAACCCAACTCAACACTGGCTTCAGCAATTAAAGGAAAAGTAACGTTTTTTTTACAATCTGAGCCTTCTTTCGGCAATAAAACAAGTAGTTTTACTCACCCATAGCAGTTTGGTGTCAATTGGAGCAGTATCGCAGAACTTATGTTGAGCCGTTCTGTTCTACTAATGATCCCGTATCCGTTAGCGTGAGTGCTCGGGGCATTACTTTGCGGTCTCCAAATAACACAAATTTTAGCACTTTTCAAATCACAGAAGATCGCTGTGTCAGGGTAGACTTTTAGTGGATTCCAAAACGGCCTGAAACCCGATATGCAGCTATAGTTTCATTTGATGACGTCATCAGAGAGGACAGTGCGCATGCGTGAACTCAGCTGTTTTGTAAACACCGCTAGTCCGAAAGAAGCTAACACCGCTCTGAACTTTACTTTTCTGTTGCGATATCGGGTTTCAGGCCGTTTTGGAATCTACTAAAAGTCTACCCTGACACAGCGATCTTCTGTGATTTGAAAAGTGCTAAAGTTTGTGTTATTTGGAGAGCGCAAATCAGTGCCCCGAGCACTCACGCTAACGGATACGGGATCATTAGTAGAACAGAACGGCTACAACATAAGTTCTGCGATACTGCTCCAATTGACTCCAAACTGCTATGGGTGAGTAAAACTACTTGTTTTATTGCCGAAAGAAGGCTCAGATTGTAAAAAAACGTTACTTTTCCTTTAACAGAATGCTTCCCCACTCCTCACCCGCATTTTGTATTGAATAAAGCCTTTGGGCTAAAACAAATATTATTAAATGTAAAACTATTTCAAAAATCATGAATATTTATTTTACCTTTTTAATATTTATCCTTTCCATTTTTCTACCAGTGTTGCAGAATGTTGTAGCACACCGTATTCCCTTCTTGGGCTGGTCTTCACTGTGTCCTTCATTGCTTTGGGAGTTTTGACGCTCTGCAAGTTTTACCTGCAAGGATACAGGGCCTTTATGAACGACAACACCATGCACCGGTGAGTTAGGCTCATCTCCTATTCATCTTAAAAAAATAATTGTCTTCAAGGGAGTTTAAAATTGACTATTTTTGTTTTTACCAATTGCATGTTTTCCAGATTTGTTGTGATCATTTTGTTGCCTCTGTTCATCTTTGCAAATAAAGGTGTAGATGGCAGTGTCAGCAGTCAGTTTTATGTTTAGCTCATTCCAGACATTGGAAAGCATCTAAAATCTTGGAGTATTTAATCTGTGAATTTGTTTTAGGGGCATGACTGAGGGCATCACTCTTCTGATCCTGGCAGTTCAGACTGGTCTCATTGAGCTACAGGTAATTCATCGAGCCTTCCTCCTCTCCATCATCCTCTTCATCGTCGTGGCTTCCATCCTGCAGTCCATGCTGGAAATAGCTGACCCCATTGTCCTGGCTCTGGGAGCATCCAGAGACAAGTAAGAACATTTTATTACTCTTGTTTAAATCGATGATAAAAGGAGAAGTTCAATTTGTCAACTGGACAAAGTTTGTTTGGTTGAAAACGTTTCGCCGCTCATCCGAGAGGCTTCGTCAGCTCTAATTAGAATACTGGTAAGACACTTGCTTATATCTTGCTGCAGGGAGGAGCTAACTAGCTAACTACTTTACGAAACTATCTAATTGGTTTCAGTCTTTTGTTTCTCTGGCGTCTAGATAACGATCCCTATTCATCCCTACGACGACTGTTTTTCACACCACAGTAGTTAGCTAGTTAGCTCCTCCCTGCAGCAAGATATACGCAAGTGTCTTACCAGCATTCTAATTAGAGCTGACGAAGCCTCTCGGATGAGCGGCGAAACGTTTTCAATAGGGCTGTCAAACGATAAATTTTCTTGATCGCAACTAATCTCAGAAATTTCATAGTTAATCGCGATTAATCGTGATTTATTTTGCATGTTTAAAATTGATATCTTGCAGTAAGACCGTTCGAATCTAAAGTTACTCACAATGCAAAGTATTTCTCACCATTTTTTTTATTTCAAAAAAGTGCAGAGAAAGGAAAAAGTAACAATGAACCAGTAATAGTGCTTACTTTGAGAAATTGTAAATAAATGATTGAAGCCCGCTCGAGCTGCCTACGGATGCGTAGAAGGAACAAAATACTAGCAAACTCAAAATAGCGCGTTTAACCGACAATGAGTTTAATTAATACAACCAAATGAGCTGCATATGGATGGTAGAATTGCGGAAAATGCTGGCAAACTCTGATCGCGATTTAAAAAATTGTTCGCGATCATAACTCTAATGCGATTAATCGCGATTAACGCGTTAATATTCCCAGCCCTAGTTTTCAACCAAACAAACTTTGTCCAGTTGACAAATTGAGCTTCTCCTTTTATCATGGATTCTACCTGGACGACTGAGGGACTTTTCACGCATCTTGTTTAAATCAGTCATTTCTTGAAAAGTGCCAATCTGTGTCCTCAGATGTGACTTATGTTCAAATACTGTTGATTGAGTCACAATGATGAAAGCATTGTACACAATGTAATAATAGTTTGCCATGCCATGTCTCTCAAATGTCGTGTGTCTTGCAGGAGTCTTTGGAAGCACTTCCGAGCTGTGAGTCTGTGCCTGTTCCTGCTCATATTTCCAGCCTACATGGCTTATATGATCTGTCAGTTCTTCCACATGGACTTTTGGCTCCTCATCATCATCTCCTCCTCCATCCTCACCTCCCTGCAGGTAACACATGCTGGATGGCTCTTACTATTTATAAAAGCTGACAATTTCAATCCTTCAATTTGAAAAATGTTGTCTGGTGAAAATCAGTAGGGAAATAGTTTAATACCCACATTACTAAACACTAACACTAAAATGCATATGTTACTTTGCTTGACACTAATCAGGTGCTCGGGACTCTGCTGATCTATGTGCTGTTTATGGTGGAGGAGTTTCGTAAAGCTCCAGTAGAAAACATGGATGAGGTCATCTACTGCGTCAATGGCACCTATCGTCTGCTGGAGTTTCTGGTGAGGCATAAACTTCTATGTTGTTAGGCAAAAAACATTTATTTTATTTTTAATTTTTAAAGTTTTCTGCCATGTTATAACCTGACAAGATTTAGATTTAATCCATACATGTTTGAGTATTTTAGTGATCTCTCCCGGGCCCTTCTCCTCTTCCTTGTGGTTATGTGGTTAAGATTCTGTGCAATGATGAGCCAACAAGCCTATATCACTCTTGCTCCCAAATGACAATTCTCCATAGATATGCAACCACATGATACAAAAGTGCACAGCCTCTTGACAAACCTGCGTGCATTAGCAGGATGCATACTGATTGTGTTGTGATGGCGCTCTGAAAGGGGAGTGACCTCAAGGAGGAAAGGGAGGGGACACTCAGAATGTTAAAACTGAAAGTGAAAATGCTGCTTTCGGCAAATGTATAATTTTCAAAACCATAAAAGGTAACATGGTAAATTACGTTGTGTTAGTAGTTAATGTTTAGTTAATGTTAATGTTTTCCAATCTTGAGACAGAATATTCATGAAGCAATATATTTATTTAGGCAACTAAATTACCATGACATTTAATAAAAACTTTAAACCATAATTAAACTAAATGACTAGTACAAGTACAACCAATATTAAATTGTTGTCTTGTGTACAAAGTAAAGCCTTCTGTGTTGTGTGCAGGTTGCTGTGTGCGTGGTGTGCTACGGTGTGTCAGAGACCGTTTTCGGAGAGTGGAGTGTAATGGGCAGTACTATCATCCTGGTGCACTCGTATTACAACGTGTGGCTGCGGGCGCAGCTTGGCTGGCAGAGCTTCCTGCTCCGAAGAGACGCCGTCAACAAGATCAAGAGCCTCCCCACGGCCAGCAGCTCCCAACTGGAGCAGTACAATGACATCTGCGCAATCTGCTACCAGGTACTATTTAAAGGAGTACTATGCAGGGCTGTACAAAATCTACACTCAACAAAAATATAAATGCAACACTTTTGTTTTTGCTCCCATTTTTCCTGAGATGGACCCAAAGATCCAAAATTCACTCCAGATACACAACACTACCATTTCTCTCAAACATTGTTCACAAATCTGTCCAAATGTGTGACAGCGAGCACCTCTGCCCCGCCGAGACAATCCACCCCACCTCACAGGTGCGCCACATCAAGATGCCGATCCGACATCATGACCAGTGCACAGGTGCGCCCCAGACTGCCCACAATAAAAGGACACCCCGAAATGTGCATTTTTTATTTTTTTCTTTATTGAACCAGTCAGTATCTGGTGTGACCACCATTTGCCTCATGCAGTGCAACACATCTTCTTCACATAGAGTTTATCAGATTGTCAGTTGTGGCCTGTGGAATGTTGGTCCACTCCTCTTCAATGGCTGTTATGGACGAAGAACACAGGTGCATTTTATTGATGGCATTTTGAATGCACAGAGATACCGTGATGAGATCCTGAGGCCCATTGTTGTGCCATACATCCATGAACATCACCTCATGTTTCAGCAAGATAATGCACGGCCCCATGTTGCAAGGATCTGTACACAATTCTTGGAAGCTGAAAATGTCCCAGTTCTTGCATGGCCAGCATACTCACCGGACATGTCACCCATTGAGCATGTTTGGGATGTGCTTGACCGGCGTATACGACAGCGTGTACCAGCTCCCACTAATATCCAGCAACTTCACACAGCCATTGAAGAGGAGTGGACCAACATTCCACAGGCCACAATTGACAATCTGATAAACTCAATGCGAAGAAGATGTGTTGCACTGCATGAGGCAAATGGTGGTCACACCAGATACTGACTGGTTCTGAGTCCCCAGACCCCCAATAAAGCAAAAAAAAAAAAAAAAAAAGCACATTTCGGGGTGTCCTTTTATTGTGGGCAGTCTGGGGTGCACCTGTGCACTGGTCATGATGTCGGATCGGCATCTTGATGTGGCGCACCTGTGAGGTGGGGTGGATTGTCTCGGCGGGGCAGAGGTGCTCGCTGTCACACATTTGGACAGATTTGTGAACAATGTTTGAGAGAAATGATAGTGTTGTGTATCTGGAGTGAATTTTGGATCTTTGGGTCCATCCCAGGAAAAATGGGAGCAAAAACAAAAGTGTTGCGTTTATATTTTTGTTGAGTATAGTTCTAAAAACTGTTTGAGGGAGAATCTTTATCTTTCTTTGTCATATTACCTCAGCCTATGTCTGAACGAAATGCAGTCACTAAATGGACTTATCGAACAAAACAAAGCTTATATATGTTATTTAGTTGTATAGATATATGAATATTACTATATATTTCTCTTTTGTCCTTTTAGGAGATGAACAGTGCTGTGATCACCCCGTGCAGTCATTTCTTCCATGCTGGCTGTCTGAAGAAGTGGCTCTACGTCCAGGAGACCTGCCCTCTCTGTCATTCACAGCTCAAGAGCCAATCAGCAGCCCCACCTGCCCCCACCCAGGACGGTCCTGCCATTGCCGACCCCCACCCTGCTGGTCAGGAAGAGGCTGTGGCCACACTTGAGCAAGAAGATGTCCCCTTTGCAGAAAATGGACTTGCACATGGAGAGAGCTCAAGACAAGAGGAAGACAAAGGAGCTGCTGATAATTCTTCAAATACGGAGTTTACTTGTTCTCAACATCTCAGAATTGCGCCCTCATCCAGCTCTCATCATAAGCCTCATTCACATCCTGCTGACTCACAAGAGGACAATTCTCCAACTCCTCCCGCAATTTTTCATGGTTTGTCTTTAGAGCTAACAGCTAAAGCTAACACAGCTATCTCTGAATCTGAGCCCATCCCAAACACAGATTACCCAGAATCCTCTTCTGAGTTTCCCTCGCAGGCTGACTCTCTAAGCCTTCTGCAAAAGAAGAATCAGTAGAAAGCCATCACTGAGCCACATGACTTGACATATTATCCCAAATCGTCATAATTTATTTTCAAAACATAATTTGAGATATCCATGACGGACTCCCTCTCTTAGCATTGTGCTGTAAAGTGCTTCTTTAAAGCATTACCAAAAGTGCAACAGGATTTTTTTTCCAGATGGGGGGGAGAGAGGGAGAGTCATGTACATATTTAGCATCATGTCCAGGAAATGTGAAAGTCTAAAGAATTGAAGCATCTTTTCTAATCATCAAAAGTTTTTCATCAGTTCACAAAGTCATCCTTACTATTTTACTCCCAACCATTTCATGCAAAACTTTTCAAATTTATATTTTTGCCCCTCTCTGCCACTGCTGCTGTACTGTTTGTGGTATTGGGACTTCTCTGTTTTCCTCTGCAGCATTTGCCATGGTTTAAACAAGTTTAAGACCGACAATTAAGGTTGGACCTCAAATGGGTGTTAACGTTTCATAAAAAGTTCCATTTGAGTTTTAATATGGAGTGATATCATATAATTCTCGATGCCATCAAACAGCTAAGGCTTGGTGCTATGTTTGCTTTTTTATTTGAAGGTCTTGTGTAGATAATTCAGTTTTCATTTCCCTATCATAATATTGATCAAACAATTTACTGTATTTGACCTGATTGTATTATTTTTATTATAAGAAAAAAAAAATGCAATGTTTCAAGTCACCACCAGATGTCGCCAAAGGCCTATATACACTGCACCTTAAAGCCTCCATATTTCAAACTGATTTATTTTTCACTCATTGCTCAGATCTGACTTGTTTGGCTGGTCCCAACAAAATACATTCTCACGGCCAAACTTATTATACTGTTAAATATAAAGTTATTTTTACACTGCTTTTTATAAATGGTTGTTTTATGGTACTCATTTCAGACGGCTTAAAATACAAATCTCATTTGAGCCATCCTTTGCGCTTGTAGAACCCACCTAGGGCATGCTAATATAATCACATAAACCTTCAGTGACAGGGCAGCCCGTCAAAAATGGGTCGCCCTGTCACTTGAATTTGTATTGTCACTATTACCAGCTAATTGGACGTTTTAGACACACTCCAGCATTTGTTGGATTGTAATGAAAACGTGGTTCTTAAGTGTTTCATATATGCTATATTCTGATGCATGTATGTTGAACTTGCCTGTTGCCACTACGCCCATTATAACATTTGTTTGTTAAGGTGTGCTACCTTTGCTACTGTATTTTTGCCACTTTTTTGTTTAATTTGGGTCGCTATTGCACTAATGTTCTTTCTACTCGCAACGCTCCAAAGCTGTTAATGTGGCTACCAAACTTTCCTAAAATCTGTGTGTAATTATATTATTCATGTTGCTATGTATGGATCATAGTTACAGTGTTGATTGGGGCTTGGTTTCTCTATAGCTTTAGTATATTTTAAAACAGCTGGGAGAAAATCAAGCAACTTTCAGCACGCCAGTGTTACTGCTTCTCCTGTCGATATGAAGCGCTGTAAAGCTGATGTGATCACTCCAATGCCCTCCACTGGTAGGAGTGGGATTAGCAAGGCGCTGAATGACGGGATAGGGCACATGTCAACAGTATTATTTGCTATTAGGACTATTATTGATATGGTCTTACTGCTATGAATGACCTTTTTTTTTCTGGCATGCGCTGGGGCAGGACTATGTATGAATACAGTTTATTTGTAGGATCATTCTTGCTCAGCGTTATGTTATTGTGTTTCTTTTTTAAAAGCTGAAATGTAGACGTATTTTGCACACGTTTCTCAAAGAGGTGAATATACAGCATAATCTTGAATGACTACTTTTTATTCTCCATTCTTCACAGTTCTACTTTAAAATCAAGCACATAAATGTCTAGAAGAATTGGACTGTTTTCAATGGAGCACTTACAATCAGATAGTCAGAATGGAGGAACAAATCCATGCTTTTTTGTGCAAGCCTTGTATCTCCATAATGTTATTTTCTGTAGTTATTCCTCTGGAGTTTCAATCTTATCAGTCTTTATCAGTCTTCATCCTCTATCATCTCCTTTTATACGTTTTTTTACTTCCACTTTCACACAGTAAGAGAGCCAATACGCTAATTGGAAAAAGCACAAACTGTGTGAATAAGAATTCTAGATATCATGACCTGTATATAATCCATGTTTCAGTGTTTTGGTATCTAAAAATAATACATTTTATTTATAAAGCGCTTTTCAAGGCACTCAAAGACGCTGAATGAAGATCTGAAAGAAGCAACAGTATTCTCAGCAGCATTAGAGTATTATTATTTAAGAAACCATTTGTATTTGAATTCAATTAGCAGTAGTAACAGTATAGACAGTATCCCTACCTGTGTTTGCCAAAAAGATATGGCATTTTTATTCTTGAGTGCCAATTCCACTCACAGATGTTAGTATTTTTGAAAAACTATTTAGTATTCGTAAGATTTAAAAGTAAAATGTTTTTGTTTTCTTGCTAAAATTGTTAGAAAAATATTGACTTTGACATCTAAGCCAGCTGTGTTACTGTTGCTTCTGTTGGACCACTTTCTGGCCCCCGTTGATGGATGCTCCTCAAATTTAGTTGAAGAAATCGTCAGTACATCATTTTGCAAATACATTTTTCATTCAATAAGGACCTCCTCTGTAAAGCTCTTACTGTTACCCTGTTGGTTATGCTACGAAACTGAATGTGAGAAATAAAAAGAACGATCCACTTTGAATTTGTATTGTGTCACTGGTGTTATGTAGTTCTAGCTTTCAGGAAGTAAAAGCTTAAATAGTTAATACATAAAACAAGATATGAGGAGAATATAAGTCCATGTTTGTCTATGTGTTTTGTGGATATGTGTGTTAGAAGAATAGATTAAATGGGCACAATACACATTTAGATAGCAGGTTTACCTTATAGCAGGGGTCTTCAACGTTTTTCAGGCCAGGGACCCCCTACTATATATACGGCATAGAATTTATTTATTTATTTATTTCAGGACAGTGCATATTCATAAACATTTCTGTCAATATGCCAGAATTAGCCAGGAGGCTATTTTCCATCTGTAGTCCTGTGACAGATGTAATTGTCATTCTAAAAACAGGGAACAATGGTTACATAACAGAATATAAAATTATCACTATTTACAGGGACATGACAACAACTGACAACAGATCAATTCCGACGATTGAGACAATTAACAAATACATATTGTGTTTTATATTAAATTGAGCTTAGTGTCATGTATAAACATTGCTACTCTGTTATGGTGCATCCAATACAAGGAAATAATACACAGGTTAATACTGTATTTTACACTATAAAATATAAAATTTTATTATTTTAAAGTGAAATCAAAAGATTTCGCGACCCCTCTGTTGAAGACCTCTGCCTTATAGTAATAATAATAATAATTAATTGCATTTATACAGCTCCTTTCATGACACCCAAAGCGCTTTACAGTTCATTGTTCATTCACTCCACACTTGGTGGTGGTAAGCTACTTTCTGTAGCCACAGCTGCCCCGGGGCAGACTGACAGAAGTGAGGCTGCCAATCTGCGCCATCAGCCCCTCCGACCACCTCCAACGCTCATGCACACACCACTTTCATACTAGGCAATGTGGGTAAAGTGTCTTGCCTAAGGACACAGCGACAGTTTTTTTGCAACTGGCGCCCCCCTGTGGCACCTGGAATTCCCAGCGGTCTCCCATCCAAGTACTAACCAGGCCCTGCCTTGCTGAGCTTCTGAGATCTGACGGGATCAGGTTTTGACAGGCAGGTATGGCAGGTATGGCCTGTCATGGACAATAGTCCATGTAAAAGCCTAACTCGCATTCTTTCCACGTGATCTCCAGCCAAGTCTTTGGATGATGTTTAAATCTATACCTAATGACCTCCGGAGAAGTGGTCGGGGATCCAACCACAGTTCATCCTTTTAGCACCTTAGCGTGGTAAGTGCTTTTCTACTGTATGGTAAAAGGAGCAATTCAATTTGTCAACTGGACAAAGTTTATTTGGTCGAAAACGTTTCGCAGCTCATCCGAGAGGCTTCGTCACTTCTGTGATAAAAGGAGAAGTTCAATTTGTCAACTGGACTAAGTTTGTTTGGTTGAAGACGTTTCGTCACTCATCCGAGGGACTTCTTCAGTTCTGGTTCTAGTGCTGGAACTGAAGAAGTCTTTCAGATGAGCGATGAAACGTCTTCAACCAAACAAACTTAGTCCAGTTGGCAAATTGAACTTCTTTTATCATGGACTCTACCTGGACGACTGAGGGACTTTTCACGCTTCGTCAGTTCTGGTTAGAGTGCTGAAGGACACCCTTTTCTATTGTAGTGGTTTAGGTCAGACACGAGATGGCGCTGTTGCGCTGCTTTAGCAGTGAGCGTCTTTCCTTCTGACCATCCCGCAAGAGCGCTGCTGCTTCATTCATTATTTATTTTGTATTTTGTAACTGCATTTACTATGAAACTATTTCTTAGTATTTTTTCAAGTCGCTTTTTAATTAAGACCGTTAGAGATTAGGCTCTTCTACTGGTTAATTAAACTCACTGATCTGCTTTTTTGTCAGATATGCACATTTTAATTTTTTTTTTTTTTATGTTGACAGATACTTTTGCATTTGGTTGACACTTGTGTTGAGATCCTTGTTATTATATATATTTTAATCTATTTTTAATCTGTTTTTATCGTTTGTGTCCAGTGGCTCTGGCGTCCCGTTGTGATCGATCCAGACGTGGCTCATTAACACAAATTACGCCCTGTTCTTGGTGGAGCTGTGAGCTTAGACCCTGTAAAAGGCCGCTGTGCCACAGTGTCTCATCTCGAAGCAGGAAACCGACGCATAAAAGACTCTCATTCTCCATAATCAAGGTCAAGAGCGTTTTTCAATAACCTTTGGGAATTAGAGGCTGGAGCCGCGCCAGGACCGGCTGCCAATCATCCTCGTGCGGTGGGTGAATAATACCAAAGTTGTTGACCTTTCGCACCTTAACAGATCGATATGCTGTAGCGTCATTTGGCTAAAAGACACCGCTGCGTTCCTGTTAATAACATTTGTGTTTTGGTTTGATTCCCTGTGTGCGTCGCGACGTGATGAATTGTTTGAAATAACAGATGGAGCTGGAGGGAGAGACAAAGGAGAGAAATCTGCTAGCAATTATCCTCAATTATGTTCATTGTTATATTGAGCTAATTATTGTTATTGTCACTTTTGTTTGTGTGTCTTGCGGCGCTGTACGGCAATAAAAGCTCCTATCCGAAAGACAATGGGGCCACGGAGATGTTTTGACTGTGAAATATGGCTTTCATAATTGTGCCTAACCAGCTGGCGAAATAAAATTGAAAAGTTAAAGCATGTCTGAGGTTTTGAATCACATCTGACTACAGAAAACATGTCAAGCGCCGTGCGTAAAAGTTGGAGACGTCCATCCAACTCAACAAGAGCCTTGTGTTGAGCTTAAAACACTGAGCAGATTTGGTTTTGCTGCTGACTTTAAAGATAATTTCATGTGCGCAATTTTATCCAAGAACAGTTCTCATCATCAGGCTATGTCTCCAGCCAAAATAAAAGCATTTACATGAGCTCCAATAAAAATAAATGTCCCTTTCTACAATTTTCAACGTGATTAAAATGAAGAGAACTGTGTCAGATTTTTGTTTTTAATCATCTTTGAAATATTGACTCTAAATTACGCATTGCTCAAGATCAAGAAACGGCGTGTCGTGTGAACTGATATGATTTTACGCACCGATTTTTTACACCACCATTGCCTTAAATACAAATAAACTTCCACTTCTTTGGCATCTCTCACACACCCAAATGTGATGAACACTTGCTCCGTGTCAGTGCGCCTCTTCGCCTCCCGTGGAGAGCTCGGAGAGGGTGCGACTCCTCTGTCAGCAGGCGACGCGTGGGGCGGACCTCACTCCACTCTCTCCTTTGTTTGGGGGCGTCTCCATCATTGTGGTCCCCTCCCCTATTTCCACTTCCCATCCCGGGCTGTCTCTCTTCCCCAGTGCGCGCGTCTTCTCTTCTCTTCTCCCACAGTCCTTTGGGAAGAGGCGCAGCGCGGAGCTCCGAGCATCACACACGACACGGACACGGACACGTCCCGCAGCGGAGGAAGAAAGAAAGAAAGAAAGTGTCATACATTGTTGACATGTGACACGAGCGCTTGGTGTGACAGCTCCCTGGACAAGGACGCACTTTGAAAACACCTTTCAATCGCATTTTACATTTTACGCATTGGGGAATTTACACTTTGGACATGCTTTTTTGCGCTCTCGTAGCCTGCGCTTCTTTCACGGGACTGTAGACTGAAGAACAAGCGCGACAGAAAGTGGCAAGGACTTACGTGGACTGGTAAAAGACAAAAAAAGAAGAAGCGGAGAGGCGCGGAGTGTTGATGTTCGGAATCCAGGAGAGCATCCAGCGAAGCGGCAGCGGACTGAAAGAGGAGCCGCTGGGAGGGATGAACGCCGTCCGGAGTTGGATGCAGGGAGGAGGCGTGCTGGACGCCAACACAGCCGCGCAAAGGTGAGCCAGGCAGGGGAAGATTTAGCAGCCCATCAACATTTCGGCGTTTGGGAAAATCACACTTTTGTGCCAGGTTCGCCTCTGTTAAACTTTGTGATGTGACCAGAAAAGACCAGTGTGACTGCAATTCATATTCCAATTGAAACAAATGCAAAATAGTCCAGATTTTACGCACACATTGTTTGCCACAGCTACATTAATTATTACTACATTAATGGTATTAGCAATTAAATATTCGCCATGTGATTTAAAAAAAATCCTTTGCTCCAAAAAGTTGTTATAACTTCCACAAAAGCCAGTTTAGATTTCAGAGCACGTAAACAGAATATTGGTTAGAGTAAATTAACTTTTTAAAGATAGAAGTACACGTATAGCCTAAATGCATTTTTATTTAGGCTGTATCAAATCACAACTTCCCATCACCAGCCACTTAGAAGGCTGCAAGAAATATTGTGGTTGGATGCATGGCCGCTATTATCGACTTCTACATAATAATTTGACTCCTAAAGTCAGATCCGTTGCTGACACTAACACTGGCTGGTGGCGTGTGTGTGTCCGCAGCGGAGTGGGTTTGGCCCGGGCACACTTTGAGAAGCAGCCGCCCTCTAACCTCCGCAAGTCCAACTTCTTCCACTTCGTGCTGGCGCTGTACGACAGACAGGGGCAGCCCGTGGAGATCGAGAGGACCAGCTTTGTGGACTTCATCGAGAAAGAGAAGGTGAGTGATTTCATCTAAAACAATCAGGCGGTAATGTCGTCGTAATGTAATGTAAGCGTGTGACAGTCTGGAGGCCTTATTCCCCACGGGATTCAACGTCTGTTAAGGCTTTAAAAATCTATAAAAGAGCAAAATATAAATGATGCATTTTATATTACATTTTAAATATTACTACATTTTTTTATGAGTGAAAAAATGTATTTATTTATTTTTATTTATTTATTATTTTATTGATTTATTTATTTTACTATTTCAATTTTCGGCCATTTTGGACATTCAATTTGTCTTCTTCTTCGCTTTTATTATTTGTACCATTTTACGGTGGCCGAGGGGTGCAAAACGCGTTACCATTTTGTCTAAAAGCCAAAAAATGTTTGTCAAAGTTCAACATTAAATTAAATAAACAGCAATCTAATCTTGTTTTGTTAAATAAATAACATCACATTCCTCGGCCAGTGTGAATAAACTCGGATGAAATGTTGGATTGTTGTTGTTTTGTTTTTTCTAAGCGCAGGTAGTAATTTAAGAGAAATTAAAAAGCCACAACAACGCCGCAGTTCCACGTGGAAATAACCCCAGCCCGCTGTAAATCATATGTTGTTGGAGTGCGTGCGGCTTCAACTTAGGCCTCGGTGCTTGTTTATACTTTAAAATTATAATGTGCTAAATGTTTTATGGCTTTGTTCTGTGTGTGTGTGAAGGAGACGAGCGGTGAAAAGACCAATAATGGGATTCATTACCGCCTGCAGCTCCTGTACAGTAACGGTGAGTCAACGCTATTCACAATTAGCGTAATGCACTTTCTTCACACAGTATTAAGAGCATTTACATTTTACGCAGCGGAAATTCAAACAGTTGCTTTAGGCCAACGTGGCTCACATATCAAATGCACTGTCGTCTATTGTGTTTGATGCATGTAATGTGACCAAATCTTGGATAATCTACACTCTTCAAATGCACCCAAAGCAATATGTTGTGGTTTTTCAATGATTTTCCCATGCTTTTCTCTGTTTGACACTTTGCAGGCATTGTTAGTGTCAGTGATTGTTTGTTGTGTGGCTTGTGGTGACTGGGCCCTTTGAGCTGAATGCTGGCAGGGATATCAAAACTCCAGTGTAACAGTCTGCAGCTACAACTTGTGCACCGTGAGTGCTGGATTTGATTGGGCACATGTGCAAATCATCATAAGTCCTCACTAAATCCTTTGTTGCCAGTTGGGTAAAAAGCATATTTACTGTCAGAATCATTTGATAGGCTTTATGTCACATAAAGATGTGTGTTGTTGTTGTGGTAAAAGAACAATAAAGGTTTCAGAGAAGGTTATTTAAACAGTAAGTTAGAATTCCAACCGTGAAAACCATTGTGACTTTAGTTATTGCTTTGGTAGGCTAACTTAAACTAAACTAAGCAGTGTTTTTTGAGGGAATGTTTAAAAAGAAAAAAAAAATAGTCGGTGCATTGTTATAAAATATAAAATTACTCACCCTTTTTTGGTATTTTATTCAATTTTGTTTGTGGTTAAATCGCAAGGCTGTGTCATCAGAATCATCAGAATGTGTCAAAAAAATCAGGAATGTGCTTTGGTGTTGTGGTACAACTTTAAAAAAGTGATAAAAAGTATGATAAAATAAAACAAGGGCATGCATTAAAATTAGATAAGGTTTCATGCTCTATGTTACACCCTTTTTCCTGACTTCTAATGGTAACATTAGAGGTAAAAATACATTATACAATATTTACAAAGAGCAAAAAGAATAGTTATTAAAAATATGATAGTGTATTATTATTTGCAATTAGATTTTATTTACTTATTTATCGTGTATTCGCAATGAACTTGTTTGGGTATTAAAATCTTAACCCCTGCAGTACTGAACATTACTACCAACATTAAGCAACTTATTCAGATCCTTATGCTTTTTCCTTCTCTTTCCTGACAGGCATCCGAACAGAGCAAGACTTTTACGTGCGCCTTATTGACTCCATGACGAAGCAGGTAAACACACTCTCTCCTTGTCTTGTCCCAGTGGTTTGTCCCTCTCCTGTTACCGTAGTCACAATAAGCTCCTACACTGATCCGGTTCTTCTCACCGCCCTCCTCTCCCTCGCTCTCACCCCTGTTTGTGAGCGTGGGTGGGTGTTTCCTCTATAGCCTCGTGGGTGGGGGTTCACATACACTGGCAGTGAATAGCTTGAGGCATTTTTCTTTCTTTCAATCTTTTTTTTTGTCTGTTTCTTCTTGCTGTGATTAGAGTTGGGAGGCAGCGTGCGGTGGTTGGTGAACAGGAGTTGCTCACAGTAGGAAGAAGAGAGATGTAACAGCACCTTTGGGAGACGGTCTGCTGTTAGCATAGATGGGTGTTTCTGATCACGTCCGATTTTGCTATTTTCTTGCTGTTTGATGTATTTATATGCGCAGATAGGGGAGAGGCCAGTGAATTTCCTCATTTAATATTACCTCCTACACCAACAACAAGACCCCACATGAAAGTTTTATTATTATATTAAAAGTAGAATCAGAACAATGCATCTGTGCGCCAAATATGTTTTTGTACGTTTCTGTATTTGTAGATGTTTCCACTTGACTTACATTCAGGCCTAAAGGTGGACTCTTCCAAACAGTTTTATCAATTCAGTTCCTACTAATTCCTAATATCTGTTATTATATTAGCTTTATTAAATAAGCAGCAATGAAAATACATTTTATTTTGTATCTGAAAAATACACTACCACATAAGCTTGTCTAAATGTATTTAGTTTAGACATTATAGCTGTCTCATTACACATGCATGAGTGCTCTAAATTTATTTGCATTTCACTTAACTTCCTCCTTTGCTATTTATATGTTTTAGGGTGTTGCTTTCTTTGTGCAACTAAGTGTAGCTCATAGTAAAAAATATAGATAAGCATGCTATGAGGTGAGTTGCTTTCAATCAACGTTCAGCCTAGGACTGATTTTGGTTATAAATGAAGTCCGAATGCATTCTTCGACCCTACACTCTAGTGTCGCACCCCACATAATGCTGAAGTCTGGCAGGCCTTAGAGACAAACTGTTCACTAATAACACAGTTTAGCACAGGCTTAAAGAGATCCTCCAAAACACACACACTGGCGGCGTAAGCAGTTCAGGCCTCAGTCCCAGTGGAAGTTCAGGGCAAAACGCTGCTGTATTTGAATGCATTTTGAGCGTAAATGCAGAAGATTTTAGGTTTGTGGAAGTCATTTGTCTTGGACTGGTGCAGGTGTACAAGGCACCTGCATGTGAGCACTGGCCCAACTGGGAACATGTGACCAGGGACTGTATGAGGTTGATATTGTAAAGAAAGAAATACAGAATGTGTACAGTGTAATTCTCCAGTGATCTGATGTGTAACATGGCCTGGTGGTGTCGCCTGCATGTCTCATTGGACGTAGATAACATTAATGCCCCACTGTGGAACATTCTATGCATTTCTATGGAAACAAGCAGATGGTGGACCTCCAATGGAAAAGTTAGATAAATAGTATTCTACTGTAGTACTTTGATTGTTATTTTTTATTTTTTGCTCGGGACACACTTCTTGCCTAAAATAAATAAATAGAGAGTTAGTGCTGGCCGTGCCAACAGGTGGTGTGACCTAAACAGGGTCAATAGAATCAGGGCCAATACGCGTCTCATTACAGATCATTACAGAGACTCTTCAGGGGCCGCTAGGGTGCTGTTTCTCAACATGTAGAGAGAGAGAGAGAGAGAGAGAAATATATATATATATACTGTATATACTGTGTGTGTGTATATATATATATATATACTATATATATATATACTGTATATTATATATATATATATATATATATATATATATATATATATACAGTGGTACCTCACCTTACGAAATTAATTCGTTCCAGAAGTGGTTTCGTAACGTGAATTTTTCGTAAGTTGAGTAGCTATTTCAATGGAAAAGGCCTGATTCGTTCCAAGTTTTTTTTTAAATAGTGTAACATTTTTTATAGTGTAACACTGTGTCCTGCGTAGAGACTGTAGACCCAGGACTAAACGTGGACTATACCAGTCTAGACCAAGGTCTAAACCTGGACTGGACCAGGTCTAGACCTGGACTAAACCAGGACTGGACCAGGACTAAACCTGGACTAAACCAGGTGGATTAAAGCGCCGCGTGCGGGTCTATTTCCTGGTTTCGTTTTGAGTCACGGCTGAGGCGAGCAGCGAGGAGGGGAGGGGATGTGCCTCGGGACCGCACGCAGTCTGAGCGCATGAACGAATGCATGCAAGAGCCGCGGTGGTCTAATCCTGGTTCAGACCTGGTTCAGACCAGGTTTAGACCTGGTTTAGACCTGGTTTAGACCTGGTTTAGATCTGGTTTAGACCTGGCACGGTTTGAGCATGGGTCTCGTGCTCGCGCCCCGCGCCGTGTCATGCTGCGCTATCACACACGTGTCCGTGCGCACACACACCGCCCTCCCCCTTCCCCCCACGCTTCACTATTAATACATTTTGTTGAAAATCTATGAAAGTTTGAGTGTTTAAACGAGAGACAAATGTGAGAAAAGTTTAAATCCAGTCTGAGAAAAGCGTATAATGTGTGTGGCTGAGCGCGCATTATTTGAATTTTTGAGATTTCGCGTTTCGTAACTTGAATTTTCTTTCGTATCTCGAGACCAAAATTTAACGTGAAGGCGTTTCGTAACTTGAAATTTTCATTTGTTGGGTCTTTCGTAAGGTGAGGTACCACTGTATATATGTGTGTGTGTGTGCATTATTTGACTGCATTATTTAACTACAATGCCTCTGAGTCTTAACGCTACCAAAACAGAAGTAGTAGTATTTATTACAGGTGAGATTTTTTTAATGACTCTAACGCACATTGTGTTACATTTTTTTGTATGAAAAACACTTTATAAATAAAGTTTGATTGATTGACTATTGACTATTGATTTACTAGTCATTAAAAAGCAATATATAGTCACATTGCTCCAAAAGATATTGTTTATTTTGAGGTTAAAGTTCAAGACTATATCATATATGATCCATCGTTACTAAGTTCTACTAACCAAAAAGTTTACACAAGTGCATATGTGGAAAGCCTAAGACCAAACTCCACCATGCTTTAAAATGTAAAAAACAAAGTAAATAAATAGTTTATTTAGTAGGGACAGTGCGTGTTAATAAACAGCCTTTTATGTTTTTATTTCCCACACAAACACAATGGCATTGAAACAGTGATCTTCCTTATCTCTCTGTTCATCTGGTTATCGATCTATCTGTTCAGCCCAGCACTGTTGGCGGTGGTAAACAGCAGCGGACCCCTCCCACTCTCGACTTGCTCCTTAAATGAGTGCTTCACGTTTAAGCGTGTGTCTGCGGCGCCCAGACACTCCTCCTGCTGACACTAACGCAGGGCGAAGTGTGTTCCCTGCTTAACGCCGCCTTGTTTACACGCTGCGCATGTCACACCGCTTCAAAGGAGCTAGGAGAACAGCCGAGGAGAGGAGCTAGGAGACAGGGGAAAGCAGATGAAAGGAATAGAGCACAGCCGCCTAAGTGACAATTTGATGAAACACCCAAGAAAACGTACTCTGGGACCCACTTTTAACAAGAGCTCGTCAAACTGGCCCGGACTAAATATTATTCTGAAATTACTCTTGGTGTCATTCTGTGGATCCAAATGGTTTAAGTTGGGAAAGAGGACACAGCCGAGGGAGAAACTTAAGTTTAGAGACGCCAAAGGGGGCGAAGCTATTACAGAGGCTGACACAGAGCTGGATAAATTAACACTGGCCTCATTCATCTTAATAGCCAGAGTTCAAACAGTAACCTGCTTCCTTAGGTGGATAATAAAGCTGTGATGTTACTTAAGAAATGTCCTTAAGCTTGGTGTATGTGTGGCTTGAGAGGACGTAACTCAAATATATAATCCACCCACATAGGCCTGTCATGATAGCACATTTTGAAGAGAGATATATTACGGAAGTAAATATAGACGATGAACGATAATACTGAAATTAATGTATGCCACTAACACAATAAAGCAGGATTATTAAAATAACTTTTCTAAATGTATGATATGGTTAAGAAATAGGCCTGTGCACACAGAAAATAGAACAAAATAAAATAAATTAAAATCAACAAATTAGTACATAATAATTTTAAACCTACCTAGAAAATTGATATCTAACTGTGCTAACGGACAGTATATGACAAAGTGTTAGCAAATGGGAGTAGTAATATTTATTTATTCATTTGGTTTATTTGAATAGGGACAGATACAAAAACACTGACTAACTGTAGTCAGTAGTACTGGTCTTTGCAAGGTATTGATGCTATAGTATTGCTTATTGTGTAGTGAGTTATATATAGCAAGTAGCAGCTCCTTGTAGTACCGTTTACTAGTTAAAGATCCCATGACATGGTACTTCTTGATGCTTTTATATGGCTCCTTAATGGTTCCCTAATACTGTAAATATCTCTGTTTCTCAGTGCATGAGAAACAGAGATAAGATGAGAAAGAGTAATTTTTCTCTCTCTGAACAGGCCATTATGGGCGTTGTTGCTTGAATGCAAATGAGGAGAAAAGAGATGGCCTATAGTAGAGGGTGGGGGCGTGGCCAAACTCTCCGCTCTCCGCTCTCAGCTGTGATCCATTGATCCATTTCCGCGTTTTTGCGTGGAGAAGAGATTAGAAGCGTTCCATTGAAAAATAAACACATTTCCACAGAAAATAAAATTAAACCACTGCTATTCAAAGGTCCATAGGATAAAGGACTTCCGAGCCTAGAAACACTCGGACGTGCCTCCAGGCAAATAAAAAAAACGCATTTCGCATTGCCTAGCGCATTCGCGGTCCAAACTCTCTGGGCGTGATTTACAGAGACGCTGAGTACAGACAGACGGGGGTGGAACTGCATTTGCATTTCTTTTTTTGATCTGACGTCAACAAGGTGCCTTGTTCAAAATCGCCCGTTTGAGCTCTGATTTTTTCTAACGCAGAAAAGGATCGCAAATGCTCAGTTTAGACATTTCACAACTTTTAACCATGGGGGGGGGCTAAACAGGGTAGGGGAGCTCACATTAACGTTCAAAAACCTCAGAAAGTGAAAATTTCATGCCATGGGACCTTTAAAGTCAACATTCAATACATTTAGCCTCTTTTCAAGTAATTATATGGATTTAGTTCTGAAGTTGTAACATTACAGAGTTACAATATTTGGAGTAATTCTTCCACCTCTGTTGCTTGCACCTGAGATTATGGATGTATCTGTTCCTTTTTGTTTCTTGGTTGGGGCGGTTCGACTCCCTGCTGGATAACAGGCGCACAATAGCGGCTTAAATTGACTGTTAGACAAAGAGTACAAAGCTGTGTTTGTGTCATGCGATCAGGTGACAGCCGTGGCCTTTCTGTGGGGTTTGGGAGGACCTCAGCCTGATTCTGTTCAGGAGATGAATGCTCAGCTCCAGTGAAGGTGTGGAGACCTGTTCTGCTCCTGTGGGCGGGTTCACTTTAAAGAGGGGGTATTTTACTTCGGTGGGGTATTAATTACTAACAAGTAACATTTAGATCACCATGTTACCTTTTATTGTTTTGTAAATGCTATATTCGCAGAAAAAAAAAAACATATTAACATGTTTATCAGTATAGTTTTTGATGTCTCCCCTTCCTTTGCTCACTGTGTTAAGTCACTCCCCCTTCAGAGCACTATCACAGCACAATCAGCATGCAGCCCACTAATGAAACTACTGCACATGGCATCATGTTTGTCAAGTTGCTTTGTACAGTTTTGCGTCATGCTTTTGTATATTTATGGAGAATTATCGTGTGGGAGCACGGATGACTGCAGGAGGCTTGTGGGCTGAGCTTTGTGCAGAACCTTTCAGCTAACCTTAAATTGGGTTCGAATAGAGGCCAGGAGAGATTACAAAAATATGTTCTGCGTCCTGATTGGTTTCTCAGACTGGATTTAAACTTTTCTCACATTTGTCTCTCGTTTAAACACTCAAACTTTCTCTGCCAGCAGAGTCCTGGACTAAACCAGGACTAAACCTGGACTAAACCAGGACTAAACCTGGACTGAACCAGGACTAGACCAGGACTAGAACAGGTGGATTAAAGCGCCGCGCGCGGGTCTATTTCCTGGTTTCGTTTCGAGTCACAGCTGAGGGGAGCAGCGAGGGGGACCGCAGGCAGTCTGAGCGCATGAACGAGACCCATGCTGGTCTAGACCAGGTCTAGAGCAGGTCTAGACCACCGCGGCTCTTGCATGCGTTCGTGGGTCTCGTTCATGCGTTCATGCGCTCAGACTGCGTGCCGTCGCGAGGGGAGTCCTCGCTGCTCGCCTCAGCTGTGACTCAAAACGAAACCAGGAAATAGACCCCCGCGCTGCGCTTTAATCCACCTGGTCTAGTCCTGGTCTAGTCCTGGTCTAGTCCTGGTCTAGTCCTGGTCTAGTCCTGGTCTAGTCCAGGTTTAGTCCAGGTTTAGACCTGCTGTCAGCTCCGCGCCGGGCCATGCTGCGCTATCACACGTGTCCGCGCGCAGTTTTCTCCCCCCTCCCCCTTCCCCCCACACTTCACTATTAATAATTTTGTTGAAAATCTATGAAAGTTTGAGTGTTCAAACGAGAGACAAATGTGAGAAAAGTTTAAATCCAGTCTGAGAAAATCGTATAATGTGTGTGGCTGAGCGTGCATTATTTGAATTTTTGAGATTTCGCGTTTTGTTTGTTGGGTCTTTCGTAAGGTGAGGTACCACTGTATATGTTATCTGTCTGTTAAACACCCATATTAACGGCACTTGTTGTGGTTTACGAAGGTGGTAGCGTAGTGTGATTGGTGGTGGTGAGAGAGGCAGAGGGTGCAGAAGGGCTGCCACTTTAGCCTGCTCCCTGCTCTGTGGGTGGAGAAGTTGTGATATTGATACACTGACAATAGACAAACATGTACGTATTAGTGCTGAATTGTTGCCAGCTCTTTAAGTTATCGTTAGTAGTAGTTAGTGTATATGTAAATTATATCACAAAGCCAACAAAAGTATATCATGAGCAATACGATCTGGCCCAGCCCTAAAGTTTCTTGCGCACATTTACAATCTGAATACAGCTTAGATTCTGTGCAACCTCTTATTTGCCAACCCTTCCCTTTACAGAAGTACTAGTTTTCTGCTTAGCATTCACACTTTTCTTGAGTTGTAACTCCTCTTGCATTTATTGAAGCCTGGAGCGGTGGACCATCAGAGCCTTATAGGAAAGAAGTCTAAAAACATTGCAGCGTGTATTTTGTTAAAGTTGGATTTCTGCTCATTCACAGAAAATTATGACTGACACACGCCTAAAGCAATGAAATCAATGGGGCTCCATTTCCCCTGCTCATAGTGGGGAGCTATTAGTATCAGAGGCTGCAGGCTACAACAACTGCAGTTCCACAGATATGTTATGGGACGGTTATTTCACTATGGCTCGGAGCTCAGAGCGCCTCTTTACATGGCGGTTTTACATAAGCTTTACATGACTGCTTTATGTTGTGTGGTTCTAACAAATGAGGACCACAGTGTTTAAGGCTCCGGCGTGTACATGTTTACCTTTAGGCACCAAAATATACATCAGGATTATTTTTGCATATCAGTTCAAGTATCGCAATTGGATTTTTAGTGTTTTAAAAGCAAGATTCTGTTCACATTTGAGAGGAAACTATTATATTTAATGCTAAACTAAGGAAAGGCCACACACATTTCAGAACATGTGTATGGAGGTCTAGCGGGTTTAGGCCCCATGGAGGCTACTTAATTCTTTTGTGACTGCAAGATTAATCAATATTGAATCAAAATCGCAATTCAAATAGACACAATTAGCATATATAGGCTGCAATGTTGGAAGTACCGTAATTTCCTCCACAAATAATAAAATACCATGCCTTATTCTGCATAAAAACTGCTAACCCTGTATAAACAATTCTATTATTAAAACACAAATTGCAATTCTGATCACAATGCTTGTTAGGAAAAATATTGATATATATTTTGGACTAATGATTTACTTTGATTGGTACGCTTGAAATAGTGGTAGCAGAAGATATTAGTCCTGCCAGTATAAGAGTAATACTAGTTTGTGTTAATAAGTACTAAATCAGCGTTGTATTGAAAACACTTGATCTTGAAGTAACTATCTAATGAAGAATAATATAAAATAGCAGTATTTTTACTTAAGTACTTACTTGGAGTAGTTCATCTAAGTCTGCCAGGCTGAGTATGTAACACCTCATTAATGTAATATATTTGAACCCACTTTGTTAAAGCAGCATGAATCTGTCTAATAAATGCATGTTTGGGAGCCAACCTTTTCTTTTACTATTTTGATGTGATTAACTGGTGAGCGCGCAACTAGGTCAGACAATACAACTGCATTTGTTAAAAGCACAAGTTATTAATGAAGTAAAATTTAAATATGAATTATAAGAAAATCATCTAACGCTCGCTCCCTCTGTCTGTGGATTTGTGAATAAATTGCAGAAAATACTGACGCCACAATAGCTGAAATAGGTCAGCCTTAAATTGTCAACAAAGGGTTATAAATAAAGTTATATGTGTTTCGAAATGTACTATATCAGGACAACACTGCTACTTGTCAATCACGGTTACATTTTTTTCAGTATTAAGCTGTGATCCTTACTAGCAGGATTGGTAATATCGAGAGTGAGGTTCAGTCATTTCTAATTGATCCTCTGTCAGTATCAGTATCAGTATCAGTATCAGTATCAGTAAGCATCTGATTTGGAGCAGAGTTGAAACTTTGGAGGAAGAAAGAAAGAAAGGAAATTTGACTTATTTTAAAAAATGGCACTGATTACAAGACTGTCTTGAGTATATGCAGGAAATCAATACTACATGTCGGTACCCGATGTGGGCGGAAGTACCTGATGTGGGCGGAAGTACCTGATGTGGGCTCTGTGTTCGCACATGTGCAGTTTGTGTATTGTTGTACGGGTTTCACGACAGTGCCCGATTCGTTCCTTGCAGTTGGTTTACGGCTCTGTCTGCAGATTTATCTATCTTTTTTTTTATCTATCTTTTTGTATCTTTATCTATCTATTTTTATACATTTTATTATTATTATTATGCATTTTATTATTATTATTATTATTATTATTTTCTATTTGGAGGTAAATTAACACAGCATTTGCATTTTGTTCATTTTATTTTTATTCCTCATGTTGTAACATGTCCTCTGTAATGGACGTCGGGGACATTTTGGTGTTAAATCCACGTGAAGTTAACAACCTAAGAAAAACATTTTTTTTAAGGTTCTACAGTTGCCTCAAAGTTCTTAGACTCACTTTTAATTTCTTATTTATTTATTTTTTATATATTATGTATTTTTAATACATAATATAATACATTAATTTATTTATTTGAGTATTTATTTACATACTTATTTTTATTTTTGATGTATAATTTATTTATTTATTATTTATTACATTTTTTATCTTTATCTATCTATCTATCTATCATGCCGAAAATTGCCTTCGTTGTCAAAATACGTGTCTGTCGTAAATAAAATAAATAATTTAAAAAAAAGCCAGAATCGGGCAGATAAACCCTCCTTCTTCCTGATACGTCATGATACGTCATTATACGTCATTGTGCGCATGTGCAGAACACACAGAGCCCACATCGGGTACTTCCGCCCACATCGGGCACCCACACTAGGAATAAAAATTGCGATTTAATGTTTTGCCATATTGAGAAAATTCTAGTAGTAGTAATGGTAATAGTATTTATATAAAATAGTGTAGTATAAAATGCCAATTATCCATTTTTCTAGTTACCAAAGTTGTGACATATTTGGACTATACACTAACCTGTAGTTGATATGTGATTAGCTTGTCTAACAGTGGCAGCAGTGTAAGTAATTTTAATATTAATATAGAAATATTGTTGGTGCTTCTATCTATGTTAAGTATACTTGTGGTCATAGTAATAGTAGCTGGTAGACATCTTGTAATAGTTGTAGTTGCGTCAATAATTAGTAACAATTGAGCTAAAAATATGCAGCAATATGCACTTTTCTATATTCAGATTCTAAGAGCATGTCAGTCAAATGAGCAGTATGAATTTGTATGGAGGGTGAGTGATGTTGAATACGCTGCTGACTTTGTGGCACAGTGAAAAAAACGTGATGTGATTGGAAAGGACAGAGCGTCTTTTTCTGAGCCGAGTGGTCCGTACGCTCTGGAATCCAGCGCGACACTTCAAACACCCGGGAATAGACCAAAGACATGGAGGGGGTGTGCTCCGACTCAATGACAGACCAGGGCTGGCTGAGCTCTGGAGTTTAGAAAGGAGGATGCAGGATAACGGCAGCAGGTGAAGGAGACGTAAACAGTGGGCTCACACTTGGTTTTAGAAAAAATGTCGTTCGGGAGTCGAACCCAAGACCTTCTGTTATGAGGACACCATAGTCAAATAATAGTAAAAACCTTATTCTAATCTACTTCTGTTCACAATAACTGATAAATCTGTAACTGTTATTGCTTTGTCTAGAATATTCCACAGTACGAATTTCAACTATCTTGCATTTATTCAGCCATTTTTTAAAATTATTATTATTTTTTATTGTGAGCAGGGTTGCCTTTCACCAGATCTGGCTTGTAACTTAGCAACTTTGTCTGGAGGGATCCTCTGCTTGTCTACATCATATTTGTCCCATCATACAATATCATTCCAACATCATTTTGACAAGTAGCTAATTCTAGCTGATGTTTAGTACCTGGTTGAGATACTCCAAATACTTTAAATAAACAATCAAGTTTGTCTCACAAGAAAAAAAGTTGTAAACTTTCAATATCATATGCGGTTTTATATATTTTTGAATATATGAATGAATAATGTGCTGTTGAGGGTGCGTTAAATGTTATAGGTGATGTGACACAATAAGTGGCAATCCAAGGTGTTATTTGTAAAATATGCAGTTTTCCCCAAAAAAGCACTAATTAAACCTTATCAGGCGATGACTGTCACCTTTCAGAGTGTGAGGCTGTGAAAACATACATTTACTTGATTTCTGTTATGTTCAAGTTCCTGTTTACCGGGATTGGTGAAGCTACTAATTATGTAACAACTACACAAGGTAGTTTTTAAAGTTGATGTTCGGTAACTTTTGATCAAGTCTGGGAAATGGCAGCAGTTTGAGGTGATGTAGTCATTATTTAAGTCATTTTTTAAGTTGTGTCAGTGTTCTAAAGTCTCAGTGGATGCAATACTTTCCAAATGCATATTTTATGTTCTGTAGTATACTGTATTGTTTTTAAATTGTTTTCATAAAACACTTATACAGTGGTACCTCACCTTACGAAATTAATTCGTTCCAGAAGTGGTTTCGTAACGTGAAAAATTCGTAAGTTGAGTAGCTATTTCAATGGAAAAAGCCTGATCCGTTCCAAGGCCCCGATCCAAGTTTTTTTTTTTTATAGTGTAACTTTTTTTTATAGTGTAACATTGTGTTCTGTGTTTCTCACATTTGTCTCTCGTTTAAACACTCAAACTTTCATAGATTTTCAACAAAATGTATTAACAGTGAAGTGTGTGTGTGTGGGGGGGAGGGGGGAGAAAACTGCGCTCTGACACGTGTGATAGCGCAGCATGACCCGGCGCGGAGCTGATAGCAGGTCTAGACCAAGGTCTAAACCTGGACTGGACCAGGACTAAACCTGGACTAAACCAGGACTAAACCTGGACTAAACCAGGACTAGACCAGGTGGATTAAAGCAGCGAGGAGGGGACTGCACACAGTCTGAGCGCATGAACGAGACCCATGCAAGAGCCGCGGGCTCCTCCTGGTTTAGTCCAGGTTTAGTCCAGGTTTAGTCCTGGTTTAGTCCTGGTCCAGTCCAGGTTTAGACCTTGGTCTAGACCTGCTGTCAGCCCCGCACCGGGTCATGCTGCGCTATCACACACGTGTCCTTCCCCCCACACTTCACTATTAATAATTTTGTTGAAAATTTATGAAATTTGAGTGTTTAAACGAGAGACAAATGTGAGAAAAGTTTAAATCCAGTCTGAGAAAAGCGTATAATGTGTGTGGCTGAGCGCGCATTATTTGAATTTTTGAGATTTCGCGTTTCGTAACTTGAATTTTCTTTCGTATCTAGAGACCAAAATTTACCGTGAAGGCGTTTCGTAACTTGAAATTTTCGTTTGTTGGGTCATTCGTAAGGTGAGGTACCACTTTATTGCCATTACCATGACTTTTGCTAATGAACATAAGCCCAAGAACATTACATCATCACCACTGACGTGCACAAGATTACAAACCTTCTCTCAGTATCTGAACTGTATGTTTATTCTCTTTCCTTCAGCCCATCGTGTACGAAGGCCAAGACAAGAACCCAGAGATGTGCCGAGTGCTGCTCACACACGAGATCATGTGCAGGTAGCTACACTGTTTAAACCCACATACAACACAATATGACACAGAGCTCACGAGCCAACATCAAAAAGCTTCACATTATCATAACATAAACTTCCATAGAGATGCTTACATTTAGAACACTTAAATCTCTACTGGTCCAACCTTAGGCTAACTGAACTGTCTAAACACTACAAGACACTAGAATCCTCAGAGCTGCGACTCTCTCATTTAGCCCATCCCTACTTTTCCTCTCAACAGTCTTTATTCATCCGAAGAAATGTCCTACAAATCATTGAGCTGGACTCGATGCATTCCTTACAGTGTCACCCTCGTTAACCCCCCCACACACACACACGTTCTCGCACACAACACGGCTACGCACTGTTGACGAAGACGAGTTTTAGCTTTCAGAGTGCTCGCTTTAATTATAATCTAAAGATGAATTTTCCTCCGAGAAGTAGGTTGGGAGGAACAACTATTTATAGAGGCGTTTTACCCAACCTATCCTATACAATGTGTGTGACGCCTGGTTAATTAGGACACAGAAGAAGTCATTAGTCAATCCCAAGCCTCCTGTTGTTTCAAGACTAACAAATGGGCCTTCCCTGGCAATCTGACTATAAAATATATGCATCCCGGGTTGCCTTTTTTACGCAAATAGACGCACATACAGAGACATATGCACGGACACACTCACAAATGCACACGCACGCACAACACAGTGATAAAAATTCAAATTTAGCACATGAATTAAGTTGTTCTTATTCCCTGACCTTGTCGCTGAACAACTTTAACTATAACAATATAAATCGGGGTTCATCTATATGCACAAGCAGGGATTTAAGGCCTAGAATCAGCACCAATAATTTTTTATACCACAGCGACACGGGCAAGCGGCTTCCACCACTGCACTGTATTGAAATTCTGATTCGATTTGCAGAGAATTTATAAGTAATTGTATTTCTCCAGAAGTTTTACTGTAAGTTATTGTTATTCATCTTGTAAGGAATGATTTGTGAACATGGGTAAAGTGTTTTGCATAAAGCTAGAAAACATGCCATGGTATATACAGTATTTGTAAGCATTTCCTTCTGTGCTAAGCCTTCCTAAACAGTAGCTTTTTCTTAGCATCCACTGAGGTCAAACTTAAGGCTGTTTTCTCCTGCTGATGCGGCGCTCGGGGCTTCTTGCACAAACACACAATCACACACAGCTACACACATCTTAGAGCCAAACAGACATATACACGAGAGATGCACAAAAAGCCATGCACCCATTAATCAGTGTGGTTCATTGTCAGGGGGCTGCTATTAGCCATATGCTCCCAGCCAATCTGCCACCACTGCACCGGCCTATGCCTCCAGACGGATCAGGAGAGCTTCATACCATAAAGAGGGGAACTACGGCCAGCTGTGATTTCACTCTCGTCACTGTTAGCTGTGAGATGATTTTATAGAAATAAAAAATATTGTTAAATTATTATTTGTAAGATACTAAAAACTATGATTCGTGTAGCCTATTCTGCACATTCAAGTCCTGGCTTAGTTCAAGAATGGTAAACTAGATCTTATTTAGACCATTTTTGGTCCTGTGCCAGAACCACTTTATTTATTCCACAGGCCATCTACAGTAGCTCATACAACTTAAAGGAAAAGTAACGTTTTTTTGTTTTTTTTACAATTTGAGCCTTATTTCGGTAATAAAACAAGTTGTTTTACTCACCCATATCACTTTGGTGTCATATGGAGCATTTCCGGAGATGTTTTAGATTAGCGCAACTTATAGCTATAGCTCGGGTCATTCCCCGAGCATGTAATATGCCCCGTGCGGGCTCCAAATAACACAAACTTTAGCACTTTTCAAATCATAGAAGCTTGATGTCTTTAGTCTACGATTTCGTGTGGTCAAAAGTGGCCTGTAATCCGAGATTTAGCCATAGTTTCGAGTAGATGAGGACGCCAGTGCGCATGCGCGGAGTGTGCTCTCAGCTCCCGGGACCCAAACATGGAACGCATAGCTGTAAACTATGGATAAATCTCGGATTACAGGCCACTTTTGCTTCAAACGAAATCGTAGACTAAAGACATCGAGCTTCTATGATTTGAAAAGTGCTAAAGTTTGTGTTATTTGGAGCCCGCACGGGGCATATTACATGCTCGGGGAATGCCCCGAGCTATGGCTATAAGTCGCGCTAGGCTAACGGCGTTAGCCTAACGCTAATCTAAAACATCTCCGGAAATGCTCCATATGACACCAAAGTGATATGGGTGAGTAAAACAACTTGTTTTATTACCGAAATAAGGCTCAGATTGTAAAAAACGTTACTTTTCCTTTAAATATTCATGCATTTTTTACCAAGCCTTTGTGCCAGTCTTAAACCTGGACAAATGGAAATGCCTATGCCAAAAAATACTGAGTTGCTGGTAAAATAGGACTAAACCATCACTAAAGTGTATCTAAATTATAAAAATCTAAAGGACAATAAAAACAGAGGTGACACTGACAAAAAATACTCCCATACCACAGCTTAGTCCCTTTTGCCTGAGACTTCAGGGTGGTGAATAACCCTGGTGTGTTTTTGGATGTAGCTTTCTTCATTGAGCCTTCTCATGCTCTCCAAAGCTGTTTGGATAATGCACAAACGTAGCTCCCCTGAGACCCCACCCAGGCCTTCTGTGGTCCTGATCATGTTTCCACTTTACTTGTAATAACAAAAATCCCACATTTATATGCCCCTAGTAAACTCTGTACAGCGTAGTGCATGGTATGTTCTTTAGGTTTATCTAAACAGACATTTGCAGCAATAAAGCTTCATAAGTGTGTTCATAAGTGTTAGCATGTTTTGTCTCAAGCGCTGAATAAACATTTCCCACAGACCATTTCACTCAGTGATTCAACCTTCAACCACATTAACAAACATAGGCTCTGAAAAAATAGGGTTGGTATAGAAATGAATACAAGTGTGTAATAAATATCTCGTCAAATAAAAAAAAAATGTATTTAATTCTCTTCTGAATGAAATGGGAACCCTGTAAAACCTGGAGGAGAGCCAACTGTAGTCTACAGTAACTAAACAGGAACCACAAAACACGTCTAGACTTCCCCCTAAAGGGTAACATAAATCATTGTTTCAAATAATAGGCAGCAGTAGCAAGTAGCTCTAGAACATATATAGACTTTTCTTTTTCTTTACTTCCACAACATCTGTTTATTGATGCTGATGATGAAAATGATACTCAAATAAGATCAGGTATTAAAACTAGAAACTAGATACTGATTAAAACAATTGATGCTGAAAAACAAATGAAAAATGATCTTAATCTGTATTATAAACTGTAGAAGACCACATTGTAATAATAAAGACACTGCTCTATTGTTTTAGAAAAGTAGTTTCTATTATCAGTGTGGTATCAGACTATCAAGCCTCTCCTTCGTATCAAAATCAGGTCATTATGAGTTTTATGAACCCACACATGTTCCAGTCTTCCACCGCAGTTGAGGGCGTCTCCATCTGAACTGTTGAGTCTCTATTGTCTGAGTGCGTAGTGAGAGAGGAGGGTGTGTGCAGGAGGAGGAGGAGGAGGAGGAGGAGGAGGAGGGGGGGGGGGGTCATGATTAGATCACCAAGATCCACTGCAATAAGTGCTACATTACCGTCATCTCTCCCCAGCCACTTACACCATCTACACCATCTATCCATCTACTCCTCACCCCCAATCTACACACTAGCTTTTCTCTGCTCTAATCCAGTCACAGAGGACCAGTCAGGGCTAGTGCGAGGCGTTGACTGAGAGAAACAAATGTACATACAGTATAATTGCAGAATCATTATTAAAAAAATTGCAATATTTGAATTGTTGGTAACCTCCTTCCCCTTTTCTCTAACTTTTAAAGATCCCATGACATGGTACTTCTTGATGCTTTTATATGGCTCCTTAATGGTTCCCTAATACTGTAAATGAATCCTTCTTCAAAAACACTCAGTGGATGAGAAACAGAGATAAGATGAGAAAGAGTAATTTTTCTCTCTCTGAACACCCCATAATGGGCGTTGTTGCTTGAATGCAAATGAGGAGAAAAGAGCTGGCCTATAGTAGAGGGTGTGGCCAAACTCTCCGCACTCGGCTCTGAGCCCTCAGCTGATCCATTTCCTTGTTTTTGCACGGGGGGAGAGATTTGAAGCGTTCCATTGAAAAATAAACACATTTCCACAGAAAATAAAATTAAACCACTGCTGTTCAAAGGTCCAGAGGCTCAGATAAAGGACTTCCGAGCCTAGAAACACTCGGACGTGCCTCCAGGCAAATAAAAAAACGCATTTCGCATTGCCTAGCGCATTCGCAGTCCAAACTCTCTGGGCGTGATTTAAAGAGACGCTGAGTACAGACAGACGGGGGTGGAACTGCATTTGCATTTATTTTTTCGATCTGACGTCAATAAGGTGCCTTGTTCAAAATCGCCCGTTTGAGCTCTGATTTTTTCTAACGCAGAAAAGGATCGCAAATGCTCAGTTTAGACATTTTGCAACTTTTAACCATGGGGGGGGGCCTAAACAGGGTAGGGGAGCTCACATTAACGTTCAAAAACCTCAGAAAGTGAAAATTTCATGCCATGGGACCTTTAAAAAAATGTTAATTTCCTAAACCCAAACAATACAGACTTTTAATCATTGCCATTTAACACAAAAGATAGTCCCAACTCCAAGCTCCAAACTGACAACTCACCTCTCAATTAAAAAGACCCAAGCATACTGTATCTTAACTTTTTCGGTTGGGGGTCACCTTCTCTTTTCTATGGATATGTCATTGCTCTGCTAGGGATTTTCAACAGTATGAAATTAAACAGATCTACCTTACGATGCGTGAAGAGTCCCTCAGTCGTCCAGGTAGAATCCATGATAAAAGGAGAAAAACTTTGTCCAGTTGACAAATTGAATTTCTCCTTTTATCACAGATCTACCTTACATTTATTCTATTACAGGTGGATTTATTGCTCAAAATGACCTAGTAAAACATTCTGACTGTAAGCAGGGTTGCCACTCGGCAGATGTGACCTGTAAGTTGGCCTGGATTGGTCTCCATGAAGATAGAAAGGTTTAAAGCCATATAGTGAAACATTCCAGACAAAGCAATAAAAAAATTTCATGGAAAAAAAGCACTTGATGGACCCTCCACCAGAAAGTTTACGCAATGCACTTATCATGAATCTCTACAGTCTCTATTCTTACTAATGTTACTGTATATATTGGCATTTTCCCCCCCCAAATAATTTGTAAATTTACACATTTTCGCTGGTGTTAGTTTTAGTGACCCAGTTCACGGAGAGGAAATGCGAGGGAACCGAGGCCAAAGTGGAGCCCGGTTGGAGACAGAGGAGACAATGCTTTTGGTGTAACATATCTGTGTCTTTCTTTTTGCACCATCTGTGACACTGGGAAACCTGAACCGCCTCCCCCCTCTCTTCCTCTCTCCATCCCGCCTTCTCTCTCTCCCTCTTTTTCTCCCTTCTTACCTCTCCCTCCCCCATTAACTCCTGTGTGTTGTAGCTTTCTCCACCCACGCTACAACGCTCACTGCTGCTTACTTTTATACATAATTGATGTGAACAAGAAAGGCTTTTGACAAACTTGTACTCGTGTGAAGATTTTAGGTGCGCGTATTTTGCGCATGTGTCTAAAGATGCACACAATTGTCATAATAAAATAAAATAAAAGACTTTGTTCTATATTATCTTAGAATCTTGCTATAATTCCATAGGTTAAAAATCAACACCTTGAAAGAATAAATGAGTTTTGAATGAAACGGCAGCAATCATCGAAATTCAACTGTACACAAGTTATGAATGGATGAAAATATTTGAGTTCTGGGGTTGTTTAGTCTCCAACCACCAAGACTTTAATTGAATTGAATTTGACAGTTGAATATTTTTGAAAAATCTGTGGGGAAATAAATGTGGAATTTATTTTCAGAAGTGGTCTGATTCTGTTAATCTCCATATTCACACTGGACTAAAACAGGACCAAAATAAAATACAAAATGATATGTTACCCTATTTTCCGATCGATGTAAAAATGCTGTTTCCTCATCACAAACTTACCTGGAGTTGTGTTTTGTTTCATTTATGTTTATCACACAAACCCTGCACATCTATATTTATTTAATTATTTTCAGCTCTTGTCTCAAACAGAAAGAGTCTTGAAGAGTTTTGCGTAATATAGGACATTTAAAGCAATGACAAAACACATGGCAAAAGCAGGCACTTAAATGATGGAATAACTAAGAATATAACTGGACTAGACGACTTACGCTCAGGACTACACAGTGCAGCTCACGTGTACAGTATGTCTTTGTGAATCCCACCCTGCTCTTGTCAAAGGCCTGGGGCTGTTTCAGGTTTCCCACTCGCTCTGCCTTCTATCGAACCTGACAGTTTCAGAGGTACCATCGGGACCAAGACGTTTAGTAATATTTCTCACCATTCTTCATAACAATCCATGTCTGTAGGCGCCTCATTTTGACAGTCTAAAAACACCACAAGGTACTTTTCACTGATGCTGTATCTTTTTTCCAAAGAAGATCAACTCTACTGTAAAAGAAAAGTGCAGAATTCGCAGTACGATTTTTGCAGACAATGTTAGTTAAGAGAAATATGTGCACGCTGTTTTTTTGTTCTTTGATCTGTAGTAGCCACACAAACCATTTACACGTAGATCCTAAAAAACTCAACACTTAAAACTCTCCAACTACTTCTGTTTTTTTTCCTCTTTTATTTTGTTACACCATAAGAGTAATATGTAGGGACAAACTATTTTTATAAGAGTAATAGATAAGTACATTTAAAGGAAAAGTAACGTTTTTTACAATTTGAGCCTTATTTCGGTAATAAAACAAGTTGTTTTACTCACCCATATCACTTTGGTGTCATATGGAGCATTTCCGGAGATGTTTTAGATTAGCATTAGGCTAACGCTGTTAGCCTAGCGCGACTTATAGCCGTAGCTCGGGGCATTCCCCGAGCATGTAATACGCCCTGTGCGGGCTCCAAATAACACAAACTTTAGCACTTTTCAAATCATAGAAGCTCGATGTCTTTAGTCTACGATTTCGTTTGAATCAAAAGTGGCCTGTAATCCGAGATTTATCCATAGTTTACAGCTATGCGTTCCATGTTTGGGTCCCGGGAGCTGAGAGCACACTCCGCGTATGCGCACTGGCGTCCTCATCTACTCGAAACTATGGCTAAATCTCGGATTTATTATTGTAAAAAAACGTTACTTTTCCTTTAAGTGAATTTCCCAGTGTCTTTGAGCATGACACTTCACTCATCATGTAAATGTAGTGTGCGATGGGGATGTAGTGATATCCAGTGTAATATTTTTGCGATGTGCATCTGACTGTACAGTATTTATTGCGATATTTCATGGAGGCTAACAAATATAATGAATACGATGAATGTGATGAATATGTAGTCTGCGCTGATCCTTTGAGTGATCCTGCATGCAAAGAATCATGGTCTATGTAGTTCCCTTCCCTCTGTCTTGGCTAATGCTGCACCATAACAATGAATTTAAGCAAAGACACATCTAATTCTAAATATTGTGACTGCCCACGATAGTTTGATGATATTTCTAGTATTTGTGACATCCCTAGAAGTGTGTGAGTTTATTTGTCTGGGACCACATACAAACACTTTAATCTTATATAAAGATAAACAAATAATCCACCAGATTTAGCAATGTACAATATGATTATTAAACAACAGTAAAGTCCTTAATTTTATTTCATTCTTCTAAACAACTTGTTTATTTTGTATCGATACTTCCCAGCATAATATTTTAGTTCAGTCATTATCAGTTAACCAAAAATATCTCTACCTGACGAACCTAAAACCAACTTCCACTCTACTTCCAGATGATTGAGTATCTTCTGTTGATAGGTCTTTCACCTCATTACACCATAATCTAAAGTTTGGGTCCATAACTCACCTGAGCAGCTGGCGACTCCTTCCTTAAGTGCCGATCACTTCACTTTCGGTGTCGTACAAATCTATTTTTACCTGAGCTGTCACGCTGCCTGGCACAGCACACTCCCTCACTAAAACCTCAACAGTTTTGATCAATGGCTGTGAATTTGGCTGTGCGCCCCACATCAGTGCAGATAAAACACCTCTCTCGCATTTAAGCAGTGAAATTTGAACCTCCACATTATGCGCTGTCTATTATCCTTGTCTAACTGTGCCCCGTGTTTCTTCTTCTTCTCTGTCGTGTCTGCTGTAGTCGCTGCTGTGACAAGAAGAGCTGTGGAAACCGTAATGAGACGCCTTCAGACCCAGTTATCATCGACAGGTACGGAGCCAGCCACTCTATACGCCTGCTGCACTCACATGAACACAATGATTCATTATGGGGAGCAACAGGAGAATGGGGTGATTTACAGGGCCTTTTCTGTTTGTCTCAATGAGGGTGTTATTGCTTTGCCTAGAAGGTTCCCCAGGTATCTGTTTATCTTGCACATTTTTGTATGCTCACAAATACAGGATCACCTCTCCGTAGAGCTGATCCGTAACTTGGCCTATAGTGCCTTCATCTGCATTCACATTTTTTGTAGAGCACTTTTCCTTCAAGGCACTCAAAGGACTTTACATCAAGGAACCACCCATTCACAAGGACACAACAACAGCATTCACCTGTGGGAGCTGAGTCGCCCCGCCAACCTGTGGCTCATTGGATCTGACCATTTAACCAATGAATTTTTTTTGAGTGGGATTAGAACTTCAACTTTCAGATCAGTGGAAAAAAAAAAAAAAGCTCTACCAACTGAGCTACTGCCAAAATTAGAATAATCTCCATGGAGACAAGCTTGTGGACAGACCTTCCAGCAAAAAAGTTCAGTAGTACAGCTTTAAAAGCCCAGTAACGTCATGTGAAATCTGCTTTTATTTGAGCTTTTAACTATGCTATAATGTTGTACCGCCATCCGTGTTTTATTTCATTGGCACATATTTGCATTATGAGCATTTAATCCATCTCCCTCTCAAGAACTACCTCACTCATCTATTTCAGTAAGCTATAAAGCAGTGTGCCTTCATAATACAGACTTTTTAATAGATCTTGTTTCAATACATTTGATGGGTTTTGATGGATCACGGTTTTATTGTGATTTTGAGGGAAAGGTTTCTTCAACAACTGTGGCTGTCTGATCTTCACTTAAAGGTCCCATGACATGACATGAAGCTTTTATATGGCGCCTTAATGGTTCCCTAATACTGTAAATGAATCCTGCTCCAAAATCAAGACTCGGTGCATGAGAAAGACACATGTACACAGTCAGAGTCAGAAAATATCTCTCTGAACAACTCATTCTGGGCATTGTTGCTTGAATGCAAATGAGAAGGACAGAGATAGGTTAGAGGAGCGGGGGGGGCAAATGTGCCGCTGGTTCCTGGATTAGCGCTGCGTCTGTGCGCAGCGCTAATCCAGGAACCAGCGCTGCGTCTGTGCGCTGTCTCCCACTTCCGCGTTTTAAGCGCGGAGGAAGAAAGGACAGGCATTTCAATGAAAAAAAACAACAAATTTTCACAGAAAATAAAATTAAACCACTGCTGTTTCAGAGGTCCAGAGGGTCGGGTAAAGGACTTCCGAGCCTAGAAACACTCGCCCGTGCCTCCAGGCAAATAAAAAAACGCATTTCGCATTGCGTAGCTCATTCGCGGTCCAAACTTTCTGGGCGTGATTTCCAGAGACGGTGGGTAAACATCCAGACGGGGGGTGGAGCTACATTTTTCGATGTGATGTAACATAGTTGCCTTGTTCAGAATCGCCCGTTTGAGCTGTGTTTTTTTTAAAACGCAGAAAAGGATCGCAAATGCTCAGTTTAGACATTTCGCAACATTTAGCCATGGGGGGGCCCTAAACAGGATAGGGGAGCTCACATTAACGTTCAAAAACCTCAGAAAGTGAAAATATCATGCCATGGGACCTTTAAGACAGACAAGGCAAGGCCCTGTCACTGGTTTATCATGAACTCTTAACTGGTACAGATCTAATAGCTAAATTTAACAAAATCTTTCATTGCTTTGCTGTGTTCAGATATGTATAATTTTTCAGAACTTTGTAAACAGCTAAAGCTTTCCTCAATAGTTTTGTAATGGTCTTGATCGTTAGAACTAGACCACATAAGTGTAGATAGGTCTTTTTAATTATAATTGTGGTATCCAAATTGGTTGTGGGTATCGAGCATTTTCCAATATCAAAAATTGACATTGACAGCACTAATCCAGCACATTACACTTGTATTGATCATCTGCTTGACTGGCGTGTTTCCTGTATAATCCCCAGTACAAAGTCCTGTTCTACCTGTGTGTGTGCTTTCTCCGGAGGTGGCTCTGCATCTCCTCCTGCTCCTCTCTTGTCTCCTCAGCAGCGACACAGAAAAATGGGTCATGAGAAAAAAGTGAAACGAGATACAGCCTCATTTTAATCTGATTTGGTCTTGGCAGTTGTTTTAACCCTTTGTGAGCAAGGAATAGCAGCATGTAATGGAGAGAGAGGGAGCGAGATGGAGGAGGAGAGAAAGTGCTGATGCTGTCATTGTCATCACATCCACCGAAATAATCAATTCAGCTTGAACCAAGAACTAAACAAGAATTTAACTATCACTCTGAAAAGGGAGGTACTTTCTAATGGTTGTAAATCAGATTACTTTACAGCAAATTAGAGGCTCATCAGCTACAAGATGATATCAAAAATGTGTGTCTAAAACTATATAGAATGTAGTATTGAAAAGCTGCAAAATGGTTATTAAAATGTATAATTCAATCACATTTTGTTCAAGATTTGAGTCAATCATCAATCATGTAGGCTAATCTAATTATTAGGAGAATATTTTAGTAGACATCAAACATAATAACCAACAATACAACTTCTTTTGAAATACTTACATTTGAATGAAAAAGCAAAGTTATCAGTGCAAAAGCAGTGACTGGACACAGACATGGCAGCCAGTTCTTGAAAGGGAAATGTGTTGTGTCTTTGCTGGACCTAAAAGGGCTTTGCTAAAACTTTATTGTGCTGCCTTCCAAGACGTATAACCCTAAAATGCTTTTATTTTGTACACTATCAAATCCAATTTGACTTTGACCTATAGACATATATGCAAAGCTCTGTCTTTTTTGATCATATGTAACCAGGAATTTGTCATCATTTTCAATTCAAAGCTTGAAGATGCCATTTTTTAGCTTTTAGCTTTTCTTTTTATTTTGTTGTTTAGAGGGAATTTTTATGAACCAGATAAATGTTTGTGTCTTAAAAGGAGCTTTGATGGGAGGGTCAAAGGCAGCGAGTGGACGGGCTGTGAAGATGGACAGGTTAGGGTTATTGTGTATTATTGTGTGTTATTGTGTATGGGGGAAGGTCTCTTTAAACCTCATTCTTGTGTGTGTCGGCGGTCTCAGACGTCTCCCCTTACTTAGAAACAGGCCGGGAGCACTGTGTGTGACTGAGGAGTGGACACTGGCTGTTGTTACCTGGGCCGTTCCAATAGAGGGGGGGGGAGAATAGCTTAGGTCAGACACAAAATTGACAGAAGAAAATAAGAGGCGGGGTCATGACATTTCATTAAAGCTACAGTATGTAACATTTAGACAAATGCAAACAAAATATCACTTTTTTTTGGTTGAGTGTGCATGGAAAAAACTTGCAAAAATAAACCCATTAAAAATAGCTAAAATAAATCTCCATGGAGAATGTTCCAAAGTATGGTTATGTAACCTTGTACTGTACCTTTAAAGGTCCCATGGCATGAAATTTTCACTTTCTGAGGTTTTTGAACGTTAATGTGATCTCCCCTACCCTGTTTAGCCCCCTCCCCCCCATGGTTAAAAGTTGCGAAATGTCTAAACTGAGCATTTGCGATCCTTTTCTGCGTTACAAAAAATCGGAGCTCAAACGGGCGATTTTGAACAAGGCACCTTATTGACGTCAGATCAAAAAAAGAAATGCAAATGCAGTTCCACCCCCGTCTGTCTGTACTCAGCGTCTCTGTAAATCACGCCCAGAGAGTTTGGACCGCGAATCCGCTAGGCAATGCAAAATGCGTTTTTTTATTTGCCTGGAGGCACGTCTGAGTGTTTCTAGGCTCGGAAGTCCTTTATCTGAGCCTCTGGACCTTTGAACAGCAGTGGTTTAATTTTATTTTCTGTGGAAATGTGTTTATTTTTCAATGGAACGCTTCAAATCTCTCCCCCCGTGCAAAAACAAGGAAATGGATCAGCTGTGGGCTCTGAGCTCTGAGCGGAGCGTTTGGCCACGCCCCCACCCTCTACTATTGGCCAGCTTTTTTCTCCTCATTTGCATTCAAGCAACAACGCCCAAAATAAAGAGTTTGAGAGAGATATTTATGACTCTTTCTCATCTTATCTCTGTTTCTCATGCACTGAGTGTTGATTTTGAAGAAGGATTCATTTACAGTATCAGGGAACCATTAAGGAGCCATATAAAAGCATCAAGAAGTACCATGTCATGGGATCTTTAAAGGTGCATTGTGTAACTTTTCTGGTGGAGAGTCTGAAATGTTTCACAGTATGGCATTAAACCTTTCTATCTTCATGGCCAAACCAGACCAAATTACAGGTCAGATCTGTGGAGAGGCGACCCCAGTCACAGTGAGAACGCCTGTTTTTCTAGGTATTTTTGAGCTATTAAACCACATGTAATTGAATACATATAAAGTGGAGCAATTTAATGTCATATTGTGGAACATTCCAGGCAGAGCAGTTGCATATCCATAGAAACAAGGAGGTGACAAACCCCCAACCAGAAGTTAAAATGTATTTAAATTCTCAGTGTAGAAAATAGAAATAATTAAATAATTTTGACTTATAGAAAACTAAAATCTCTGATGAGCCTTTGATCATCATAATTATCTAGAAGAATAAGATAATTGATAAAATCCTGACTACTTCTTGTACTTTTCTCAGACTCTCATCGTACTTTTCCTGTATCTCGAAAACTATCGGATTAAACTCTTGTAAACAGCCGACATTAAGTCTTTGATGATTCATGTTTTTAAACTCAATAGCAGTGATGTGAATTGTGGGAGAAGTCAGGTGACCCGGGCAGGAAGGAATGTCAGGGTTACCGTGGATACCGTGGGACACTTCCTGTTGTCACGGCCCTGAGTGGAACATCTGGATGTGAGTGGGCTGCACATGTGGAAAAGTGGACAAATAAAGGCTTGAAGTTGTCACTGACTGTTTACTGTGTCTCTTGTACTGGAGTGTTTACAGTAGAGTCCACTTAAATCAGGACAAACCCCATGGGGCTAATTTACGGAGCTGTAAAATGTCGCCTGGACTGCAATATTTCCTACTGTTGTATCAGGAAATACAGCGACACAACTTCACTTTGATCATGACGCGTGTGCTTAGGTTTCACTTGAAGCACTTTGTTGTTGTGTAGAGATTAAATTAAAATGAAAGGTTCTGTATTACGCAAAATTGACTCTTGCCATGTTATAATGTTGTTACCTCACCAAAACATGCCTGAAGTTGTGTTTTGTCTACATCTCGCAAGGTTAAAATGCTCTGTTCTACCTTGTGATGTCATGAGGTGACAGTTTTCAAGTTGATAACTACCTGGCTTTTACCTTTAGTTCAGTAAAGATTGGCCATTTCAGGGCTGGAATGATTAAAATGTTTCTGGTGAAGGTGTATGGAATTTAAAACACAGTGGAGCACTTCCTGTATTACCCCATGATGTCACAAGGTGGAAGGTGGAGTGTTTTTTGTTTGAGACACAGTATGTTTAATACCATACTGTGAACTCACCAAGCAAAACCACAAACCTCCACAAGAAAAGTTACATAGTGCTGCTTGAAATAAAATGGCTTTACAATTTTTTTTTCTTTGGGGCTACACAATAACAATACTTAAAGGAAAAGTAACGTTTTTTACAATCTGAGCCTTATTTCGGTAATAAAACAAGTTGTTTTACTCACCCATAGTAATTTGGTGTCATATGGAGCACTTCCGGAGATGTTTTAGATTTGCGATCTCCATCATGTGAGTTCTCGGGGCATTACTTTGCGGTCTCCAAATAACACAAACTTTAGCACTTTTCAAATCATAGAAGCCCGATGTCTTAGCCTACGATTTCGTGTGGTCAAAAGTGGCCTGTAATCCAAGATTTAGCCATAGTTTCGAGTAGATGAGGAGGCCAGTGCGCATGTGCGGACTGTGCTCTCAGCTCCCGTAGGCTAAGACATCGGGCTTCTATGATTTGAAAAGTGCTAAAGTTTGTGTTATTTGGAGCCCGCACGGGCGTATTACATGCTTGGGGAATATATTATATGCCCCGAGCTATGGCTAGAAGTCGCGCTAGGCTAACCGCAAATCTAAAACATCTCTGGAAGTGCTCCATATGACACCAAAGTGCTATGGGTGAGTAAAACTTGTTTTATTACCGAAATAAGGCTCAGATTGTAAAAAACGTTACTTTTCCTTTAATTTGAGAATTTAGATTTTAAAGGTATATTGTGTAACTTTTTGGTTCAGGGTGCATCACCTGCTTGTTTCTATTGAGATGTCATTGCTCTGTCTGGAATGTTCCACAGTACGACATTAAAAAGCTCTCCCTACATTTATTCAGCAGCTGGGTTTACAACTCAAACATATCTAGAAAAACAGGCCTTCTGACAGGGTGAGATTGTTTCTCCACAGATCTGACCTGTAACCTGTAACCATACTGTGAGTATTTGATGGCCCGCCACAGGAAAAGTTGCACAATGCCCCTTTAAGATTTGGTTTGGTTATGTATGACACAATTAACATCCTGCATAAATGACCAAAGAAGTTGTTGAATATAAGTTTATCACATCTATGTAGGTAACATACTACAAATGACCACATTATATCTGGCCATTATTGTTCAACCAATCAAGACTTTGTGTTCTTATTATTATACAACTCTCTTTCCATGCCCTCCTTCCTCTCACCATTATGGTCTGCTAGTCATCCATCTGAATGGCCCTGAGCTGCTTTCACTTGTGGTACAGGGAGGTGAGAAGTGATGCTAGCCTGTCCATTTGCAGTTCCGTTAAGTGTTTTTGCCGTGATTGACAGCTCATAGTTTGACTCTGGCTGTACTTAAGTCCTTCAGTGCATCTCCGCGTGTTTGTGAATGACAGAGCGCCATCACGCCCCGAACCTGTGTGGCCCAGTTAATCCATATTGTTGTCTAAAAACACTGCCGCACTGCCCCTCGGGGTTAATATAGGGTTAACAAGATGCAGCGATATCCAATCATACGCCTGCTTGACTCCTAAAGAGGCTGTGCACTGCTCCTGCCTGCTCCTGTCTGCTCCTCTCTCCTCCGTCGTCCCGGGCTGCCACTCAACCACTCCTGTGCCTGTGTCTTTTCTCAAACGTTGTCTCACCACTGGATATTTCAAATCGAGCTGTCACAAATCAAATTTAGTCATTTTATTTTTCTGCACTCTGGAAATGTGGAATGTGACTTTAGATTGAAAACTTGTATCATTTTCCCAATTTGAAATGGATTGTTTCTGACTTTTGGATGATTGAGTGAAAAAGTTTTGCACATGGCAGTAAGGGGCAACTTTTGTACATGGCAAAGGTAAAATCAAGAAATATCATCAAAAAAAAAATCTAGGTATTATTTTCACAGACTTTACCTTGGAAAACATGATATAAAGGGTTAGTATGCTAAATAATTTTTTTTTTTTTTTTTTTTAGCTTTCTACCATGTTACAACATGCCTGAAGTGGTTTTAAATCCATGCATGTTTGAGTAGTTTAGCAATCTATAGTTAGATTCTCTGCAGTGCTCATCTCACAAGCTTAAAGGGATATGCCACCCCCAGGTCAAACTTGGGCATCTCCCCACAGTCCAGAGACTAAAATAAGTGGTGGAAAGCGTTTTTCTGGTGACGCAGCCATTGTCCAGGTCTGTCAGCACTGACCGCTGTGCGAGCTGCTGCTCCTCCGCGTTAGACTGGAGTCTAACGTCGCCAGAGAAAGATTTCGGCCAAAAGGAATTAATTTGCTCGATGCTTTTCCCAATTACTTTCTGTGTAGTGCGCATTCATATCGAGTGCAAATAAATGTGCAAATCAACACGGAGAGCTTGCCTTGGTCATTTTGGGTGGGAACTATTTTTCAGTGCGGAAAAAGACAGACGAAGCACACACCACGCTGCGTAACAGGGGAACTGCCTTCCTGGTGCGTAACTGGGATTCCCCTGTCCGCGTGGTGCGTGCTTCGGCTGTGTTTTTCCACACTGAAAAATAGTTCCCACCCAAAATGACCAAGTCCAGTCTAACGCGGAGTAGCTGCAGATACCGCGGCGGTCAGTGCTGACAGACCTGGACAATGGCTGCGTCACCAGAAAAATGCTTTCCACCACTTATTTTAGTCTCTGGACTGTGGGGAGATGCCCAAGTTTGACCTGGGGGTGGCATATCCCTTTAAGTCACCCATACTCCCACACTCCCACATGAAAATTCTCCATAAATATACAAAAACATGATACAAAACTGTACACAACAAATCTGATACCATGTGCAGTAGTTTTATTAGCAGGACGCACGCTGATTGTGTTGTGATAATGCTCTGAAGGGGGAGTGACTTAATGCAGGGAGCAAAGAGAGGGAAAACTCAGTGCGTCAAACTGACTGAATTCCTAGAATAGAATGAGAAGGGAACCCACAACGTTCTTACTGAAAAGTTAACCACTGTGCCACTGTCCACCACCTCATGACTTTATAAATGTGGTTTGAAAGCAATTATAATATCATCGCTCATTTTAAGTCAATTAACTTTTTGCTCTCTCTCTTTCTCTCTGTCTCTCCGTGTATTGGCCCCGGGGCTGACCTCCCTCACTGCTCGGCCCGCTGTCTCTTTAGCCCCCTCTTATTAGTGTAATGGGCTCAGGCTGTTACACTGTGTTAAATGTGTGTGCGTTTGAGAGTGAGGTCCAAACTCGGGGGCCCCTCTATGACGCAGCGGCCCCCAGAAGCCTGCGGGGGTTTAAGGGGAGCGTGAGTGTGCTGTTTGAGTGTGTGGGCAGGTATTTGTCGCGCTGTGGGGACTAAAATCTGTATGTAATTTTATAGGAACATGCCTCTTTCACAGGGACAAAAATCAGGTTCCTAGTAAATCCTTCAATATTAGATCAATGACATGCAAGTTAATATGGGAGAAGTAAGTTAAGATAAGAGATTAGGTTTTGGTTGTGCATGTAGTAATTACGGTTAAGGTTTAGGATCAGTCTGAATAAATTTAAGTTGATGTAATGTCCCCAAAAAGCGTGTGTATAGAAGTGTAGTCCCTGGGGTCAAGAAGGGTCAACGCTTCAGGAAGACGCACTGAGGAGCAGAGGAAAGAGGAAGTGAGAGGTGAAGATGCAACCTGAGAATAGGACTGTTTGAAGTTTGTGCAAAATATCATGCAATGTACATACTTTTAATATTTTTAAGCTTTTTATACTATTTCTGACAGGGGATACATTTGAGCTCTTATTTGCTTAAAAAAAAGTTTGGATCAAGTTTTAGTATTTTAGCTTTTATTTCATTTCCCTAATCATATACAGTGGTACCTCACCTTACGAAATTAATTCGTTCCAGAAGTGGTTTCGTAACGTGAAAAATTCGTAAGTTGAGTAGCTATTTCAATGGAAAAAGCCTGATTCGTTCCAAGGCCCCGATCCAAGTTTTTTTTTTTATATAGTGTAACTTTTTTTATAGTGTAACATTGTGTTCTGTGTTTCTCACATTTGTCTCTCGTTTAAACACTCAAACTTTCATAGATTTTCAACAAAATTATTAACAGTGAAGTGTGTGTGTGTGGGGGGGGGAGAAAACTGCGCTCTGACACGTGTGATAGCGCAGCATGACCCGGCGCGGAGCTGACAGCAGGTCTAGACCAAGGTCTAAACCTGGACTGGACCAGGACTAAACCTGGATTAAACCAGGACTAAACCTGGACTAAACCAGGACTAAACCAGGACTAGACCGGGTGGATTAAAGCAGCGAGGAGGGGACTGCACGCAGTCTGAGCGCATGAACGCATGAACAAGACCCATGCAAGAGCCGCGGGCTCCTCCTGGTTTAGTCCTGGTTTAGTCCAGGTCTAGACCTGCTGTCAGCTCCGCGCCGGGTCATGCTGCTCTATCACACGTGTCAGAGCGCAGTCTTCTCCCCCCTCCCCCTTCCCCCCACACTTCACTATTAATAATTTTGTTGAAAATCTATGAAAGTGTTTAAACGAGAGACAAATGTGAGAAAAGTTTAAATCCAGTCTGACAAAAGCGTATAATGTGTGTGGCTGAGCGCGCATTATTTGAATTTTTGAGATTTCGCGTTTCGTAACTTGAATTTTCTTTCGTATCTAGAGACCAAAATTTACCGTGAAGGCGTTTCGTAACTTGAAATTTTCGTTTGTTGGGTCATTCGTAAGGTGAGGTACCACTGTATTGGGTTTACCTTATCCAATTTTGTAGTTAGACTATGCTCCAAACCTCAAACCAGTATTTTGCGCACATTTGGAAATTATTTTCCCTATTATTATTATTTATCATAAAAAGTAGGCATGATTCATAGCTTGTCATTGTATTATTGATATCCCTCTCCCCCCTCCCCTTCTGTGGGATCAGATGAGAGCGTGAGAGGGAGGAGTGCAGCCGATAGAGAAGGAGGACGGGTTTGTTTTACTGGGATAAGAGCCGGAGTCTGGGTAGTCCTGTCAATCACCGAGGGGCGAGGGGGGGAGGGGCCTGTCACTCACATGGGACAGACAGGGGCGGGGTGTCTGTGTGTGTGTGAGGGTGCGAGGGAGGGGTATTTTAAATGATCTTTTCATCTTTCCACTCTTTGTCTTCCTCTTTCTTTCTCTCCTCTGTCTCCTTCTCTTGTCCCAGTTACCAAAATATCTCCGTGCCAAACTGTATGACAGAGTTTCAGCTGTCATTTAGTCGCACAGATAAACAGAAAGACAATGAGACAATTCCTGGCATTATTTAAACTGTTAACCAGGCATAATACTATCTATCTATCTATCTATCTGTCTATCTGTCTATCTATCTGTCTATCTGTCTATCTGTCTGTCTGTCTGTCTACTACTACTACTAGTACTACTATCTATAAATCTATGAGGTAATTGCTCTTTTTCCTTACATGTAGCTTGTCACAATAATTACTATATTGACTTCTGTATATGTATATAAAGCTAGATTTATTTATCATGTACACATTTGCTTTGTAAAAGTGGGGAGATTTGGGGTATTTTTGTTGTAATACGATCAAATGTGAGCAGTAGAGCGTTGCATAGCTAACATATGGTTAAGTATTGATTCATTCTGCTATGAATTTGAAGTCCAGGCCTTTTAAATTATACTGTTTATTTAAAAATGGCTTACAAAATGAGATTATCTTGCATTATTGTTATTGTGTGGCATAAAATAGTTTAAATATTATTATTAGTCACAGTATCTATCTGTGATAGAAGAGTGCCAGCTAGGGTGAAGGGAAAGGTTTACAGGACAGTTGTGAGACCAGCCATGATGTATGGATTAGAAACACTTGCAATAGGCAGAAGACAGGAGGCAGAGCTGGAGATAGCAGAGTTAAAGATGCTCAGATTCTCTTTAGGAGTGACAAGGATGGACAGGATCAGGAATGAGGTCATCAGAGGGACAACACAGACAGGAAGGTTTGGAGAAAAAGCTAGAGAAGCCAGATTGAGATGGTTTGGACATGTTCAGAGGAGGGACAGTGGATACACACTCACGGAGAGGCGTCTTTACAGTACTACGGCCCTCGTCTATGGAACTGCCTGCCAGAGGAGCTCAGGGCTGCAGAGAACGTTCATGTTTTTAAGAGTGGGCTCAAGACTCACCTGTTTAGCTTGGCCTTTGATTGACTTCGGTCGTCTGTTTGCTTGTCTTTTGTTTGTTCTTTTGTTTGTTTGCTTGTATATATGTTTGTTCGTCTGCTTGTTTGTCTGTTTTTTTTGTTTTTTCTTCCTGGCGGCACGGTGGCTGAGTGGCTAGCACTCATGCTTCACAGCAAGAAGGTTCGGGTTGCCCGGGCCTTTCTGTGTGGAGACTGCATGTTCTCCCCGTGTCTGGGTGGGTTTCCTCCGGGTACTCCGGTTTCCCCCACCAACCTAAACATGCGCCATAGGTAAAATCCTCCAGCTTAGGGCCTGACCAAGACTAAATAACAAAACAAAATCATGGGGATGGTCCCCGGGTCAAATATAGAAACAACTTCTCCTGTGCGAGATCAATAAAGGTCAATCTTCTAATCCTTGACCACTGTAAGGCGCTTTGTGTTACAATTTTGTATGAAAAGCGCCTTATAAATATTGTTTGATTGATTGATTGATATATTGGTAGAAGAATGTTAGCGATGGAGCTACCAGGTAGGAGACAAAGAGGAAGACCAAAGAGGAGATTTATGGATGCAGTGAGGGAGGACATGGAGGTAGTTGGAGCCAGAGTAGAAGATACAGAAAACAGGGCGAGATGGAAAAAGTTGATTCGCTGTGGCAACCCCTGAAAAAGGGACAAATCGAAAGGAGAAGAAGAAGATTAATCACAGTATCTCTCTGTAGCAATATGTCACATTTCAGAATTGGTTATTGTGACAGGCCTACTTACAATGACACAGAGCTATAATATAAGTTTAATTTATTGTGAAACACTCAGGGACTCAAACCTGATCCCTTCTTTTTATGGGGCAAGTTTGCAAGCCACCACTATGCCACCAAACCTGCTACATTTTAGAGTATAACATAATAGTTTTATAATCAATATTCCTTCGAGACTGGCAGATTATGAACAAAGAAATGACCTGGTTTATCACTTCTTTTTTATTGTGTATGCTTAGACTTTTACAGCGTGTCTTTTGGTGCATTAACACTTTTACACAACGCATTCAAACTGGGACTAAACTCTGACTCTGAATTAATCTTGGACTAGACCAGGACTAGAACAGGCCCAAACATACAGTACATCAGGTCTAAACTTGGATGAAACCACCAACCAGGAAGTGTGAATGTGGCTATAGATCAAGACAGTTTTATCTTATATTGGTGTGAGTCAAATTTATGATTCAATTATTCATGTTTATTTCATGAAGAAAAAATAAATAAATTAATTCATCAAAATATACCATGCATCATTTCATTATTAGACAATGCTTTACTAGTATATTTATAAACGTGTAGATTTTAAACATTAGTGAAAATAGACGCACACACCTCCTCCTTCTTTCCAACAACAGTGACTCCAGCCTCTCCCGCAGTCGGGCTATTACTTCCTGTGTGAAAGGTCATCGGTGGCTCGGAGATGAGGGCTTCTGGGAATTATTCATATCATCGACTTAATGTCACGGCTCTCCACACTTTCTCCTGTTTGTGTGTGTTTGTGAGGCTCATTCAGAGAGGAGATGTTTTATTCATTTGCCTCATTTAGTGCTTCGCTCCAAGTCGGTCCGAGCATTTAGAAGGCCAATATTCACATTACCCACGATTTAGTCTAACTATATTCACTTAGAACACACATACACACACAAACGCCTCAATGTAACGGAGCAGGGACATTTCAGACTCCTGGTTTTGTTAGTGGGATGAAAAAATGGGGTCTTTATACTGTATATCTTGAATTATTTGTTACTTTTGCTTGGTTTTTCATTGTTTTGAGTATTTCTCATATTTTAGAATTTTGGTTTAAAGGGCCCATATTGAGCTATTTTCCCTTCTAAGTTTCCTCATCAAAAACATACCTGGATTTGTGTTTTGTTTCTTTCACATGTTCAACACACAAACCCTCCATGTCTATTCCGTCTTGTGATGTCATGTCAATACAAGACGTGCTCCACTGTGTTTTTAAAGATCCCATGACATGGTACTTCTTGATGCTTTTATATGGCTCCTTAATGGTTCCCTAATACTGTAAATGAATCCTTCTTCAAAATCAACACTCAGTGCATGAGAAACAGAGATAAGATGAGAAAGAGTAATTTTTCTCTCTCTGAACAGGCCATAATGGGCGTTTTTGCTTGAATGCAAATGAGGAGAAAAGAGATGGCCTATAGTAGACGGTGGGGGCGTGGCCAAACTCTCCACTCTCAGCTGATCCATTTCCGTGTTTTTGCACGGGGGGAGAGATTTGAAGCGTTCCATTGAAAAATAAACACATTTCCACAGAAAATAAAATTAAACCACTGCTGTTCAAAGGTCCAGAGGCTCAGATAAAGGACTTTTGAGCCTAGAAACACTCGGACGTGCCTCCAGGCAAATAAAAAAATGCATTTCGCATTGCCTAGCACATTCGCAGTCCAAACTCTCTTTTTCTAACGCAGAAAAGGACCGCAAATGTTCAGAAAAAAAAACTCAGAAACTGAAAATTTCATGCCATGGAACCTTTAATATGCCTTCACTAGAATCATTTGGATTAATTACAGCCCTGGAATTGCCCATCTCTGCTGAACTGAAAGTTAAAGGTCGCTATTAACTTTGGAGATGTAGACACCCTAATAATGCAGGGTTACTCAAACATGTGTGAACGAAACAAAACACAACTCCAGTGTGTCTGTTTGTGATGAGGAGACAGCTTAGAGTCACTTTTGAGTAATATAGAACCTTTAGGTCATATATGGGCCAAAGACCTAACCAAGGGGATGAAAAGTGCAGGTGCAGTACAATTCAGGGTCCACCACCTGCTGCTTTCCCTGGAGATGTTATTACTTTTTCTCTAATGTTCCACTGTATGGCATTTAGCTTCTCAATCATGCATTTACTCGCCTCTCCACAGACATAACCTGTGTGATTTGTCTCCATGGAGATAGTTAAGCTTAGGAACAATGTTGGCAAAGCAATTACATTTCCATGAAGATAAACAGGCTGTAGGCCCTCCTCCAGAAAGTTACATAGTTCAACTTTTACATAAAATCTATAGAACCTATAGTGAAGGATATGCAATGAATAAAGGACAATTTGATAAGCAATTTAACACAAGGCCTTATTATATATGTGCAACTGACCTTAACAATGCTAAAATTATAGGTATTTACATTTTCTATACTGCATAGATATATTTTGCATTCACATTCTGATACGTACAGTTAATCTTGCACATTTATTCAAATCTTGGGTTGAAAGGGCACATTAAATTTGGCAGCTTCTGTTTCTTTTCTTTGACTAATAATGAGCCGGAGGTTCAAAATGGTGCCAGCATTGTATTTTTTACTACACTCCTCTTTCTTCTCCTTCTGACCCTTTTGAATTTTGGAAACGATTATTGAACTGATGAATATTAGTCATATCCAAAGTGCTGTGGGGTAGAGCTGGACCAAATCCAATCTAGTCCTTCACCTCTTTCTCTCTCCCACTCACTCTCTCTTTCCCACTTTCTCTTTCTCTCTCCATGTCTCTCTCTCACCCCTGCCCCACACACGCTCAGATGCCCTCCCCTCGGGCAGGATCATGTTTCCATAAAAGCTCAGACGCGCTCGGGACGGCCCCCATCTGCTCCTGTCCACACCGTTATGGTGCGTCGTTTACTTTAAGAGCAGGCTCATTGTCCACACTTGGAATGACTTTTAAATGATGTGAATGGATTTATGCTTTGGTATATCAAAGTGAGCAGGTTTGTGAGCAGACGTAATGTGCAGTTTATGATTATGTACAATTAGCATCAACATCCAAACAAATGATCTACATAGTTTTGCTGTGTAGATTTGCCAGTTCTTTTGTTAGACAGGCCTGGAGTTACGTCAGAAAATGTGCTCCGTACTGGAAAATAGTCATTATTTTGCATTATTTTGGATTTGAAAAAGACTTATTTTATAACGCTATACCAAGTCCATTTCATTATCAAGACTATTTTAATGTAATGTACCACAGTGGCCCAAACCTTTGTAATTCTTGAATGAATTGCTTAATATGATATCTTTCATGGAGATAATGAAGAACAGAACATTTTTATGAACACAACTCTTCGTTCAATTCAAGACCTAAAACAAACTCGCTAGAGATTTCCTGGAAGAGCATGAAAGCAATGAGGTGTTTTTGCGAACAGCAGCTGAACTCGGGCCAAGGTTTATTCTGTTTAATTATCAGATGATTTTTTTTATTTATTGCTGATTAGACCTTGTATCACTTTTAAACCGCCCCAAACATCTGTGAAAATCTGTATTCAAATCTTCACGTGCCAAACACACCTGTCCAGTGCAGCTGTCAGATCTGAGCCTGCAGGGAAAGATCAGGGTCCACTTCTGTGTCCAAGGCCAACTTTATTCATAATGCGTCGTTCTTTCTGTGTTCTTTTATCATTTTCGTAGGACTCTCATAGGAGTTTTATCTGTGAAAAGTTCTATACAATGTACTTATATTTTCCATTCTTTATTTTTTTTTCTTTCTATTCAGTGTGCATTTTACATAACTGTTGATGAACAAGCTTTTAGACTGCATTCATTTTTACAGTGTACAGCTACATTTCAGTCCGGCGAGAGCGGAGGCAAAGGGTAAAAAAATGGACTAGCGTGGAGTGAACATGTGCATAAATTGAAGAAGGATGAAAAGGTCAGGGCCGGGGAGATTTGTAGTGCTGACAGTATCACAGAGAGTATCCTACAGTGTCAGTGAGGCTCAAGAGGAGATGCCAGTTTATGCTGAATCAATAATGACTGGATAATGAGCTGACGAGCTAATTAACCCACAGATAGACACAGACAATAGGAGGCAGAGTGATGGGCACCGAGCAAAACAGTGATACAAGAAAATACTTCTTTGAATGTGTACGTGGTTGATGGCGTTGTAATGGGTTTAGCACTGGTTCAATAGACGGTGTGTGCTGCTGACCCTGATGCCTGTATATAACATGTAGTAAAGCTCTAAACTTTCCAATGTAAAAGATACAAAAACGAGACATCTAAAATAAAACTTGTATAGATTAAAACGGTGTTGGTAGAAATGATGAGATGATATGTTGACTTGAGCTGTAAGAAAGCAATAATTTCAGGAATTATGTATTTATGTATTATGTATTTAGTTGGATATAGACTTAGAATTAGAGATCGATTGATATATATACAGGGGGTCCTCGGGTTATGACGGTCTCGGGTTACGACGTTTCGTGGTTACGAACGCGCCCCCATTAAAAAAAATATATATATATATTACGCGTCATTCCGTCTTACGCGGTTTAGCGTGGTAAGAGATGTAAACAAACGCGAACGGCGCATGGCGGAAGAATACGCTTTGTTGTGGTTGTAGGGAGAAGAAGACAGCCTCATGTGCGTGTCCAATGTGGGCGGAAGTACCTGATGTGGGCTCTGATCTGCTCCTATGAAAGCGGCAGTGATAACCAAGCAGCGTAGTGGTCTATTATTGAGATGGAAAGGTTATTGGTGCTTTGGTTGGAAGATCAAAGGCAAAATCCGACTTACGACGAAATTCGGGTTACGCTGTCTTAAGAACGGATCAACGTCGTAACCCGAGGACCCCCTGTATATATATTTTTTTTTTCCATGGCCGGTGCTGATACAGTTTGTGTAGAATCTAGAGCAACCAATATTTTTGGGCCTATTTTTATTATTTTCCCTAAATTATGTAATTTAAATTTACTTCAAACTCACCCAAAGCCCCTTTTTACCACTACCATTTAAGAGAGTGGTGTAGTCATGTTTTGTGCAGCTATCTCTTTGTATAAAGTGTTAATATAAAGCTTTGTGTGTCATTTTTAGGCAGTAGATTGACCAAAACAAAATTCCAAATTATTCATTGTAAACACTTAGTAAGTCATGGTAATAATCTGCTGTACTATACATTGGCCTGTCCCATACCATAACGCCTGTACCATTTTGTGTACAGACTACAGGCCTGTATTTGCATTGTGTGTGTGTGTGTGTGTGTGTGTGTTTCCCGGTGGGCTGTGGGCCTTTCTCCAGCACAGAGCCCTCTCTCACTGTACGGCCATTACTGTAGCCCCATTAGACCTGCCTCACACTCCTCCAATTAAAACCCAGCACAGACGCTCATTCATGCTAGGTGGCTACGACCCGTGTGGATGTGAATATCTTAAGCCTCTGTCATTAAAAGGCAAATACATTTAGTTTATCTGGAAAGTCCCGCTAACAGACCTGAAGAGGGATTTTTTCATCGCCGCAAAGTGAGCTAGCGGTCTGGAGATGTTTGCCTAAATGTATAAAAGTTTGTACAACTGTAAAAAGGAATTTGGGCTAGGAAAGACGGGAGAAGGAAAAGGAGAAGGAGCACGGAGGAGAGAGGAAAAGAGGGGAGTGTACGGTAAATGTGCCAGCCATGCATCATTTCATTATTAATAGCCGTGTCGGAGTAAAAATGCTAACCTTGTCTGATCTAACGGACGGCTGACTCTGCACATGCAACAAACCCCTGTGCGTGGGGAACAGAGGGGGCAAGTCCACTGAAATGTCCCACAGTATGCTTTACCATAGGGGCTGGTGAAGTCACTATAATAAGTGTACTTCTAAGTATGTGTAATTAGACGTGTAGTTACCTGGCCAGTCAGAATCACACGCTTTGACAAGACTTTGCAAAGATGAGTGGATCTGGAGCTGTATCCTGTCTCCTGATTGTAGAGGGTGTGATTGACAGGCGGATTAACCAATCAGAGACACATGCTCCATTTGCATAAAAAAAAAACAACAACAAAAAAACATAAAGGACTGAGAAACAGCGTGGATTTTCTCAAAATTAATAATCGAAGCACCAAACTATTGTTTATCTCAGGTAAAAGAAGACATATTTTGTTCTGATTGTTACAAGATGATGTCTTCCGTATTTGAGAGACACGTGCTACAAGTTAGCGGCTGTGGTTGGATCATCTCAGATTGAAAACAGGAATTTCACACTTGACGGTCTGGTTCCAGATGATTCTCAATTCGAACAGAATGTAAAAGGTCAAGAGGAAGATCAACTATGAGATATATAGAAGTTGGTTAGTTTAAGAGGAAGATGGAAGAAACGGATGAGAAATGTTAAAAATGTATAATCATGAAAAGTCATAATGCAAAAAAAGACTATGTGCTAACAGTGAAGACATAAAAATACTTAAGTGAATGGTGCGACAGGGAGGGCATCTGGCATAAAGGGATGTAAGACAAAAGATTTCCAAATACATATAGTCTCGAGATTGCCTGGAAGAACCCATGACTCATCGCTGTACCAGCGAGTGAGTCTGGTAACGCTTGATCCACAGAATACGCTGCGGTTGCGCGTAGACAGACAGCTAAGTGAACCAATCAGAGATTGCGCCATCTTGATTCAAAACTGAGGCGGAACTTCCGCTGCCTAAGAGTGACTTTGCGGGCAAAGGCGGGTGCACTGACGTCACCATCTTTGAACGAATCAGAATCGCGGAGTCGGTTTGGAACCGGAGGAGCGAGAGTGGATGGAGAGTGTCCAAATGGTATCGCGGTGTATAGGAAATACAGAGATATATCATTTGGCTGGCCAGGTAAGTCTCGAGACATAATAATGGAGCAAAATAGGGCTGAGCATCAGCTGATTATTTGTGGAGACAGATATCGATCAGAGTTGACTAAATTACATTAATTCTCTTCTTTCTCAGAATCATTATCACTTACATATATCTGAACACACAGTAGGCAATAAACTGGATTAATACTGTATGTTCACCTTAAAATCAACACATTCTCCATATTTTTTCTCAGGTTAGCTACTGTTGGAAGTGTTGATGGGAGCTAAGCAGGGCCTACCTCCTCTCTTTTTAATTGAGCGTTACATTTCACATGGTGATTAGACCTCCAAGTACTCTTCCTCTCACTATCACGTATCCAAAAACACTAGTGCACTTTCCACAATGAGCTCTTGTATCCTCAGCTGGGACATGTATAAATATCGTGTGTGAGAGAGGAGCGGGGTGGTGCTTCCCGTGTTGGAGCGAACCAGGAAGACCGCGCTAGTGTCCCGTGGAGAGGGGCATTGTTATCTGGCCCTGAGCACACAGCACAGCCACACAAATCTACATACGTACATATACACAAGGATTGACTGGCCCAAATCAACATGATGCCGCGCACACCATGCAATCCAGTATTTAGTATTTAAAGTTCCATATTATGATGGACACCTTAGCTATGCCATTTGCTCTATAACTTAAGAGGTGGTATTGCTAACACATAACACATTTAGATCACCATGTTAACTTTTATCATTTGGAAATGCTATATCCGCTGAAAAACAACATATTAACATGCGTAATAAGCTTCACTTTCGTTTTTGCTCTGCCTCCCCTCCCTTTGTTTTCCACTGTAAGTCACTCCTGTAACAGTAAGGAGGATTTGAATAGGGCCTGGGAGAGATCCCTAAATTACTCAAACATGCATGGATGACATCTAAAACCTCTTCAGGCATGTTTTTGATGAGGGAACAATATTAGAATGGTAGAACACTCCAAAAAAATAGATTCTGCTTCAATATCCCTGCTTCAAAATGCTTTGGAAATACCTCAAAACCTTTGCTGACACATTGAGTCAGAGTTGACTGAGATGATCTGACATATGAAACGGACAAAAACAAAACAATTTTTCTAATAAATGTGTGTGTCTTTGAATTTAGTCGCATGAATAACTGAACTGTCCAACACGTTTTCTTTAATCAGTTGGGAATCCATAGCAATTCTGATACAAAACTTTTCATGTGAATTCAAAAGCATTGTTAGTGCATTTGCATAGTTGGTAAATCATAAAAGAAAAAAGAACAACCCACTGCTCTTTAGTATTGCATTGTCTTGCTATTCAAACCATGACTTGCGTATCTCTCGCCCTTCTTCCCCACACCAGTGCAGACGACCCTGGACACTGATTACATAAAAGCCTCGCAAACACAAATATGTTTTCCTTCGTGATGTAACACTGACCGCATTCACTCCTCTGTATTTTCTTTCCTCTGCTAAGGCGCTAAAGAGGCACTAGCACTTGAGTACTTTTTGCACAGATCCGGTGAGAGTCCTATAGAGCCTGCGGAGGTGTAATCTGTCAGACAGGAAGCTAGAGGGGTCAGAGGTCACGTAGCGCTAATCGATTAGCCGTCAGTTAGCGCAGCGCTGGAGAGGAGTGCACAGCTGAGGCCATCTCCTCCCTAGCGTGCCTAGCGTGCCCATTAGCGCTAAAGTTGTGTGTGTGTGTGTTTTTATTTGTGCTCCGGCTAACACTGTGTGGGTGCCTGCATTTCTTGGCCGTATTGATCAGAGGGATTTTTTTGGCGTGACCCGCAGAGGTTAAATGCTGATCCCCCCTCCACTCTCCTTCTCATCGAAAAGAAACACACAAACACTTGAACTTGGGGCAGAGCGTAGGTGTCTGCTGGTCTGCGTCTAACCTGCTGCTATCATCTGCTGCTTATGCCAAATGAAACAGAAATCTGCATCTCTGCGCGTTGACCTGTGGCTCTTGCATAAACAGAACCAGTGCTTCTCAGTGTTTGCGATGCACGCTTTCATGAGCAGAGCACCCAAGGGCCAAGAGGTGACGCCAACTTTGTTTTGTAGCTTGTTTCGACAGAAGACGAGAGCTGAAGCTAAGGGGAGAATGACCTCTCTACAAGCACATATGCATGAAACAATTAACTGTGCTATTAATGTAATGAAGCCTTTGTTCTGTGTTTGAGATTATAGTGCACTCTTTAGTTGTCTTATCTTTTAAACTGCAGGTTAAAAGATCAGCTAGGATTTTATTGATAATATGTTACACCATTTTTTATCTTTACACATACTTAAGTTACTTTTGAATAAATTGCACTTGTAGGAGTATGAACATTTCATAAACTCAATGTTTGAATTTCCATACAATATTTTTCCTTCTAATTCTTACCAATGCCCAAAACTGACAAGGAGGCTTAGAGGTGAACTGGTCTCTGCTGAATTGTCTTGGGGAATAAATTATGGATATTTCTTGTTGTAAATGTGACTTTTAAAGAAAATAGGCATGTAATTCTGCCAGTCCACTTTTTGTGTCAGACTTAATCCTGAATAAACAACATTACATAAAGAATAGAGAACCTGATGGCCAATAAGCTCAGCCAAAGATATATAGGGCAGATTTTGATTTTTTTTTTCCAAATGGTGTGTTTGTGTGTAATTGTTTACTTTAAATTGACTGCAAACTCACCCACAGCACTTTTTTTTTTTTTTACTATAAACTTATAAGAAAGTCGTGTAGTCATGTTTTCTGAAGTATGTCTTCACACTATAAAATACAATATATTATGCAAACAATGACATAGTATCCAATTTTAGTGTATCCTTAATTCACTTACATTCACACTGTGGATTGAATGCAATTGCTATTATGTGGCTTTAGCTTTATGAAAAAGTTCATAAAGTTCATATGTAACATTTTTGGAGGGTATATTTAATTAATGACATAGATTTGCTTCTAAAATTACACAATTATTTTTAGTTAACTCATTACGATTATATTGTGACCTGATTGTGACAAAATAATGTTGACATCCCTACTTCATTTATTGGTGCGAGACAGAGACTAGACAGAACATTGTATATAATCACAATCAATAATTGTGGACTATATATTCTTACTCTGCTCCAGCCTCTGTCTTATGTCCCTAATTACGCCTCCCTCTGCGTGAGTGTCCCAATTGGCAGATGTGCGTCATAGATGGGACTTGGAGACTATAGTTTTAGCAGGGTAAAGGTGCCCACCTCATTATAAGGCTACATGTTTTAATGATTGTGCCTTATGGACTATGGTGGGTGTGTGTGTGTTTATAATGATGCTCTGTCTCTCCTTTGGGAGCTGCAGTGTTTGTTGTTTGCCTCCAGGGAGCAGAGTGGTGCCCTTTGACCTCTCTAACTACACCCAAATCCTCTGCTCTCAGGACGCCTCTGTTTTAGATTACCATGGACCTCCCTCCCCCGCACAGACAGACCCTATTCTCACACAGAGGTGGACTACAGGGCCAGCTTTGGTATCGACTGAAGCTGGGGATGCCCCCAAGCAGCAGAAGTTAATGCACAGGTGTGGTACTGGGTAGAGACTTCAATTAAGGAGGTCTGAATAGCAAAGAATGGTGGGGCAGAAAACGAAATGTAATTTCTAATTTCTAAAAGGACATTGCCGGAAGTTATAATAAGCTAGTATTTGAAATGTGTGTATTGTTAGTGTAGTACCTATTTTTTTCAGTTCTAATAAGTATACTTGAGTTTTGAATATCTGCTGATATAAGATACCACCATCCAGCTGCTGGGTTTCAGATATTACAACATTCTGTAGGTCAGTAATATTTAATACAGATGGGTGCACTTCTCCATAGATATGACCTATAACTTGTGGTGTCACCAGCTTGTCTCTATCGAGATACAAGTCTAATGCTATACTGTGGAACATTCCAGACAAACCAATGGCATCTCAGGTGACCAGGTGGACCCAGAAATGTACACAAGTGCAGTCATTATGAGACAGTGGTCAGCAAACGGCTTGTTAATCCAGTAATGTTTTCTGCAGCAGGCGTAATCCTAGTATTGGTATCAGTGTGTCTAGTATATTTCTGTTATATTACTCCCTTTCAAAGGCCCCAAAATGACAGCCAGATCTGCAGCACCCCATTCTTTTGTCATTGTCCTCCCATTATCTCTATTTTTCCTATGAGAATATTTTGCAAACACACATTTCATTGATGCTTTATGAAATGCTTTACAAAGCTCTTATAGCTACAGATTAGACTCCTATTTACTCTCTCATCATCTGTGTGTGTGCTCCATGCTGTGTGTCCATGCTGTGCTGTTGCCGTGACGCCACTGATGTGTCTCGCCTGATGTCATACGCTCAATTGCCCCCGACGACAGCCGCCATCAGTCAGCCTGTTTACGGCGTTTTTACTACAGCTATCACTCATTCGCAGCACTAAGCGCCGCTCGGCAACACAATCCCTCACACACGCTCTTTGTCTTCCCCATCAACGCGCGGAAACACTCAATTAGCTCCTGTTTAGTTAAAGGGAAGAAGGAAGGTGGGGACGAGGCGGTTGCAGCCAGAGTCATTGTTGGGTAATTTTGTAACGCTGTTGTTTGTTCAATTATGTAACTTATTTTTACAACGTATGTCTTTGGACCAGTGTGGAGACTTTCCAAACCCACAAGGACATTTGATCTACTGACAGTTGACCATTCCTTTGCATGGTTTTCATTGTGGAGGCCTTGAATTTATAATTGAAATCATGCCTTTTTCCAGTCTTGTCACTATAATTACTATATCAATTTATTGAATATCAAATATTATTTTAGGGGGGCTCAGTCTTAATAGAGTGACTCTTCTATGTGCATTAGTGGGGCTTTAATGTTCTTGTAGTTGTAGTACAATAAAACTGGATTTTGACTTTGAATAAGTTATCTTCTATGTAAAGGTTAAACAGCTTGAAGCAGTGCATTATACTGTTTTAACATACTTTAAAGAGTTAGAGCTGGTGTTAAAGGAAAAGTAACGTTTTTTACAATTTGACCCTTATTTCGGTAATAAAACAAGTTGTTTTACTCACCCATATCACTTTGGTGTCATATGGAGCATTTCCGGAGATGTTTTAGATTAGCGTTAGGCTAACGTCGTTAGCCTAGCGCGACTTATAGCCATAGCTCGGGGCATTCCCCGAGCATGTAATATGCCCCGTGCGGGCTCCAAATAACACAAACTTTAGCACTTTTCAAATCATAGAAGCTCGATGTCTTTAGTCTATGATTTCGTTTGAATCAAAAGTGGCCTGTAATCCGAGATTTATCCATAGTTTACAGCTATGCGTTCCATGTTTGGGTCCCGGGAGCTGAGAGCACACTCCGCGCATGCGCACTGGCGTCCTCATCTACTCGAAACTATGGCTAAATCTCGGATTACAGGCCACTTTTGACCAAACGAAATCGTAGACTAAAGACATCGAGCTTCTATGATTTGAAAAGTGCTAAAGTTTGTGTTATTTGGAGCCCGCACGGGGCATATTACATGCTCGGGGAATGCCCCGAGCTATGGCTATAAGTTGCGCAAGGCTAACGGCGTTAGCCTAACGCTAATCTAAAACATCTCCGGAAATGCTCCATATGACACCAAAGTGATATGGGTGAGTAAAACAACTTGTTTTATTACCGAAATAAGGCTCAAATTGTAAAAAACGTTACTTTTCCTTTAAAAATCATGCACTCCAGCAATCCAGTTAGTACAAACCATGGCATAAAACACATTATACCAACTAACCTTGTGTTTCATTCAGCCATTTATTTCAGCAAATTTTTAAACAATATTCACTATTAAAACCGTTTACTGGGATTATCCTGCTTTAGGGTTATTTTGTCAGTGGCATAAAGTAGTTTGAATATTATTGTGCTTCTTTTGCTCAAACACAATATTGCATTGTAATACCATTTATTGTTCTTTCATTTTTATAGTGTCAATGAGGAAATACAAAAATGAGAAAAGTAATAACTGAATTATAGTATAGTTCATAGAGGAGATTCAGAATCGTCTGTATGGGCCATAAACAATTCAGCTGTGTATGTCAGCAATTTCTGCATTTATTACAGAACACCATGTAAATCTTTCTATCTAGGTATCAGGTAGGTCTAGTTTATAGCTTTGTTTAGCATAATGCAACTGCAAAAAGCTAGGCACTCTACACTTATCCACTATCTTTGCAAGGTATTTTCACCCCATACTACAACTTTTGAAAGCATTGCCACAGAAGACAAAGTGGTTTGATGGCATCTTTTCATTTCACATATAGAGAAAATATATCAATAAAATGTCTGCGAATGTGTCTGGGAAGTGTTAATATGGCTGCTGAATGCACTGTGTCCTTCACTAATGTTTTGACAAATGTAATTTAATCAAATGCAGTTTCTGAATATTTTGACACTTAAACCTGTTTGTGTGTATCTGGGTTATGCAGGCTTATTTCCACATGATTAACTAACTCAGGTCTCCGAGACTGTTCCTCACACCTAGGCCCGTGCCTACCCATAAGGCCTTGTGTCAGTGGGGAGCGCTTGATTTATGCGACTTGAATATGTAACGAGAGGTTGTAAATTCGCCAGCCCGGGCTACATGCATCACTATTCTGCACTGTCGTAATTTAGGTGCCACCCACATATCTGAGATGCTAATTGGTTAAATTACTGGGTTACTTCTGGAGATTTATACCCGGCTAACGAGATCGGTGGCGGGCGCAGAGCGAGGGAGGTGGGGGTACAGTGTGGTAGTTGTGGGGGGTGAGGTGGAGTTGAAAAAGATGCAATGAATAAAGATTCAAGGGGGATAAGAGGAGCACAGGTGATAGAGAGTACAGTAGAGGTTAGACTAAAGGGGAGCATAGACCAGACCATAGGATTTCAGCTCTTAGGTCTGCTGGGGAACAGGTCAGATTCTTATTTTAGCTTGAATCACTTTTAACCAAGGTATACTGCACACAAGTAACCTATTGCTTTATTATTCTTTGTGTTGGGGTCAAAGGTGCATAGAGCAGCTATGGGCAGAAAGTGCCCTAGTCATTTGCTAATTTCAGGGTGAACACTTTTTTCGACATCATTAAAGCATAGCAAATATTTGTAGAGCTCAATTTGTATTCCAAGTAGTTTACATAACAGGAATGGCATGTTAAAGGTACACATAAAGGTACAGAAAAATATTCATTTGAAGTACAGTGAACCCTCGTTTATCGCGGGGGTTAGGTTCCAGAAATAGCCCGCAATAAGTGAAATCCGCGAAGTAGGACAATTTTATATTTTACAATTATTCTACATGTTTTAAGGCTGAAAACGCTTCACCAGACACATTATACACCTTTCTGAGACTGGTATTAACATTTTCTCACATTTTTCTCTTGTTTAAACACTCAAACTTTTGTAGATTTTCATTAAAATATATTAATAGTGGGGGGAGGGGGGGGGGGGCACGTGACACACGGACACGTGCGCGCGGACACTGCGCGCGGACACGTGTGTTTGTTTTGGTACCACATATCCATGCCATGTGCGAAAGTCGAGTGGAAAGCGACCTGGATATCATTTTGGGCAAGACTCAAGCCAATGCTAACAGTGCCGAACCGCTAACAGACGCCTCTGAGCACCAGTCCTCACCACAAGACCAGGTAAGACCAACCTGCGCTCACAGGAGTTGGTTGCATTTCACCCCGGCTCCAAAATCAGACCGCCATCAATGCGTCGCCAATACTCCACAGCTCTCTAGGACGGGGTCGGGTTCGTCCTCTCGGCGTGACGGGGAAGAGCTCGGGGAAGAGTCTCCTCTGTGCGCGCGAGTGTCCTCTCCCCGCTGCGGCTCCCCAGGCCCGTCCATGTTGATTCTTGGCTCTTCCATGGTCCGGCTCACACTCTCTTCCATGGCTCGTGCAAGTAAACAAAGGCCACACCTCCTGTCACCCAGGCGCTCTCGTGAAGGAAATCAGAGACTCTGTCCCTACCATCCCTGGTCTAGACCTGGTTTAGTCCTGGTTTAGACCTGCTTTAGACCTGGTGTAGTCCTGGTTTAGACCTGCTTTAGACCTGGTTTAGTCCTGGTCTAGTCTCTTAGCTAATCAGGGCGCAGGACAGAATGTTACACTGTAAAAAAAAAAGTTACACTATAAAAAAAATTGAAAAAAAAAAAAAAATCCGCGAAACAGCGAGGCCGCGAACAGTGAACCGCGATACAGCGAGGGTTCACTGTATTAGATTAGATAACTAATTTACTATAGATGTGTGTTGCCCAGAGAATGTAATTGGCAGTAATAAAAACTCACAATTGACTGTTGGCTAATAGACAGTGCCATAACATAATATTATCTTTAAATATTTAAATTACATAGGAGGAGTGACACATTATTGTGCTCTTCGTCATGTGTATGTTATATGTATCTGGCTGTGTGCTCTGCCTCAGTACCATCTGCCTCTGTGGTGCCAGCCGGTAATTAGTCCATGTAAAGTCAGTGCAGAGGATGCCTGTGTTAGACTGTCACACAGAGGAGGAGGTGGAGCGTTAACAGACCTGTTTTATCAGCAGAGTTAGTCGCTGTTATGCAACATTCTTCAGGGTTAAGGTGAAGTCTCAGGAGAGGCTGCTGTGCCTTTATTTACCATTAAATCACTTTGTTTACTGCAACAGAGGACGCCATGGAAGAGTTTATTTGTTTGTTTTATTTCATGCTAATTTTGGTCTTTGCGCAGCTTGTCCTCATGGACCAAATGTTTGTTTAAGCTGTGTTTTCATTCTGCTGAAATGGGTTAATAAAACATTTGCCATATTACATTTACATTGCATAATACCATGCAGGGATTTCTATTCCAAACTGAGAACACACGGACAGCTCAGACACAATGTTTAACAGAAATCTCACATATGATTAGAAATGTAATGAATGAATGTAACGTTGGAATTCTCTCAATCATAGGAAACAGTGACAAATTGATTTAATATGGTGAAGATATATCAATCTGATTACACTAATAGTTATACTTAAAATTCTACAGGGAATACTCAACAATAGAAAAACATAAATGTATAAAAAGAAAATCTACCATTTCAAATGCTCAGGTTACCAATTTGGATTGTAGATTCCGTCAATTGATCTCAATCATGGTTGTTGTGGTTCTGCTAGAGCAGGGGTCGGCAACCCCAGCCACATGCAGCTCTTTGATCCCTCTGATGCGGCTCAGTACAGCGGTCCCTCGTTTATCACGGGGGTTGCACGACAAGCGAAATCTGCGAAGTTGTCAGCTTTATATTTTACAATTATTCACCATGTTTTAAGGCTGTAAACGCCTCACCACACACATTCTACACTTTTCTCAGACTGGAATTAACGTTTTCTCACATTTCTCTCTTGTTTAAACACTCAAACGTTCGTAGATTTTCAACAAAAAAGCACAGTATTAGAGAACGAAACCAAAGTGTATTTCGCGTGTATTTCACAGTTCTTATGACCGCTTCGCTGTGGCGGGTTTTGTCAGGGAGAAAATTTGCAACCGTACAACACTGCGATCGAACATTTATATAAATCTGGCAAACTGAACACATTCTGTACAGGAGACACGGAGGAGAATGACTGACGAATCGGCAAAGGTCTACAGTCCCTTAGCCAATCAGGACGCAGAAATGCGCGTTGATACACTATGAAAAAATTGGAATAAAAATCTGCGAAACAGCGAGGCCACGAAAAGTGAACCACGATATAGCGGGGGACCACTGTATTTAATTAAAATGTATTTTATTTTAGTTCATTCATTTTCAAAATTTCAAAAATTCTATGGCACAAAGGCAAAAAAAGACGTTATATGCAGTGTTATTTCATTTTAAATTTAAAAGGGTTTTGTGGCTCCCAGTGTTTTCTTTACTGTGTGAAACGGGTCCAAATGGGTCTTTGAGTGGTAAAGGTTGCCGACCCCTGTGCTAGAGTATCTGATTGGTACTGTCTTATGAGCAAAATCCTTTTATTCTTATACATTGCTATAAGATACGTTATACAGTTATCTAACTTTGGTCTGCATGAAAATATATCGTGTATCCTGCAAGTTGTAATGTAAACTAATCCAAATACAAATGTGCATAAAGTATAGTGAGGTGTATAGGCTTGTGTTTTGTTTATGTAAAATGACACAGTCCCCTTTAAGAGTCTTTGAGCTGAGAACAAAGTGGCCGCGTTTCCCGCTTCAGGTGACACCACACTGTAAATAGAGTCTGGGTGCGGCGCTGTGTCCTCCCTTTTAATTGTGCTGGCCCTTGTTGTGTGCATGTGTTTGTGGGCAGCTACACCCTGGCAACTCGCTCTGCAGATGAGATTTCCATCCCAACAGGAAGTCCATCATTGCCACTTCCTGTCCGGCGAACCATTCCCTGAATACCTCTCATCTGGTACAACAGCGGGCCACTACAATACACCGTGTGATTGATAGCCAAATGTCTAGGCCTACACTGTATGTGCCAATTTAACATTTCCGCAGCAAGACAATAGGAGGCCAGCTTGCACTAATGTGTTGACCTACTCATTATGGAGCGTCTTGCTTTGTTCGGATATTGTTTGGTTCATGCGTACAACATCTGACATTGAATCCATTCCAAAACGCATAATCAAAAATGGTTGCTATTTGTTTTGCTTGTGCTGATGGTGGAGTCAATTGCAGATATTAGTTGCTAGGCTTGGCTTGGATTCCAGTATGGCCTGTGCTACCTTCTTTATGGTACATCGAGTCCTCCTACTGCAATAGCTATACGTTTGAGTTTGTAAACTGTCCTTAGGAAAGGTACTTGAGTTTGCCCCTATTGTGCTTATATATAGCAAATGAGTCTTCTTTTTTTTTAACCCTACTTGAGACATTCACTCGGAATTATCCATGGAAAAAAAGCCACTCTGGAGTGTTTTAGCTCTAGATACTTATCACTTCTTCATCCACGTTCAGTTGAACTTCCCCATATCACCTACAATACAACAAAAAACACGGCACAAAGAAACCTACAACCTCATTACCACCACCCATTTCCAAAGGTTAAAAAAATAAAGAAGAGAATCCCAAGCTTGTCCTGTCTTTACATCCTCTAACCTGATTTCTGGGTTGCAGGTAGAGACAGCTGCGGTGAACTGGTTGCCCACGGCGCTGCAGACAGGCGTGGTGTGCGTTACTGTTGTTGCTTTTTATAATTACTTCAGGAAGCTTTGACAATCGTCCGTCAGTAACAGAGAGGCGGTATCAATCTCTGTCTCACAATACCCGGAAAGACAAACACACATTCCACTGTAGCTCTCAGCTCAATACAGTTAAATACCACCAACCTGTTTCCATGCACTAGGGCTGTCCTGCAGTTTGTATTTTCCCTTTTGTTTACAGTTTTTGTAACTTTTCTGGTCAAGAGTCCGTCAAATGCTTTTCTCCATGGAGTTGTTATGATGTTATCACTTTGTCTGGAATGTTTCACAATGATATTTAACCGTTTTATCTTCACAGAGTCCAAAGCAGACCAAGTTACAGGTCAGTTCTGTGGAGAGGCGACCCTGCTCACAGTCAGAATGCCTGTTTTTCTAGGTTTTTTTGAGGAGTAAATCCACTTGTAATTGAATAAATGTAAGCTAGAGAATGTAATACTGTGAAACATTCAAGGCAGAGCAGAGACATATCCATAGAAACAAGCAGGTGATGAACTCCGGACCAAAAAGTTACATAGTGCAGCTTTAAGAGAGTAGAATTCATATTTTGTTATTTTGTTATCTGAAAAACTAAAATGAAAACATTACTTTTCATAACTACACTACACAAATCACCTCCCTAAAGTGTGCATTTTTGGTTTTATACCAGATGCCCTTCCCAAATCATCATATGTTTATCCAAGCTCAGGACTTTTAAATAGTCCATCAGATATTTTGATGCATTTGACATGAGGAGTGTGGTTCTGTTCTGGTTTTGGCTCTGGTTAATGAATCTGCAAACTCCAAATGTTGCGTTCTACTTTTCTAGAGTAGGGCATATCCACTGAACCAGAAACCACTGAAAACATGAAAAGCATTTTTATTGTGAACTGGGTAATCTCTCCACAGATGTGACCTGTAACTGTCCATGAAGTTACAATATTGTTTAATTGAAACAACTACACAAACTATATTGCGGTGTAATTCAGTAATCAACTTGGAATCACCATTTCAAACAAGCACTGCCTCATGTACAGCGCAATATTTTTTCCCAACCAAAATAATATTCAATAATTACAATGTTACCTCGATACTTAATCAACTCTGAGCCTGTTTACTCATACATTCACTATAGTACCCCATAACTGCTGCTAATAGCCCCATTCCCCTTCACTGTTCACTAGGAGAGACTGCAGCCCCACACTGGAGGTTGTAATCTCACCGAGTTGAATGAAAATTTAATGAAGCCCACAGTGAAACTCTGGCTCTGTGGCTGCAAACAGACATGAGGCGAAAATATTACACAGAAAAAAACAGCCAAGGCCTTAAAGCACCTAGAAACATGCACATGGACATTGCATCAGATAGTCAACGGACTTGGAGGTAAAGTGGTCTTTGCTCGGATTAGCCCAGGAAATGCAATAATTGTTTGTAGTGGGTTTATTCGTACTATGAAGTCTTTATTAGGATATTGCATTGGTAGAATATACAGCTATGTAGTGTTATAAGGCTATGTTAAATAGACCTTGACTTAGACAAACTTTATTGATCCACAAGGGGAATTATTTGGACACAGTAGTTCACTCAACACAATATAATGTAATAACAAAGAGTAAAAAATAAATGGTAATAATAAATTCTAAATAAGTGACAAAAAAGATAGCAAGAGACTGGTGTCAAATAAGACATAAGTATATAAATAAATGTATGGGTACAAGTCAAAATAAAACAGAAAATAAGTTATAAAATATAAAATCACAGCTATATACATGAGACAAGAAAGGCAGTGAAATGATGTGACGATTGACATGAAGTTATTAAAATGAAATAATAATAAAGTATTTCTAAATTGACTGTTTTATCATTTAAATTTCAAAAAACAGGAATAGCATTTTAGTGTACCTAATCAGCCTGCTGTGTAGACTAGTTTAATGGTCCTAAATTATGGAAAATTGACTCTTGTGAGCTTTAAAGCCCCAGTGTGTAGGATTCGTGGCGCATAGGTGGATGGTGCTATTGCACTTAGCCACTTTAGCTACGGCAGACCTCGAGGGTCACCCGGGCACGCGCATGAGCCCCGCGCCGCTACTGTATAAATAAAACGCGGTTCCGTTTTTTTTTTTTTTTCTCACGAAAACACACATTCCTGATCATGTACCATGACACTCTACACATCAAATGAAACCTTACAGTCTCCTCTTTTTGACTATGCAATTCATTTCCCTGCAAAACAATCACTCCCCGAGCACATGGGGCTTTTATACGGAAAAGCACAAAACAAGGTTAGCTTACCTTAGAATGCTTTGCACAGGTCAAACTCTGTATTTCACCATAAACTTGCTCTCAATTTGTCCGTAAGGATCCAGCGAATAAAACCCAGTAAAACAATTTAGTCCAAAACACGTGTTAGATCCATTACGACGTCTGATCCGGCAGCATGCTTGTGTTGTTTACCCAAAACCACGAGCCTTGCTGAAGGCGAAGGCGGAGCCCAAATGTCCTTCTGCGGCTCTCGTATTCAAAATGGCTGCCTCTGCATGGGGAAGATCCCCCTTTTATGTGACTATATCTAAGTCCAAAAGAATACTTTGATTTCATGGTGGAAGTGAAAAGGCTTGGAAAACAATGTATTTTTGAATGGGTATCTTCAATTTCAGTAATTAACGGGTAAAAATCTTACACACTGTCCCTTTAAGCCATGTTAGAATGCTGTTACCTCCTCAAAAACATAGCTGGAATTGTGTTTTGTTTCACCCACACATGTTTGAGTTATCCTGGTTTATCAGTCTATCAACATCTCCAAAATGCTCTGTTCCACCTTGTGATGTCACAGAGGGAGACTCGTCTTAAATATTCTTGGTTTGTGTGTTAAATGTGTGAATGAAACAAGAATGAAACACAACAAAACTGCGTATGTTTTTGATGAAGAAACAAGATTATAACATAGATCAGAAAATAGTGTAATATGGGACCTTTAATCGAATCATTCTCTATATAGGACCCACTGTTATTAAATTACATTTAAATTTACTACTAAAGTGATTATTGTTAATAGAACAGAAAATATGTTGAAGATTTGCATCATATTTTAAAATGAGGCAATGCATTACAACAATTCAAGATTTATACTTGGCCCATTCATTGTAAGCACTCGCCTGGCCCACATCTCTCAAACAAACAAGTAAACTAATTTTCTATGAAACTCTACAGTGCCGTGTTCAAATTAAAATGCATTCTTGTGACCAGAGCCTAAAATGGTCCAAGCCAAAACTGTCACAACGGGGAGTCTCAACTGTTCCAACGTGAATATATTTATGCATATTATATTTGGAAACAATAGCAGTACACAATAGCATAACCTCAGGCAGCCATAAACTCAATTACCTCTAAGTTGTAGCATATTTGTAACCTACGGAACATAATAAAACCTGAAATCTGCTCATTTGTCCAATCCTATTCTCTTCTTGTCTCCAACTTTCCTTGTGCTCCAGGCCAGGGCTCCTGTGTTGAGTCAGTAAACTGCAAATGTGTTTTTAAGAAGTGTTTTACGGCGCTCTCACACTGCGTTTACGACTGTGCTCTCAGAGGAGGAAAAAAAGGCCAAAGTACCAGGGTCCAGGAAGCAAATTCACAAAACAGTCCAGCCCTATTAGAATACACCACTTTGATGAGTCTGGATACTGGGCTCTTAAACATTTTATCTAGATGAATGCAAGTTGTTAAATTATCTGGTATCAAAACAATCGTGACAATTCAGAAGTTTACTAGAGACACGTCATTTTTATTGGCTCAGCTATTTGCCAGTTAGCATCTTATTGCACAACGGTGGTTTTCCGAATCCTCAGGCACACAAAAAGAGTTTGGGATCACAGAGATACTGTATCTTACTTAATATGAGGTTCACGTGTTTAAGCATGGTAACAATTTTACACAAGCACAACCATATTTAGTTAAATGTTTTTATTTAATTTGATTTTGCCTTCTTTATAGGTACTATATTACACAAAATCGACACTCATCAAAACATATCTGGAGTTGTTTTGTTTCATTCACACATGTTTGAGTAATACTGTATTAATTATCTGTCTACATCTCTCAAAATGTTCTGTTCCACCTTGTGATGTCATGTGGTGGTAGCTTTCAGGTTAACAGCTACCCTTTACCTTATGTTCAGTACAGATTGGCAATTTCAGGGCTGAAAGCAGAGGTGTGGACTCGAGTTATGTGACTTCAACTCGAGTCAGACTCGAGTCACGAATTTGATAACTTTAGACTCGACTCGACAAAATGTACAAACACTTGCAACTCGACTTGGACTTCAATATCAATAACTCGTGACTTCACTTGGACTTAGGCCTTTTGACTTGTGATGACTTGCTACGTCCAATGAAAAAAAAACAACTCTAAAAGTATGTTGATAAGGACCGCACTCGTTGTACTTGTGAATCTGCGAAAATGTATGCGAAGAGCATGTGCACGCGGCTAATACAACATCCAATCACAGTAGATCTACGTTGCTTTCATTCGACCGCATCCAAGGCAAATTGCACAACAAATGATGCGGAAACAAGCATCCACACGCCAGTTTGCAAAATGATGCCGATGGTGATTTCGTTTGGTTATAAAAACTATGAAGTTGTCAACAAAAAACGAACGGCAATATGCAGAACGTGCGGGTCAAAGATTACAGACGGAGCTTCCACAACGTCCAATTTTGTTCGGCACCTGAAGCTGCACAAAGACTGAAATCACTGTCATAAGTTTTCGGACCTTTTTGTTCAGTATTTAGTAGAAACACTGCTTTGAGCTAATACAACCATGAGACTTTTTGGGAATATTATAACATGTTTTTCACACCTGGATCCTTTCATTTTTTTCTAATGTTATTTGATATGGTGTAAAAAGGTAAAATGAATACAGATCTTGCAGACATTATATGATTTGTAGAAATTTTATTTCTTTGTAAAGGGGACTCGAAATGCCTCGAAACTAAAATGCTAGGACTTTGGACTCGACTTGAGACTTGTGAGCTATGACTTCGGACTTGACTCGGCACTTGGATACTCTTGACTCGGGACTTCACTCGGACTTGAGTGCAAAAGACTTAGACTTACTTGGGACTTGCCCAGAAATGACTTTGTCCCACCTCTGGCTGAAAGTATCCAAATAATTCTAGTGAAGGTGTATGGAATTTAAAAACACAGTGGAGCACTCCCTGTATTACCACATGACATCACAAGGTGGAACAAAGTGTTTTCTGTTTGAGAGAAAAACTCCTAAATATGGAGGGTTTGTGTCTAAACATGTGCAAATGAAACAAAACACAACTCCAGGTCTGTTTGTGACGAGGAAACAACATTATAACACAGATCAGTAAATATCATAATATGGGGCCTCTTTACAAAAAAAACAACAAATTCCCCTGACCCTCTCCACCTGTGACCCATTTCTTCTATTTGCTCTACTTACAGCATGTTTTTCCTGAAATGTGAGCTTTAGGTTTTCATTTTCACTTTAGGTCCCTGAACATCTCCTCTCGGCAGGGACTCCAACCTCCCTCCAAACTTTCTCCTAATCTCCTGGCTATAAACACATAGAGAAGCCATGGATCTGTGCTCCTCTTTGGTCTCCAGCCCCTCCTCCTCTCCTCCTCTCCTCCTCTCTCCTCCACTCACACATTAATTCAGAAAGCTACTAAATATTTCTTTTAGTAGAAAACTGATTTCTCTGTGTAGCCGGCTGGGGCACACCTCTCGTTGGCCCGGCACATGTAGAGAGCTTTTTTATGGAATTGCTCAAATTATAAATGTTCAGCTGTGTTTATGGCTTATTAGGCAGTTGCAGACAGGAGGGAGCACATGTTTTATTAGCTTAATTGGGACAGAACAGCTTCCTTGCTGCATTAGCACTATTTTCCTGTCGTCAGTCGGAGGTGCCCTCGCGGTGTGCCAGTCTTTCTGCTGAACACGCACCACTGCAGTGCAACTCTGTGTGACAAACTAAACAAGGGCTGGACAACAGAGCTGTGCCACGGTTTAACACGGGGGTGCATGTTATGAGAAAAAAATAGATAACGACATGATAGTATTTGATTGATAGATTTTGATAAACTTTTAAAATAAATGGGTTGCCAGTCAAACTGTGTCAGTATCATAGACTGTATGGACATAGTTAACCTGCTAGCCACCGCAATCCAAATAGGAAGTGAGTGTGGGCCTGATTCGGCTCCAATTCACCAAAATGTCGTTTTGTAACTTGCTGTCAGGTTTGTCATTTTAGTCTTAAACGTCCCATGGCATGAAATTTTCACTTTGAGGTTTTTGAACGTTAATGTGAGCTCCCCTACCCTGTTTAGCCCCCCCCATGGTTAAAAGTTGCGAAATGTCTAAACTGAGCATTTGCAATCCTTTTCTGTGTTAGAAAAAATCAGAGCTCAAACGGGCGATTTTGAACAAGGCACCTTGTTGACGTCAGATCAAAAAAAGAAATGCAAATGCAGTTCCACCCCCGTCTGTCTGTACTCAGCGTCTCTGTAAATCACGCCCAGAGAGTTTGGACTGCGAATGCGCTAGGCAATGCGAAATGCGTTTTTTTATTTGCCTGGAGGCACGTCCGACTGTTTCTAGGCTCGGAAGTCCTTTATCTGAGCCTCTGGACCTTTGAACAGCAGTGGTTTAATTTTATTTTCTGTGGAAATGTGTTTATTTTTCAATGGAACGATTCTAATCTCTTCTCCACGCAAAAACGCGGAAATGGATCAGAGAGCGCACAGCTGAGAGCGGAGAGTTTGGCCACGCCCCCACCCTCTACTATAGGCCATCTCTTTTCTCCTCATTTGCATTCAAGCAACAACGCCCATATTGGCCTGTTCAGAGAGAGAAAAATTACTCTTTCTCATCTTATCTCTGTTTCTCATGAGTGTTGATTTTGAAGAAGGATTCATTTACAGTATTAGGGAACCATTAAGGAGCCATATAAAAGCATCAAGAAGTACCATGTCATGGGATCTTTAAAATGTTCGTATTCACCCGCTCTACAGGATCCTGGGGCTTTAATTTCACCATTTTGTCGCTAAATCGAGATATGAACAATATTAACAGACCAGTCAGCTGCCCTCTTTCCCCGCTGTTGCTCCCACTAGCGCTATCAACAGGTTTGATTGACAGCGTTGCTAAGCGGGAAGAGGCATTACCTTTTTTAAGTCAAATCAGCCAAACATTTTCAGTTGAAGCGTTACCTTTTGCACCTTTAAGACTCGTTACATAAAATGTCAATCTGATGTGAGCAGTACCTCAGTTTTTAAATTCACACTCTGCATTATAGGTCTGTTTACACTCAATTTGCTCTGTCCCACCTTGTGATGTCATGAAGCGGTGGGTTGTGTATGGGATTTAAAAAACACAGTGAATCACAAGGTGGAAGTGTTTTCCATTTGAGAGAAGAACTAAATATGCCTAAATATGCAGGGTTTGAGTGTGAATGAAACAAAACATAACTGCAGGTATGTTTTAAAGGAAAAGTAACGTTATTTTACAATCTGAGCCTTCTTTCGGTAATAAAACAAGTCGTTTGACTCACCCATATCACGTTCGTGTCATTTGGAGCTGTTTGAAGAAAGTTATGTTGTAGCGTATCCGTTAGCATTTGTATTCGGGGCATTACTTTGCGGTGTCCAAATAACACAAACTTTAGCACTTTTCAAATCATAGAAGCCCGATGTCTTAATGAAAGATTTCGTTTGAAGCAAAAGTGGCCTGTAATCCGAGATTTATCCATAGTTTTCAGCTTTGCGTTTCATGTTTGGGTCCCGGGAGCTGAGAGCACAGTCCGGGCATGCGCACTGGCGTCCTCATCTACTCGAAACTATGGCTAAATCTCGGATTACAGGCCATTTTTGCTTCAAACTAAATCTTTCATTAAGACATCGGGCTTCTATGATTTGAAAAGTGCTAAAGTTTGTGTTATTTGGACACCGCAAAGTAATGCCCCGAGCAAATGATACAGCACCATGTTAACGGGTACGGGATCATTAATAGAACAGAACGGCTCAACATATGTTCTGCGATACTGCTCCAATTGACAGAAAAATGCAATGGGTGAGTAAAACTACTTGTTTTATTGCCGAAAGAAGGCTCAGATTGTAAAAAAACGTTAATTTGCCTTTAATGAGGAAACAACATTATATCATCAGAAAATAGTATAATATGGGCCCTTCAATAGTTTTACAGAAACCTCCTCATCCATTGACACATTTGACATTGTTAGCTTGCTACTTGACTGCTGCACTTTACTATTCATTAGTCTTTGGATCGGTCCTGGATACTCTCTAGCTCTCACCACGTCTTAAGTGTTTTATCTCTCTCCTCCTCCCCCTCTCCTCTCCTCTCCTCCTCCCAACCTTCTGAGGTGGAGACTAAACAGCTGAGTTATTTAGTGTGATGTTTTTGTGCGCCCGCCTGGTTTAAATAACAGCTTGGTCTCTACAATCCTCTCTCTCATCTCCCATGCCTTTTATCCTTGCATCTTCCCCCTGCTCCTCCCCTCCGCTGCACATTGTTAACGCACTGAATGTTGTTTTCTTGGCTAAGCGGAGGGTGAATAGTTTTAAGATGACAAACATTTTCGCACACTGCCAGCCATTCTGATCTTCAGGACTGGAGCTAGTTATAGACTTTATTATGGTGTCAACAGTTAGGCGTTTTGGACTGCTTGATTGGCATTTTAAAGTCATACCGGTGCCAAGATAAAGAGGAGTTGTTTGCGTTCTTGGTGTTTACAAAAGAATATGTTGTAATGCGCAAACAATGATATCCAGATACAAGGACGTTTAAATTTAAGTCTGTAATAAAACCAAACGTAATTACCAAAAACATAAGGAGGTTTATAAAGAGTGCCATTGTGAACTGTGCGTGATTAATGTTGCTGTAAAAGATAATTGACATAATGGTTTTCATCCCTATAATAATATTAAATGGGCTATATCTTTAGGTTCGGCTTTGTTATTCTGTTGATACAAGCTCAGGCCTGGAAACCTTACATTTGTATTTATTGATAGAGAGAAGAGAATATGCTAATTAAGACCAGTTACAGCTATCGTTTTGTACCTATCATGCCAAATTCACCCGGGTACATCTGCATTGCTTGAATATCTTTTGCAGAAAGATAAAAATGTCTCAGATTACTGGATGGAAGTGAGAGTGAAACTGCTGACGATGCACTTAAAGCTTCCAAAAAATGACCAGTTATTGCATTGGACATTTCTCAGTTTGATAATTTGGGCATTCTCTGTCATAGTTATAGTGATTGTTCCACCAACAATGGCTTTTCTGTAGCGAATGTATGACCTCATTTGTTTTAGAATGAATTGTCTTTGGTCACACTGGTTTCCTCTCTCGGCTAAAGATGTTGAAGTGAATAATCAACTCCAAATTGCCCATAGAGTTAGAATGTAACAGTAGGGCTGAGAGGCTAATCGAGAATTTTATCATGTCTAATTGTCCGTTATCACCTTCTTTATCGAGAGGTCCACCACCAATCCTTTGACATGTGATTTGGAAACTTTACTGTTTTTTGATTAAATTGGATTAAAGAGCAATGATAAAAGTATATTTAGAAATTATTACTGAAATACTTTTTTTTTTTTAGGTCCAAGCCTTTTTTAGGTCTACTGCTCAGAGGCAGTTTGCACACAGTCATGCTCACTTTTCTCACCTGGAGGTGATCCTTCCAGGGCCTAGTGCAGAGTCAGGGTTTGTTTGTCTAGAGCAGGAGCTCCGTGTGCGGCCTTCTGTCAGCGGAGTGCACTGCTTTTGTTTCACTTTTCCTTTGATTTTTAAGGTGCACATTAGATCATGGTATACATGATCTAATGTGCCTGTTTGTTGGAAAATATGGTGAAAATATGTGCCTGTTTGTTGGAACGAATGTGAAGAGCTTATTTCTCCAATTGCTTTGAGTTGATAGCCCCTGTGCTGATAAGTAGTCATCCCCCATTCCCCCATGGTGCACTAGCTCTTTCTTGTGTTCAAATGCAAAATACAGTAGAGCAGACTTTACTGACATGTATGCACTGTATAGAGCAGAGATCACCTGGCTGTGCTGTTTGCAAATAGCTAAAATGTGCTCATTTACTTCCAGTTTTCCAGAAATGTAATGTCTTGAAACAGCAAGAAAAGTGTACTGTAAACGTACTATATGCATTAGATTTCAGATGATTGAGCCTTACTATTAATAATAATAATAATAATAATAATTCATTGGATTTATATAGCGCCTTTCATGACACTCAAAGCGCTTTACAGTCCATTGTTCATTCACTCCACACTTGGTGGTGGTGGTAAGCTACTTTCTGTAGCCACAGCTGCCCTGGGGCAGACTGACGGAAGCGAGGCTGCCAATCTGCGCCATCGGCCCCTCCGACTGAGTGGCTAGGGGAGTGCAGCGGCCCCTCCAATAGCCACTCTATCACTGTCCTGCCTGGTTAGTGGGGAAACGAAATTTCAAATTCATTCTATGTACATGTACATGATTGTTTTTGACAATAAAGCAAACTATGACCACCTCCAACACTCCACTTTCATACTAGGCAATGTGGGTAAAGTGTCTTGCCTAAGGACACAGCGACAGTTGTTTTTTTTTGCAACTGGCGCCCCACTGTGGCACCTGGAATTCCCAGCGGTCTCCCATCCAAGTACTAACCAGGCCCTGCCTTGCTTAGCTTCTGAGATCTGACGGGATCAGGCTTTGACAGGCAGGTATGACCACATACCTTAAAATTAAAAATACATGCAAACTTTTAATAATACGCTGGGCTGTACACTGTAACATCTACAATTCTCCTATATGAAGCCGTTTTATTTGTTTGTTTACAGCTTTGCTAACACTGACCTTTAGAATGGTCATATATTTCAACACATAAAATACAACAAGCGCTAGCATTAACATCTGAAATACATAAAATACATTACAATCTCTTAATGTCCTGGTAGCAAAGGGAGCCAATCGCAAATGTCCAAATGTAGCTGTCATTTTAAAACTCCTATCCATTTTTTATGACATATATCAACTCCTGACACATCACATTGACGTATCATCTGAGCCTTCACAAACATTATTATACAGTATTATTTACTATACAATGAATATTTTTACTATCACACACCAATGTCCAAATAAAACTCTGATATACACCACATGAATAAAAATCCTCATGACCTGTGTAGCGCATCACCACAAACCACTGTCTTTTTCTAGGCACTTTCAGCCCTATATCTTTCACAATGCAATGTATAGCTCCAAACACACATGTGTTTATGGCACTGCCCTGTGATGGAGAGTGTGAAGCTGCATTTTAATGGATGATTATGTTTTATGTTTTCTCTGGAATGACCCACACTACCAGACCAATATCTCTCCCCTATCCCATATAGCGCACACACAGACACACAGTATAACCTCTGGAGAACCCCCACCCTCTCCTGATGTCGCTACTCCATACGCCCCTCACCCCTGACACTGGCTGCTGCTGGTCCATCCATCTCCCTCGCCCCGGAGCCCCTCGCCCTGTCCCGTGTTAGGGGGGTGACAACGGGTGCTGGCTCACCCCTTCTCAGGCCAAAAGGAGCGTGACTTAACATCCAGCCCCTATAGTCAAAGACACTCTCAGCTCTATTAGCGGCAGATGGAAAGGTCAAGAACATGAATAGCAACAGCACAGTCTAGTCGCCCTAATGTAAAGAGTGAGTGAGGGTTGGCTCTAGTTAGTATCTGGAAGTGGATTTGCCTTTTTCACCCTCTAGGCTTTTATTGGAAAGGATAGATTAAAGGTGCTGTACCTGATTTTTATTGTCCTAAAACAGTTCAATATATTGTAAACGGTTGGCAGCTGTCGCTTTTCCTAATGCATACTATTCATGTTAATGCTACCTAACATGCTAAATGGTCACATTTTTATGTAGCGCTTTTCATCAAGGAACCACTCACCTATTCTCACACATGTACACCAGTGCACACAGACACTTAGGACACAGTATTCATCTGTGGTAGTTGGAAATGCACTGCCAACCAGCGCTCTACCAACGATGTTTATGTTGAGGGTGGGATTTGAACTGCCATCCTTCGATCAGTGGACAAACACTCAATCAAGCTCAGGCCTGGAAACTTTACATTTGTATTTATTGATAGAGAGAAGAGAATATGCTAATTAAGACCAGTTACAGCTATCGTTTTGTACCTATCATGCCAAATTCACCCGGGTACATCTGCATTGCTTGAATATCTTTTGCAGAAAGATAAAAATGTCTCAGATTATTGGATGGAAGTGAGAGTGAAACTGCTGACGATGCACTTAAAGCTTCCAAAAAATGACCAGTTATTGCATTGGACATTTCTCAGTTTGATAATTTGGGATAGATTAAAGGTGCTGTACCTGATTTTTATTATCAATATATTATAAACGGTTGGCAGCTGTCACTTTTCCTAATGCATACTATTCATGTTAATGCTACCTAACATGCTAAATGGTCGCATTTTTATGTAGCGCTTTTCATCAAGGAACCACTCACCTATTCTCACACATGTACACCAGTGCACACAGACACTTAGGACACAGTATTCATCTGTGGTGGTTGGAAATGCACTGCCAACCAACGCTCTACCAACGATGTTTATGTTGAGGGTGGGATTTGAACTGCCATCCTTCGATCAGTGGACAAACACTCAATCAACTGAGCTACTGCCCTGGTTTGCAAAACTCTTTATGATTAAATGCAGACAGCTGCCTTATTTGGACCCTAAGAGCTGTTTTACAATATCTGCTTTATGTGTAAAAATGTGTAAAAAAATATATATATGTGAGAGAGACATTCAGCAAACTGTGGGAGCTGAGAATGCTGGGCCTGGCATATGTTCTGCAACCTAATAAGTCTACTGCTTGGCTTATTGAGGACTGAAGAACAAAGCATGTTTTTGGGTTGATGGGGGAAACTAGAGGAGACCACCCAAATTTGAAGACATTACAGCCATACATTGTATTTATTTATGACATTCAAGATAAACTTGGAAAGTTTGTTTAATATATTCACCAGGTATAACACAGACTGTCCATTCGCTCAGGGTCTCTGCATTTTAAGGCATCTATAGTCATGCTAATGCTCTCAGAATGTGTAATAATTTCGTCTTTGTCCTCCTCTGCCACTCAGAGCTGATAGAGCCGTGGCATCTGTCTCCTCTTGTGTGATTTTGACAGAGCCGCATCAGTCCTATTTTCCTTCACACCTTTTTTTCTTTGAGATTAAGAGGAGTAAAGAAAGGGAAGCTGGGGAGGTGAGAGTGCTGACAAGGCTAGGAGGCTAGGAGAGAGGAAAGGAAGAAGGCTCCAGAAGGTGCTTTTACACTATCAGCATCTCCAACCTTTGCTATTCACGAGGCTTGACCTTTCCATCAGCAGGTAATAGAGAGGAGGATGTCTTTGAGTATAAGAGCTGGATGTTAAGTCACGCTCTTTTTGGCCCAGAGAGGGGAGAGAGCATCCGGTGTCACCCTCAACACGGAGCAGGAGCCAGGGGCATGTCTCTGGAGAAAACAGCCCCTGTGTAAGTCCTTGTGCTGCTGTAGTAATATTAGAGTCAGATACTGGGTCTGGAAGATTTTAACGCCAAACTCTTTAACTTGTGTCCACTTAATGTTATATATGCATCTGGGTTGTTCTCTTTCAACAACAAACTCCACACACTTCCACTACAATCATTTGGATGATTTCAACCCTGGAATTGCCAAACTCTACTACACAAAATGTAAAAGGTGTTGACTTGAAAACTACTGCGTCGTGACATCACAAGGTGGAGCAGAGCATTTTGAGCTTTGGAGATGTAGACAGGCTAATAATAAAGGGTTATTCAAACATGTGTGAATGAAACAAAACACAACTCTGGGTGTTGAGGAGGTAACAACATGACTATTTTGCGTAATAAAGAACCTTTAAATACCTCATGTGCCCATCACTATTCACTCCTCCGAGCATTCTTCTGTAACCCAAGGACTCAGGATGGATGTTTCTTTTACTCTGAAAAGACCGGAAAACACCATAGCCTTTTACTAGATTTTCTTCCTTTCTCATTTCATTACTGGACCTTGAAGCAGATTTTATGAGCTCATAAATTAAACACAATGAATGAACTAAAACACAGTGCATTTTAATAGTATCAGATATCCTGTTTTTCCTCATTGGTGTACCATATTGATTGGTACACCTGTATTTATTAATAATTTAACTTTATTTATAAATTGCTAGGTTAAATACAGGTAGCTCAGTTGGTCCAGCATTTGTCCAGCCTTCCAAAGGTAGGTGGCTCTTGACATAAATGTCGCTAGTAGAGCAGTTGGATCCACTGACACGCAGGTTGGCAGTGCGATTTCAGCTCACAGATGAATACTGTATACCCACCTCGCTCCCAGAGTCTGTGTACAATGGTGTGTGAATGGGTGATGTAAAGTACTTTGAGTGGAAAAGTTGTATATAGAAATGTGACCAACTACCTTTTGACAATTTTACATAATAAAGCCAATTATTATTTCGGAATGTCATTATCTCAGATAAACAATGGGTAGATACATGCCGATGTGGACATAAATTAACCAGTAGCCCTAATTGGAAAGAGTTTGGATGGAAGATAAGAATGAGGTACTTCAGGACTCCACAGATTACATCAAAATGGAGTAATACCTCAACACAATGCTGGAGAGGATGTGGTATGGTTGGGGATCACACGCATATTTTTTGGGACTGCCCATTACTTTCAGAATATTGGCAAAATGTACAAAAAGAAATGTCTATCAATAGACATACCACTAGAACCAACATACTTTATACTAGGTGTACTTCCAGATTATCTTGAAGAAAACACGTATACAGACATACTACGAATACTTCTTCTGATTGCTAATAAAGTTATTATGGCATCATGGTTACAACCACAACCCCCAACGATAACACACTGGCAAGAAAGAATCCAAGAGGTTTACAATATGGAGTACCTGACTGCATTATTACAACTAAAGACGGATGTTTTCACAAGTAAATTTAATATAACTGGTATTTGTGATTGTCTCTCCATTTTATTTTTATACTATATATTGTTACATTATTTTTATTTATCATTATAGTTTGTGTAGGTATGTAGGTGTGTGTATGTGTATGTATATGTATGTGTATGTAGATATGGATATATGTGTGTGTGTGTGTGTGTGTGTGTGTATATATATATATATATATTTCCTATATCACAAGACTTGGAGATACGGGTGTGAAAGGATGAAGTATTATTTGAAGAACTGTGGAATGATCCAATATGTAGTGGGGGGGACCAAACAAACAAAACAATAATCTGTGAAATATTGTAAACGTTCTTATTCTGCTTCCACCTAAGTCCGCGACATGGGACGAAAAACCAAGAGACTGAGAACTTTCCAGAGACTTTATACCTGTGGATATACCTATATGTTCTATTTTATGCTGTAAATGTGATGCAATTTATGACTGTACAGGATAACTGAAAATAAATAAAAAGAAGTTCAAAAAAAAAGAAAAGAAAAAAAAAAAGCCAATTATTATTTCAATATAATAATCAACAAAAGTGTTATTCCATTTTGTAAATATCTCTACAGGAAACATTTCAGTTATTCAACAAAATGTGGATATAACACTCATTTTAGCTATACTTCCCTATACTTCTTACCACAGCCACAGTCTCTATCCCAGTGCTTACCTTTAATGTATGCTTCTGTATTAGCATTTCCTGCCCAGTTGCCATTAGCTGGTGCCTGTGCTGATTGTCCGTTTCTTAGTTGCTGGCTTTAATCTAATAAAGCTGCTGTGTTGTTGTGCAGAGTTAGTGGTGTGTTTGTGTATCTTTGCACGCGTGTGTGTGTGTGTCTGTGTGTGTGTGTGTGCAAATCAATAGTGATCTATAATTCACTGCAGCAGCCCCAGTGCTCTTTATACCCACACACACTGCAGCTTTAATATTGCATGAAGACACAGACGCAAACACAGAGCTGGAGGCAGGGGGCTGGGTGGGACTGTGGATGTAGATTTACGACGTTATGTGGACTCAGTGTGGACTCAAATCTGGTGGGCTCAGGCGCACTTGTTTGCAAAATACTGTACTAAGTGAAGTTACTGTTATTTATATTATTATTTGTATTATAGGTTCTGATTTATTCGAAACAGATTTGGAGATTTTGACAAGAACTTTTTTGTTTTTATTTATTTATGCATTTATTTATCTATTTTAATGCCTGTTGTAAAATGCTCTACGTGGTTTGGATACATGGTAGGATACATATTATAGGACTGTACGAGGAGGAAGTACTTGGTAAGGAGAGTTTCAAATTAGTCAAAGTTTAATATTGGCTTTGTATAATGTATGAAAAAATGCATGCATGGAACAAATCTATTTCCCAATATGCATTTGTTTGTTTGACATAGGTTTTATGCCAGATGCCCTCCTGAACAGTTCCCTCTTCTTTATCCTGGCTTGGGACAGACACATTATGCTTCTACCTGCAGTGGCTGGACTCAAACACTGAAGGCTAACTAACCTAGCCTATAGGCCTATATGCTAACAGTAATGTAATTGACCACAAACTCAGAATGAGAACATAAACAGTGAAACTTAAAGGAAAAGTAACGTTTTTTACAATGTGAGCCTTATTTCGATAATAAAACAAGTTGTTTTACTCACCCATATCACTTTGGTGTCATATGGAGCATTTCCGGAGATGTTTTAGATTAGCGTTAGGCTAACGCCGTTAGCCTAGCGCAGTGCTTCTCAATTATTTTCTGTGACGCCACCCCTAGGAAGAAGAAAAAATTTCACGCCCCCCTTCCTGCGCGCGACTATAAATAGTATTATTTGTCTAGAAAATTGTTATGAGAACACCATTGTATCCTTTTATTAACATTATAAACAAAAAAAAGAAAAATACTTACAACAAAGACTGCACTGAGGACTCAAATATTAATGTGTTTTTAATGCAGCTTTGCACACATTTGTTTACATTTTACAGAAATGAAACTTAAAACCACCTCATTTGCATAAGCTAAAAGCACTGAAAAAAAAACGCTCTCTCCTTGTGCCACTGATGCGTCAGCTTCTGTCGGACTAAAGGACACGACTCAGTGGAATATACGTGTTTTTTCTGTGACAGAGGATGTTCTGTTAATGGTGAGACTGTGCGTAAATCGCATGTGAGAACGCCACTGCCAACTACTGTTGTTGATGTGCAATTACACTTAGTTCTAGTACAGTACAGCAAAAAAACATGTTTCCCAGGGTCATACGCGCCCCCCCTGGCATCACACCACGCCCCCCCAGGGGGGCCCGCCTAGAGGTAAGATCGGGCCTAAAAAATCCAGCCCGACCCGACTCGGCCCGCGGGTATTAAAGCCCGACCCGGCCCGAGCCCGACCAATTAACTTGATTTGCAGGCCCGAGCCCGAAGCAAACCCGAAATTTCATATTTTATTTGTGAGGGGCGTTTTTTTTGAAACAAATGATAATATAGATGTTTGACGATCATCAATTTTGCTAGTACAGCTGTTTAAATGCCTGCTCAGAGTCGAATGTTCCCCCTAATGTTTTATGTGTCTGAGCAAACACACTAACTCCCTGAGCGCTCCTTGGACTCCTGTGCGCGACATCCGACATGCCCCCCCTCCCCCCCGCTACACGCGGAAAGAGCTGCGCGTGCTCGCGGCTTGCGCGTGCTCGTGGCTTACACCAGTAGAAGTTTAATACGAGACACATACTTTTGTTTCTGAATACTGGACGATTCCCCCGTATTCAGATGACCCCGCGGCTGAAAAAAAAGCGGAACTCTTTCATCCCTGCGCTGCATAGGTTTTCTTGTGCGCTGAGAATGTGTGAGCAGTGCGCAACTGCACAGGCGCGCAGCTTAGAGGGAACGTCGAGGTGCCAGTCTTTTTGCTCTCGTATGAAAGCAAAGCGCCACATTGACTACATTCAGCGAAGCCAACGCAAGTTTCTGTAGCATTTTCAACAATCAATTTGAAGCTTTTCCACACCTCGCTCTTACCGGTGCGTGTTTGTCTTTTCAGTTCTCCTGTCTTTAGTTTATCCTTAACTTCTTGCTCCTCCATATTGGGGATACCAGGTCAAAATAGATGCGGACTTGCGGAGGGGAAGATTATTAAGAGCGGCTCCTGTTTAATAGTTAAATAGCAATTACCTTACAGCGCCTTCTCTGTTTTATCCAAATTATTTATTTTAAAACAAGTATTCCTTAGTTTAGTATCCACACATCGTTTTATTATACATTTTTATAAACATATATTTATTTTAAAAAAAAGTCAGCGAGAGAGAAGCCCGAGCCCGAGCCCGACCCGAAGCAATGATTGACATTTTAGGCCCGAACCCGACCCGAAATTCGGGTCGGGTCTGGTCGGGCTCGGGCTCGGGCTTAAGATCTTACCTCTAGGCCCGCCCCACTATTTGAGAAGCACTGGCCTAGCGCGACTTATAGCCATAGCTCGGGGCATTCCCCGAGCATGTAATATGCCTCGTGCGGGCTCCAAATAACACAAACTTTGGCACTTTTCAAATCATTGAAGCTCGATGTGTTAAGTTTACAACTTCGTTTGGTCAAAAGTGGCCTGTAATCCGAGATTTATCCATAGTTTCGAGTAGATGAGGACGCCAGTGCGCATGCGCGGAGTGTGCTCTCAGCTCCCGGGACCCAAACATGGAACGCATAGCTGTAAACTATGGATAAATCTCAGATTACAGGCCACTTTTGATTCAAACGAAATCATAGACTAAAGACATCGAGCTTCTATGATTTGAAAAGTGCTAAAGTTTGTGTTATTTGGAGCCCGCACGGGGCATATTACATGCTCGGGGAATGCCCCGAGCTATGGCTATAAGTCGCGCTAGGCTAACGGCGTTAGCCTAACGCTAATCTAAAACATCTCCGGAAATGCTCCATATGACACCAAAGTGCTATGGGTGAGTAAAACAACTTGTTTTATTACAAATTGTAAAAAACGGTACTTTTCCTTTAATCAATAATGGAGCACTGACAGACTGTACAATTTAAAGACAGAATATACCATTGCTAAAACATAACTTGCCAACCTTAACTGGACTTTGGACTAGAAATTACATCATATTACACCATTTCGGACTGCAGCACTGATTTAGCAATGGATACTGAGTTTATTTTGTGTTTCAGAAACATTTGGCCTGTTACCACATTCTGCTTTCTAATATTGAGGAAGTGAAATGGAAAAGAGCCGGATAAGGCGAAGATTTATTTAAGGATTATTCAAGATCCCATTACCTTTTCAGCGGCTCATTTCTTGTGTTGCCACATCACATCAGGTGCTGTGATCTGCTCATTGTTTTACCGTATGTTTCGACACAAACCAATTTGTGTGTTGTCACTTTATGCATGGCACTACATTTGTTTTAGCTGTGGCCTATTCTCACAGCTAAACGAACATGAACGCAAGGTAATCCAACACAGCCTCATTGCATGTAAACACACTGAAAGTGAATATCTCTTTACTAGTTGAAAATAGGTCTCTTCTACCCTCTAACCTTCTACATAATACAAATGCACTTTCACATCTATAAAACTCCCTCTCTCCTCCCCTCTCTCTCTCTCTCTCTCTCTTTCCCTTTCCCTCTTTCGCTCTCTTCCTTCTTTTCCTTGTGTATTGTTTTGAACCTTACCCCTGGGGGTCCTCTCATTCGCTTCTTTCTCTATGTGAATAAATAAGAATTTTCGTCTCCACATTTAAATAGCTGGGGGCCTTTTTCCAGCGCTCCCTTCTCGTCATGTTTATAAATCATTAGGACTGGGGTCACCGGGGGTCACCTGTGCCTCGATAGCCACCGCGCTCCGTGCTGATTGGTTGTTGACATTGTGGGCCACTGTTAGCTTAGTTTGTGCTTGTTTAGCCCTTTACCTGGCCCGCAGTATTTGTACATGTTGAATAATTGAACAGTAAGCATGTATTTCCATCTGGTTGTGTGGCGCAAAGACTAAAATTATGCTTTCGTTCTATTTTCAGTTAGCACCAGGTTTCATCACATCAGTTTATTCCCATTTACACAAACTACTTTTCCTGCGCAGATTTTATATGATTCTGAATTTGTACTGTATTGCAAAATGAAAGCCGTGCTCCGTAAACACACTATTAGTTTGATCACTTAATGAACAGGCAGATCAGTACAGACCAAATGTTTATTCTACAACTGTGCAACTATGCTCTTTTAATCGTTAAAGATCCCATGACATGGTACTTCTTGATGCTTTTATATGGCTCCTTAAAGGTTCCCTAATACTGTAAATGAATCCTTCTTCAAAATCAACACTCAGTGCATGAGAAACAGAGATAAGATGAGAAAGAGTTTTTTTTTTCTCTCTGAACACTCCATAATGGGCGTTGTTGCTTGAATGCAAATGAGGAGAAAAGAGATGGCCAATAGTAGAGGGTGGGAGCGTGGCCAAACTCTCCGCTCTCTGCTCTAGCTCTCAGATGATCCATTTCCGTGTTTTTGCACGGGGGGAGAGATTTGAAGCGTTCCATTGAAAAATAAACACATTTCCACAGAAAATAAAATGAAACCACTGCTGTTCAAAGGTCCAGAGGCTCAGATAAAGGACTTTCGAGCCTAGAAACACTCGGACGTGCCTCCAGGCAAATAAAAAAACGCATTTCGCATTGCCTAGCGCATTCGCAGTCCAAACTCTCTGGGCGTGATTTACAGAGACGCTGAGTACAGACAGACGGGGGTGGAACTGCATTTGCATTTCTTTTTTCGATCTGACGTCAACAAGGTGCCTTGTTCAAAATCGCCCGTTTGAGCTCCGATTTTTTCTAACGCAGAAAAGGATAAACAGGGTAGGGGAGCTCACATTAACGTTCAAAAACCTCAGAAAGTGAAAATTTCATGCCATGGGACCTTTAAATCTTAAATCTTTAAACAGCAAATGTATAGTTTGATTTATTAGTTGCATTGTTATTGTAAGTTTTGACCCTTAAAGCTTGCCATTGTGAAAAGGACAAAACAAGGCCATTTACCAAAAACAACACTAAAAAAGTTAAAAGTTCAACTAAATTAGATATACTAACTGATGTACAAATATAAACCAGGTCTAAACACAGCAAAATTATACATAAACCACAGAAAAAAGTGACAAACATTGTTTAAATTTCAGAAGGAAAATTAATGTAATAAACACAAATCCATTTCACATGCAGAATACCACTTCCAAACTTTTATAACCATTCAAAGGTGCACTATGTAACTTTTTTGATGTAAGGTCTGCCACCTGCTTGTCTCCATGGAGATGTTCTTGCTTTAACTGGAATGTTCCATAGTACAGTATTAAAGTAATCCATGAAGCAGGTGACACCACCAGGCCAAGTTTCAGGTCACATCTGTGGATTACCATAATGCTATTCATCTTAAATATCGCTGAACAATAGACCTGCTGCTGAGAATCACTTCCTAAATTCCTAAAATAAATGTTGGAAAATATTGAAAATTTCTCAGAATTTGTGGCAAAACAATATGCCCACATTCAGTCACAGCACTTCTGCATTTCTCATTCATATTTTATCACCCTATGACTGTATATTTGTGCTTTATTGCAACATGAAAGCCTCGCTCCGTAAACACACTAATAGCTTTGATCACATAATAAGCAGAACAAATAAGAAGCAACATCGAGATCAGACACAAGCTGTGCGCCCGCTGCACACTTTCTGACTATAGGAGATAATTAGATTTCTATATGGAAAAAAAAAAGCAGGAAGTAGCAATAGCAATAGCCGAAGAAAAGCTGCACCGCTAATTGTACCAGTGCTCTAAATTAATTGGGTCACATAAATTATTAATTGTTTTTCTTTGTTTATATGAAGGAAGAACAAAAGAGAAAGGATCACATATTTAAAAATGGCTGTGTTATGGGGAGTCTAACCTTTGTTTGGGTCTAATTGACAAATTGAGTTATTCCAGATGAAATGTCTGGGTTCTACAAGGTGGCGTTCAGGCAAAGCTGCTTTTTCTACATTTACTTCAAATTGAATAAAGACTGACTAAAGTGCAAGTCAAAATTCACTTTGAATCACTGCTGTTTTTTCAGTATATCTATAAAACTAACTCTTGTGAATTTTAAATCATGTTACCTCATCAAAAACATACCTGAAGTTGTGTTTTGTTTCATTCACACATGTTTGAGTAATATTTTATTATTAGTCTGTCTACATCTCCAAAGCTCCAAATGCTCCATTGCACCATGTGATGTCATGAAGCTGTAGTTTTCATGTCAGCAGCTACATTTTAACTTTTGTTCAGGGATGAGCAACTCCAGGCCTGAAATTATCCAAATGATTGAAGCTGTATGGAGTTTAAAAACATAGTGGAGCACTTCCTGTATGGCAATCATGGCATCACAAGGTGGAACGTGTGTGAGAGAAGAATTAAAGGAAAAGTCACGTTTTTTACAATTATTTTTACTTATTTCGGTAATAAAACAAGTTGTTTTACTCACCCATATCACTTTGGTGTCATATGGAGCATTTCCGGAGATGTTTTAGATTAGCGTTAGGCTAACGCCGTTAGCCTAGCGCGAATTATAGCCATAGCTCGGGGCATTCCCCGAGCATGTAATATGCCCCGTGCGGGCTCCAAATAACAAACTTTAGCACTTTTCAAATCATAGAAGCTCGATGTCTTTAGTCTACGATTTCGTTTGAATCAAAAGTGGCCTGTAATCCGAGATTTATCCATAGTTTACAGCTTTGCGTTCCATATTTGGGTCCCGGGAGCTGAGAGCACAGTCCGCACATGCGCACTGGCGTCCTCATCTACTCGAAACTATGGCTAAATCTCGGATTACAGGCCACTTTTGACTCAAACGAAATCATAGACTAAAGACATCGAGCTTCTATGATTTGAAAAGTGCTAAAGTTTGTGTTATTTGGAGCCCGCACGGGGCATATTACATGCTCGGGGAATGCCCCGAGCTATGGCTATAATTCGCGCTAGGCTAACGGCGTTAGCCTAACGCTAATCTAAAACATCTCCGGAAATCCTCCATATGACACCAAAGTGATATGGGTGAGTAAAACAACTTGTTTTATTACCGGAATAAGGCTCAAATTGTAAAAAACGTTACTTTTCCTTTAAATATGCAGGGTTTGTGTGTTAAATGCGTGAATTAAACAAAACACAACTCTGGGTATGTTTGACGAAACATCTTTATAATATATATCAGAACAGAGTGTAAAAGTATACATTTTTGGAGCAAGGCAGTCACGCAACTCACATCACCAAAAGTTATTATAGCGACATATGAGATCTGATTATGATTTGTTTCAAAGTACTGCTTTTTCAACTCCATTTACTCATTCATGAGAACTGAGATGAGTACACCAGCTTTAATGTAACTTCGCATATACAGTGTAGGTGCATATATTCTTATTTATTTATACGTATATCGCATCAAGGTTCAAAGTAGTAGTTCAAATGAGAAACACAATCAGCAGTTTAGCCATTTTGCTTAATTATGCCTCCTGATGATGTGATGCAACTGTGACTTTTAAGTATTACGCTTTTAGCTGCAATGTTTAAATTCTTATTTTCAAACACATCCACATTATGAAGGGCATATTTGTTCCTATTTCTATCATTATCTCATCTACTGTCGCTCCTCTGTTTTTGGACTGTTTTTCCTTTGCTTTTGTAGTTGAGCTTCTTTCGTCTTTGCCATTTCTTTTTGTGTTTTTGTCATGTGTCTCCCTTGTAACTTTTTTCATCTTTTTTGATGAACGTTTGTGTTGCGGAGTTGTTTTGTCTGGTTAATTGCATATACTTCAGTGAGTAGGAGAGCTCGGAGTCTGACATGGAGAGAGAGGAGGTAGGAGAAGGAGAAGGTGAGAGAGAGAGAAGGAGAGTGCACTTCTGCTTTGCTAGACCCCAGTTTATGTGACAGTGTGTCGACATGAATGCTATGCAGTTGTGTAGTAGCAGAAGACATTTTTACACACACACGGCAGATGGATGGCAGTTTGTGGATCCCATTGTAGTGTCTGTTCTTGTGGAGGTGGTGCGTCTTTGATCACTGCTGTGACACTGATTAAAAGGAATGATGCCTGTCGAGAATAAGTCTGTATTTATCAAACTAAAGGGGACAAGGAAGGGGTGTTTCTACTTGTTAGTCTGAAAATGTACATTTTATATTTTTACTTATATTACACTCAGGGGTAGTGAAATATGTTACAGTGAAATGTGCACTATTAACACTTGGGCAGATGTGCCACCTGCTTGCTCACCGTGTTACTGCTTTACCTGGGATGTTTCAGTATAGCATTAAGCTTTATATTTATTTATTTACTTGTTTATTTGAAGGACAATGTGCAGGTACATTAAAAAGATGGCTGCCACAGATTTAGCAGAATGCTAATTTCCATCTGTAGTCCTTAACAAACATTAAAAACATTAAAAACAATTACATATAAAAGGTGCAATACAAAAAGACAATATACAGGCGTGCAAAATTTTCAATACATAGTGCAATTTTCGATACCTAGTACAAACTACAAGTTATTAAAATGCGAGACATTTAAAATGCAATAAATTTCAGAGTAAATTTCGATACCTAGTGCAAACTACAAGATATTAAAGTGCAAGACATATAAAATGCAATAAATATCAGAATAAATACAGTGTCACTATCAGATGATGCCCACAAGGGTAGCATCCGATAGCTCCGTACCTTATTGGTATTATAAATGTAAACAAAACAGTAATATGACACTAATGATCTTGATATTCTAGTGGCCATCAGATGGTACCCACGAGGGTAACATCTGATGGCCGAATAAGATAAGATAAGATAAGACTTTATTGATCTCACACAGGAGAAATTTACTTGTCACAGTAGCTCCAGGTAGGGACAGTTTGAACAAGAAGACAAGTGCATGCAGGCAAAAAAAGGCATAAAGATAGGCGATAATAATAATTAAAAAAAAAAAAAAAAAAAAAATACCCGTCTGGTTGCAATACCCGTCTGGTATTGCAAATATTCAATTACAGGTGATTTTATTGGTAAAAACACCTTGAACTTGCATTCTTACCATGAGCAGGGCCACCTCTTCATAGGTCTTCTAGCTTAACCTGATGGGCCAGGCCAAAAGCAAACCAAAATGACTGAGGTGACATTCAAGTTTCAAAGGGGTACAAATATAATACACTTCCATTAGATGGCTATGTTTTAGTCATCTGAAGTGAGGGTGCACACATTTGTTTTTGAGGTTGCAATGCACCCTTTTGCACCACTGTAGGCCCAGGCCTGGGTGGCAGCACTTGCTTGGGTGTATGTAATTCAAAACATTTAATGCCATACTGAGGAGCTTTGCAGACAAAGCAATAAAATCTCCATGGCCTTTAAGTATCTTTCTCAATGAGTGTAATTCTAGCAGCAGGGCAAACCTCAAAGTTCCCACATGACCAAGCTAAATAAACTTTGTAGAGCCCAATTGGGATCCATAATGTTTTTATCCTGGGATATCTTTTTTATCCTTTCCCTTGAGTTTTCAAAATTGCTCTGAACATCAATCATAATTTGTAGGTTTATTTGACTTGAAATAAACATAACTTCACATGAACATTAAAATCACTGCAGAGGCAAAGTACAGTAGAGTAGGGCTGGGCTCTATGATGACATGTAATCAATCCTTTTTTCCCCACCTACTGCTGTATGAGTGACAGGTGGATGTTACAACCAATTTGAACTAGCGATGGGACATTCGGCTCTTTTAGGAGATCTGAATCTTTTGGATTATTTCATTTCAAAGAGCCGTTCCAAAAACTGGCTCTTTTACTATTTATTTATATGATAAAAGCACCTTACTATGATGTCAAATCAGTTTTTTGTGCACCAAGCTCTCACTAGTGTTGCCTTCTCTGCTTCTGTGCTGATTCTTCTGTTGGCACAGGGTTAATCAGTGTAAAAATGCATGCAAATTAGAAAGGAAAAAATTCTGCTCTTTTAAAAAACGAGATGCAGTTCCAACTCTTCACATTAAGGAACCATTTAAAAAACACATCACTAATATGAACTACCTTGCGAGTACCATCAGATCTAAACCAGGTGTTAAACAGGCCTAGAGCTATGAACCAAACCATGGTCTAAATCAGAACTACACAGTTGCTATATTTGGAGTTCTTAACTAGGACTAGCCCAAAGCAGGACAAACTTTAACTATAACATACCACAGTTTGAGAACCATATTTGAGTCCATCCCTAAACGTATACTAATTAATGCAGAGAACTCAATGCTAATCTTTCGATCTTTTAAACAGCTACAAAACACTCTTACACAGCCTTATTTCTTGTCCGATTTAATCTGCTGACTCCAGGCCTGCTGCCAGTTCACACTACGCTCATGTCACTGTCTACTGGCCTGCTTTTTCTGTTGTCGCATCCCTGAATTAAACCTGCGAACATATGTCGCCACATGCTAAGCGCTGTACGTGCCAGATTAGGTAGCTGTGAAGACAAACCTGTGTGCGCCTTCTCCTTCATCTGCCTTTAACAAGTTCATTTATTCATGAGCGCGCGCACACAAACACACACACACACATAAACAGTGCGCAGACCAAGGAAGATCAAAGGAGAGTCACCATTTTAAACGTCTGTCAAACTAACACAACCTGACGCCACCGTTCGGCAGCATTCAAAATATAGCAGTAATGGTTAGTAATACAGGATGTGGCATTGGAGTTGAATTTGAAATATATATTCAAGTATTGTTTGTTTTACCATGTTCCAATAGTAGTTGCAGTTGTAGTAGTAGTAAGTAGGAGTAGGAATAGTAGGTGTAGTAGTAGCACAGTGGTACCTCACCTTACGAATGACCCAACAAACGAACATTTCAAGTTACGAAACGCCTTCACGGTAAATTTTGGTCTCTAGATACGAAAGAAAATTCATGTTACGAAACGCGAAATCTCAAAAATTCAAATAATGCGCGCTCAGCCACAGACATTATACGCTTTTCTCAGACTGGATTTAAACTTTTCTCACATTTGTGTCTCGTTTAAACACTCAAACTTTCATAGATTTTCAACAAAATTATTAATAGTGAAGTGTGTGTGTGTGTGGGGGGGGGGGGAAGACTGCGCTCTGACACGTGTGTGATAGCGCACATGACCCGGCGCGGAGCTGACAGCAGGTCTAGACCAAGGTCTAAACCTGGACTGGACCAGGACTAAACCTGGACTAAACCTGGACTAAACCAGGACTAAACCAGGACTAGACCAGGTGGATTAAAGCAGCGAGGAGGGGACTGCACGCAGTCTGAGTGCATGAACGCATGAACGAGACCCATGCAAGAGCCGCGGTGGTCTAGACCTCCTCTAGACCTGACCAGGTCTAGAGGAGGTCTAGAGGAGCCGTGGTGGTCTGGACTAAACCAGGACTAAACCTGGACTAAACCAGGAGGAGCCCGCGGCTCTTGCATGGGTCTCGTTCATGCGTTCATGCGCTCAGACTGCGTGCAGTCCCCTCCTCGCTGCTTTAATCCACCTGGTCTAGTCCTGGTTTAGTCCAGGTTTAGTCCAGGTTTAGTCCTGGTCCAGTCCAGGTTTAGACCTTGGTTTGCTGTCAGCTCCGCGCCGAGTCATGCTGCGCTATCACACACGTGTCAGAGCGCAGTTTTTCTCCCCCCTCCCCCTTCCCCCCACACTTCACTGTTAATACATTTTGTTGAAAATCTATGAAAGTTTGAGTGTTTAAACGAGAGACAAATGTGAGAAACACAGAACACAATGTTACACTATAAAAAAAGTTACACTATAAAAAAAAAAAACTTGGATCGGGGCCTTGGAACGAATCAGGCTTTTTCCATTGAAATAGCTACTCAACTTACGAATTTTTCACGTTACGAAACCACTTCTGGAACGAATTAATTTCGTAAGGTGAGGTACCACTGTAGTAGTAGTTGTAATTGTGTAAATAGTTGTAGTAACAGTACTAAGTAAACTCAGATACTAGTAATAAAGTTGAATCAGTATGTATTGTTCTTTATCAAAGAAGTAGGGCTAGTGGGAGTCAGTGTAGTTATAATGATATTATGATTATTAGTATCGCTAGTAGAAGTTAGCAGTGTTCAGTAGTAGTAGCTGAAATGACTGTAATACTGTAGTTGTTGTACCTGGTAGTAGATTTGACCTCAAGGCCTGTTGGATAAAAGTGTTTTATGGTGGTCAGAGTGATTGTTAGTCCATTTAAAAAAACAGTAATTAGTAGTTGTAGTAGTAATAATAATAGTACAATAGTTTTATATTGACACTACTAGAACAACTACTGCACAATAGTAGCAGGTGTTTTAAGTAATAACAAATTTCCCATCAGTTACTTGTTAAGATAACGTAAACAACATCTTTCAAAGATGTTGCAAAATAGTCTTCTTTGTTTGTCAGATTTATAGATTTTAATTAATTAAAATTTCAAAAGAGGGTGAAAAATAATAAGCATTAATTATTCATCAACATCATTTTAATTGGCCGTTGAATATTCAAAACAAAACATAAATATTCAGAGATATAAAGAGCAGATTAGAGAGCCATAGATCAACATGCTATGCTCCTGTAATGAAAGAAGTAGAAGGAGAAAGGGATGCTGGGAAATTTCTAAAGAAAACAGAGAGAGAGGGAGAGAGACAGGGGGGCTTTTTTGTCCGCCTCATGATGGATGAGAGTGTTGACTAAACGAGCTAAATGAGAAGCCTTTTCCTGCAAGTCTGTTGAAATATTATTAACACGCAGCAACTTTAGTGAAACATACGAATCAGCGGCACATAATGACCTTGGCTATTGATTTGGGAATAGAGTGAGTGTGTGGTTTGGTTTGTTCACGAAAAGAAAAAGAAAAAAACAGAGAAGAGCGGCTGCAGTGGGCTAAATAAATACATTACTCAAACTCAAGCAATCCAAAAGCATTAAGCAACACTTACTTCTGTTTTGCGATAACACTTTATAATAACTATACCTAATTAACCTTAATAATGCATGAAAACTGGCTTAATCCATAATGGTCAAATAGTTTGTTATAAATTATTCAAGTCTACCGAGTACTTAAAAATATAAGATCCAGCCCTAACTCCTAATTAAAGGTCCTATATTATACAAAATGGATTCTTGTGCACCTTATGTTGGTACCTCATCAAAAACATACCTGGAGTTGTGTTTTGTTTCATTCACACATGTTTGACTCATCCTGGTTTATTAGTTTCTCTGCATCTCCAAAGCTCCAAATGCTCTGCTCCACCTTGTGATGTCATGTAGTGGTAGTTTTTAAAGGAAAAGTAAAGTTTTTTTTTACAATCTGAGCCTTCTTTCGGTAATAAAACAAGTTGTTTTACCCACCCATAGCACTTTGGTGTCATATGGAGCACTTCCAGAGATGTTTTAGATTTGCGGTTAGCCTAGCGCAACTTCTAGCCATAGCTCGGGGCATATAATATATTCCCCAAGCATGTAATACGCCCCGTGCGGGCTCCAAATAACACAAACTTTAGCACTTTTCAAATAATAGAAACCCGATATCTTAGTCTACGATTGCGTTTGAGTCAAAAGTGGCCTGTAATCCGAGATTTATCCATAGTTTACAGCTTTGCGTTTCATGTTTGGGTCCCGGGAGCTGAGAGCACACTCCGCGCATGCGCACTGGCGTCCTCATCTACTTGAAACTATGGCTAAATCTCGGATTACAGGCCACTTTTGACTCAAACGAAATTGTAGATTAAGACATCGGGCTTCTATGATTTGAAAAGTGCTAAAGTTTGTGTTATTTGGAGACTGCAAAGTAATGCCCCGAGCATATGATACGAGCCCCATGTTAACGGATACGGGATCATTAGTAGAACAGAACGGCTCAACATAAGTTCTGCGATACTGCTCCAATTGACAGAAAAATGCTATGGGTGAGTAAAACTACTTGTTTTATTGCCGAAAGAAGGCTCAGATTGTAAAAACAACGTTAATTTGCCTTTAAGTTAACGTCTACCTTTTATCTTTTGTTCAGTAGAGATTCTAGGGGCTGAAATCATTCAGATTATATTAGTGACAGTGTATGGAGCCCTTCCTGTATTACCACATGACATCACAAAGTGGAACAGAGTGTTTTCCATTTCAGGGAAGAACTCAACCTAAGTACGCAGGGTTTATGTGTGAAACAAAACTTCAGGTATGTTTGTGATGAAGAAACAATAACATAAATCAGAAATAGTGTAATATAAGCCCTTTATTAAACCTGAGTCATTCTTAATATTCTTATAAACTATTTGTTCATTATGGATTAAGTCTGTCAGTCTTTTGTATTTCTTTATGTTTTTTCAAAGTTTTCAGAGCACATATAAAGAATTTCAACATACAAATCTGAAAGGGGCTACAGGTACTTTCAGTTTTCTGATTTTGAAAATGTTAACTCATTTCACACACTGAGAACAGAAACGGGTGGCATGATAACTTGGCATGATACATTGATGATAGTTCTGGGTATAGAAGGTGAAGTATTTGTAAAAGTAGTTGACGTGAAAGTAGCAGTTGTAATATTGCGTCACAACACGTGCCTCTGTGTTTAAAAGAGTAGAGAGCATGTCAAATGAAGATACTTCAAATCATGAACCTTGACACTGATTTACCATAAATGATCTGTTTCAGGATTGTTGGATTTTCTTTTTGAATATTTATTATGAAAATACAACACATGAATACAGATTCTGCCTTTGCCCCCATCTGCAGTGTGACACATGATATCTGAAAACAAGTAGGAGTCAAACTAAACTAGTCTTTTTAATCATGAAACTATAGCAGTGATAGTAGTTCAGATTTACTTGGAATTTATGATTTAGCAAAGAGATAATCCAAGATAGATTTCAATCATAACAGTAGTACAGTATTCTGTTAGGTATTCATAGGTTTCAGCTTCCTGTTAAAGGTGACATTTTGAGAACCATTAATAAGATGTATTTTGTTTTGAATTGTTAATTACTATATCAATGGTGCTCATTTTTCATCACTCTGAAACCCATGGACAGTAATGGGAAGAATACTTTGAAAATGTATTTAGTTAGATGAATACTGCATTAAAATGTATTTATTATTTTGTAACATATTCTGTACACGGTTCAGTAAGAGTACTGTATTCTGAATAATACTACAGGATTAAAAACAGCTTTATATTTGTTTCACCGTTTGTTATTTATTGCTGAACGGAGGAGGATAAATCACACTTGAATGCACAACAAGAGCAGATTTTATATTTTTCTCACAAATTCTGTGCAGTTTGAAGCCTCAGTTGAGTAATCAAGTGCCACAATGTATTCTGTACATGTAACTCTACCACCAAATACCACCAAATGAAAAAAGTATCTGTACAGGAACACATTTACTCAGAATTAGTATTCAGAATATGTATTCTCAATATATGTATGTTACTCCTCAACACTGCCCATGGATATAATACTAATACTTTTTAAACTGTATACTAAAGTATTGAGCACTTAAAGGGATATGCCACCCCCAGGTCAAACTTGGGCATCTCCCCACAGTCCAGAGACTAAAATAAGTGGTGGAAAGCGTTTTTCTGGTGACGCAGCCATTGTCCAGGTCTGTCAGCACTGACCGCCGCGGTATCTGCAGCTACTCCGCGTTAGACTGGAGTCTAACGTCGCCAGAGAAAGATTTCGGCCAAAAGGAATTAATTTGCTCGATGCGTTTCCCAATTACTTTCTGTGTAGTGCGCATTCATATCGAGTGCAAATAAATGTGCAAATCAACACGGAGAGCTTGACTTGGTCATTTTGGGTGGGAACAATTTTTCAGTGCAGAAAAAGACAGTCGAAGCACACACCACGCTGACAGGGGAATCCCTGTTACGCATCAGGAAGGGAGTTCCCCTGTTACGCAGCGTGGTGTGTGCACAGAAAGTAATTGGGAAACGCATCGAGCAAATGAATTCCTTTTGGCCGAAATCTTTCTCTGGCGACGTTAGACTCCAGTCTAACGCGGAGTAGCTGCAGATACCGCGGCGGTCAGTGCTGACAGACCTGGACAATGGCTGCGTCACCAGAAAAACGCTTTCCACCACTTATTTTAGTCTCTGGACTGTGGGGAGATGCCCAAGTTTGACCTGGGGGTGGCATATCCCTTTAAGTATATTCTGACAGTACTGTTTCCTTATCCCCCTCTGTGATGTCCTCTCAGTGAAATCCTCACAGTGCGGACCCTCTCAGCATGATGTCATTACAACATTAGCAACCTAATACACACACACACACACACACACACTGTTACCACACACAGATTGCTACCACACACGCAGCCGCTACCCCGAGCTAATAGCCTTAATGAGCTGGGCATGTGTCCAGTGCTGTAATTAGTTAATAAAGCAACACGCTTGTGGTTAATTAGTGGTGGGCGGTGCCTGTGAATGGGCTAACGTAGTGACAACATTACCAGCTAAAATCATTTGGAAGAAGTACTAGCGTAAGCAGTTTTTAAGTCAAATTATTGTGGTGTTGTTTAATTCTTTTTCTTCTCTTTTTCTTCTCCCCATGCTTCGTCCTCTCCCCTGGCCCTTCTCTGGTACAGGTAAGAGCATCTTTAAACATACATTACACCCACTGGTCTTAATCTCCCATTAAACATGAAAAAGAAATAGTTATTTGAAGTACGTGTCATCATTACCTCCCCACTCTTCATCCTCCTCCTCCTCTTCCTCGTCTTAATTGGTGCCCCATCAACCCGTTAATCAAATTAGTTCTGAACCAAAATTGACAGTTTTCATTAATTATAAAGGATTATTCTAATTGCAATTCAAATTTATTCATTCACAACAGACGGCACTCAGTAATATTTCAGTGAATTAGCATATTAAATGGAGTGGTTTGTACATTAGTTATGGTAATGTATGCATTTTTCCTTATTTGGGCCGGGGCGAGCCATATGTGAACCACGCGGACTCCCTATCTATAGTGCAGTGCTTCTCAATTATTTTCTGTGGCGCCCCCCTTAGGAAGAAGAAAAAATTTCAGATTTTGTCTATAAAATTGTTATTAGTACACCTCTGCATAACATTGTATCCTTTATTTACATTAAAAACAAAAAAAGAAAAACTTACAATTCGGCACGTTTACGCTGAAAAAACTCCAGCGGCTTATCAGCGTGACTAGGGTGTAATGTCTTTAAATGACGCCTTAATTTATTTGGCTTCATACTGTCCGCTGCCAACGTTTTTAGACATAGTAAACAAACTGGTCTTTCTTCGTCTCCCACCGTAGTCACAGTGAAGCCGAACGCTAAATAGGCTTTGTCGCATTTCCTCAACTTAGCTTTCGGATGACTTTCTTTTGCATTATCTCTGTCTCTCTCCACCTTTCTCTTCATCCCTGTTAGAAATGTGTCCATTTTTCTTGAGGGATTGTTTACTACAATTCATTTGCTCAAAGCTAAAGACCCGTACACCTGCTCTCATTGTCGCTCTGGGGCTGAGAGCGACAATGAGAGCACCACTGTCAACTACTGTTGTTGATGTGCAATTACACTTAGTTTTAGTACAGTACAGCAAAAAAGCATGTTTCCCAGGGTCACACGCGCTCCCCCGGCATCACCCCCTGGGGGGGCGCGCCCCACTATTTGAGAAGCACTGCTATAGTGGGAAGTGCACGCGCAGGTGAAGGAAAAGTAACGTTTTTTACAATCTGAGCCTTATTTCGGTAATAAAACAAGTTGTTTTACTCACCCATATCACTTAGGTGTCATATGGAGCACTTCCAGAGTTGTTTTAAGATTAGCGTTAGCCTAGCGCGACTTCTAGCCATAGCTCGGGGCATATAATATATTCCCCAAGCATGTAATACGCCCCGTGCGGGCTCCAAATAACACAAACTTTAGCACTTTTCAAATCATAGAAGCCCGATGTCTTAGCCTACGATTTTGTGTGGTCAAAAGTGGCCTGTAATCCGAGATTTATCCATAGTTTACAGCTTTGCGTTTCATGTTTGGGTCCCGGGAGCTGAGAGCACAGTCCGCACATGCGCACTGGCCTCCTCATCTACTCGAAACTATGGCTAAATCTCGGATTACAGGCCACTTTTGACCACACAAAATCGTAGGTTAAGACATCGGCCTTCTATGATTTGAAAAGTGCTAAAGTTTGTGTTATTTGGAGACCGCAAACAAGTGCCCTGAGAACTCACATGATGGAGATCGCAAATCTAAAACATCTCCGGAAGTGCTCCATATGACACCAAATTGCTATGGGTGAGTAAAACAACTTGTTTTATTACCGAAATAAGGCTCAGATTGTAAAAAACGTTACTTTTCCTTTAATTTGTTTGACAAACGTAGCAGGAGGTGAAATATCCGGACTATTCTCTGTGCCTCGAACGCCTCTCTGCTCTCAACTTTACTTTCTCCTGTAGAATCCTAATGCAGATGTTTCAGGCAGATATCAAATCATCTTTATGTCTGTATCACACCTCAAGTTAGGACTTCAAAAAACAGCAAAGCCATGTTAAAAGTACATTTAAATGACTTTTTTCCCCTTACATTTATTCATACATATATTTTATTTGTTTTGATCTCTGAACACTTTAAATTAAATACAAAATATTACAATAATTGTCCCAAGTCTATAAAAATGTTAACTGTGCCCACAGAGACTATCCTAATAGCATGTAATTCAATATAAAGTATTTTTTGCATAACTGAAAAACAAAAAAAATGTCAATTTAACCAAAAGGAAGTTAGAAAATCAAACCACTGGTCCATTATTTATATAGTTACTTCTGCACTACCAGTCAAATTGGAAACACCATCTTATTCAGTGTTTTGTTTTGTTTTTTTACTTTTACTTTCTACATTTTATACACATACAGAAGAAATCAAGTATATGAAGTATGTGGAATTATGTAGCAAAGAATTAGTATGTAAATAACTAACATATTTTTTTATCTTTTATATTCAAATCCTCAAAGTAGCCACCCTTTGTTTTTTTCTTCTTTAGTACATAATTCCATTTATTTTGCTTGATGACTTTCATATGTATCGAAAATGTAGAAAGTATGAAATAAATGAGGAAGAAAACTAATGAATGAATGAGATGTGTGTCCAAACATGGTACACTATTTTGAAGGTCATGCAACTTTAAAAGAACAGTTTACACCCACTCTTTGTTGTTAATGATAAAATCCCCTCCACTGTATTTAAAACAAATAACACAGACCCCCTTCACTGTCTGTCATAGATGTCCGTTGTTTGGAAGTTGAATAATGTGTGGGAATCATTTGTGTTTATACTTCTACTGCTTTGAAGGGGATTCCCATTTGACTGAGTCCATGATGTTTGTATTTTGTGGTCTGGGAGTTTTATTGAAGATAGATGTGGTGTGACTATTGTGTGAATTTGAAACAGAGTACGCAGATGTAGATTTTGAGGAACCCTTGCATGCCCTGATATTGTCTATTGTCTTATTGTTGAGACTAAACCTGGACTAGACCGGGACTTAATCAGAACTAGAGCCCAACCAAACCAAGACCACATCAGAACTAAACTGGGCTCAAACCAGAACAGTGGCTTTCTAAGGAACGTAGCTCATAGAGGTGGAGTCATTTATTTATTTATTTTATTTAGATCCCATGACATGGTACTTCTTGATGCTTTTATATGGCTCCTTAATGGTTCCCTAATACTGTAAATGAATCCTTCTTCAAAATCAACACTCAGTGCATGAGAAACAGAGATAAGATGAGAAAGAGTAATTTTTCTCTCTCTGAACACTCTATAATGGGCGTTGTTGCTTGAATGCAAATGAGGAGAAAAGAGCTGGCCTATAGTAGAGGGTGGGGGCGTGGCCAAACTCTCTGCTCTCGGCTCTGAGCCTCAGCTGATCCATTTCTGTGTTTTTGCACGGGGGGAGAGATTTGAAGCGTTCCATTGAAAAATAAACACATTTCCACAGAAAATAAAATGAAACCACTGCTGTTCAAAGGTCCAGAGGCTCAGATAAAGGACTTCCGAGCCTAGAAACACTCGGACGTGCCTCCAGGCAAATAAAAAAACGCATTTCGCATTGCCTAGCGCATTCGCAGTCCAAACTCTCTGGGCGTGATTTACAGAGACGCTGAGTACAGACAGACGGGGGTGGAACTGCATTTGCATTTCTTTTTTCGATCTGACGTCAACAAGGTGCCTTGTTCAAAATCGCCCGTTTGAGCTCCGATTTTTTGTAACGCAGAAAAGGATCGCAAATGCTCAGTTTAGACATTTCGCAACTTTTAACCATGGGGGGCTAAACAGGGTAGGGGAGCTCACATTAACGTTCAAAAACCTCAGAAAGTGAAAATTTCATGCCATGGGACCTTTAAGAATAGCCAGATATTAAATTTATAGTTGATTAAAATGATAATATATGCTTAGTGACTGTATTATTGAAGCAGCTATACCTGATTTTCACTGTCTTAAAATATGTAAAAACAGTTTATTTGAAATGGTTTGCCTCTGTTTAAACTTCTTCCTAACATTGTAGTCATTCGCCGCAATTTTTTTTCACCATTCACCACAAGTTTTTAAGAGCTTTTCACAGCTTTTAGAGGCCAGAGCAGAGTTTTGCCATCATAGTAAAACTAACAAACATTAGCATGCTAACAGTGCACTTCCTGGTTCTCAGAGGATAAAAGCTTTATTCACTGCAAACAATACACAGCAGCCTCATTTGTACTGTATAGGAGCTGCACATACTATATATCTGTACAAAGTTTTGCTGAGTACAGCCAGTTTAAAGAGTTATGAGTTAGGATTACAGTAGTTACTAAGCTTGAATTCGTAATACATTTGCATTATTATTTAAAGGAAAAGTAACGTTTTTTACAATTTGAGCCTTATTTCGGTAATAAAACAAGTTGTTTTACTCACCCATAGCACTTTGGTGTCATATGGAGCACTTCCAGAGATGTTTTAGATTTGCGGTTAGCCTAGCGCGACTTCTAGCCATAGCTCGGGGCATATAATATATTCCCCGAGCATGTAATATGCCCCGTGCGGGCTCCAAATAACACAAACTTTAGCACTTTTCAAATCATAGAAGCTCGATGTCTTAGCCTACGATTTCTGTGGCCTGTAATCCGAGATTTAGCCATAGTTTCGAGTAGATGAGGAGGCCAGTGCGCATGTGCGGACTGTGCTCTCAGCTCCCGGGACCCAAACATGAAACGCAAAGCTGTAAACTATGGATAAATCTCGGATTACAGGCCACTTTTGATTCAAACAAAATCGTAGACTAAGACATCGAGCTTCTATGATTTGAAAAGTGCTAAAGTTTGTGTTATTTGGAGACCGCACGGGGCATATTACATGCTCGGGGAATATATTATATGCCCCGAGCTATGGCTAGAAGTCGCGCTAGGCTAACCGCAAATCTAAAACATCTCTGGAAGTGCTCCATATGACACCAAAGTGCTATGGGTGAGTAAAACAACTTGTTTTATTACCGAAATAAGGCTCAAATTGTAAAAAAACGTTACTTTTCCTTTAAGTCTTTGTTCGTGCTTTATTAAATGGGCTATATTATGCTATTTTCTGATCTATGTTATAATGTTGTTTCCTTGTCACAAACATTTACATAATTCTTCTTTCAAACAGAAAGAAACACTGTTCCACTTTGTGATGTCGTGGTAATACACGAAGTCCTGCACTGTGTTTTTAAACACCATAGTTCTTCACTAAAATCTTCTCCACTGTAATAAAAGGTAAAAAGGGCTGTTAACTTTAAAACTACCAGTACATGACATCACACGGTGGAACAGAGCATTTGGAGATGTAAACAGACTAATAATAAAGGACTACTTAAACAACTCCGGGTATGTTTTTGATGTGGTAATAACATTCTAACATGAGTTAAAGCTCACAATAATTTGTTTTGTGTAATATAGAACCTTTAAGACTAACTGAGGTGTTGTTATTATAATGTGACACCAATTTTCTTTCTTAAACCACACCACAAACTAATTCAAAATCTATGGGCCTGTCCATCTCAGGAGGGATTCTGCAGAACACCAACCGTGCGTGTCCTGTAAGCAATCAATAAACTCCAGAAATACAGACCCAAGTCAGTGAGGATGTGAGGATGAAGTGAAAAAGACATCCATAGCCACATATTTCAGGGGAAAACATCTCATAAACATTTTTTTCCTATCAGCATCACTTGTCCACATAAAGTGTTCTGACAGATGAGCATGGTGGTTGTGTGTGCGTGTGTGTGTGCGTGCGTGCGTGCGTGCGTGTGTGTGTGTGTGTGTGTGTGCGTGCGTGCGTGCGTGCGTGTGTGTGTGTGTGTGTGTGTGTGAGTGATGGAGAGAGGAGAAGACAGCTAAAAGAGGAAGAGAAGGTTTCTGTCAATATCACTCCCTTCACCAAGTCTCTCACCCTCTGTGGACATGAATTATGAACTTTATTTCTAACGTCAATGACAAAAGAGGGCACCAAAAGTCACACCAGTTTAGTCCAGTGCCATAGTTCAGTGGGAGTGTTATAGGTCTCGACTCACATTAACCTACATCAAAAGTGTCCTTCCCGATTGCTACTGCCAACTGTATTTGGATTGGGAATAAAATCAGCATTTGCATCTTTCCCAGATTTATAACCCAGATGTACTACTGCAATTAACCAACCACTTACTGTAAATGAATTAAAGCCCCAGTGTGTAGGATTCGTGGCGCATAGGTGGATGGTGCTATTGCACTTTCTGTTTTAGCTACGGCAGACCTCGAGGGTCACCTGGGCGCTACTGTATAAATAAAACGCGGTCCCGTTTTGTTTTGTTTTGTTTCCTTTTCTTATGAAAACACACATTCCCGATTATGTACCATGACACTCTACACATCAAATGAAACCTTACAGTCTCCTCTTTTTGACTATGCAATTCATTTCCCTGCAAAACAATCACTCCCCGAGCACATGGGGATTTTATACGGAAAAGCACAAAACGAGGTTAGCTTACCTTAGAATGCTTTGCACAGGTCAAACTCTGTATTTCACCATAAACTTGCTCTCAATTTGTCCGTAAGGATCCAGCGAATAAAATCCAGTAAAACAATTTAGTCCAAAACACGTGTTAGATCCATTACGACGTCTGATCCGGCAGCATGCTTGTGTTGTTTACCCAAAACCACGAGCCTTGCCGAAGGCGGAGCCCAAATGTCCTTCTGCGGCTCTCTTATTCAAAATGGCTGCCTCTGCATGGGGAAGATCCCCCTTTTATGTGACTATATCTAAGTCCAACAGAATACTTTGATTTCATGATGGAAGTGAAAAGGCTTGGAAAACAATGTATTTTTGAATGGGTATCTTCAATTTCAGTAATTAACGGGTAAAAATCTTACACACTGTCCCTTTAAGAAAAGCTAACAACTATATTTTCAACCAGTAAGTCCAATAATTACTTCTATTATTTAGAAATGTTTTGCATATGACCAATGGAAGCTGTAAAAACGAATCTGTCATATCTCATCCCATAGACTGTATAAAAGAGTGCACTGAGGGAGTGTGACCTCACCCATAGCCTTCAGCCCCAGTCAAAGAAAGCTCACCAAGGCTAGCAGTTATGGGAATTTGGAGTTTTATATGCGCCCATGCTCACTTCCTATTTGGAACGTGGCAAAGTTAAGTGTTTTTTGCTATATAAACACATTTGGCTTAATCATTTGCAAAACCATCATAGAATTTTCAGTCTCAAATGTGTACAGTAGATGTTTGTCCGAGAGCGCTCCATCCTTCAGCTGCTCCATCCTTTAGCGGCTCCATCCTCTGCTCCCCCTCTTCCCCTCCCTCCCTCCTCTCTCTCCTCTTTCCAAATCAATCCCTCTCATCTATAATTCAACAGTTTGCCTTCAGCCTTTAAAATATACACCACAGTAACCTCCTCCTCCCTCCTCAAAGTCTCCTCTCTCCTTTCTCCTCTCACCACCTTTGGACGACCACCTCCCTCTCTCTCTTTTTCTCTTTCTCTCCATCCCTCTCTCCCTCTGGCACTTATGTCTCACCACAGGTTTATGGTGAAGGTTACAGACTTGTACTTTGGCCTGATCTGGTTCCTGTAAGTTGAAAAGTTACAACACTCACATTCACTCACATAAAATTTTCAAGGACATGTATTGCTTGCAGAAAGATTACAGTTTTTTTTGTAAAGATGTCCCTAAATGGGTACCCTTAAATCATAGTTTGTTGGTTGCCTTCAATGCGGTGAAATTCAGCCAAAAACCCCACTATAATTAGATTGGTAGGCATCCACACTGCCATCTGGATCCAGGGGAATGTTTTAATATGTTTTGTCCCACCACCAGAGAAGAGCCGGATGTAAGCTCCTACCAAGCTGAACGAACAACTGAGTTATCTATTTGTTTATTTATGCATGTGTATGAAAAGGTTTGTGCTCCACCATTAAAACTGAAAACACTGGTACACAGACTAACCTGGCCCAGAGTGCTCCTTAAATCTAAGTTGTATTTTGTAGGGCTTCTTTCATTAATCTTCCTAAGTTACTTTATTATGACAAACTGCCATGGCGAGATGGGTATATAGAGCTCCCTATGTCTATTTTAGTTGGACAGAAACTGCGTGTCTTGGCCTGAGCAAAACCCAGGGGAGCTGTGACCTGGTTAAATAAAGACAGATGAGCATAACAGACCTTTATATATATTTTAATACAGCTACAATCATCATTCTGACACAATGTCTTTTAAATCGCTGCTCAAACCTCTGATCCGATTAGCATGATGCTTTGCCACATACCGACAGTCCCAGCGTGTATTGATTCTGGTCAGTGATGGACCGACTGTACATACATAATGATTCTGTGTAGCTGTTAGCCGCGTCACTAACTGACATTAGTGTCAATGCTACAAGTTAGCGTTGATGTAGCGTCACTCAGGTCGGCGCTAGCAGACCTCATGCACAGTGGCCATCAGTGCTCTGTCATTTAAATATGCAGCGATGACAACAAGCTCCGCATTAATAGTAATGATAGCAATATGAAGCTAAGGCCTCATCATCATCACCATTAGCATATCTCTGGGGACGTGACGCGTGATTGACAGCTAGCTGCCTGTTTTTGGGCTGCAGCTCAGCTATCAATTACCTCCGTGCATATCAACCATCATTATGTAAAATACGTGCACTCGGCTCAGCTCCCTTCTCTTAAGTCGTCTTCCTCGCATAAGTCTGTGCCTCCTCTTCCTCGCAGTGTCTTTTTTCCTTTTCTTTGACTCTTCCTCATCTGTTCTTCAGGACCACTCTCCCCCTGCTCTCACTCTTTCTCCTCAGCATGTCCCGATTGTTCTTGCTGATCGCTCGTCTCCGGCGCTGACAGCTCTGTGTTGGACATGTTTCCAAGTCTGTGTATGCAAATGTCATGTTTCTGCTGCCAAACTATGGTCTGTCTGTATCTGTGTATCTGTGTATCTGTGTACATGCAGTGAAAGTTTGCTCAATTTGAATCCCGCAACACACACGAAGATTGTTAGGGCACTTGGAGCACAAACACTAGTGTTGACATTGTTCAACTGAGGGCTCTGACAATTAGGAACTGCACAATGTTTAGGCAGCCATACATAATACTTACTGCAAGTTTGACATGTCAAAACTATTGGAAAGGTAACCACAATGTTTGTAACTGTTGACAAGAAAGATGCTTGAAATTATTTTTAATCTGGCCTCTGTAAAATAAACAACACATGTTTGGCTTGACTTTCAATTTTAAGTCAAACATTTGATCACTACTCAGGATTTCCAGTGTTTTGTTCATCACCTATTCCTAAATTACCTATTCCTATATATTAAAAATATAAATTCCATTAAAGCCCCAGTGTGTAGGATTCGTGGCGCATAAGTGGATGGTGCTATTGCACTTTCTGTTTTAGCTACGGCAGACCTCGAGGGTCACCCGGGCGCTACTGTATAAATAAAACGCGGTCCTGTTTTTTTTTTTTTTCTTTTCTCATGAAAACACACATTCCCGATCATGTACCATGACACTCTACACATCAAATGAAACCTTACAGTCTCCTCTTTTTGACTATGCAATTCATTTCCCTGCACAACAAACACTCCCTGAGCACATGGGGCTTTTATACGGAAAAGCACAAAACAAGGTTAGCTTACCTTAGAATGCTTTGCACAGGTCAAACTCTGTATTTCACCATAAACTTGCTCTCAATTTGTCCGTAAGGATCCAGCGAATAAAATCCAGTAAAACAATTTAGTCCAAAACACGTGTTAGATCCATTACGACGTCTGATCCGGCAGCATGCTTGTCGTTGTTTATCCAAAACCACGAACCTTGCCGAAGGCGAAGGCGGAGCCCAAATGTAATTCTGCGGCTCTCGTATTCAAAATGGCTGCCTCTGCATGGGGAAGATCCCCCTTTTATGTGACTATATCTAAGTCCAAAAGAATACTTTGATTTCATGATGGAAGTGAAAAGGCTTGGAAAACATTTTTATAGTATTTTTGAATGGGTATCTTCAATTTCAGTATTTAACGGGTAAAAATCTTACACACTGTCCCTTTAAAAAAATATTTCTTAAAAAAAAAAAAACTCAAAGGGGGGGGAACTAATCAGTAGCTGATTTTGTCCCTTTTTCTTGGTACTTGTCATACCATAAGTCTGTAGGCCTACTACTTTTTAGCCCTATTTATGTCACATCAGTATAGTACACTATTAGACACTGTATGAACCATATAACAGACACACAGACAACAAGCATTTCCCTGACAGGAAGCAATAGATAGCACATTATTATTGCAATAGTAGCCTGATGCTGGGCGTAAGAGTATTTAAAAGTCCAGTTTTTCCCTGTGTTGAAGTCTTTGGCTGGAGCACAGTGGTATCTGATGTCATCACATTAAACACAATAACAAGCTCTTGCAGTAAACAGGAAACAGGAAGTAGATCTGCAGCAGATTAACAGGAAAACATATACGGGGAGTGGATGTTTGCACTGCAAGATGAGATGGGGTACAGTGTGAAAGAATGCACAATACAACTTTCATTTGAGCTGGAATTTGAATTCTACCCTTTTAAAGATTATTAGAACACATGACCTAGACTTACTTAAGAAGTTGTATTAACATCGCTGTAAACATCATCGCAAAAAAAACCCTGCGCAATCTGCACTTCTGATGGATAGTTTCACATCACACTAGTCACAGCTATTTTTTATATTTTACTTGTGTACCAAAATGACTATGCAGTGCTGCCGAATCCTACATGTATCACTGATGAAGAAAATAAAAAGTACAGAGCAGTGGTGGTAAAAAGAGTAAAAAAAAAAGTAAAATGGCATGCACACATCACTCCAGATAACTTTGGGTGATTAAATGATGAGAGGAAACAACTGTAACAGCTCTGAAAAGTGAATTTTGTACAATAGGTCTGCTCTAAGACACTCTGGACTCTGAAAAATGTTATGCATTCATGTGAAGAAGATTAACTTAAAATCCCAAATCATCTTTAGATCAACACTGAAGAAATAAATTGGAAAAGCTTACATTCATTTAAAGCCATCATATTAGTTTTTCAGTGTACTGTACAAAATATTGCCAAAGTACAGACATTTCAAAGTGATAATAGTATAAAATAAAGGAATAAAATCATAGTATAGTGTATTCTCACAATTTTAATGTAGCTCAGTACTCTCTAAAACTATTCAGGATACCAATACATTTTTTTTCCAATTCTAATACAGTGGTACCTCACCTTACGAAATTAATTCGTTCCAGAAGTGGTTTCGTAATTTGATTTTTTTCGTCAATGGAAAAGGCCTGATTCGTTCCAAGTTTTTTTTTTTTTTATAGTGTAACTTTGTGTTCTGCGTCCTGATTGGCTAAGAGACTGTAGAGCCAGGACTAAACGTGGAATAAACCAGGTCTAGACCAGAACTAAACCAGGTCTAGACCATTTCTAAATCAGGTCTAAACCTGGACTGGACCTGGACTAAACCAGGATTAAACCACCACGTGCCGCTCTTTGCTGGTTTCGTGCGGCTGGTTTGTGGCTCGGGCTCCAGAGGACGCAGTCCGGGCGCCGCGGTTCTATCTCTTGCTCGCAGACCCGGTGCCGGTCGTGCAGACCAGGACTAGCGGTGCTCCTCGCGCGGCGCAGTGAGGTGAGGTGCTCCTCGCGCGGCGTGGGGCTTCCGGAGCCGTGTCTCCCCGCACGCTTCACTATTTAATACATTTTGTTGAAAATGTATGAAAGTTTGAGTGGTTAAACGAGAGAGAAATGTGAGAAAAGTTTAATTCCAGTCTGAGAAAAGTGTATAATGTGTGTGGTGAGGCATTTAGAGCCTTAAAACATGTAGAATAATTGTAAAATATGTCCTACTTCGGGGATTTCTCTTGTTGCGGGTTATTTCTGGAACCTAGCCCCCGTGTGTGTTGATAAAGTGTATTTACGTTTCGGGGCGTGCATCTGAGCGCGCATTATTTGAATTTTTGAGATTTCACGTTTCGTAACTTGAATTTTCTTTCACATCTAGAGACCAAAATTTAACGTGAACGCGTTTCGTAACTTGGAATTTTCGTTTGTTGGGTCTTTCGTAAGGTGAGGTACCACTGTATCTGCCCAGATGAGTTTCAAGTATTTGATTTGATTCATACAACAGAATCTTATTACAAAAGCAAAATTCTCTTTATACAGTATTAAAGCATTCCAACTTCACATGATTTTTTGAGGCTGAATTATTAGCAGAGATTTAGCTCGAGTCGACAGGAGGGGGCCCGCAGTTTGCCAGGCGGGCTCACACACATTGCCAAAGCCCTGTATCTGTCAGAGCAGCAGCAGGTGAAGTTACAGCACGTGGAGATGGAGAGAGAATCACTCATGGGTTGTTCAGTTTGTCGCTGCTAACTGCCTCCACCTGTCACCGCGGCAACCCTCCTCTACTGTACTGTACATGTGTGTTTTGTCGTCTTTTTTTCTCTCTCTCTCTCTAGCTTGCATTGTTATTCTTGGCTCAGTCAAAATGCGAGTCTTTAGGGAATAAAACGGACATAGACATTCAGAGTTCTGTTTTTTTTTTTTTTTTTTAACAAAGCTGGAATTCCCCTGGATGTCACCCTTGGCCTGTTGGCATTGTAGCTCTTTAAATGACAAGCGAGTGGTCGGACAAACTCCCACAATCTCCTCTCCCCTTGTCCACTATTTGTGCCCTGGATCTGTGCTCCTGTCTACTCGGCAGTTCTCTCTTTCTCTCTCTCTCTCCCTCTCTCTTTATCTCTCTCTCTCTCCTTTCTCTATCTCTCTCTCTCCTCCTCTCTCGCTCCTGCCCTCTCTCTCTGCATCCATCTTACTCTCTCTCTCACTTCACCCTCCTTCTCTCTCTCTGTATTTCTCTTCCTCTCTCTCACTCCTTTCTCTCTCTCTCTCTCTCCCCTCCTTTATCTCTCTCCCGCCTCCTCTCTCGCTCCTGCTCTCTCTCTCTCTGCTCTGCATCCATCTTACTCTCTCTCTCCCTTCACCCTCCTTCTCTCTCTCTGTATTTCTCTTCCTCTCTCTCACTCCTTTCTCTCTCTCTCTCTCTCTCTCTCTCTCCCACCTCCTCTCTCGCTCCTGCCCTCTCTCTCTGCTCTGCAGCCATCTTTCTGTTCCTCTCTCTCACTCCTTTCTCTATTTCTCTCCTCCTGTCTTGCTCTTCCTCCCTCCTGCCCCCTCTCTCTGCGTCTCTCTCTCCTTGTCTGTCTGTCTGCCTCTCCGGCTAACTCTCTCTCCCCTTCTCTCTCTCTCCACCCACCGTCTCCCTTGCTCTCTCCCTCTCCATGCCCCCATCTCTCTTCTTCTCCCTCTTTTTGCTTGTCTTTCCCTCCCTTTAGCTCTCTCTCCCCTTCCCTCTCCCTCGCTCTCCCCCTCTTCTTCTCTCCTTCTTACTCTCTTTCTGTCTGTCTCTCCCTATACCTCTCTCTCCCCTTCTCTCACTCTCTCTCTCTCTCCTTCTATGTCACTTTCTGTCTTTCTCTTCAGGTCTGCGTTAGTCCTATATATTAAATATTAATGCCAGTTGTGCTCTGAGCCATAATTGCCATCTCAGCCCCTGAATAATGGATGTAACTGTGCTGTTCACTACCACACAGGGCTAACAGGCTAAAGAAAACACTATCCAGAGGTGCTGCCTTGGTCCGGTCCAGCCAAACTCTCCATGGCAACGTTTAAACTGCTGAAAACTGCCTAATTAACTACAGATACAAATTTGAATCACGTCCACCATATGTATGTAACAATCTGTTTGTATAATCTCAAATTTATAGTTGCAGCCCTGTTTTTAAATACTCCCAGGACTTACTTTTTTATTAGTTTTATTTTATTAGTTACATAGTTAGTTTAGTTTTAGTTTAGCATTATATTTTTATTAATGAGTTAAGGATTCTCTTGTACTTGTATTGACCTGCACTGTTGTGGTGTTTAGTGTCTGGTGCACTGCAGTGAGTCGTGACTGTACTTTTTAAACATATTTTTAGTTGTTTGGCAAAAGGTTTTCCAAATAAATTATTACCAAGGTCTGCATTTTGGGACTTTTTTTTTTTTTGGAAGACAGCCATCACTAAAAGAAGTAGTTTAGCAGCTGAACTGGCAGTCGTCACCCACAACAAAAGTTTACTCCTGTCGTGCAGATGTGGTTTTAATAATCATAATAATAATGCATTTTATTTAAAAGCGCCTTTCAGAACACCCAAGGACACTGCACAAATTTTAGTTCAATTTTAGTTCATTTGGTATTAAGTAATACTGTTAATGTATTCAAAAGCACCATTCAGTCTTGTCAATATGCCAATGTAAATATACGGTATATTTGAAATTACAAATTGATTTAAATGCACATTTTGTTTAGCTTGTATTGGCTGTAATTCACATCTGTGTGTTCATTTTGACTCTGATTTTGACACACTCACATCTACATTTACAAAGACACATTAGAACTATAGATGGGCCCTGGCTGAATGAGAAATTATTATAAAAAACATACTTACTTTCTAATACCATGAAAATATGCAGAGACCATTTTCTATAATCTGTTACAGGTGGTACAACGTTCTGTGTTTTGCTGAAAAATTTCCTATGCTTACACTAAAATCTACCACATATTTGTTCTGAATAAAATAAATCTGTCTTGCACAATACATTCACTGCTTAATTACAGGAGATCCAGCACTCTCCTCCTCTCTCCTCCTTACTGCTCCTCCTCTCTCCTCCTCTCTCACCCTCTCTTCCTTACTGCTTGCCCCTCCTCCTTTCTGCTCCTCCTTTCTCCCCCTCTCTCCTCCTTACTGCTCCTCTGTGCTCCTCCACTCTCCTCCCCTCTCCCCCTCTCTCCTTCTTCCTCCTCCTGCTCGTGTGCCATTGGCCCTGTGTCTATGTGTGTTCACAGCATTAGGGGCGGCTGTTAGGTCAGTGCTAAAGTGCGGCGCTCACAATATAGCAAAGGTCAACGGCACTGTTATCACTTGAACATGATCGGATGAGCGGGGAGGTGGGTGGCGGGGTGGTGAGATAGCGCACCCCCTCATAATACCACCTTAAATCTGACTCTTATAATTGCCCTGTTTAATTGGAGGCCTCTTAACGACTACTGAAGGCGCGGGCCAATCAATTCACATGGAGATGGTGTGGATGTGTGTAGCTGGAGGGGGGGGCTCTGTAGTGTGGTGGATTAGGCCAGCTGGGGTCAAGTGAAGGGGGAAGAGCGGTATCACTGCATTAAAATGTTGAATATATTCTGTTACCGTTAGCAATCGATGAAGGCAAGCGCTCTCCTAGGACTCAAAATATGGGAAATAATTGTTAGCGAAATGCCCAGATCATGAAATGTTAAGTGACAGATCAGGATTTTTAATAATTCAGATCATAAATAATAATATTTTCTTAATTATTTTCTTATGGGCTGTTTTATTGCACTTTAGACAAACAATGATTTTTCTCTTCATAACCCAATTTATTTATTTTTCTATCGAGATTATGTATTTTTTGACTGGCAAATCTAGAATTATATCTCTGCATTTTATATACAGATAAGAGAACCTTTATTTCTCACAATGGGGGAATTCCAGTGTTGCAACGCACAGTTTAAGAACAACAAGAGAATGGAAATAGACACTCAAAAATCTAGATAAATAAATATTAGAAAATCAACTTAAACACTACTGTGGGATGGACATGCCCTCTATCTCCTCTCAAGTTCAACCAAAGTGATGTTACTATCAGATTTGTTTCTTTAGTGACTTTAGTAACTGAGATTTGTGCTTCACTCACTGATTCTGCACCCTTCTTAATGTGCATCGCCTCTTATGTATTAAGAAGTCTATTTTCAAGGCTATCATTTCATAGTGCACATTACTTATTCACCCGTGCAACACAGAAAAGCAGCAGTAGATTTCTGCAGACCGCTGGAACCTGTCCAAGCATTAAAACGACTAATAGACACTCACTACGTCGTTGAAATATTCAGTGGCGGTCCGGTTCATCATTTTATATGCAAACACACTCACAGTTGTATTTGGATCTTTAACATCTTCCTCTTTTCTGTTGCAGATGAGTAAGTGTATAAAACTGCAGCAGCTCTTTTACCATAGCCGTACTAGCACTTATGTTAACGCTATGCTAGTGTTGTGAGGAGGGCTAGACAGTGCAAGGTCACTGGGGGTCACCGTGGCTGTCCTGCGCTCTGATAGGCTGTCACCCGGGGGTCAAGGGTCAGCGTAATTAGGCATGCGGACTCTCCCGGCGTCGGTGTACTAACGAAGCCAGAGCTCGTTAATGCATGAGTTTTACATTGCGACCTGCCACTGCTCACACACTATTATAGGAGATACAAGCTGTAGCACAGGGCTTTGTTCTGGTCCGGAGTATAGGGCTGTCAGATAAAACAGCGGGGCAGTCAAGGAAGAATTATTGAGAAAGTTTGTTTTCACTTATTTTTCCTCTCATTTATGTAAACAATGGGACTTTAAAGAAAACTTTGACATGCCAGTAAACTTTAAAACAGGCCAATTATGGTGATGGGGATCATTGAAAAAGTACAGTTCATAATGTTCTTGGACTTACTTAGGTATGGACAACTCCCTCGTGTCCATTAAGTATTAAACTTATCTTGAATTATTTTTATCTTGAAAGTAATTGTACTCTTGAACTTCAGATTGAAAACTCTATGATATATTGTTCACTAATATAACAAACTCTCTTCAGTAAGGCTGCAAAGTTATTTTTATTTTTTATTTTTTCTGATTTGGATAACTAAGTTTGTCCAACTCTAAACAAGTGGTGTCTTTTATGTTGCAGCCTGAACAGCAGCCGTCCATCACCTCCCATTGTGCCACTGGTTTTATACTGTTGTTAATTTAAACTGGGCACATGTGGCAGTGTGCCGGGCGATGCCAGGACAAGCAGCTGCTCACACCAAAACACAACCTGTGCAACCTGTTTGTTCACTGTCTGCTCCATCTGCGACTTCACTGAGCACGATTTATATGGGCTAATATACAGGCAGGACATATGCTCCCGTGTCACTCACTGGGTTTGGTAGTTTGGTCTCCTCTATTTGTGTTAATATATTCACACAACAGAATGAACGTGGTTATTATAGAAATGGTCCAAAAAATGACAAATATAAATACAACAAACAAAAAAAATGGTTGAATTCAAAATTATTTTTTGAGCGTTTTACTGTTACAGGGCTCTCAAGTTTTGAGTGGGGTCGTGCGTGAGACTGCGTAATTTCCAAATGTGTCAATTTAAACAGGAAATATCCGTTATTGGCTACAGCTGTAGGCCAAATATCGGATACCTATTGATTACAAAAATTCATCTACATAGAATACCAAGACTAAGCCAGGACTAAACCAAGACTAAACCAGGACTAAACAAAGACTAAACCAAGACTAAACCAAGACTAAACCAGGACTAAACCAAACCAAGACTAAACCAGGACTAGACCAAGACTAAACCAGGACTAAACAAGGACTAAACCAGGACTAAACCAAACCAAGACTAAACCAGGACTAGACCAAGACTAAACCAGGACTAAACCAAGACTAAACCAGGACTAAACCAAACCAAGACTAAACCAGGACTAGACCAAGACTAAACCAGGACTAAACAAGGACTAAACCAGGACTAAACCAAACCAAGACTAAACCAGGACTAGACCAAGACTAAACCAGGACTAAACCAAGACTAAACCAGGACTAAACCAAACCAAGACTAAACCAGGATTAGACCAAGACTAAACCAGGACTAAACAAGGACTAGACCAAACCAAGACTAAACCAGGACTAGACCAAGACTAAACCAGGACTAAACAAGGACTAGACCAAACCAAGACTAAACCAGGACTAAACCAAGACTAAACCAGGACTAGACCAAACCAAGACTAAACCAGGACTAGACCAAGACTAAACCAGGACTAAACAAGGACTAGATCAGGACCAAACCAGGACCGGTCCGGGGAGTGACTCACCTGTTCGGAGCTGCAGGTCGCTCCGTGTGTCCGCAGCACAGCCGGTACAGTACACCGGGCTCCAAGCGCCTTTCCCGGCTCACCGCGGGCTGAGGGTCCGCTGACAGACCGGGGGAGAGGAGGAGACAGCGGGGGAGACAGAGGAGGAGACACAGGGACACCCGCTAACTGAGATTTTTTTTCCGGGGAGCGGGGCGAGGAGGAGATGGGGGGGAGTTTTTTTCGCTGAAAACGCGCGGTGCCTGCATAAACTGAGCCACACAGACCGATTTTCTGGGCACCAAAACAAAACAAACACACACAAAAATCAGCGTGAGAAATGCCATGTGTGGCGTGTGAGCGTGTGAACACGTCGAATTGCGTGTGTCACACTCTCAATGCGTGAGACTTGAGAGCCCTGACTTTTATAATGTTGGTCCCTTATCCGAAACATGCCTGGAGAAGTTTTTTATGTCATCCATGCATGTTTCAGTAGTTTAGTTTACTTTAGTGATCTGTAAGATTCTGTACAATGCTCAGCCCATAGGCCTACATCATCCATTGTCCCACACAACAATTCTTCATAAATATATAAACAACAAAACAAAAAAGGGGTTGTCAAAAATGAAAGTGAAACCTATAAAACATGTGAATACATTGTTTTTTGGCAAATATAGCATGTTCAAAACAATAAAAGGAAACATGGTGATCTAAATATGTTACTACTTAGCAGTTAATTCTCTTTAGTAAAATACCCTCTCTTTAATTAACACAATAATTCACCTTAAATTGTGTATGTTTTTTTCCAGATTCTTCCTCAAGTTCTTCCTCAAATGCAACCAGAACTGTCTAAAGAATGCAGGAAATCCACGGGACATGAGGAGATTCCAGGTACTAACATTTACTGTACAAAGACACATCCTGATACTAGTTAATTAGTATATACAACTTGTGAGAATAATTGTATAATTTTTTGCTTACATTTTAACCAACCAAGTGGACAAAACAACAAACATATAAAACATGTCTTGTCACGGTTGTGAATGAGATTTAGTGCATTGCAATCTTTATTATTTCCTTATCAGCCCCGGCCAACACAATCAGGAAGACAGCTCTTGAGTTAGAGTGGACAGTGTGGAGATACCGATTCTGATTTATTACCCCTCCACGTGCGCTTTTGTCTCTGCTCGACCCTATCTACCACAATAGCCCTCCATGTGTGTAGAATGTGTGTGCGTTTCAGCTCATATTTGATTGGACATGGGTAAGAGAGTCGTTCAGTGGCCGGTGTGACAGTATCTGCGCCTCTAATTGTGCGGCTCTATTGTAGTGGAACCACCGGAAGACAGCTCTTTTTCCCTGGGAGATAATTAAGGGGCGGACCCATCAGGAACTATTGAACGGAGGAGGACAGACGCAACACATACATACACTTAACGGGCTAAGGGCCTAATGTGGGCACAGTGTGTTGGTAATAACCGCGATAACAGCGTACACTTAAGGAGATTTTCACACTTTTGTGGTTTCTACTCGTCACGCAATGATCTGCAGACCCCAAAATCTTTAATGCCTCATTTTCTCCTGCACTTTATCCACTTTAGCATACTCACTTTTGAAAATATTATGGTATAAGCGAGTCCACATGTTCACACACTTAAGCAGTAAAGTCTTTTTCTTTGAATGTTTCACTTTATTAAGACGTATAAACAAAGGGTTGTGCCACTTAATTAACTATAGTTGATTAAAAGGGAAGGTAATATAAGGGAAAAATTTTACCATGGCTATTGTTCTAAGAGAAAATGACTTGCTGCTTAAGAGACCCTTGTATGTGTTTTATGCATCAATATGGATTTACAAAAATCACATTTACTCACTTTCATTTTCTCATTCAACGCAAATAAAAATGTCTACCAATATTAATTTTCTGAACATAAACAATACAGATATTTAACAAATAGTCTAATTTATTCCTAAATCTGCCCCAAACCGGTGGATTGGCTGTAGACGTTTCAGTTGAAGAGATCCAAGCTGATCACTGATTATTTAAAATGAACTTGAACTGATCACAATTACAATTTGATCCTTTATATATTGAGCTGTTTGCAAAGGAAACTATGTTATGATATTTGCTAATTGTCATTTTGTATATGATTAATCTGTTGTCCTAAAAACATTTTCATTGCATATGTGTATCTATGGTCCTCTCTTGTCCCTGAATCCAGTGTTGTTGCTTGGGGAACTCATCTAAGATCTAACCACTGTTTGTCTATCTTCCCTCAGGTGGTGGTGTCAACTACAGTGAGCGTGGAGGGACATGTGCTGGCCGTCTCCGACAACATGTTCGTCCATAACAACTCCAAACATGGCCGCCGTGCCCGCAGACTGGACCCTGTGGAGGGGACGCCGTCGTACCTTGAGCACGGTACTTTGTCTACTGTGTGTGAAAGTGTATGTTTGTGAGTGTGTGTGTGAGAGTGTGTGTGTGTGAGAGTGTGTGTGTGAGAGTGTACGTGTGAGTGTGAGTGAAAGGGGCTGTTAGCAGCATGGGCGGCAGATGGCTGATGGCTTAATCCTATCAGGTGATTTCTGCCCCTCCATCTGGTTAATCCCACACAGCACACACACCCAAAACAAAAGTGTGTGTGTGGAATATTACTATCATTAAGAATTTTTTGTGAAACAGACAGAGCAGGCCCACAGGAACACTTGTGATGTGTGGGCTAAATAGCTCTATACTATAAAAGAAGCTTTCTAACAGATGTGTTACCATTACACGCGTAGGGTTAAACCAGAACTAAACCGAGACTACAGCAGGATAGAGTCAGGACTGAACCAAAAACAATTCCATCAAAAAATAGTTATAACCACATCCCAGGAAATTTAAAAAAGGTTCAATAACAACAAATAAAGTGAGGAGTGTAAGTAAAGAGCGGTGAGTGAGAATTCTGATAACAATATTCTGACAGTATAACAGAAATCCCTTAATGTGTAAATTGAGGTTTAAGTATCAAGTTTTTTTTTCTTTTTTTTTTCAGCATTTTTTTTTTACATTTTGCCCCCACCTTTAATTGTAATAAACTATTATTTCTTTCTTTTTTTTCATGTGATTGAATGAACACATTTCATCGTTAGTGTAAAAGCTATATTACATTATTTAAAATACTGGTGATTATCAATATATTGGTATTATTTTGGTGTGAGATAAGTTCAGTGTGACCTTAACTACAACTTCACATCAATTTGTGAGCCTTGCTATAGATTTTAAAAATATTGAAATTGGTATTGACCATTGGTAACAACTGAAAAACATCAATACTGAACCATTTAAAATCCTTTTTGAGCCCTGTATGATGACACAGGTGCTGTATAATGTGTTAGCATAATAAAACACATGTACTTAATATGGTTTTTGCTTGGTGAGGACAGATCTATGACCTGGAAAATGGCCATATACACTGAGGGTGTAGCATGAATATATTGAGTGAAAGTGTGACACTGATCCAAAACAGATTTCCTCTGCCTTTGGGAAGTCATAACAACAGCGACAGTGCCAAACGTTACAAGGAAAATGACATCATCTCAGTCCATTCATACTTCAGCACTTTAACATGGGAAGCCTTATGGTTTTACATCCATTCAATACTTCTTATGACCGCTCCCAAGTGACTAAAGTCTATCCCAGCTGCTTTGGGTGTGAGGCAGGTACTCCCTGGTGAAACTAATTGTAGGGTGTAACACAAACAGATGTCACCAACATGGCATGGCTCACATTAAATATTGTGGACCGTGTCCACCGTCTGCTTGTCTCCATGGAGATATTGTTGCTTTTCTGCTGGTATTAAACATATCTAGAGTATGTTGCATTTCAGCAACTACGGATGTTTTTATTTCTCAAAAATATGAAAATGTTGCATTGTTTCTATGAGCAAGGTTGCCTCTCCACAGATCTGACCTATAACCTGGCCTGGTAACTCCATGGAGATACATTTTTTTTTTATCTCCATGGAGATCACACTGTGGAACAATAATTACAATCATGAAGACAAGCAGGTGACAAACCCTCCCACCAGAGAAGTTACACTGTGCACCTAAGTTTAGTTCAAATTACTAGTTTTGTTAATAATTGTGATGTGGTTACCCTGAAAACATCAAAACACAATCACATTTTAAACATGAATAATTATGAATAAGCCAGTAAGCATAATAACAGTATATCTTGTTTTCTCAAGGAGCAGCTCCCTGTATCAAAGCCATTAGTCCCAGTGAGGGCTGGACCACAGGGGGCGCTACAGTCATCATCATCGGGGACAACTTTTTTGACGGGCTGCAGGTGATCTTTGGGACCATGCTGGTGTGGAGTGAGGTGGGTTCTTCTTGTGTGTTATTCCAGCCTCTTGTGGTGTTTATGTCCTTGGTGCTCTGGAAGTAACTCAATACCAAAACACACTTCTCGTGCTCTCTTAGCTGTGCGCGATCCTTAGAGTGTGCAGTGTTAGCGGTTCATGTTTATCTAAAGCCTCTTTCACACATGCTACTCTCTGCTCACTCTGCACTAGGCCTCTCTCAAGGTCCTGCATGTGTTAGAACTAGTCTCTAAATTTTTAAAGTACTTTTTTTTTAACTTGAACTACTGTATATCCTGTTCTTTTCACTGTATCTCTGTGAAGTTCTTGTTGAAAAGTAGTAAAAGCAGCAAGTACTCAAGTCAAATGTGCAACTGACTGTATGTCTGCCATAGTGCAATTTTATTATTGTTTCAAATCTGTTCTCTCAATGGCTAAAGAGTCTGGCCTCTGGTCATGCCCTCAGCGTGACATCAAGTTCTTACTCCAGCATTATGTTGGAATGTCTCTCCCCATTCATCAACCCACTTCGTGCTGTTAATTGTCCTGTCCATTGAAGCCCCCTGACCAAAATGTACAATATATATTACTGTATGTTTGTCCTCTTATACTACTACATGCATCTATGTAGTGGTCATATGATATAGTAGCTGTTCTTTGGTTTGTATAAGCTTCATAGTATAGGACAGATGTACTGTAATGGTGAAATGGGAGAGAAGTGTAGAGAGAGCCAAATGATCAGAGCCAGGAATCAATTTCTGGTACAGTACCTACTGTATGTGTGGTACAGTCTATACCCTCTTCCACTGTTCAGCTCTGTCCTGGGCTCATTTAAACCAGAAAGAAAATGCCTGATTTGAAAATATATAAAGTGAATATTATAAACTACAACTATCATAAACATGCAAACCCCATCTCTTGTACACTCTACACTCTCTCTCTGCATTCGCAACTTTCCCAGATGTGACTCTCCGGAGACCTCCCAAAGTGCATGTGTGAAAGACGCTTAAATTTACCCCACTAATGCCTTATTACCCACAGTCCTTTGCTGCGATCCCATCAGTAGATCAACGATAGCCATCTTTTCGAATGCCCACACAGCGCTGTATCCTGCTCCTCTCCCCCCCGCGCCCCTCTCAGCCGCTGTTTATTTGTCTCTGAGTGGCTGTGGCTCTGGTCCAACTATAACACAGGGCTAGTGAGTGTGGGGCGTAGGTGCTGGCTCATACCTGGCCTGTGCAGTTTGTTTACCATGTTGAGAGGCACACTTACAGTCACTCTCATGTACACAGAATTGCTCAGACCCACACAGCTCAATGGGTGGCTCAACACGTGGATCCTAGCCAACCAAACATTTCATTTAGCCTCATTATTATTGAGTGTGAAGAGAGATAAATGTTGGCTGGGAAATTGGTGAAAGTGATTTTATGTTTGGCAGCTACAGCGGGTCTGGGATTGTCAGAGTTTGAGAACTGTCTCAGTGATAAAACAAGGTAAATCAGGACTAGAAATGTCAAGGTTATTTGGTTAATTGATAATACATGATTAAGTAATTTAGGTTACAATGTTAAAAGTGCATTGTGTAAATTTTCTGGTGGAGGGCCTATCAAATGCTTTTCTGCATGGATAAGTTATTGGTGCGTCTGGAATGTTTCACAGTATGAGATTAGACCAAATCAGACCAAGTTACGGGCCAGATCTGTCGAGAGGTGACCCTGCGTCAGAATGTCTGTTTTTTAGATATTTTTGAGCTATAAAACCACCTATAATTGAATAAATGTAAATTAGAACTGTTTAATGTCATACTGTGGAACATTCCAGGCAAAGCAATAACATCTCCATGGAGAAAAACATTTGACGGACCCTCCACCACAAAAGCTACACAATACACATTTAACTTAAGAAAAAAAAGCCTCATTTAAAGGAAAAGTGACGTTTTTTTTTTACAATCTGTGCCTTCTTTCGGCAATAAAACAAGTAGTTTTACTCACCCATAGCAGTTTGGTGTCAATTGGAGCAGTATTGCAGAACTTATGTTGAGCCGTTCTGTTCTACTAATGATCCCGTATCCGTTAGCGTGAGTGCTCAGGGCACTGCTTTGCGCTCTCCAAATAACACAAACTTTAGCACTTTTCAAATCACAGAAGATCGCTGTGTCAGGGTAGACTTTTATTAGATTCCAAAACGTCCTGAAACCCGATATCGCAACAGAAAAGTAAAGTTCAGAGCGGTGTTAGCTTCTTTCGGACTAGCAGTGTTTACAAAACAGCTGAGTTCACGCATGCGCACTGTCTTCTCTGATGACGTCATCAAATGAAACTATAGCTGGATATCGGGTTTCAGGCCGTTTTGGAATCTACTAAAAGTCTACCCTGACACAGCGATCTTCTGTGATTTGAAAAGTGCTAAAGTTTGTGTTATTTGGAGAGCGCAAAGTAATGCCCCGAGCACTCACGCTAACGGATACGGGATCATTCGTAGAACAGAACGGCTCAACATAAGTTCTGCGATACTGCTCCAATTGACACCAAACTGCTATGGGTGAGTAAAACTACTTGTTTTATTGCCGAAAGAAGGCTCAGATTGTAAAAAAAAACGTTACTTTTCCTTTAAGTCACTCAAATTCAGTCTTATACCATGAAGAAAATCTAACCTAAATGTAAAGTACGTTTTTATCTAACTGTTTGTGTCATGTTAACTTTATCATTCATAAAGCTGGTCCCATACTAAACCAATAGTTATGTATAAGACAAATCAAATCAAAATGAAGGATTTTTACACATTGTGATGATGTACAATAATTAGAAAGTAACTTCATCACTAACAAGAATACATTAAATTACTACCTAAACAAAATTATTAATACCTAATACACTTTTTGAATAGATTCCTACTGCAAGCACTGTATACTTGTGTTATGTCCTTGGGCTACACACTTTATCCAACTGTTACTGAGACCACTGGCTTAGTATGAGTGCCACTTCTTTGTCCATCTGTCCCAGGGCAGCCCCATGGGATAAAGCTTACCGTCACCACTGTGTAGACTGAATATAGAATGAAATAATGGGGAGTTCTCATACTAGAACCACATTTAATATCTTTTTAATATCTTACAAGTTATTTCATATGTGGGACAAAGTAGTTTTAGGACAGGCCAAATCTGCAGCATTAAATATTTATCGCCTTGTTCAGATCAATAGATGAATCAATGTTCTCTTTGTACTAGGTCTAAGGCACATATTGGATTGTAGTTAAAGTAGTGCATGATTTCTGGTGTAGGGTCATGTCATTTAACCATCCCACATTCTGTTCACAGAGTTTATTTGTCCCCACAGGGCAATTAGCTCAAGAGCAGCGAGAGCCCAGATAAAGCATGGGACACTTGAGAATACAAGTTAGATACAACACAAAGTGCCTCTGATAAAATGAACAGTAAAAGCAGTAGTACTCCTTTTTCATCTTATAATTTAATTGAATCCGCCATATTTTACTGTGGCACACTTTTGACATTAAAGAGGGGCCATTTACTTCTATGGGGTAATTAACTGCTAACACATAACATATTTAGATCACCATGTTATTTGTATTGCTTTGAAAATGCTAAATTTGCTGAAAACAATGTATTAAAATCTTTTTTAAGTTTCACATTTTTTACGCTCTTGAGTCCCCCGTCCCTTTGCTCCCCTATGCTAAGTTACTCCCCCCTTCAGTACGTGCATCAAGCTGTTGAAATCTGTACACAGTAGATTTGTCAAAGTGTCAAGTGCAGTTTTGCATCATGTTTTTGATTATTTATGGAGAATTGTCATGTGAGAGCATGGGTGACGTAGGCTTGTGGGGAAGGAGGGTTCAATTAGAGTCCTGGAGAGATCACTAAGTTACTGAAACATACATGTTTTAATGAGGGTAAGTTAGGCTCCAAAAAATTGATTATTCATTATGCCGTCTTTAATTGAAGTATATGTGTTAGTTTTAAAGATCCCATGACATGGTACTTCTTGATGCTTTTATATGGCTCCTTAATGGTTCCCTAATACTGTAAATGAATCCTTCTTCAAAATCAACACTCAGTGCATGAGAAACAGAGATAAGATGAGAAAGAGTCATTTTTCTCCCTCAGAACAGGTCATAATGGGCGTTGTTGCTTGAATGCAAATGAGGAGAAAAGAGATGGCCTATAGTAGAGGGTGGGGGCGTGGCCAAACTCTCCGCTCTCCTCTCTCAGCTCTCAGCTGATCCATTTCCGTGTTTTTGCACAGGGGGAGAGATTTGAAGCGTTCCATTGAAAAATAAACACATTTCCACAGAAAATAAAATTAAACCACTGCTGTTCAAAGGTCCAGAGGCTCAGATAAAGGACTTCCGAGCCTAGAAACACTCGGACGTGCCTCCAGGCAAATAAAAAAACGCATTTTGCATTGCCTAGCGCATTCGCAGTCTAAACTCTCTGGGCGTGATTTACAGAGACGCTGAGTACAGACAGACGGGGGTGGAACTGCATTTGCATTTCTTTTTTCGATCTGATCGCCCTGAAGAAAATCGCCCGTTTGAGCTCCGATTTTTCGTAACGCAGGAAAGGATCGCAAATGCTCAGTTTAGACATTTTGCAACTTTTAACCATGGGGGAAAGGGGCCTAAACAGGGTAGGGGAGCTCACATTAACGTTCAAAAACCTCAGAAAGTGAAAATTTCATGCCATGGGACCTTTAATACCTCCTTTTTGACACAAATTGAATGCAATTATATCTATTTTACCATTTTGGGTCTGTATTGCCATGTGCAGTATGAGAAGGGCAGTCGACATAAAAAGCCAAATCAATGTAAAAGATATGGACAAATAAAAGGTATATTTCATGTCTATGCAAGAAGCTGAAACTACAAGCAAATTTCAATTTGGTTCAGAGTCACCTGTTGAGAACCACTGCACTTAACATGGGTGGATCAATATGTAAAGCAAGATTGCATTAGCGCTAAAAGTTAAATTAAATCATATCAGTAATCATTCACAAATATTTTTACATGTTTTGGTCATAAAATATACAGTAGATACTAAAAGCAGTCGTGCGTCTCTCTGCAAATGTTACATAAACAGCACTGAGTCCAGCACTGTAATCAGATTTGATGCAAAAAGCATTAAATCAAAATGAAAACAAACTCAGCTGAGAGCTTTCTTTCAGCGCTCAGACAAGTGTAAATGCATCGAACGAGAACTCAAAATAAACTTTCTACTGGAGATCGTGACCAAGATCTGAAACCATACTGGACAGAGAGAGACCATAAGAGCTTTAAGATTTGACTTAGACTTAGTCAAACTTTACTGATCCACAAGGGAAATGACATGGACACAATATAATATATATATGACAAATATAAAAAATATAAGGAAAAAATATAAATGGTAATAATAAATTCTAAATAAATAACAAAAATGGAAAGAGACTGGTCAAATAAGGCATAGTTATACAGTATAATGTGTATGTACAAGTAAAAACAAAATAAAATGTACAGAAATGTATATAAAAAAATATCCCAGCAACAATAATAAACAAAAAGTCATAAGGAAAACAGAGCAAAGATGATATGATGATTGACAGGACGTAAAGTTATCTGTTGCATGAGGGTGAGTTGTTGTACAGTTGTATGGAGTATAGTCCCAAAAAGAGTATTTCAGGTTTGCAATTATTACAGAATTCAGCAGCACGTGTCCTGACTAGGACCAGAGGGCGGGACCACATTACACCGGTCTTAAAATCTCTGCATTGGCTCCCTGTGAGTTTCAGGATAGATTTTAAAGTTCTTTTACTGGTTTTTAAATGTCTTAATGGTCTTGGGCCTTCCTATCTTTCAGAACTGCTTTCCCCTTACGAACCTTCACGGGCCCTGAGCTCCTCCGGCAGCTCCTGGTCATTCCCAAAGTCAGGACACACACTCACAGAGAGGCGTCTTTTCAGTACTACGGCCCTCGTCTATGGAACTGCCTGCCGGAGGAGCTCAGGGCTGCAGAGAACGTTCATGTTTTTAAGAGTGGCTCAAGACTCACCTGTTTAGCTTGGCCTTTGATTGACTTCCGTCGTCTGTTTGCTTGTCTTTTGTTTGTTCTTTTGTTTGTTTGCTTGTATATCTGTTTGTTGTTTGTTCGTCTGCTTGTTTGTCTGTTTTTTCTTCCTGGCAGCACGTTGGCTGAGTGGCTAGCACTCATGCTTCACAGCAAGAAGGTTTGGGTTGCCCGGGCCTTTCTGTGTGGAGACTGCATGTTCTCCCCGTGTCTGGGTGGGTTTCCTCCGGGTACTCCGGTTTCCCCCATCAACCTAAACATGCGCCATAGGTAAAATCCTCCAGCTTAGGGCCTGACCAAGCCTAAATAACAAAACAAAGTCATGGGGATGGTCCCCGGGTCAAATATAGAAACAACTTCTCCTGTGCGAGATCAATAAAGGTCAATCTTCTAATCCTTGACCACTGTAAGGCGCTTTGTGCTACAATTTTGTATGAAAAGCGCCTTATAAATATTGTTTGTTTGTGTTTGTTTGTTTGTATAGTATGAATGTAATCCTGTATCTCTCGCTGTTTTGCGGAGCTGTAGGAACCTGTTGGAGAATGAGCTCCTCTGTCCCTCTATAGTCTGGTGCAGTGGATGAGCAGGAGTGTCTATGAAGACTACAGATGATTCATTATTTTCCTGTGTTTTTATGTTGAATGCAGCTGATCACGCCTCATGCCATCCGGGTCCAGACTCCGCCTCGGCACATCCCTGGAGTGGTGGAGGTCACTCTGTCCTACAAGTCCAAACAGTTCTGCAAAGGCACCCCCGGACGTTTCATTTACACTGGTGAGTTTGAATACCACTGCGGGATACGGCCAACAAAAGCAGAGGATTTTTATAGAATACCCTTTTTATGTTTGCATTTCACTGACTGGCCGAGGTATGAGACTTTCCTTGTGCAATGTTTTAATGGCAAAAAGAGTTCCTTGAGTTTGAGATTAAACAAAAACTGACTCTTCTGAGATTTAAGACATGTTATAAAGCTGTTGATTTCTCAAAAACATATCTGGAGTTATGTTTTGTTTTGTTGTTCACACATCTTTTAGTAATCCTGTAACATTAAAGGAAAATTAACGTTTTTTTTACAATCTGAGCCTTCTTTCGGCAATAAAACAAGTAGTTTTACTCACCCATAGCAGTTTGGTGTCAATTGGAGCAGTATCGCAGAACTTATGTTGAGCCGTTCTGTTCTACTTATGATCCCGTATCCGTTAGCGTGAGTGCTCGGGGCACTGATTTGCGGTGTCCAAATAACACAAACTTTAGCACTTTTCAAATCACAGAAGATCGCTGTGTCAGGGTAGACTTTTAGTAGATTCCAAAACGTCCTGAAACCCGAAATATCCCAACAGAAAAGTAAAGTTCAGAGCGGTGTTAGCTTCTTTCGGACTAGCGGTGTTTACAAAACAGCTGAGTTCACGCATGCGCACTGTCCTCTCTGATGACGTCATCAAATGAAACTATAGCTGGATATCGGGTTTCAGGCCGTTTTGGAATCCACTAAAAGTCTACCCTGACACCGCGATCTTCTGTGATTTGAAAAGTGCTAAAGTTTGTGTTATTTGGACACCGCAAAGTAATGCCCCGAGCACTCACGCTAACGGATACGGGATCATTAGTAGAACAGAACGGCTACAACATAAGTTCTGCGATACTGCTCCAATTGACACCAAACTGCTATGGGTGAGTAAAACTACTTGTTTTATCACCGAAAGAAGGCTCAGATTGTAAAAAAAAAGTTACTTTTCCTTTAAAGCTAAAAAAAACTCTGTCCTACCTTGTGATGTCATGTATTGGAATGTGTGAACATGTGTGAATGAAACAAGACATAACGGCAGGTATGTTTTTGGAAGAGGAAACAATAAGGAAACAACGTTATAACATAGAGCAGAAAATAGCGTAATTTAGGCCCTTAATGGTCCCTAATATGAATCAATTGAATGGCTCATTTGAATTGAAATGTTGTGTACTGGTAGTTTCTCTACTGTCCTAGGCGCTTGTAGTTGTATTTTATGCCTATAGATTGTGTAAAAAAAATGCTAATGTAAGGTTGATGTATTCTGTAGGCATATATATTTATTCACTAAGATCAGAGTTTGAAAATAATTACTACATGAAACACATTTTAAAAAATTTAATTGGTGTTATTGTTACTACTTTTCATTTTTATTTAGATTGATGTAATTTGTGGATTTGAAATTATATGCAATATACTGATCGATTGAAAGATGGGAAGAATACCACTGAGTGTATGGACCCAATGTAGTATTTGTGAAGTGCTGTTTTCTGGGAACTATGAGGCTCCAGATAGAGTAGAGCACTTCACAAATACTACACTGGGTCCATACACAGAGTGGTAATATTTAAACCAGCAAACGCTATGCATACATTTTATATTATCAATCAAATTCAAGTAGTTAATTCTTTAAACCTTATTTTATCTCTCATGTGCAAAAGAGTCGAGCTTGCTTTCCTATTCTTTCTGGCGTTTGTCCTGTCGCTAACACTTTGCTCTAGTACATAGCTCCTTCAGTACTTTAGTGAACACATGCCTGCATACTAAACAGCTCTCTTCACTGTATATTGGTATGTGTGTGGATCTATGGGCCTGGCCTGGTTCAGTTCCAGGCCAGACACTGTGGGACTAATGACTGTAGATTAGTCAAACATTAACAACCCTCCACTCGTTTACAATGTGCCCCTAATCAGACTCTCATTACAGGCATCTACAATTAGACTGTCTGCTCTTTATGCTGCGTTCCATACTGAAACTATTAGTCAAATCAGCCAGAACACTCAGTTTACCAACACACCATTACAACAGCTTTAACAGTGGTGGATAGGGCCAAGGGGGGTACAAAGCAGAGGGGGGCAAATTGTACTTAATTTAGAGAAACTTTGAAATTATGTTACTCAAGTACGTGTTCAGGTTCGATTAAATTAAATTTAAGACACATCCGCCACCTTTTGAATGTAGTGTGGTTGTGATTGGGGGTGATGGCGCAGATTAGCAGCCTCACTTTTGTCATTCTTTGAGGATCCAAAAAAGAACAGTGTAGGAATCAAATGCATTATTTGAGGGCTTTTCCCAAATCATTTGCTACAAAAAATGGCCTTATTTCAAAATATTACATTTTAATGACTTTCAAAGCTGAAAACAGTACAAATACTCCCAAACAAGTCTTACCGAATACTCCCAAACTAGTCTTTTTACATCCGATAAATAATGTGGCTGAAGTTGAAACAAAAATAGTTCTGTAAATAATTATAATATTAGGTATATATTTATATGTATATGTATATATGTATATATTATATATATATATATATATATATATATGTTTCATATATATTGTTTCGTAACGTGAAAAATTCGTAAATTGAGTAGCTATTTCAATGGAAAAAGGCCCCGATCCAAGTTTTTTTTTTTTTTTTTTTATAGTGTAACTTTTTTTATAGTGTGACATTGTGTTCTGCGTCCTGATTGGTTTCTCAGACTGGATTTAAACTTTTCTCACATTTGTCTCTCGTTTAACACTCAACACACTCAACACTCAAACTCATAGATTTTCAACAAAATGTAGTGAAGTGTGGGGGAAGGGGGAGGGGGGAGAAAACTTAGTCCTGGACTAAACCAGGACTAAACCAGGACTGGACCAGGACTAAACCTGGACTAAACCAGGACTAAACCAGGAATAAACCAGGAATAAACCAGGACTAGACCAGGTGAATTAAAGCGCCGCACGCGGGTCTATTTCCTGGTTTCGTTTCGAGTCACAGCTGAGGGGAGCAGCGAGGAGGACCGCAGGCAGTCTGAGCGCATGAACGAGACCCGTGCTCAAACCGTGCCTCCTCTAGACCTCCTCTAGACTCTAGACCAGGTCTAGACCACCGTGGCTCTTGCATGCGTTCGTGGGTCTCGTTCATGCGCTCAGCTGTGACTCGAAACGAAACCAGGAAATAGACCCGCGCACGGCGCTTTAATCCACCTGGTTTAGTCCTGGTCTAGTCCTGGTTTAGTCCAGGTTTAGTCCTGGTTTAGTCCAGGTTTAGTCCTGGTTTAGTCCAGGTCTAGACCTGCTGTCAGCTCCGCGCCGGGTCATGCTGCGCTATCACACGTGTCAGAGCGCAGTCTTCTCCCCCCTCCCCCTTCCCCCCACACTTCACTATTAATAATTTTGTTGAAAATCTATGAAAGTTTGAGTGTTTAAACGAGAGACAAATGTGAGAAAAGTTTAAATCCAGTCTGAGAAAAGCGTATAATGTGTGTGGCTGAGCGCGCATTATTTGAATTTTTGAGATTTCGCGTTTCGTAACTTGAATTTTCTTTCGTATCTAGAGACCAAAATTTACCGTGAAGGCGTTTCGTAACTTGAAATTTTCGTTTGTTGGGTCATTCGTAAGGTGAGGTACCACTGTGTATATATATATATATATATATACCAACTTGGCATTTGGATTCACACAGCCAAGTTGTGTATCAAAGAGTGCTGAAATGAAGTGAAGTCAAAAGTATGTAACAGTAAAACTACTATAGTAAAGCTACTGTGATAACTAAATACAATGACCATATGCAAATGCCCCCTCTGCAGGCTTGTGGTCTGGGGGTGATGTGATGTCTACCTCTGTATTGATCCTGTGTTAACACGGCTCTATCACTCCACAATAATCATGACATCACTGTGAGAAAACCACCAACTAAAGACACGTTTACGACGCAGGATATTCACTTGAGATAAAGAGGATTTAGAAGTGATCAATAGAAATCATAAAATCAGCTGCAGATAAATTGTATAGGTTTCATCCAGGGTTTTAATAGTGTTTATGTCGTCCTTAAGTTCACAAAATCACATCTCAAAAACCTCTCTAGATTTAAATTTTGTATACATTTTCCCTTGGTACTTAAATTCAAAATAGAAAATGGAATTATGAGTTTCCTTTGCTTTTATGTTGGTCATTTTCAATAGGCCTATCTTTAAAGGTCCCATGGCATGAAATTTTCTTTTTCTGAGGTTTTTGAACGTTAATGTGAGCTCCCCTACCCTGTTTAGGGCCCCCCCCCATGGCTAAAAGTTGCGAAATGTCTAAACTGAGCATTTGCGGTCCTTTTCTGCGTTTGAAAAAAACACAGCTCAAACAGCCGATTCTGAACAAGGCAACTATGTTACGTCACATCAAAAAAAGAAATGCAAATGCAGTTCCACCACCGTCTGGATGTCCACCCGCTGTCTCTGTAAATCACGCCCAGAGAGTTTGGACCGCGAAGGAGCTACGCAATGCGAAATGCGTTTTTTTATTTGCCTGGAGGCACGTGTGAGTGTTTCTAGGCTCGGAAGTCCTTTACCCGACCCTCTGGACCTCTGAAACAGCAGTGGTTTAATTTTATTTTCTGTGAAAATGTGTTTTTTTCATTGAAATTCCTCTCCGTTCTGCCTCCGCGCTTAAAACGCGGAAGTGGGAGACAGCGCACAGTAACAAGGAACCAGCGGCGCATTTGCCCCCCTTCCCCCCACCCGCTCCTCTAACCTATCTGTGTCCTTCTCATTTGCATTCAAGCAACAAGGTCCACAATGAGCTGTTCAGAGAGAGATATTCTGACTCTGACTGTGTACATGTGTCTTTCTCATGCAGTTTGATGATTTTGAAGAAGGATTCATTTACAGTATTAGGGAACCATTAAGGAGCCATATAAAAGCATCAAGAAGTACCATGTCATGGGATCTTTAAAACATTAAGCAGTGATAGTTCTGTTAGGCCTATATTGCATTGGCAATGTGCATAATGAATATCATAATGGCTGGTGTCATGTGGGCCTAAATAGTCTATTATTATGTTGTATTTTTTGACTTTGTCTGTGTTCATTGCTCCATTATAATGTTGATAATGAAATTGTTCTGGCTCATTAAATACTTGATTTGTAGCGATTACATCAACACTCAGAATTAATCCAATTAAATATTTCATGTTGTCAATTTGAAACACATTTTATGCCAATGTTATACAATGTTTTATTAAGTCCTTTCGAGGCCTTCTAATAGCTCCATAATTAACTAATTAATAAGTTTGTCTGATCCTATAATGATTTTCACAAATAACTGACTTTCAAAAACATACATTTTATCTGTACAGTGGTACCTCACCTTACGAATGACCCAACAAATGAAAATTTCAAGTTACGAAACGCCTTCACGGTAAATGTTGGTCTCTAGATACGAAAGAATCTCAAAAATTCAAATAATGCGCGCTCAGCCACACACATTATACGCTTTTCTCAGACTGGAGAAAGACTTCGGCGGCGCGCACAAGTGCAGCGGCCCCTCCCCTAGCCCACTCTATCACTGTCCTGCCTGGTTAGTGGGGAAACGAAATTTCGAATTCATTCTATGTACATGTACATGATTGTTTTTCGACAATAAAGCAAACTATGACTATGGATTTAAACTTTTCTCACATTTGTCTCTCGTTAATAGTGAAGTGTGGGGGGAAGGGGGAGGGGGGAGAAAACTGTGCGGACACGTGTGATAGCGCAGCATGACCCGGCGCAGGGCTGCCAGCAGGTCTAGACCTGGACTAAACCAGGACTGGACCAGGACTAAACCTGGACTAAACCAGGACTAGACCAGGTGGATTAAAGCGCAGCGCGCGGGTCTATTTCCTGGTTTCATTTCGAGTCACAGCTGAGGGGAGCAGCGAGGGGGACTGCACGCAGTCTGAGTGCATGAATACATGAACAAGACCCACGAATGCATGCAAGAGCCGCGGTGGTCTAGACCTGCAGGTGTAGAGGAGATCTAGAGGAGGTACGGTTTGAGCACGGGTCTCGTTCATGCTCAGACTGCGTGCGGTCCCCCTCGCTGCTCCCCTCAGCTGTGACTCGAAACGAAACCAGGAAATAGACCCGCGCGCGGCGCTTTAATCCACCTGGTCTAGTCCTGGTTTAGTCCAGGTTTAGTCCTGGTCCAGTCCTGGTTTAGTCCAGGTCTAGACCTACTGGCAGCCCCGCGCCGGGTCATGCTGCGCTATCACACGTGTCAGAGCGCAGTTTTCTCCCCCCTCCCCCTTCCCCCCACACTTCACTATTAATAATTTTGTTGAAAATCTATGAAAGTTTGAGTGTTTAAACGAGAGACAAATGTGAGAAAAGTTTAAATCCAGTCTGAGAAACCAATCAGGACGCAGAACACAATGTTACACTATAAAAAAGTTACACTATAAAAAAAAAAAGTTGGATCGGGGCCTTGGAACGAATCAGGCTTTTTCCATTGAAATAGCTACTCAAATTTTTCACGTTACGAAACCACTTCTGGAACTAATTAATTTCGTAAGGTGAGGTACCACTGTATTCTGTTGGAAAAGGTGGTCGCTCTTACCTCCTTCAGTCCGACCCTGGGGCTAGCTCTCTCATAATTGTTTCATCTGGACTCTAACTGCGGCTGCGATTGGCCAGAGATGACCCCGCGTGACCCCCTGATTGGCTTATGGCTTCAACATGTGACCCGGCAAACCCGATCCGTTACCGCGGTTTCATGACCCCGCCTCAAGGTCGAAATCTTTGCTGGAAGTCGCTGCTAAGAGGTTTCGGGGGTAAAATCTGATTGGCTGATGTGATTTCTTCAATACTTGAGCCGGTGTTGCCTCTGGGTTAAAAGCCTATGCAATTAAACATGTACCAACGTACTCACACTTTAAACTGCAAAACTCACTATTTGACAAAGTTACACACTTGAACAGGGTCACGCTGTACACAAGTTACCACACAGAGGTTCAAACAAGGCGTCAAGCTGAAAGTCATAATAAATCAGAGAGAAATGTTGAGGGCTGTGGAGCAGATGGTCGCTCCCACACACACTGATGTAAAATGAATGTAGTGTCACTTATGGTGCTGTGTCGTATTTGCCTGGCGGGAAGAATCAACATCAGACGCTCTCATTAACTTACAATGGATCAGAGTATTAAAGCATGAGCAAGTGATATGAGCCAAATGTCACAAGGGTCAGGTTCATTTGGTATTGCCAAATACAGAGTGATATGACAAAATAATGTTGATTACAGGGTAATTACTCAAAATGTTCAAGAAAGAAACTGATCTTTTTGCAGTGCTTCATATTGGGATTGGACATTAAACAGTAATATTGCTTTACAATATGAGACAATAATCAAACATGGTACATTTCTTATAATAATTATTGTGATATTTGCCAACAAGACAACTGCAGATCTCTGCAGTCTATTTATCCATCCACTTTTAACACAGCACTACTCTAGTTGCTTAAATAACTGTTTCATAAAAAAAAAAAAAGTTTATCAGTCTACAGTGAACCCTCGCTCTGTCGCGGTTCACTGTTCGCGGCCTTGCTGTTTCGCGGATTTTTTTCAATTTTTTTATAGTGTAACTTTTTTTTACAGTGTAACATTGTGTCCTGCGTCCTGATTGGCTAAGAGACTAGACCAGGACTAAACGTGGACTAAACCAGGACTAAACCAGGTCTAGACCAGGGATGGTCACACAGTGTGGTAGGGACAGAGTCTCTGATGTCCTTCACGAGAGCGCCTGGGTGACAGGAGGTGTGGCCTTTGTTTACTTGCACGAGCCGGACCATGGAAAAGCCAAGAATCAACATGGACGGGCCTGGCCCGGACGCCTAGTTAAGATAGTTATTTTGGGATTATTGGGACACAAGAAATGAATATCATCCCTTTGCTTACCTCTAAATTGGAGTCAGATTATTAGCAGAAGCTGAGTAAACTTGATCCACAGTACCTAAATAGAGGACTGACATTTTTGTGAATGAAACTAAAATAATGCATCAAGAAACATTTGTTTAAATATCCCATGACATGGTACTTCTTGATGCTTTTATATGGCTCCTTAATGGTTCCCTAATACTGTAAATGAATCCTTCTTCAAAATCAACACTCAGTGCATGAGAAACAGAGATAAGATGAGAAAGAGTAATTTTTCTCTCTCTGAACACTCCATAATGGGCGTTGTTGCTTGAATGCAAATGAGGAGAAAAAAGCTGGCCAATAGTAGAAGGTGGGTGCGTGGCTAAACTCTCCGCAAATGCTCAGTTTAGACATTTCGCAACTTTTAACCATGGGGGGGGGGGCTAAACAGGGTAGGGGAGCTCACATTAACGTTCAAAAACCTCAGAAAGTGAAAATTTCATGCCATGGGACCTTTAAAATCACATAATAAACTCCCAAGGACAGAAACGTGCTGATTTAATGTCATCTTATTCTCATGGATATAGGATATATCATTTGTCCATGTTAAAAATGTTGCTAGGAATACTGAAACATTACTGTAAACGTTGTAAAAATGTACTTTTAAACCCCAATTCTCTCTCTCTCTCTCTTTTTTCCCCCCTCTCTCTTGCCACACATATATTTCGCACATTTCGCACATATGAACAAAACACATACACCAGGGTCCCATAGACAGAGCCAGAGAACCAGATCCCGTCTCTTAGGGGAAGAATGAAGCAATAATTCAGTGATATTGAACTTGGAGCTGGCCTCGTATCGATCTCACCACACCTCCTCCTATCAGCGGCGTATCCTTTTACATTGCCCGGCTTTGTCTTTTCACCCCAACTTAAGCTTTTGAGAGATCATGGACATACCTGCATCCTGATATACTAAAATATAACTTTTAAAACAATAATAATGTGATTTTGATTCATGAATTTCAACAAAAGCAGTATTTTTCACATTTTTATTGCCCCTTCCCCTCCTTCTACGTTTTTATTGTGAAACAGGAGTGCAGGGTCTAGCCTCATGAAACTTCTATGAGTATTGATTGGTACGAGACTCAAGAGGAAGAAGAGAGAGAGGAAAGAGGGAGAAGGAGGGAGAAGAGGAGGAGGAGGAGGAGTGGGAGACGTATGGGCAAAAAGAGGTGACAGAAGGTGTAGTTAAAGTTGTGGGGAGGGGTCCGGGGGGTGGTCATGCTGGGGGGGCTTTCATGGACAGCGGGTGGGTACAATAAGTCGAGATGAAACGTGTCCAAGCAGCAGCAGAGACACACAGGCAGTTTGACCCCTGTAAACACATGCTTTTGTGGATGCTGCTGGTTGAGTTTTTTTTTTTTTTTTGCAGAGAAGCAAGGAGAAAACTACACATTTACTACTGTGTTACTGTGTGTACTACTGTGTGTGTTATTTCAAACACTATAATACTATACAATATATTAAAAATCTGCATTTCAGTCCCTTTTTGATTCACTCTACTTTTGGGATTAAAATTGGACTAACCCCTTTTTTTGCTCATACATCTCGCACTCCTTTTTCCCCTTTTCCTACACCTACATTTATATCTAGTGTGTCCTTTTTATTTTTACATGTTAGTGCAAAATAAATAAATAACTAGAAATAAATCTGGTTTAAATCAAGACTACAAAAGGACCAGGTCTACATGAGAGACTGGAAAACATTTGATCAATATTCAGTTATAGTATAATACAGTGGTACCTCACCTTACGAAATTAATTCGTTCCAGAAGTGGTTTCGTAAGGTGAATTTTTCGTAAGTTGAGTAGCTATTTCAATGGAAAAAGGCTGATTCGTTCCAAGGCCCAGTTCCAAGTTTTTTTTATAGTGTAACATTTTTTTATAGTGTAACATTGTGTTCTGCGTCCTGATTGGCTAAGAGACTGTAGACCCAGGACTAAACGTGGACTATACCAGAACTAAACCTGGACTAAACCAGGACTGGACCAGGTCTAGACCTGGACTAAACCAGGACTAGACCAGGTGGATTAAACCACCGCATGCAGGTCTATATCCTGGTTTCGTGCTAGCTCTGCCAGTGTACCTCATGAGTCACGGCTGAGGCGAGCAGCGAGGAGGGGAGGGGATGTGCCTTCCATCGGGACCGCACGCAGTCTGAGCGCATGAACGAACGCAGGCAAGAGCTGCTGTGGTTTAGACCTGGATTAGACCTGGTTTAGGGGTCTGGAGGAGGCACGGTTTGAGCACGGGTTTCGTGCTCGCAGCTCCGCGCCGGGTCATGCTGCGCTATCACACACGTGTCCGCGCGCACACTTCTCCACCCTCCCCTTCCCCACGCTTCACTATTAATACATTTTGTTGAAAATCTATGAAAGTTTGAGTGTTTAAACGAGAGACAAATGTGAGAAAAGTTTAAATCCAGTCTGAGAAAAGCGTATAATGTGTGTGGCTGAGCGCGCATTATTTGAATTTTTGAGATTTTGCGTTTTGTAACTTGAATTTTCTTTCGTATCTAGAGACCAAAATTTTACGTGAAGGCGTTTCGTAGCTTGGAATTTTCGTTTGTTGGGTCTTTCGTAAGGTGAGGTACCACTGTATAATATAGTTGTATTTGATTAAAATAGTGAATCATCAGTAGCTTTGTTGTTAGAAAGTTTCGGGGAAGGATGCTAGTTCGATATCCGCTTTTAGTAATGGATTCTGCCAGTCCTTGTACCCATGTGCGCTGGTGCGTGCAGGTTTGTACATGTGGGCGATATTTAACACTTTTTTTTTTTTTTTTTTAATCCAGTATTGCAGTTTTGATTTTTATGTAATGTGTCAAGGTCCACTATGTAGCTTAGATTGGGGGTCCGTCTTATTTCTGTGTCATTGCACTGCTTCAAATGTTCCACAGTATGACATTAAACAGATCTAACTTACATGTATGCTATTACAGGTGGATTTATTGCTCAAAAATACCTATAAACAGGCATTCTGACTATGAGCGGAGTTGACCAGTAAATTGGCCTGGTTTGGTCCCAACGATGATAGAAAAGTTTAATGCCATACTGTGAAACATTTCAGACAAAGCAATAACATCTCCATAGAGAAAAGCAGACCTTCTACCAGAAAAGTTACACAGTGCATCTTTAAATGACTGTAACCTTTTCATTGTTATCATTCAACTCTAGATTTGAGCAGAAGCTGATTTGTGATGAAAGCTTTATAGTGTGTCCTTTTGCCATTTTACCACTAATTTCTTATACATTTCTGATTCTACAAAAATACTCGGTCTTCTGCTGTACATATTTCTACCGTTGTTGGACCCTTCTCAGATTCCCATTTACTGTACGTTTCTATTAATACGTAGCGTTCGGTTTGAGGTTTTTGGTTGAGTTTTTTCTTAAAGTCAGAGTCTCGGGAGAGAGAATGTGACAGTGGCAGTTACTCTGACAGTTGATATGCCTCCGACTGTTAGCAGCTGTTTTTAAACTTCTCTCAAACCATCTCTCTCCTCAGCGCACACCATAAGAACTGTGTTTCCATATGATATAATAACATATGGAGGTAGAGAGTTGACATATGAGAGAAAGAGTAAATCAGGTGTGAATTTCTGGTTGTAATACAGGTGATCCATATGTGTGAGTTTATTCTTATACAATTTATGGTCTGGATTATATTAGGATTATGTAAATGCATTTATTTTATATCCTTATTTAGAGATATGTTGTAATATGAATCTGTAGGTCGGCATTCTAGCTCTATCAATATTGTTATATGTTCTTTAGGACTGCAATTGTATTTGCTACAAAATCACATCACAATTTAAAAGGCCCATATTACACTATTTTCTGATCTATGTTAATGTTGTTTCCTCATCACAAACGTACCTGGAGTTGTGTTTTGTTTCATTCACTCATGATTAACACACAAACCCTGCATATTTAGGCTGTGGTCTTCTCTCAAACTGAAAACACTCTGTTCCACTTTATGATGTCATGTGGTCATACAGGAAATGCTCCGCTGTGTTTTTAAACTCCATACACCTGCACTAAAATCTTTTGGATAATGTCAACCCTTTGTTCAATAGAGAATTGCTAATCTCTATTGAAGGGTAAAAAGTAGCTGAAATCTACCACTTGACATCATATGGTGGAACAGAGCATTTTGAGCTTTGGAGACTTTTGGAGACTAATACTGCAATACTGTTACTTAAAGCCCCAGTGTGCAGGATTCGTGGCGCATAGGTGGATGGTGCTATTGCACTTAGCCACTTTAGCTACGGCAGACCTCGAGGGTCACCCGGGTGCCGCTACTGTATAAATAAAACGCGGTCCCGTTTTTTCTTTTTCTTTTCTCATGAAAACACACATTCCCGATCATGTACCATGACACTCTACACATCAAATGAAACCTTACAGTCTCCTCTTTTTGACTATGCAATTAATTTCCCTGCAAAACAATCACTCCCCGAGCACATGGGGCTTTTATCTGGAAAAGCACAAAACGAGGTTAGCTTACCTTAGAATGCTTTGCACTGGTCAAACTCTGTATTTCACCATAAACTTGCTCTCAATTTGTCCGTAAGGATCCAGCGAATAAAATCCAGTAAAACTATTTAGTCCAAAACACGTGTTAGATCCATAACGACGTTGATCCGGCAGCATGCTTGTGTTGTTTACCCAAAACCACGAGCCACGAGGCGGAGCCCAAATGTCCTTCTGCGGCTCTCGTATTCAAAATGGCTGCCTCTGCATGGGGAAGATCCCCCTTTTATGTGACTATATCTAAGTCCAAAAGAATACTTTGATTTCATGATGGAAGTGAAAAGGCTTGGAAAACAATGTATTTTTGAATGGGTATCTTCAATTTCGGTAATTAACGGGTAAAAATCTTACACACTGTCCCTTTAAACATGTGTGAATGAAACAAAACACAACTCAAGGTATGTTTTTGTTGAGGTAACAACATTATAACAGCTTAAAAGAGTCAGTTTTATGTAATATAGGACCTTTAAATGGCAATTAAGATTAGATAATAATAATGCATCAGTTTTATATAGCACTTTTTTAGACACTTAAAGACACTTTACGGATCATTATTCATTCACTCCACACTCAGTGGTGCTAAACTACTAGTGTAGCCACAGCTGCCCTGGGGCAGATGGATGGAAGTGCAGCTGTCAGTCACTTGATTTTCCCAGCGGTGTCCCATCCAAGTACTAACCAGGCCCAGCCTTGAAAAAAAAAATGAAATCGCCTATGCAGGTGTAATACTTTTCGGGAAAATTAACCATTTTTCCAAATAAGCTAGTCTATAGAGTTTGTGTTTTCTGGCCAGATTCCAGCGCATGGAATAGTCCTTGTATTGACAGAGAAAGTTCTGGTACATTAAGTCTCCTAACCATTAAAAATATATAATTTGTTATTTTTGTGTTATTCCATTTTAACTCCCTAAACAGATAGAAATGCATTATTAAATGGCTTATGCAATGCGTTTGGTGCATGTTGCAAGATACAGATGTATGTGAAGATTTTTTATAGCGGTGTTGGGGCAAGAATATCACCAGATTACACAAGTTTATCGTGTATTTAAATTCTTAAGCAAAACATGAACTGGTCACTTTCAGACTACTCGCTAAAAAAATAAATGTAACCTCAACATTTTAGCAGCCAGCTCTTAACACGTGTCTGTGAGATATTTCTATATACTTCCATTTTCACTCTAGATTTGTCAGATGCCTGTAATTTATTTGAATCATAAAATGTGTAAATGTCCACAAATGGTGAAATATGACTTCTTTGGAGAGGGCTGTGACTTTTTCCCGGGTTGAACATCTGGTATTGTCTACAGTTCTGGATTTATGCAGTCGTGGTGCTAACAAATTGAGCGGGTCTAGGACATAACAGAAAGCAGAAAGTTGGGTGTGAGTTGATAATAAAACATACTGGAGATTCATCTGGAAGTAATCTATCTGTGTGGAAAGTACCAAACCTCTCTCCAGCTGTAGATCGCAATCCTACTACCTCGATTTAGCAGGGCCGCAAGGTAATGGGATAGTTGTAATGGTTTGTGAGAACATTTTCTTCAATGCACTGATCCTGAACTACTTCAGCTTCTATTAAAGGTCCTATATTACACAAAACTGTCTCTTGTGAGCTTTAAGTCATGTTAGAATGTTGTTACCTCATGAAAAACATACCTGAGTGGTGTTTTGTTTCATTCACACATATCTGAGTAAATCTTTGTTAGTTTGTCTAGCTTGTCAGAGCTCAAAATTCTCTGTTCCACCTTGTGATGTCATGAAGCAGTAGTTTTCAAGTTAACAGCTTCATTTTATCTTTTGTTTTGTTAAATTCCAGGGTTGAAATTATCCAAATCATTCTATGATTTAAAACAGTCCCTGTATTATCACATGGAACAGAGTGTTTTCTGTTTGAGAGACGAACACAGTGTAAATATGCAGGTTTGTGTGTTAAACATGTGAATGAAACAAAACACACTCCAGGTCCTGTTTGTGATGAGGAAACTGCATAACACATAACTGCATAAAACAGATCTGAAAAGAGTGCAATATGGGCCCTTTAAAGGTGCACTATGGAACTTTTGTGGTGAAGGTTATGTTGCCTGCTTGTCTTCATGGAGATGTTAAAGGGATATGCCACCCCCAGGTCAAACGTGGGCATCTCCCCACAGTCCAGAGACTAAAATAAGTGGTGGAAAGCGTTTTCCTGGTCACCCAGCCATTGTCCGAGTCTGTCAGCACTGACCGCCGCGCGCAGCTGTAGCTATTCCGTGTTGTAACTTGAATTTTCTTTCGTATCTAGAGACCAAAATTTAACGTAAAGGCGTTTCGTAACTTGAATTTTCTTTCGTATCTAGAGATCAAAATTTAACGTAAAGGCGTTTCGTAACTTGGAATTTTCGTTTGTTGGGTCTTTCGTAAGGTGAGGTACCACTGTATATATATATATTTTATAATGTATCAGCGGGGACATGAGTCACTGGATCCGTAAGAAGTCCAGACCGGGACTAAGACACGAGGACCAGACTGGGACCAGACCGGGACCAGACTGGGACCAGAGCAGGACTAGACCGGAACTAGATCAGGACTAAACCAGGACTAAACCTGGTCTAAACCAGGTCTAAACCAGGTCTAAACTAGGTCTAAACCTGGACTAAACCAGGACTAAACCAGGACTAGACCAGGTCTAAACCTGGGATGGTCACACAGGGTGGTAGGGACAGAGTCTATGATGTCCTTCACGAGAGCGCCTGGGTGACAGGAGGTGTGGCCTTTGTTTACTTGCATGAGCCGGACCATGGAAGAGCCAAGAATCAACATGGACGGGCCTGGCCCGGACGGAGCCGCAGCGGGGGGGACACTCGCGCGCGGAGAGGGGAACCCGGCACGTGCAAGGCCAGATCTCCGGGCGGCACTGGGGCCGTAGTTGGGGAAGTCCTAGAGAGCTGTGGAGTATTGGCGACGCATTGATAGCCATGCCCCGAACTCCGGGGCGGTCTGATTTTGGAGCCGGGGTGAAATGCAACCAACCCTTGTTAGTGGGGGAAAATCCTCATGGTCCAGGATATTGAATTTATTTGACAAAGCTACATTCATAGTGGAAGAGGAGCACTTACTATGTCCGCAGCCATCCCGGGAGGAGGAGCAGGACAAGCGGTTTATTCGCTTACCTTGTCTGCAGTCATTACGGGCTACAACAATCCAGGGGTCTGCCCGGACTGGAGTAGAGCTGATCGGGGCTTTAGACCTAGCCCCTCGCTGAACCCAATAGTGTTCGTACCTGGTCGGGTGGTGAGGGCTGGTGCTCAGAGGCGTCTTCGGAGCAGTGAACCGTGTCAGCCAGTTCGCCACTGTTAGCGGTGGCCTCAGACTTGCCCAAAATGATATCCAGGTCGCTTTCTACTCGGCTTTCGCACATGGATATGTTGTTCCAAAACAACGCATATCTATGTGCACGTATCCGCGCGCAGCCCTACCCCCACGCTTCACTAATAAATACATTTTGTTGAAAATCTACAAAAGTTTGAGTGTTTAAACAAGAGAGAAATGTGAGAAAATGTTAATACCAGTCTGAGAAAAGTGTATCATGTGTGTGGTGAGGCGTTTACAGCCTTAAAACATGTAGAATAATTGTAAAATATAAAGTTGTCCTACTTCGTGGATTTCACATATTGCGGGTTATTTCTGGAACCTAACCCCCGCGATAAGCGAGGGACCGCTGTATTTGAACGGTAAAAGTGAAAATTCAGCAATTTTAAATAAAAAATAATTAAAATGGCGAAGTTATATAGAAAATAACTTTATAGTACAAATCATTGGATAAATATAACCATTTATTTTTTTATTTTACTTTTTTTTCTGTGATGACCTGCCTTCCCTGACTGTATGTCACTGATGGAAAGGCAAACCCACTCAAAGTTATAACATTTTTGAGCAATAAAAACTGAAAATTTCTAGTGGCTTTAGTAGCAGTAGCAATAGTAAATGTTTTATTAGTCTAGTGGTAATAGATGTTTTGTGTACAGGGGAAGCAGTTGTTCTACTTCATGCAGTAAAAATGATCACCGTAGTAGAGGCAGTAGTTGTAGCAGTACTTGCAATCATACTTTAATGTGCAAAAATCCAAAAAATCATGTCTTTAACATATATGTTCAGTTTTTTTTAGTAGTAGTAGTAGTAGTAGTACATTTTGAGTATTCTTCCCTTTATTACTACTTGACATTCTTACAGAGATGGCGGTGTTTTAAGCACATGTGTGGGTAATACATCCGAGTGACAGGCTGTGAGTGCTCTGTGATTGACGTATTGATTGGTGAAAGCTGCATGAAGAAAGTAATTGCAACATTAAAGGCAACGTTAAGTGTCTTTTAAAACCTTTTCGATCCCTTTGTAATCATACCTGACGAGTTATTATGGGATGGGCGCTTTTGTCTCCTCTCATATACTCAAGTGCACAATGACTATTACTGCGGTTAATTCAGCTGCCTCCATCTCAGTGCATTTGCATCAAACATTTACTGTCAGATACGTATACGCGCACATGTAGACAGATGGGTAAAGCTTTATTTACATGAGACTTTACAGAGGACCTCATTTAATCTCCACACCGTACTATATACTAGTGTACATAAGTGCTGTTTTACGACATTATTATATATACATGTATTAAAAAATAACCCATGATCTTTTCCAAATGACATCCTTTCAATTGTTAATAAATGAAGTTTCAATGTTAAGTTAAAGAAGAAGCTATGCCTTTTTATTAGTCCCACAGTGGGGAAATTCCATTTCTGCATTTAACCCATCCTGTTATTAGGAGCAGTGGGCAGCACATTACTGAGCCCGGGGACCATCCCCATGATCTTCTTGCTTCGGCTTGGTCAGGACCTAAGCTGGAGGATTTATGGTGTGTGTTTTGGGTTGGTGGGGGAAACCGGAGTGAGGAGTCCCACTCAGACACGGGGAGAACATGCAAACTCCACACAGAAAGGCCCAGGCGACCCGGGGATCGAACCCAGACCATGCATGCAAACTCCACACAGAACACACACAGAAAGGTCTGGGCGACCTGGGGATCGAACCCGGAACCTTCTTGCTGTGAAGCATGAGCGCTACCCACTCAGCCACCGTTCAGCCACCTGTGTAATTTTTCTGATGATGTTTTTACTTTGTTGTGTTCCCTAATATGGCATTATATGCATCTATCTTGTATATATTCAATTACCAATTTTTTTAATTTTCAGAAATACATTGAAAAACAATGTGAGCAGGCTATGGTCAATCCATAGTACGTATACAGGATGTGTTTTTCTTGTCCTATATTTTTGTATTATGCACAGTGCGTTTTTTTTTTCGCAAGTTGGTTCATTATAGTAATGGTTGATGGACCAATTCCTGCCATGGCCCAGTGTATGCCCTGAACTTAACCACTTAAGGAGTTTGATGTTATCTCCCATGCTGATAATTTCATTTCAACAGTTTTGGTCTTTCTTGCTTTGTTTCAGTGATTTTTTAATAGGTTCGTCCTGAATACGACAACAGACATCTACAATAGGGCGGCAGTCTAGTAAAGGAGTCTCTAGGGTTATTATTTTATCAAGAAAGTTTTTTTTCCTCCAAAGTAAAAGTTATAAATTGACAGGCCCAATTAAGACCTATTACCAGATAGACTTGTATAGTCACTAATTAAAGTTTATGTGAACAGCACTATCACTTGTTGAAGCATTGTATCTGTGGATAATACATGGTTAGAGATACTCTAGAAAGTTTAAGTGCTCATTTACTGAATCTATCTGAATACAACTCAATGAAGTTGGAGCTCTGAAAGTGGATTTTGTGTTAATTATCTTTTCTCTTCTGTTCTGTGCCCTGTGCAGCGTTAAACGAGCCCACCATAGACTACGGCTTCCAGAGGCTTCAGAAAGTTATCCCTCGGCACCCTGGGGACCCGGAGAGGCTGCCCAAGGTATCACCTCACAATTAGAACGCTCACGGACACATTTAACAGGATACAAAGGGAGACGGGGGATGGGCTTGGAATATGCTCTTTTCTGAACTACACTTTAGAAACAAAATAATGTAACAGTGGTCTTTAGTGTTGTTTGTCCAACTGTTAACTACCATTGAAATACAGTATGTCACCACTGAATAACTTCCCTTTTGTTTCCAAGCCTTTGTTTGCACATTTCACACTGATTCTGTGTATCTTAAGCTCATTGAAAACTTGCACTGGTGTCATGTTATGCCTTTGACACCAAGTAACACTGAGAGAAACACGGATGTAAACTTCAGAAGAGAATAATGATGAACGTTTATTTTTCAACTCTCTAGTGGTTTGTCATTCCTTTGAGTGAACTCTTGTGCATGTGTGAAGTTTAACCCCAGTCGTAATCTCAGTGTTTGAATCCTCTCCAGATCACACAGCAACTTCTTATTATTTGTTTATCACATGAAAAAACACAAGGCACATTCAAAGACGCACATGTAAACAATTAACACCAAAAGGCATGCCACGCTTTGATACACTGTCATCTTACACTACATTCCACGAAGGCTACGTTTATACGGCGACGATCAAAACAGAAGACGCAAAAGTGGTGTCTCGTCTTCAATTTTTTAGCCCCGTTTAGACAAGCGTTCTCAACAGGAAATGTTTGTTTATACAAAGACGCAAAAGTGGGCGAATTCGATTGAATATGCACGCCAGGCCGCTAATATAATGTCAGAGCTACCTTTTTCAGGACACTACAGGGGCTCTCATCACGGTTGTTTCGCCCTCGATGTAGGGTCGGAGCTCTTCGCTTAATACAACAAGAACATAGACCGCGGAACACATTTGAACTCGGGGGGGCACAATTGCAAGAGGGTGTCACCGAAATGTTTGGTCGAACATAATGCATAGCCTATAGGCTACATTATACACGGACAGGCACGTAATGCGTATCTCAGTCATGTCAACCAGCACAGAGCCACACAGCATAAAATGCACAAGAAGAGCACCTCGGTGGTAACGCAACTTAAACTGCTAAAGTGCTAAAGCACTATGAGAAACACAGAACACAGACAAGTGCACTTGGTGGTGCTCGGACAGAGGAAAGTATGGGAATATGCCTGCAGTTTTATCAGAGCTGTGTGTGTGTGTGTGTGTGTGTGTGTGTGTGTGTGTGTGTGTGTGTGTGTGTGTGTGTGTGTGTATGTGTGTATGTGTGTGTGTGTGTGTGTGTGTGTGTTTCCACAATATGCCAGATAACTGCGCAGAATAATGCCCAAAGAGCCAACGCTAACCCAGCATCAGTTATGACTTTAGTTCACAATATGCCAGCACAGAAGTGCGCAGAACTGCCCAGAAGTGCCAACAAGAGCTTGTTTAGTCATTCTGAAGTTTTCCATCCAAGCACTGTCAGCAACTAATCCATTCTCAAAATTGTCCCACCACTGACTGGTTCTGCCCGGTCTTGTCCAAACTCGCCTCTGTCACCTGCGACGTATTGTTATTTTTTTTTACCGGCTTGGCGCATCAGTTCAGCTGTATGAGGCGTGAACATGTTTTGCGCTTCTTGCCGTTTAGACGGAGACGCGACCCGGGCCGTCTTCAGAACTCCACACTCTGGAAGGAGTCTTCAGATTTTTGCGGTTTCAGAGCCCGACGGCGCTGCCGCCGTGTAAACGACAGACACTTCCGATAGAATATTTTGTCGTTTTCAGTCGCAATCGTCCTCGTCTAAACGGCCCCTAAGTGTATATGTATTTCAAAGTTGATTCCAGTATGAACAAGCAGGGGTCGCGACCTCGTGATCAGCTGATGCAAGCGCTGTTTCACGATTGCCTGAGAGAGCTGTGACATCATTGGGTGAGGGGCGTGGTCCTTGAATGGGTGCATTAAGCGAGGTGATGTAATTGAGCTAGGGTCGGCAGCTAGGCTCCTGCTGCATCTGGTAGCGATCATGTGATGGTCATGTGATGTGTGTGATTGCCGTGGGATGGACTTGAAGCTGAATGTGGTTGACACCTCTGGGATTATAGTGACGTATTATCGGCTGAATATTTGTGTTCATTTTGGATGTGGTTAGTACTTTTTTTTAATACATCACTGTTTTGTTTAAGTATTTCTGTCTTAATAAAATAACCTTTAGGTGATTGTCAAAGTGTTGGTCATATGTTAAAGGTGCACTATGTAACTTTTTGGTTGGGGGTCCCATCACTTGCTTGTTTCTATGCAGATGTCATTGCTCTGCCTGGAATGTTCCACAGTATGACATCAGCTCTACCTTAAATGTATTATAGCTCAGAAATACCTAGAAAAACACTCCAGACAAAGCAATAACACGTCCATGGACACAAGCATTTGACGGACCCTCCATCAGAAAATTTACACAGTGCACCTTTAAAGGTCCCATGGCATGAAATTTTCACTTTCTGAGGTTTTTGAACGTTAATGTGAGCTCCCCTACCCTGTTTAGCCCCCCCCATGGTTAAAAGTTGTGAAATGTCTAAACTGAGCATTTGCGATCCTTTTCTGCATTACAAAAAATCGGAGCTCAAACGGGCGAGTTTGAACAAGGCACGTCCGAGTGTTTCTAGGCTCGGAAGTCCTTTATCTGAGCCTCTGGACCTTTGAACAGCAGTGGTTTAATTTTATTTTCTGTGGAAATGTGTTTATTTTTCAATGGAATGCTTCTAATCTCTTCTCCACGCAAAAACGCGGAAATGGATCAGAGAGCGCACAGCTGAGAGCGGAGAGTTTGGCCACGCCCCACCCTCTACTATAGGCCATCTCTTTTCTCCTCATTTGCATTCAAGCAACAACGCCCATAATGGCCTGTTCAGAGAGAGAAAAATTACTTATATCAAGAAGTACCAGGTCATGGGATCTTTAAGGTTGTAAGCCGGCCAAACTAACATATATTTTTTAAGTATTACATTCTAAAAGCACAAATTATTGAATGTACAGGACCATATGATTTATTTTACAAACTGAGTGAACGGAGTGAAGGAAATTATTTATGTAAAGAAAAATTTAAAGAAAATAAACATGGAGTTCAGTAAGTGCTTTTGCATTTAGACATTGCCTGGCCTATTTAACAATGCACTTTGTAGTATCTTTACTCTAAAATACCCAACGTGTAACTGAGCTGCACTAACAGTCCTTGTAGGTGCACATGACAGAATACAGTGTTATTCCTAGATCCAAACATGGCCCCATATATAGACTTGGCTTTAAAAATCAATTGAAAAAAATCAATAACTTAAAATGTGGGATGTACGTCATTTCATGTTGTAAATGTACAATCAATAAGTAACCTATACCCTCTATATAACCTTGGACCATGTGATAAAATGTAGATTAATGTCCAGTGTTCTGCTTTGAAGCGATACTGACTCTTATGGGCTCTAACTATAAGGGCTATTGTGTTACTCATATCATGACTATATTCAGTTAGCATCATCATTATTTATTTTCCTTGTCTTTCTTTCCATTGGTGAATGATAATTTAACAATCGCTGCCTTTTGTGCAAGTAGAGACAGGTTCAGGGTGACATACATTTGCATCCAATATTATAATGTGCCCTAAATTGGGTCTTAAAATTGGTAACCCACAGGAAACCAAATGGAAAGATTGTGAAATTATTGTTATTATGGTTTCTACATCCTCTTTAGCCTCCAAAACATTGTATCACATGTTTCTGTACCCCATTAGTGTCTCTTAAACTGAAATTAGGGACAAAGCTAAAATCAAGGAATCAATTCAGCCAATCTCAGTCAACCAGTTTACCATAAATTCAATTAGCGACCCAGAGATGCAGTACAGGAAATAGTTGCAGAAAGCCAAAAGCGTTTCATAGAATAATTGATGCGAGATGCAGGTTCTGGTAAAGCCTGAGTCAGAGCAAGTTGTAATTGAATCATTTTCACACAAGCGAACGCACTTTCAGATCTGCACTGGGGGAGAGATAGGGAGAAAGGGTGAGGTGGGAGGAGAGAGAGAAGAGGAGGAGGTCTTGTTAGCACGAGGGACTGTGATGCTCTTGTGCTGCTGAGGGGAGTGTAAACAAAAAGGAAATAGTATCTTTGACAGGTCTCCAGAAATTTCGTGCACACATATTTTCAGGTGTGGAGCAGGTTAATTGGGTAGAGTTGTAAACCTTGTCTGTTTTTTTGTTTTTGTTTTTTCGTATTATAATAAACAACATCAATTAATGCGGATCTATTTATTCATGTTACAATTAGTAGTACAATTTAAGGGCATTAATTGAATGGACAGAATTTTAAAATGGCAACACTTCTTCCAAAATATTTCAAACTTGTATCTGCATCTAAATTTTATTTCAAATTTTTAAAGGTCCCATGGCATGAAATTTTCACTTTCTGAGGTTTTTGAACGTTACTGTGAGCCCCCCCCCCCCCCCCCCCCCCCATGGTTAAAAGTAGCAAAATGTCTAAACTGAGCATTTGCGATCCTTTTCTGCATTACAAAAAATCGGAGCTCAAACGGGCGATTTTGAACAAGGCACCTTATTGACGTCAGATCGAAAAAAGAAATGCAAATGCAGTTCCACCCCCGTCTGTCTGTACTCAGCGTCTCTGTAAATCATGCCCAGAGAGTTTGGACCGCGAATGCGCTAGGCAATGCGAAATGCGTTTTTTTATTTGCCTGGAGGCACGTCCGAGTGTTTCTAGGCTCGGAAGTCCTTTATCTGAGCCTCTGGACCTTTGAACAGCAGTGGTTTAATTTTATTTTCTGTGGAAATGTGTTTATTTTTCAATGGAACGCTTCAAATCTCTTCCCCCGTGCAAAAACACGGAAATGGATCAGCTGAGAGCGGAGAGTTTGGCCACGCCCCCACCCTCTACTATAGGCCAGCTCTTTTCTCCTCATTTGCATTCAAGCAACAACGCCCATTATGGCCTGTTCAGAGAGAGAAAAATTACTCTTTCTCATCTTATCTCTGTTTCTCATGCACTGAGTGTTGATTTTGAAGAAGGATTCATTTACAGTATTAGGGAACCATTAAGGAGCCATATAAAAGCATCAAGAAGTACCATGTCATGGGATCTTTAACGATGTGCTAATATTTAATTTTTTATTGTATTCTAGTAGTATGATACTAAATTCACAGATATGAGGGGTCTAAAATATCAGTATATTAAATTATAAATTATATAAATTTGGTGATACGGTCTGTATTGATATATCTCTTTTTTCATTATATTTTACAAAATTATGTCATGACAGTGCTACAATTTTGATGTTTGTTCAGAGAAAGGAAACTTGTATATGCAACACACTAGATATATCGACTGTTTTAATGTTTCCAATTGATCTACAGTGGTACCTCACCTTACGAATGACCCAACAAACGAAAATTTCAAGTTACGAAACGCCTTCACGGTAAATTTTGGTCTCTAGATACGAAAGAAAATTCAAGTTATGAAACGCGAAATCTCAAAAATTCAAATAATGCGCGCTCAGCCACACACATTATACGCTTTTCTCAGACTGGATTTAAACTTTTCTCACATTTGTCTCTCGTTTAAACACTCAAACTTTCATAGATTTTCAACAAAATGTATTAACAGTGAAGTGTGGGGGGAAGGGGGAGGGGGGGGGGGGACTGCGCTCTGACACGTGTGATAGTGCACATGACCCGGCGCGGAGCTGACAGCAGGTCTAGACTAAGGTCTAAACCTGGACTGGACCAGGACTAAACCTGGTGGATTAAAGCAGCGAGGAGGGGACTGCACGCAGTCTGAGCGCATGAACGAGACCCATGCAAGAGTCTTGCATGGGTCTCGTTCATGCGTTCATGCGCTCAGACTGCGTGCACTCCCCTCCTCGCTGCTTTAATCCACCTGGTCTACTCCTGGTTTAGTCCAGGTTTAGTCCTGGTCCAGTCCAGGTTTAGACCTTGGTCTAGACCTGCTGTCAGCTCCGTGCCGGGTCATGCTGCGCTATCACACGTGTCAGAGCGCAGTCTTCTCCCCCCTCCCCCTTCCCCCCACACTTCACTGTTAATACATTTTGTTGAAAATCTATGAAAGTTTGAGTGTTTAAACAGAGACAAATGTGAGAAACACAGAACACAATGTTACACTATAAAAAAAAGTTACACTATAAAAAAAAAAAAATTTGGATCGGGGCCTTGGAACGAATCAGGCTTTTTCCATTGAAATAGCTACTCAACTTACGAATTTTTCACGTTACGAAACCACTTCTGGAACGAATTAATTTCGTAAGGTGAGGTACCACTGTATTTCATATTAGCTTTGCACGAGTAGTGGGTTAACAAAGAAATACTGTTGTAAAAATATATTTGGTTCTTAAAAATAGTGATATTTTGTAGAATCTTATGTGCAATATATCGATTATCGCATGATAATATTGTTTCACGAGCCATCTATCATGTATCATATCGACTGGTGAGGTCGATATGAGGTTGATTCCCAGCCCTAATTGATACTATTTATTTCATATTTCATATTTCTGTACATGTCTGCAGTATTCCTGTTAGGGATAGTGTTTGCTAACATTAAATTTGCAGCTCTTACTCTCAAACTAATGAGGTCTCTACTTCCATTAATTGCGTCTATAAATAACTTTAAAAAATCAAAATTATTGATATGACTTCTGACCCCAACGCTGCATTAATGACCGTAGCTCATAAAAATTGAATTGGTATCATATCTTTTAACAGCCCGCGTTTATTTTAAGCAGCGTTATGTCATGATTTCAATAGAAGGCAATGGGAGAGGTTGGGTACAATTTCAGTAAGCCTGTCTTAATAATACACATGGGAAGAAATGAATAATATTATTACTATGGCCCAAGCAATATAGGAACATATTGATTATACAATACTTTTCAATATAACCTTATTGTGACTGTATTTACATTTGGTATTGATAAAGTATTCATTAAAAGGAACCACTTTTAGTAAACTACTCCATGTTATAATTATTACCTCACCAAAAAGATTCCTGGAGTTGTGTTTTGTTTCATTCACACATGTTTGAGTAATCCTTTTTTATTAGTCTGTCTACATTTCCAAAGCTCAAAATGCTGTTCCACCGTATGATGTCATGTAGTGGTAGTTTTACGTTAACCGCTCGTTTTACCTTTTGTTCAGTAGAGATTGGCAATTCCAGGGAAGTAAGTATCCAAATAATTCTAGTGGAGGTGTCTGGAGTTCTGTATTTCTGTATTTGTATTTTTTCTGGGTAACAGATCAGAAAATAGTGTAATAAGTAGTGTAATAAGGGCCTTTATAAAGTTTCTTAGTTGTAAATTATTATTGAAACTGTCCTTAATTAAACCTTAATTTCTTCATTGTTTTATTTGAATTATCTAGTATTTGTATGTTCTTGCCAATGCACTTCTTTGTGTGTTGTTTTGCCCTGTTCTGTCCGTTCTCATCCCTCCTGTTTGTGATGTGGAGCTGGGGGTCATTTATCATTGTGAGTCCAGCGGTCGATCGCAGACTTTATTACTGCTGCCACGGCGACAGAGTGCGTGTGAATGTGTGTGTGTGTTTACAGCCCGTTTATTTGGATACAACATTAGAGTGTGAGTTGTCCAATCAGAGTTCAGCAGTGAATTATGTGCCCTGCTTTACCTGGCACCACAGACACTGATACATGCACGTGCAGTGTCAACAAACAGGTTTCTGTTGATTTGAAGATATAATAGCAGTGTTATCAGCTGCTTATTATTGAGTATTACGCCAGAATTGGATATTGGATGTAAAAATAATATCTTACTTACGAACATAAATGTTAGGATTACATTTTTTTTCCCTTTGTACTATGTAGCATATGTAAGTCATAAGTAAAATGAAGTTGTCTTTTCATTACCTGAAATGTTTCACGTTATGGCATTAAACATACATATCATCCTGGAAACAAGCAGGTGACACAGGTGCCTGGTTATCGATCTGATTTGTGGTGAGGCGCACTCACTCACAGTAAAAATGCATGTTTCTCAGGGTATTTTGAACACACCTGTAATAGAATAAATGTAAGGTAGACACATTTCAGAACGCTCATCTCCAGACTTATAGAAAAGTCAGTAGTAGTTCTGGCAAGGATCACAGTTACATTTTTGGATGTCCAGTTACTTTTTTGGGTGTTCTAGCCACAGAATGGACTCTAGGTTCATATTCAGTTTTACTGATGATCTGCTTTAGCCTTGATGGTGTTGAAGTGGAATAAAGAGACAGGAGATAACCTGGACGAGGCTTTGACAGACGGAGTGGTCAGTGGAGTGGATGAGAGGATTACTGTGGACAGCAGAGGGGTCGATAATTGCTCATTGAACATTAAGGGGATTTGGACCCTCACACACGGACCTTAAGAGTCCCAGACTGGTCTTCAGATACACTCATATGTGAACACACTGTGCTGAGAGGGCAGCACTGAGTCAACACTTTACACTCATGCGAAACTAAAGGCACAATTATTGTGAAATATTTTTTAAATATTTTTGTTTGTGTAAACAATTCCAAAATCTCATCCCACCCCTACTAGTTAAAGCAGTTCTGTTTTTTATAGTAGTGGAAGACTGTAAAATCTGGTACATCTTTAATTGTCTTGGTGGCATGGTGGGACATGAAAGAGCAAGATGTTTTGCTGTGTTCACCTCATCTAAGTAAGACAAAGGATTAAAAGTGACCACTTCTCAACTTTTTAGCGACTTGTATTGAATACATTTCAGGAGGACCACATTATTTCAACACTGTTAATGTACAGATGTTTTCCTGACTATTCCTTATTCGAACCCCAGCCAAAATCCTCTGTTCATCTATTCATAAGGCTGTTTTGTTGGAGATGTGTCATGGTTCATTTCCTGTTGTGACTCAGGGCCTCATCACTGTGAGGTGAGGTCACCCACTGTACAGGTCACACCAGCTCCCATATTAATGACTAACAGACTCAAGTAGACTTGTGTCATAAGTTATGCTTTGTTTATTTAGTAATATTTAGCATGCAAACATGACATGGGGTACTTTCTGATTTTCAAATAGAGTACACACAGTCTTATCAGAACTACTATGGTTATAGAGTAAATGTATAAGGTTGTCCCAGGCACTTCACCTGAACATTTGAAAGCCCATTATCTTTAAGTCTAAGATCCTTTTGTGTGCGAGCATCTAAGACATGTACGTTATCAATCTGGTCAGCCATGACATCATCTTGGTACTGAGGTGTGACCCTGCATGTACGGCATCTCTAATGGGACATTAGAGGCGGATCAGGCAGCTAATGTAGCAGCATTAGGTAGGAATCTGTCATAGTGTGTCATGTCTGCACTAGAGCATTCTGACCCGGAGATCCTGAGCTCGGCGATTCCTGGAGCTAACGCTAACGCTAATGCTTACAACATGTGTGTCTTTAATGTGTGCTTATCGCATTAGGAACGGCCATAACTCACAGTGTAAAAGCACCCAGACATAGTGATAGCATCTCCGCCATCTTCCCTTGTCCAGGCACTGTCAGCTGTCCATCTGCAAATCTAGCCAATTTATAAGGGTCAGAAATATACTTGGTTGTAAAAATATCCACAATAATTCATTTGGAGGTTTGGTCAGGAACAAGAAGAGAAGCAGTCTAAATATAAGACTGACAGCTACACATCACCCATAAATATTTGACTGTATTTCAGGTTTGCATTGGTAGATTATAGCTGAGGGCATATTTTGTGTCTAAATTAACCTTAACTTTGAGTTAGGTAAAAGAAAATATTGTTTCTGCATTTCTGACAGATCATTCAGTCACACGTTGGACCTTCAAATACTGGTTGTTTTTTTATTATAAGGTTTTTGTTTCACCTCATTCTGGTGTCATTTAGGACTAGTTCAAACTTTTAGAAAGGAACAAAAACGTAAATGTAATGCAGAAGGTTCAGATTGTACAAACTGAGGGGTTGACTGTTCTATTTCCTCTTTGACTATATTTTATTGAGACATAATCAGTCCCTCTGACTTACTGTTGTGGTATGTGGCTGATTTTGTTCTATTACCTTGAAAGAAGAATAGGTAGGACGATCTTATATTGGCTACTTTTGAAGAGTTGAAATTAAATCTGTTATTTGTATAACTGACTACTACAGTTAACTGGAATAGACACACACACAGAACTGCTTTATGACCAAATCTTAGAGCAACCCCTCATTCAACCATTTTTTATAGACACTCCTTACACAATACCAAAATAACTGTGATTATTCTCATATAATGCAGCACAATATCCCTCTTTCAAACACATATTTAATATTAATTGGGGGATTGACACTGGGACAATTATGAAAGCACTTTTAATCCAGTTGCTATCATCTGTTTGCAGCCTGCTGGTTTCTGGCATATCCGTGACACTTGTAATCTGGAAACAATGTCTGTCCCAATTTTACAGACTGGGCAGGTTAGAATGAAATCAAGCAAGTCTTTTAACTGTTGAAATGCAGATGTTTGGGCCTGTCCACATGAAACAAAAACTGGTACAAAGTTCAACGTCTGTCAAGAGAAAGGGTGATTTTTATTTTTTATTTTTTTTCAGAACATCTTCAAGAGGTGGTGGTATTTTCCAAACACAAACATATTATTTATGTCAACTTTTAGCCAAGAGTTTAATGGAGCCAATCTCTTACAAATAATCTGGTTTCTTTCAAAAATCAGTACATCCCCCCTAGAGTTATATAGCCCCGTGCCCTCCCTCTGAAATGATGACATAATAAAGTCTAAAACGTGCACGCACTGTGCATCAGGGTTACCAGTCCGATATGAAGCTAGCTGTGTGAATATTTCGGTATAGAGAGCATTGATTTGCAGGGTGTGAGTGATGCTGTGTGCAGGCAGATGCTGATGATGTTACGGTTGGATCATCTTTCTTCCCGTTTATCTGCTCGGCCTTTACTGGCAACACTTGGCTCATGTTTCCATTCAGTGTGTATGTGTCTATCTACTGTCCAAGAATCAGGGGTTAACACTGAACTAAGCACGTGCTGATGTGTCAAAGATCGAACTTTTTACACAAATGAATAAGTATGAAATGTATATTATAGGTTTAATGTATGGTTTTGGGTTAGATTTTGGGTTTCTGATTACAGCCAGGTGACAAAAAAACACAACTCGTCTATAGGACAAGCATCATGGCTCTGTCGTATTTGTACTGTTTCACAAAATCACATAAAACTTAGCTATCACCATGGAGACAAGAAGGTGTAATATCTGTACTATACTGTGAAACATTCAATTATACTGTGGAGCAATCTCATATTTTCATATAGAGCACCTTTAACAGAATAATAGAAGAAAAAAATATGTTGGATTTACTTTGTTAAAGATCCCATGACATGGTACTTCTTGATGCTTTTATATGGCTCCTTAATGGTTCCCTAATACTGTAAATGAATCCTTCTTCAAAATCAACACTCAGTGCATGAGAAAAGAGTAATTTTTCTCTCTCTGAACACTCCATAATGGGCGTTGTTGCTTGAATGCAAATGAGGAGAAAAGAGCTGGCCTATAGTAGAGGGTGGGGGCGTGGCCAAACTCTCCGCTCTCAGCTCTGAGCCCTCAGCTGATCCATTTCCGTGTTTTTGCACGGGGGGAGAGATTTGAAGCGTTCCATTGAAAAATAAACACATTTCCACAGAAAATAAAATGAAACCACTGCTGTTCAAAGGTCCAGAGGCTCAGATAAAGGACTTCCGAGCCTAGAAACACTCGGACGTGCCTCCAGGCAAATAAAAAAACGCATTTCGCATTGCCTAGCGCATTCGCAGTCCAAACTCTCTGGGCGTGATTTACAGAGACGCTGAGTACAGACAGACGGGGGTGGAACTGTATTTGCATTTCTTTTTTCGATCTGACGTCAATAAGGTGCCTTGTTCAAAATCGCCCGTTTGAGCTCTGATTTTTTGTAACGCAGAAAAGGATCGCAAATGCTCAGTTTAGACATTTCGCACCTTTTAACCATGGGGGGGGGGGGCCTAAACAGGGTAGGGGAGCTCACATTAACGTTAAAAAACCTCAGAAAGTGAAAATTTCATGCCATGGGATCTTTAAACTCAAGCTTCTATCATGGGTATCAGTATTAAAACTAGCTAAAATCTGAGGCTAGGTGCAAACAAACCAGGACTATATCTGGCTACACAAGGCCTAAATCTTAAGTCAGAAGTTAACCAGTAATCCTACTCTAATTAAGGACTAAACCTGGTTATAGGGTCTGAACCAGGACTATATCATGACTAAACAAAGACCAAACCACATCTAAACCATGCATATTCTAGAAACTTAATTTCAAATAAATAATTTCTTGAACTCCAAATGAGCCTCCTGCCCCAGTTTGTAATGTGCTGTGGGAATGATTGAATGAATTTAGCAGCATGGACACAGCTACTAAAACTGCTGACTGCTGCCTGGGTGACCCCCTCATATTCTCTCTATTGGAGCGACAATATGTTTCGCTAACACACACACACACATACACACACAGCAAAAACTACAGGGGTGAGGGGAGAGTCATACAGAGCAGGTTATTACTGCAAAGAGCCCTGTAATTTTCTCTGTGTCGCCGGGCGGACCTCACGCTGGGGGCAATGACAACGCATTAACCGTTAAACAAGACACCCAAGACCCCAGGGCGCAGAGAGAGAGAGAGAGAGAGAGGGTAGGAGAGGAGGGAGGTGAGAAGGAAGTGAGGAGAGAGATGTATATGAAGGAAAGACGGGGGAGATGGAGGGAGAGAGAGAGGGAGAAGAGATTAAAGAGGTGGGAGAGGGGGGAAGAGAGAAACAGGGGGAGAGAGAGAAAGGAGGGAAGTGGGTGAGAAGGAAGTGAGGAAAGTGTGTGCATAAAGTGAGGGAGTGAGAGATAGGAAAGAGATGGAAAGGAGGAGAGGGGGGAGAGAAGACACAGGAAGACAGGGAATAGTTTGGAGATAGAGAGAGTGAGTAGAGGGCTGCGTTGTGAGGAGAAATTGAAAGAAGAGATGTAAATGAGGGAAACACGGGAGATGGCAGGAGAGAGAGAGAGGAGGAAAAAAGTTATGGAAGAGATTATAGAGGTGGGAGAGGGGGAAGAGAGAAAGAGAGGGGGAGAGGAGGGGGTGGGTGAGAAGGAAGTGAGGAAATTGTGTGTGTAGGGCGAGGGAGTGAGAGACAGGGAAGAGATGGAAAGGAGAGGAGGAAGAGAGAAGGGGAGATGGAGAGAGAAGAGGGGGTTGTTGAGAAAGAAGTGAGGAAAGAGATGTAGAAGAGGGAAAAAGAGGGGGGAGATGAAGGGAGAGAGAGAGAAGAGAAGAAAGTCAGGGAAATGATTATAGAGGTGGGAGAAGAGGAGGGGCAAAAAGAGCAGTGACTGGAGTGTAGAACAGGAGAAAGAAAGGGAGTGTAGTGTGAGGGAGTGAGAGATAGGAAAGAAATGGATGGGAAAGGAGGGAAAGAAAAGGGGAAATGGAGAGAAAATAGGGGGATGACAGGGAATAGCTTGGAGAGAAGAGAATGAGAGTGAGGGATGAGATGGAGAGGAACCGTAGAGTCACTGCGTGCACATGGACGAGTGTAATCCGATTGCAAACGGATTGGGATTGTATCTGATTCATGTGCACAGGCTAAGGATCGTATAGGGATTGGTTTCGCGATCCTGGCTTAGGACGATAGCAATCCCCTTGGTGCTGCCTTGTGCGCAATATCGGATCGGATTGGTGTACTGCGCATGTGTGGGAATTTTCGCCAGGGATTTCACCCGGAAGAGGCAGGAGGCGCTGACGCCGTCATAAGTAACGATTGTTCCTGTAAAAGTCAGACGAAATCATGGCTGCGAAGAGAGAATGCACAACACGTACACCAATGCTGCTCCATCAAACTCCTCGAGCGCCATCTTTGTATACCGCCACATAGTTTGTTGTGTTTTTATTGAGTAGCTATCACCCGAAAGTAGTTGGACTACAGCGCCACATAGCGTAGCGGAGCCAGCCAGGTCGCTGACCATTATCCGATTGCACGACTTTCATGTGCACTCGGATTGGACGACAGACCACCCGCCGAGTAAAGGGATCGGATTTGGAGGAATCCAATCCGATCGTACCATGTGCACGTACTCACTGTATAAAGAAGTGGACTAAGGGAGTGTGATGTCACCCATAGCTTTCGGCTCCAGTCACGGCTGAGGCGAGCAGCGAGGGGGACCGCACGCAGTCTGAGCGCATGAACGAGACCCGTGCTCAAACCGTACCTCCTCTAGACCTGCAGATTTAGACCGGCTCTTGCATGCGTTCGTGGGTCTCGTTCATGCGTTCATGCACTCAGACTGCGTGCAGTCCCCTCCTCACTGCTCCCCTCAGCTGTGACTCGAAACGAAACCAGGAAATAGACCCGCGCGCGGCGCTTTAATCCACCTGGTCTAGTCCTGGTCTAGTCCTGGTTTAGTCCAGGTTTAGTCCTGGTTTAGTCCAGGTTTAGTCCTGCTGGCAGCCCCGCGCCGGGTCATGTACGCTATCACACACGTGTCTTCTCCCCCCTCCCCCTTCCCCCCACACTTCACTATTAATAATTTTGTTGAAAATCTATGAAAGTTTGAGTGTTTAAACAGAGACAAATGTGAGAAAAGTTTAAATCCAGTCTGAGAAAAGCGTATAATGTGTGGCTGAGCGCGCATTATTTGAATTTTTGAGATTTCGCGTTTCGTAACTTGAATTTTCTTTCGTATCTAGAGACCAAAATTTACCGTGAAGGTGTTTCGTAACTTGAAATGTTCGTTTGTTGGGTCATTCGTAAGGTGAGGTACCGCTGTATATGATATTTGAAAACTCCATAAACACGTTCTATCAAATTCATTTATACAGTGCATGCTGTGATTACAGAGAAACATTTTATTTGACTTTGAGAAAAAACAAAAGGTACATTTCAATCTAATGTACCTGAAACCTTTGTCAAGACTTAAAACCGGGGCAGTGCAAGAAATCAAATGACTGACAGCTGCATGTCAAAAACACATCTATAAATATTTTACAAAGATGGAATATATTTAAGACACGTTTACATCAATCTACTATGACAGTCAAACTTAGCTTAGTTTCTAAATAGGAATCAATACGAAAATCTTTTTTTATCGTAAAAGTAGAAATGTTCTGTGTGAACTTAAACAGATTTAGAAATCAAAATACCTGAACATTGCAGTTAGTATATTAAAGGTGAACTATGTATTTTTTTTCCTGGTGGTGTGCTTTGCCTGGAATGTTTCATAGTCTGGTATTAAGCATATCATTTTTGCATTTATTAAATTACAGATTTTTATTGCTGAAAAAAACATGCATGTCCACAGATCTGACCTGATACATGTTTAAAGGAAAAGTAACGTTTTTACAATTTGAGCCTTATTTCGGTAATAAAACAAGTTGTTTTACTCACCCATATCACTTTGGTGTCATATTGAGCATTTCCGGAGATGTTTTAGATTAGCGTTAGGCTAACGCCGTTAGCCTAGCCCGACTTATAGCCATAGCTCGGGGCATTCCCCGAGCATGTAATATGCCCCGTGCGGGCTCCAAATAACACAAACTTTAGCACTTTTCAAATCATAGAAGCTCGATGTCTTTAGGCTACGATTTCGTTTGAATCAAAAGTGGCCTGTAATCCGAGATTTATCCATAGTTTACAGCTTTGCGTTCCATGTTTGGGTCCCGGGAGCTGAGAGCACAGTCCGCGCATGCGCACTGGCGTCCTCATCTACTCGAAACTATGGCTAAATCTCGGATTGCAGGCCACTTTTGACCAAACAAAGTTGTAAACTAAAGACATCGAGCTTCTATGATTTAAAAAGTGCTAAAGTTTGTGTTATTTGGAGCCCGCACGGGGCATATTACATGCTCGGGGAATGCCCCGAGCTATGGCTATAAGTCGCACTAGGCTAACGGCGTTAGCCTAACGCTAATCTAAAACATCTCCGGAAATGCTCCATATGACACCAAAGTGATATGGGTGAGTAAAACAACTTGTTTTATTACCGAAATAAGGCTCAAATAGTAAAAAACGTTACTTTTCCTTTAATGTCATACTGCGGAATATACCAGGCAACGCAATAACATCTCTAGAGAAAGAAGACAGGAATAGTTACAAAATGCACCTTTAAAAATGAATCAATACCCACTTTATATGCAGCAAAATCAGTCTATACAAATTGCCTGTATGTTCAGATCCATTGTTCTGAATACATTTGTCTATTATCTTCTGCCTCTCTGCTCTTCTCACATGTGTCATTTAAACTGGTGTCATTTAAGATCACAATCTGACACTTAAAAGCATGGGTGCTGACAGGCGCTAGAGACTCTTTTAAAGGTGTGAAAAAGCAATTTGTTTATCGTGAACGGATGAAATGCATTGTGGGGGTTGTATGCATAAGCTCATAATGGCAATTGTGTCTTATAGTTGGGAGTGTGATGGAGGTTTCCGACTTGTTTGGCAAAGATTACACTTAGAAATATAACATGCTTTTTTTTGTCTTTCAGGAGGTTATCCTAAAAAGAGCAGCAGATCTGGTAGAAGCGCTCTATGGCCTGCCCCACAACAACCAGGTATGATATATGCACAGTTTTGCTTATAAGTTATTTTATTTTTAGGTATTAAAGGAAAAGTAACGTTTTTTTTACAATTTGAGCCTTATTTCGGTAATAAAACAAGTTGTTTTACTCACCCATATCACTTTGGTGTCATATGGAGCATTTCCGGAGATGTTTTAGATTAGTGTTAGGCTAACGCTGTTAGCCTAGCACGACTTATAGCCATAGCTCGGGGCATTCCCCGAGCATGTAATATGCCCCGTGCGGGCTCCAAATAACACAAACTTTAGCACTTTTTAAATCATAGAAGCTCGATGTCTTTAGTCTACGATTTCGTTTGAATCAAAAGTGGCCTGTAATCCGAGATTTATCCATAGTTTACAGCTATGCGTTCCATGTTTGGATCCCGGGAGCTGAGAGCACACTCCGCACATGCGCACTGGCGTCCTCATCTACTCGAAACTATGGCTAAATCTCGGATTACAGGCCACTTTTGACCAAACGAAATCGTAGACTAAAGACATCGAGCTTCTATGATTTGAAAAGTGCTAAAGTTTGTGTTATTTGGAGCCCGCACGGGGCATATTACATGCTCGGGGAATGCCCCGAGCTATGGCTATAAGTCGCGTTAGGCTAACGCCGTTAGCTAATCTAAAACATCTCCGGAAATGCTCCATATGACACCAAAGTGATATGGGTGAGTAAAACAACTTTTATTACCGAAATAAGGCTCAAATTGTAATAAACGTTACTTTTCCTTTAAGTTCACAAAGACCAAACAAAGACCATATAGACCTGTTTAACCATACTGAGCTAACTGCATTATACCAAAAATTACACTAAGATTGGAAATTACTAATTACTAGCAGGTCACTTTATATACAATAATGTTTTTATTTTCACTATGGAAATGTTTCCTCTGAGATACATGTAGCCAGGACTGTGGTGGAACTTGGGACCCTTAACTTTCCATTAAATACAATAAAATGTCTGCACCCTACTGTATAGCTTTAGTTTATATTACATTCAAAATAATAAAGAAAGGAAAGTATCACTTGGTATACATTCTATCTTTAGAACTATAGGACCACTAGTCTTCTCTGTCTATAAGGAGCAAAAAGACCTTTAAGCAACAGCTAAATGCAAAAACCTCTCTTTATAGTAACACTGCCTAAAACAACAGTAAAGTTAACAATACTGTGATAAATGAGCCAAGTTGTCTCATTCACAGACATTCCCCCACTGACTCACAAAATGAACACTATGGATTTATGACTTGAGGAAGTGGAGAGTTAGAAAGTCATTTAGCACATATTTAATTGTGACCTCACCTCGTGCCTGTTGTAGGAGATCATTCTGAAGCGCGCAGCGGACATCGCAGAGGCGCTGTACAGCGTCCCAAGAGGCCACACCCAGCTCTCAGGCTCCGCCCACTCAGGCATGATGGGAGTCAACTCCTTCACCGGGCAGCTGTCCGTCAACGTCACCGAGCCAGCACAGGCTAATCAAGGTAGTACTACTAATGATTACTTACAACATTTACTCATCATTTGTAAGGGCGTTCACTTATATTTACGTATATATACTTACGTAATATACTACTTACTTTTGATACATGTTTTAATCATACACTAATTCATCAATTTATCACTAAATTAAACCTCATTAAAGTCCTGTATTTTTTAAAGATATATGATATTACTTAGCTAGCAAATCTATTAAATAAACCAAGTACACAGGATTGTATAGTTCTACAGTCTTACTGTTGTAAGTTATGTATGTAATGTATCCTATTTTAGGCTAAATTTGCTGCGATAAGCTCTCTTGACAACTCCATCCTGACTTTTACTTGAGCAAATTTTCTCTATATTCTACTTTGAGCAAAGCATTTCTTTCCTCTGCAAATCTCTGGACATATTACATATTACATTTTTCAGTTCATTTATGTATATCCATTAGAAACTGCTGAAAGCCCTTTTAGAGACTGGTGTTGCAAATTGGCCTTGGCCTTTGTGATAATGACATTGGCTACTTTGATAAACTCAATTTTTAAAAAGATAATCTATATCCATTGGAACTGCTCCTTTTGAACAAACAATAAAAAGTCCTTCACTAAGTCCACGTGTTTGGTCGCTGGGCATTTGATTACCGTGTTGAATAAAACCTTAAATGAATAGTGTGTGTTTGTGTTTAGGGTTTGTGCGCAGCTCAAGCAGTGTGTCTCCTCACGGGTACGTGCCCAGCTCCACGCCTCAGCAGAGCAGCTACACCTCGGTCAGCTCCTCCATGAACGGATACAGCAACAACAGCGCCATGACCAACCTGGGAGGCTCGCCCACCTTCCTCAACGGGTCTGCCGCCAACTCGCCTTATGCCAGTGAGTGCTCCAACACAGCCCATCTTTTATACTGGCACTTTTTTTTTTTTTATAGTTTGTAGGTTTTATTTTACTCTGACTCCTGGAAAATTACTATGAATTATATGATTTATTTCATTCTTGTTTTCAACTTTATCTTTTACTAATATTTCTTTGCCACTTGTTTTCCATTAGTATTCTAAAACTGCCATTTTTGTACAATATCGTTACATTACAATACATTACTCCTGATCATATAAGCATAATGTGTACACTGGACAGGCAGAAGAAGTACAGACATGTTCCCATGGGGATTTCTGCAAAAACACACTTTACTTTGATTTAATTGCATCAACACAAGGACAGGAAGGAAGAGATTCAAGTTAGGTTTGGGGATTCTTAATTAGAACAATGATTTGAAGGTGACTCTTAGACTGAAAAGTTGTCAAAATGTCAATCCACTTCCACATTGGCTCTATATGGTTACTGCTTATTTATTTATATCCACTCATGGATTATCTTTCCAATCAGAAAGCAGAATGAGCTCCTCCCTTCAGGTTGCTCGATATTCCTATGGCCAAAAGCAGTTTGCAATAAACCCAAAAGAGTTCTTTAAACAATGATGTTTACTCGGTATAGAACAGCTAATAACACCAAGGTTCATTTGTGGTTGTACGTACAGTGGTACCTCACCTTAGAAATTAATTCGTTCCAGAAGTGGTTTCGTAACGTGAAAAATTCGTAAGTTGAGTAGCTATTTCAATGGAAAAAGCCTGATTCGTTCCAAGGCCCCGATCCAAGTTTTTTTTTTATAGTGTAACTTTTTTTATAGTGTAACATAGACTGAATTTAAACTTTTCTCACATTTGTCTCTCGTTTAAACACTCAAACTTTCATAGATTTTCAACAAAATGTATTAACAGTGAAGTGTGGGGGGAGGGGGGAGAAGACTGCGCTCTGACACGTGTGATAGCGCACATGACCCGGCGCGGAGCTGACAGCAGGTCTAGACCAAGGTCTAAACCTGGACTGGACCAGGACTAAACCAGGACTAAACCAGGACTAGACCAGGTGGATTAAAGGAGGGAACTGCACGCAGTCTGAGTGCATGAACGCATGAACGAGACCCATGCAAGAGCCGCGGACTCCTCCTGGTTTAGTCCAGACCACCGCGGACCACCGCGGCTCCTCTAGACCTTGCATGGGTCTCGTTCATGCGTTCATGTGCTCAGACTGCGTGCAGTCCCCTCCTCGCTGCTTTAATCCACCTGGTCTTGTCCTGGTTTAGTCCTGGTTTAGTCCTGGTCCAGTCCAGGTTTAGACCTTGGTCTAGACCTGCTATCAGCTCCGTGCCGGGTCATGCTGCGCTATCACACGTGTCAGAGCGCAGTCTTCTCCCCCCTCCTCCTTCCCCCCACACTTCACTGTTAATAATTTTGTTGAAAATCTATGAAAGTTTGAGTGTTTAAATGAGAGACAAATGTGAGAAAAGTTTAAATCCAGTCTGAGAAAAGCGTATAATGTGTGTGGCTGAGCGCACATTATTTGAATTTTTGAGATTTCGCGTTTCGTAACTTGAATTTTCTTTCGTATCTAGAGACCAAAATTTACCGTGAAGGTGTTTCGTAACTTGAAATTTTCGTTTGTTGGGTCATTCGTAAGGTGAGGTACCACTGTATTTGTAAACCAGTAGAAGAGCATGTTGCAGCTATCACAGTTACCTATTGCTCGATAAGACCCATGCTTTTTTCACTTATTAAATTCTTTGTCCCCCTCAGTTGTCCCGTCCAGTCCCACAATGGCCTCTTCCACCTCTCTCCCATCCAACTGCTCGTCCTCCTCTGGGGTCTTCTCCTTTTCTCCAGCCAACATGGTGTCCGCTGCCGTCAAACAGAAATCTGCCTTTGCTCCAGTCGTCCGGCCCTCCTCCTCTCCGCCCCCCTCCTGCACCAGCGCCAACGGCAACGGCCTACAAGGTACAGATTTGACAACTGCCAGTGTCGTGGTATTATTAGTGGAGTAAAAGAAAAAAGAAATGGATCAACTTTCATCATTAACTTGATAATTAATATGTAATTCATTTATATCATGGATTGAAATAGATAAATATGCCTTATATCATTTGTATTATGTGCCTATGTTTTGAATAGTATGAAGTTAAGAAGTGTGCAGATTTTGCTGTGAGAAAGAGCAAGTTTAATCACTTTACAGCATTTTTCCTTTTTAATTTTTTATGATAGCTTATTGCAATAATGTATTAGTGGTGTGCATATATGGGCTAATATGGGCTAATATTTTCCCTATAGAGGTCCATCCCTTGCATGTCTTATACTTAGTGCAATAGACATAAAGGTTCTGTAGGAGTATTTGTTATTTCAGTTTTCTTTTCATCCCTTTCTCTGTTTGACTTTCATTCCTAACATTTTTTTTCTCTTTTTTTCCTCTTGTGCTCTCTGCCTTTTGTCTAGATCAAACCTTTGTGGACTCTAGCAAGTACTCATCAGCCAGCTCTCTACAAGGACTGGCCTTCTCCTGAAGTATGTTTAGTCACAAACTCACTAACAACCTCTGCATGGTTTTAGGAGATGTACTTTTTAATATATCCTTTAGTATCCTTTTATTAGTATCCTTTTTATATATTAATTTTTTTTTATAATACATTTAACACATTTTGATATCTGTTTACAACTGTAGTAAACTAGGGCTGGTCTTAATTACTGAGCTGAGAAAGTAAGGAAACAAACAACTATTGTTACATTTCTTTATAAAATAATTTGCATATACAGTGGTACCTCACCTTACGAAATTAATTCGTTCCAGAAGTGGTTTCGTAACGTGAAAAATTCGTAAGTTGAGTAGCTATTTCAATGGAAAAAGCCTGATTCGTTCCAAGGCCCCGATCCAAGTTTTTTTTTTTTTATAGTGTAATTTTTTTTTATAGTGTAACATTGTGTTCTGTGTTTCTCACATTTGTCTCTCGTTTAAACACTCAAACTTTCATAGATTTTCAACAAAATTATTAATAGTGAAGTGTGGGGGGAAGGGGGAGGGGGGAGAAAACTGCGCTCTGACACGTGTGATAGCGCAGCATGACCCGGCGCGGAGCTGACAGCAGGTCTAGACCAAGGTCTAAACCTGGACTGGACCAGGACTAAACCAGGACTAGACCAGGACTAGACCAGGTGGATTAAAGCAGCGAGGAGGGGACTGCACGCAGTCTGAGCGCATGAACGCATGAACGAGACCCATGCAAGAGCCGCGGGCTCCTCCTGGTTTAGTCCAGGTTTAGTCCTGGTTTAGTCCAGACCACCGCGGCTCCTCCTGGTTTAGTCCAGGTTTAGTCCTGGTTTAGTCCAGACCACCGCGGCTCCTCTAGACCTCCTCTAGACCTGACCAGGTCTAGAGGAGGTCTAGACCACCGCGGCTCTTGCATGGGTCTCGTTCATGCGCTCAGACTGCGTGCAGTCCCCTCCTCGCTGCTTTAATCCACCTGGTCTAGTCCTGGTTTAGTCCTGGTTTAGTCCTGGTCCAGTCCTGGTCCAGTCCAGGTTTAGACCTTGGTCTAGACCTGCTGTCAGCCCCGCGCCGGGTCATGTGCGCTATCACACGTGTCAGAGCGCAGTCTTCTCCCCCCTCCCCCTTCCCCCCACACTTCACTGTTAATACATTTTGTTGAAAATCTATGAAAATTTGAGTGTTTAAACGAGAGACAAATGTGAGAAAAGTTTAAATCCAGTCTGAGAAAAGCGTATAATGTGTGTGGCTGAGCGCGCATTATTTGAATTTTTGAGATTTCGCGTTTCGTAACTTGAATTTTCTTTCGTATCTAGAGACCAAAATTTACCGTGAAGGCGTTTCGTAACTTGAAATATTCGTTTGTTGGGTCATTCGTAAGGTGAGGTACCACTGTATACAAATCTAACTATTAACATCAGTCAGTATTGGTCAGGATTGCTTAAGAATAGAAAAAAAACAGAGGTTTTTAGTGTTGGACAGTGTTATGTTGTGGTAACATTACTCAAACAGGAAATGGTTTTGAATGTGTATATAAGTTCTTAAACAGATCCATGTGAAGTTGTGATGAGCTCTGCGTGGGTGTGGGAACTCAAATCCTCAAACCAGCACGAATAAACACAAACCAGTCACTCGTTACCACTGTTACATTATGGACTTTCACCAGTCAGCAGACTTGTACTCAAGTTAAAGTGCTGTTACTTTAAGATTATAATATATTATAATAAATGCAATTAACATGTGACCTCGACCTAGTAAGAAAACACGGTGTAACTTTGACTAAAAGCAGTTGGCAAAGCAAGTTTGTAGAACACAAAATAATTCAAAATGTCCATAAGTGCGCAATATCTACATACAGTAAGGAGTAATGAGTTATAATTCAGTGTTGGTGTAATATGACTTACACAACATTAAATAATGCACAGATTCAGGAATTTCCAAAGAACAGCCAATAAAAAAATGCAAGAAAGGCCAGTTCAAGTGAGTTCAGATTATTTAATAATGTCAACAGAGCCTACATGACTTATAGACACAGTCAGATGAGTAACCAAAACTGACTAAGACTTCAATACGTATTACTCAATAGAAGTAAAAGTAAGTATAGTGCTAGAAAAGTACTGAGAAGTAGAATTAGAAGTAAATGTGGCCGAGGGCTCCTCCATATACACCTAACATAACATTACTTAGTAAGTTATCTAAAAGAAAATAGCTCTTGTTCTCTATTCGTTCAAATAACTTCCCATGAAATTATAATCTTTTTTTCCATTCACACCCCTCCCTTGGGTTTAAAGACAGCATTTGCTATGCAGCAGTCTGTCTCATAGACTTACAGCAATATGCCAACTGTTCCCATGCATTTTCAAAGACATGATTTGATTGATTCATTCCTGTTTTGATGTTTTAAGAGTCACGCAGCTGCACAGATGGGACAAAATATTTACAAGACTTTTTTTATGAGTCTAAAAATATTTGGCAGCTTTTAGTAATTTCTTGTTGTTGTTTTTTTTTATCCCTTTGACAGCTATCCCAGGAATGATTGTCCCACCCATGTAAAGGTGCAGAGGGAAATGGACTGCTCGGATTTTGAGACAAACTTTGGTGCAAGAAGACTCTGGTTTGGGGACATTAAAACGTCTCTCATTTTTGAAGGAACTCAAACTCAACTCAGGCCCTTTCTATCTAAACATTTAAAATCTAACACACGGACTGAAAATCTATTGGTTAGACTTTGTACACGTTTTATAGGATTACATACAAGCTCTCCGCAGACTGTAAACAGGAAATGTATTTATTTTGGAGGGAATCTACTTCCTGTCTCAAGTGAATTTACTTTTTGTGCAACATTTTAAAGTGTGATAATCATAAGTGTAACCTATGTGAGGGATTTTTATTTATGAAGGATAAAATGTGAAGAAAGATGATGAGGATGATGATGATGATGATGATGAAGATCTTTGAACAAAAACATGGGTCAAATCCTGGAGACAAAGTCGAGCCAAATCAGGAGAACACGTGCTAAACTATTGCCAAATACTATACTCTACTTTGTAAACACTCTACACCCTAGTTATCTCATACTTATAATAACACATTTGAATGACCTTTGCTGGTCCTGGTCATACTGCCATCTTGAATGTTTACTTTTGGCAATACTCACTCCACATTCACTTGTCCTCATAAACAAAGAACTATGCAGTAACATCAATGATCAACTTAATATTTCATTATCTCAAACTAAATAGTACATTTATTTGAGCTACCTTTCTTTACATTGCAAGAGAAAATAACAAATCCATTCAGCAAATTTTTTTCTGAATGGGTTCTATAACCTTAAAGGTGCACTATGAAACTCTTCTGTTGTCTCCTTGCATCAGATGCTATTGTTTTGCCTGTAAATGTTTTACAGTGGCTTTAAAACGATATGGTGCATTTATTCAGTTACAGTTGTTTTAGCTGGTAAATAATATTTCAAAAACACTGTGAGTTGCAATGCCTCTCCACAGATCTGAGCTGTAACTTGTCACTGGCTTGTCTTTATTGATATAGATAGTAGAGGTAAGATCTTAAGCCTGAGCCCAACCCGGTCCGACCCGAATAAAATGTCAATCATTGCTTCGGGTCGGGTCGGGCCGGGCTTCTCTCTCGCTGACTTTTTAAAAATAAATATATGTTTATAAAAATGTATACTAAAACGATGTGTGGATACTAAACTAAGGAATACTTGTTTTAAAATAAATAATTTGGATAAAACAGACAAGGCGCTGTAATGTAATTGCTATTTAACTACTAAACAGGAGCCGCAGAGCCAGAGCTCTGCGCACGTGAACGCCGCTCTCTTAATAATCTTCCCCTCCGCAAGTCCGCATCTATTTTGACCTGAAAATTGTCGGTTAATGTACCCTCTGCAGAAACAGAAATATAAATGATGTAAATGTTTATACAGTCTTGTTTAACTTAGATTTCGTTACAAAAGACAGCCTTTAATTTGTTATCATAAATCACCCCTCCTCCTCCCGAGTCCTCACAAATAAAATATGAAATTTCGGGTTTGCTTCGGGCTCGGGCCTGCAAATCAAGTTAATTGGTCGGGCTCGGGCCGGGTCGGGCTTTAATACCCGCGGGCCGGGTCAGGTCGGGCTGGATTTTTTAGGCCCAATCTTACCTCTAATAGATAGGCCTAAATAGAGATGAGCAATTCAGTCCAATATGTCTTATATATACCATAACAGATAATATATTCCAGAGGAGCAATTTAAGCACATTGAACAGTTAAAATAATAATAATAATAATAATAATAATAATAAATGGCTCAAACAATAGTTTCAGTTTGAGGAGAGCAACAAGTATCAGGACAAAAGTGTCCCTGATCCGTGCCCTGGTGCTGCCCAGCCATCATAATCAGTGTACAGGGATAGCCTTGTGTTGGACACTGAACCAAAAAAGAAGTTACATATTGCATCTTTAAGTCTATTCACACCATAAATCCATCCGTTTGTTTACAGATTTAATTTTTATGTGAAATGCCATTGCCACGTGCCACAGTGTCTCCATGTGCCACAGTCTCAGGATTTGACCCTCTGCCACAGAAGCCCTGAGGTCAAACAGGGGCTCGTCTTAACCTCTGCTGCCACTCACACTCTGTCTTAACCTGTTTGTGTGTGTTTGACTGTGGTGAGGTGCCATTCACGCTGTGTTTCTTTCACTTTGATTTCAGCTGTGTGTCTTAAAGCTGCACTGCAATATTGTCTTACAGGAACACACTGAGCTCATGTTTATGGAATTTTAAATCATACATACATACATTAAACATACATGTCTTTAAAAGAAGTAAGACGGACTGTCCATTCCGCTACCCCAGGTACTTACCTGTTTAGGTAAAGTGAAAATTTAGTTTAGTTAGTTCATAAACACTATTACGTTTTCAAACGATTATAAAGGAAGTTTGACATTATTTGCAGTGCCCTGTTCTGTGTCTTAAACATTGACATAGAGGAATAATGGATTGGTGGATAGTTTTAAAATATTCAACTACCTATACTTTTTAACACCCCATTTTTAAAGGTCCCATGACATGGTACTTCTTGATGCTTTTATATGGCTCCTTAATGGTTCCCTAATACTGTAAATGAATCCTTCTTCAAGTGCATGAGAAACAGAGATAAGATGAGAAAGAGTATTTTTTTTCTCTCTGAACAGGCCATTATGGGCGTTGTTGCTTGAATGCAAATGAGGAGAAAAGAGATGGCCAATAGTAGAGGGTGGGGGCGTTGCCAAACTCTCCGCTCAGAGCTCTGAGCTCTCAGCTGATCCATTTCCGTGTTTTTGCACGGGGGGAGAGATTAGAAGCGTTTCATTGAAAAATAAACACATTTCCACATAAAATAAAATTAAACCACTGCTGTTCAAAGGTCCAGAGGCTCAGATAAAGGACTTCCGAGCCTAGAAACACTCGGACGTGCCTCCAGGCAAATAAATCGCATTGCCTAGCGCATTCGCAGTCCAAACTCTCTGGGCGTGATTTACAGAGACGCTGAGTAGAGACAGACGGGGGTGGAACTGCATTTGCATTTCTTTTTTCAATCTGATGTCAATAAGTTTCCTTGTTCAAAATCGCCCGTTTGAGCTCCGATTTTTTCTAACGCAGAAAAGGATTGCAAATGCTCAGTTTAGACATTTCGCAACTTTTAACCATGGGGGGGAGGGGCCTAAACAGGGTAGGGGAGCTCACATTAACGTTCAAAAACCTCAGAAAGTGAAAATTTCATGCCATGGGACCTTTAAGTTATATTTCATCTTAATTTAAACAGGAAATTACAAATGCCAGTCTCTGTACAACTACACTATCAGCTTAAAGATACTTTGCTCCCAACTTTGCCAAAGTTAGAAGAAGTTAGTTGTAGGCTGCCCCAGTGTGTTTTTTTAAACTTTTAAGATCCACCGGTCCATTGTTTTTCAGATTTCACTTGTCTTAAACTTTGTGGTTGCTCACTGTGTGGGGTGTGATTCAAGTCTTAAAACACGTTTTGATTTTGCCAAAGTTTGATTTTGATTTGCCTGAAACAGTCTTAGCCACATTTTCTGCCAAACACTGTAAAACCAGTCCTCACTTTTATCATCTCTGCCGCTGTAAAGGTTCAGTCTGTAGCCAAACGATCAAAATGTACTTGGATCTACTGTCTAAAATTTTGTGAATATTTGTAACAGAATTTCTCTAAATCTGGCTAGATTTAAACAAACAGATTTAAGCAAGATTCTCAATCAAATAGTAACATCTGTCAGGGAAATATAGCTACTGTGAATTGTAGTAATGAAGCTCTTACCTGGGAAAGTCAAATAGAAAAATACTCCTTCCTTTTCCTACCTTTTCAATGTTCTCAAATGTTAAAAGCCATTATCTAATTGCTCATTTGGACAACACTTTATAAAAAACTATTAATTATGCAGTTGGATTTTATTGTAGAAATTTAACCTTTATACAAGTCTACAATTGTTTGTTTATTTGTCCATAAATTGTAGTTCACCTCTGCATAGTTTTCACAGTAGTTTTGTCTAAAGTGCTGTTCAAATGAAATCTACAAAAAGCCATGTACTATGTAATTTAAGTCTGCAGTTTTCTCATCGTGTCCCATGTTGTTCAAAGTTGGAGTTATAGCATGGTTTTGTTGGATTTTAGCTGTAGATTTTATAAAGTGTGTGTCTTTGTGTGTCTTCCGTGTGATGGAGCCTAAACTGAGGCAAAGCTAAGACGCGAGCAAATTCTTCCTCCATCTGATCAACCTGAACTTGTATTGTCCAAACCTCCATCTAAAATCCTTTCTTCCCTACCTTCTTTTACCATCTAATTTTTCTCCTTCGCTATTCCTTCTTTCTCAACCCCACTTCGATATTTGGAGAATATGATAAATGTTTGAGCCTAGTGCTGCACTGAATCCAAATATATCAATCTGCCTTTCTGTCATCTTTTCTTTTCTGTCTATCTCAACATCTGTACTTTTCTTTATACCATTGATTATCAAATTTACTACACCACGTATCACCTCCAATAGCATTTGCCTGCACTACGTACCACTCAGACTATATCAGATCTAATTAACCGTAGTAATGAAGGTCTAAACCATGACTAAACTCAGTGACCAGGAGGACAATAAAACAAACATCAACTGATTTCTTTAATTTGATAATCTTGTAGGGATCTTGTTATTTAAAATTGCACTTTGTTATTTTTCCTGCTTGTCTCCATAGAGATTATTATTATTGCTTTGCCTGGAATGTTCCATAGTATGAAACAAATGTGAGCAGGGTCCCTCTTCACAAGTGTGTAACTCATCCTATCTCCGTGGACATGATGAAGTTTAATGCCAGACCTTGGGACATTCTAGGCAATCAAGTGACGGACCCTCCAGCAGAGAAGCTGCATAATGTACCTTTTAACAGAAGGAGGAGCCACAATCTCCATAGTTTGAGAATCTCTTCTTTATTTGTGCTACCCAGTTTTCCTATTACAGTGGTACCTCACCTTACGAATGACCCAACAAACGAATATTTCAAGTTACGAAACGCCTTCACGTTAAATTTTGGTCTCTAGATACGAAAGGAAATTCAAGTTACGAAACGCGAAATCTCAAAAATTCAAATAATGCGCGCTCAGCCACACACATTATATGCTTTTCTCAGACTGGGTTAGATTTAAACTTTTCTCACATTTGTCTTTCGTTTGAACACTCAAACTTTCATAGATTTTCAACAAAATGTATTAATAGTGAAGTGTGGGGGGAAGGGGGAGGGCGGTGTGTGTGCGCGCGGACACGTGTGTGATAGCGCAGCATGACCCAGCGCGGGGCGCGAGCACGAGACCCGTGCTCAAACCGTGCCAGGTCTAAACCAGGTCTGAACCAGGTCTAAACCAGGATTAGACCACCGCGGCTCTTGCATGCGTTCGTTCATGCGCTCAGACTGCGTGCGGTCCCGAGGCACATCCCCTCCCCTCCTCGCTGCTCGCCTCAGCCGTGACTCAAAACAAAACCAGGAAATAGACCCGCACGCGGCGCTTTAATCCACCTGGTTTAGTTCTGGTCCAGTCCTGATTTAGTCCAGGTCTAGACCTGGTCCAGTCCTGGTTTAGTCCACGTCTAGACCTGGTCCAGTCCAGGTTTAGACCTTGGTCTACACTGGTATAGTCCACGTTTAGTCCTGGGTCTCTACGCAGGACACAGTGTTACACTATAAAAAAAAAAAACTTGGAACGAATCAGGCCTTTTCCATTGAAATAGCTACTCAACTTACGAAAAGTTCACGTTACGGAACCATTTCTGGAACAAATTAATTTCGTAAGGTGAGGTACCACTGTATTTACTTTTCGTTCTAATTCCTCTACTCCCTTTCTTCATTTTTTAAACCTTTCTTTGTAAATGGAGCCACATGTATCTCTGGATGGATCCTCAGACCACTGTCTTTTATTGAATGTGACTCTTAAAGTGACAGTACACATATACAGAACAGCACAGGTTTCTAAAGGAGCAGGTATAAAGTTCTTGTGACAGTGTAGATAGGCGCCCGCAGTTCTTGGTCCTGGCCTCAGTGTCTTCATGCATATACAACATGAACAGCGCAGGTGGAAGAGAATAAATGAACTACTGTAAAGATGATGCAGTTTTTTATTATTAATTTGAACTTTGAAGTGTAAGATAAACTTTTTGACTCTCACTATATTTAATTAAAGTTTTCTCTTCTCTGTGAAAATGTCTGTGTTCTGATTATTTACTGTAGTTTAATAATATGGGCTAAGCAAACTAGGCATATAAACATGTAACATATTGTCTTCCAAAAATTTATTTTTGCTTTTTCTTGAACTTGGGGTACCTAATTATCAAACGGGGAAAGGAGGAAGTAGGTAATTATCTTGTACTTGCCCAAAAAAACTCAGCAGTTGGTTTAGTCACACCTGTAACTTCCAGTTTAACATCTTGTTCCTTGTTCTCACAAAGTCTTTGGCACATTGCTAGTATTCACATGAATCATGCACAGCTTTAGGCTGCGTACTCATAAGATCACCCGTTTGCAAGAATAAAGTTGGATAGCGCAGCTTTAAATTTATTTATTTGATAGGGACAATGCACATTAATGAACATAAGTATAAAACAAATGTAAATATGCCAAATTTTAGCTACAAAGCTAGTTTTCATCCGTGGTCCCTCGGCAGGCAAATACATAAAAATACAACATAGAATATAGAATACAAGTAGCACAAACAAAAGTCTAGTGGTCACATGACTGGTTGGTTTTCAGCCATAGTTTGAGTTGTGTTTTAAAAGCAGGGCTCTCAAGTCTCACGCATTGAGAGTGTGACACACGCAATTCGACGTGTTCACACGCTCCCACGCCACACATGGCATTTCTCACGCTGATTTTTTTTTTTTTTTGTGCCCAGAAAATCGGTCTGTGTGGCTCAGTTTATGCAGGCACCACGCGTTTTCAGCGAAAAAAAACTCCCCCCTCCTCCCCGCCCCGCTCCCCGGAAAAAAATCTCCTAAGCCAATCAGAAAATAGATTGTTCTGTTGTTGGGCAGACTAGTTTCAGCTGCTAAGCGCACACAGCGACTGACGGTGATGATAAAACAAACTGAGAACCATCAGGTAATAACTTCATTTATATAACTCTCATTAGTTGCTTTGTAGTTTAAGTTTGCTCTTTAGACAAATTCAACGCAATTCGAGGTGTTCACACGCTCACACGGCATTTCTCACGGCAATTCAAGCGCCCCCGCTCCTCAGAAGTTACGCAGTCTCACGCACGACCCCGCTCGAAACTTGAGAGCCCTGTTTAAAAGTGATCAGTGTAAAGAACATATATTGTTTGTATGTCAGCTATGGTTATAATTTATGACACCCAAGGATCATTATGCTATAATTTGGACATCTCAATATCAAATCTCAATATTCATCTAAAACATCACAACAAAAAGCTTTGCAGTTGACTGGCACTTGGCACTTCCTATGGATAGTTGTAGATCACACAGCGAGTATCGAAGTTTTATTTTCATTCATACCAAAATGACTAGGAGATGCTGATGAATCCTACACGTATCACAGATTAAGAAAAACTTTGAACATAGTAAGTACAGAGCAGTGGGCGTATTCTGCTGGTGATGAAAACGGGTTGATCGATGCGAAGACATCTTGAATACAGGAGTACAAATATTACTCAAACATGCATGAATCACTTTAAATACAACTTTGAGAGGGTAAGTGAGAAGGGAAATAATAGTTAAAATCTCTAAAATGTAGCTTTTGCATAATAGGTCTGCTTAAAATCTGTGCCCTCAAAAATGAATATACTGTATAATAATATATACACCATATATATAGACATGTTTTGTTTTTTTTACAAATACTAACACATTTACATGAGGAATAAATTCATCTTTTTACACCTGTTCACCACTATACACAGAATAATTCATGGGCCTCAAACAGATCTCTAAAATGTTCATCAGCATGCCCCCCTCTTTGTCTGGCCCTGTGATTGCGGCCTTCAGCTGTCCCCTGTTTGCTTCATAAACAATAACAAACACAACAGTGGTGTCCATGGAGACGGAGGGTAATGAGACAGATGAGCCATGCCTCCAGGCCCCTCCCAGCAGCTCCACAGGGCACCCCAAATCAGGACATCCCACCACTTAGAGCCTGCCAAATCACTGCGCCCTATTTGTACCCATAACTTTGTGTGTATGTGATATTGTGTGTAATGTTAGTGAGGAGGTAGGAGAGCCCAGTTCCTTGCCTGCAGGCTAAATTTCAGTACTACAGGACATGCTCATTTCCATAATCATTTGGTGTGTGTTTATGATTTTGTGTATGCGATTAGTGTGGCTGTGTGTAATGTTGTGTTTTTTTCCCCCAGTTCCTTGCCTGCAGGCTTAATCAAACTGAAGCCACAGATGTCTTATTGACACCAATTAATTTGTGTCTCTTGGCTCTTTCTCACAGACGCTCACACACGTACAATATAGAGGAGGAGCGGCCATATTTGTTTAATCTCGTAGCTGAGGAGGTCGAGGTGTGGATAGGCATGAATTAAAACTAAATGAACAAAAAACAGGCCAAATAAATAAGTGTGTATTATTTATTAGCACTTCATCCTGACATACTTTACTGAAGAAAGGCCCTCATTGTATGTATAAACCAAGTTTTAAGAAAATGTTATAGAGATACAGTGGTACCTCACCTTACGAATGACCCAAGAAAGGAAAATTTCAAGTTACGAAACGCCTTCACGGTAAATTTTGGTCTCTAGATACGAAAGAAAATTCAAGTTACGAAACGCGAAATCTCAAAAATTCAAATAATGCGCGCTCAGTCACACACATTATACGCTTTTCTCAGACTGGATTGAAACTTTTCTCACATTTGTCTCTCGTTTAAACACTCAAACTTTCATAGATTTTCAACAAAATGATTAATAGTGAAGTGTGGGGGGAAGGGGGAGGGGGGAGAAGACTGCGCTCTGACACGTGTGATAGCGCAGCATGACCCGGCGCGGGGCTGCCAGCAGGTCTAGACCAAGGTCTAAACCTGGACTGGACCAGGACTAAACCAGGACTAAACCAGGACTAAACCAGGACTAGACCAGGTGGATTAAAGCAGTGAGGAGGGGACTGCACGCAGTCTGAGCGCATGAACGAGACCCATGCAAGAGCCGCGGTGGTCTAGACCTCCTCTAGACCTGACCAGGTCTAGAGGATGTCTAGAGGAGCCGAGGTGGTCTGGACTAAACCAGGACTAAACCTGGACTAAACCAGGAGGAGCCGCGGTGGTCTGGACTAAACCAGGACTAAACCTGGACTAAACCAGGAGGAGCCTGGGTCTCACCAGGAGGAGTGCATGGGTCTCGTTCATGCGTTCAGACTGCGTGCAGTCCCCTCCTCGCTGCTTTAATCCACCTGGTCTAGTCCTGGTTTAGTCCTGGTTTAGTCCAGGTTTAGTCCTGGTTTAGTCCAGGTTTAGTCCTGGTCCAGTCCAGGTTTAGACCTTGGTCTAGACCTGCTGTCAGCTCCGCGCCGGGTCATGTGCGCTATCACACGTGTCAGAGCGCAGTCTTCTCCCCCCTCCCCCTTCCCCCCACACTTCACTGTTAATACATTTTGTTGAAAATCTATGAAAGTTTGAGTGTTTAAACGAGAGACAAATGTGAGAAACACACAGAACACAATGTTACACTATAAAAAAAGTTACACTATAAAAAAAAAAAACTTGGATCGGGGCCTTGGAACGAATCAGGCTTTTTCCATTGAAATAGCTACTCAACTTACGAATTTTTCACGTTACGAAACCACTTCTGGAACGAATTAATTTCGTAAGGTGAGGTACCACTGTATATTGGAGATTGTACTTGGTTATTTGGTTGGTATGTGTTCATTGCAGATTTATTTGATATATTTTGGCTGATGTTTCATGATGTAGTGTGCACTACATTATTATAAAGGTAAGGCTCACTTGGACCCCAGGAAGAACAGTGTTTACCTCTATAAAGACTAATGGGGAATAAGCTGAGGTCCTGACCAAACTGAAGCAAGATCATGGAGATGGTCCCCGGGCGCAGTAATGTGCTGCCCACTGCTCCTGATAACAGGATGGGTTAAATGCAGACAAGAATTTCTCCTGTGTGAGATCAATAAAGTCATTTCTTCTAATAAAATAAATAAATAAATAAATAAATAAATAAATAAATACTATGTATGTTGTGCAGACACAGAAAGAACATGCAAATTAAAAAAATAAAAATAAAAATCAGCCCAAGCCCAGATTCAAATTCAAGATTTTTTCCTGTGAGCCAAACACTATAATGACTTATTAATGTCTTTTGTGCATGATTTACCAAATTCTTCATTTATTGCTCACTTTCCCCTCTCATCCATTGTTCCAACTGTGATTTTCTTATGTCTACAGCATTAGAATCAATCCTTTAAAAGGTGAGTCTGTTTTGATCATCTATAAGCACTTCAAATTTCAGTACTTTTGGATTTGGACCAAACTAAATATTGAGTACAGAAAGCAGTTCACTAGTCCCTCTCCTCGTTCAGTGTGTGTGGTTGTGTTGTGTGTAAACGTGGGTAGATTTTCATCACACATGGGGACTGAATTCTGTACATACACTACTTCATGGAGACCTTTCAAAATTCTGGTCAGTTCAAGAAAAGTTAAGAAATAGGTTTATTTAGGTTAAGGTAATGGTTAGGGTTCAGTTGTGGGCAAATAGTTAGACAGAGCTATAGATGTCCATTAGCTAAGTGCTCTGGTGCCTTCTCAGACTCAGAGCCTTAACCCCAGCAGGCCCCACCCCTCCTCCCCAGAACCCTCTCGATAATACTAGTAAACCCGGGTTTGTGCTCATGCAAGGGGCCTCTCGACATCATTCAATCAGATATTTCAAGTTCAAAATGATGTCAACCATATAATCTAAATGAGATTCCAAAACTCAGTGGGGCTTTATTGGTTAAACACTTAAAGGAAAAGTAACGTTTTTTACAATCTGAGCCTTATTTTGGTAATAAAACAAGTTGTTTTACTCACCCATATCACTTTGGTGTCATATGGAGCACTTCCAGAGATGTTTTAGATTTGCGTTAGCCTAGCGCGACTTCTAGCCATAGCTCGGGGCATATAATATATTCCCCAAGCATGTAATACGTGCGGGCTCCAAATAACACAAACTTTAGCACTTTTCAAATCATAGAAGCCCGATGTCTTAGCCTACGATTTCGTTTGAAGCAAAAGTGGCCTGTAATCCGAGATTTATCCATAGTTTACAGCTTTGCGTTTCATGTTTGGGTCCCGGGAGCTGAGAGCACAGTCCGCACATGCGCATTGGCCTCCTCATCTACTCGAAACTATGGCTAAATCTCGGATTACAGGCCACTTTTGACCACACAAAATCATAGACTAAGACATCGAGCTTCTATGATTTGAAAAGTGCTAAAGTTTGTGTTATTTGGAGACCGCAAACAAGTGCCCCGAGAACTCACATGATGGAGATCGCAAATCTAAAACATCTCTGGAAGTGCTCCATATGACACCAAAGTGCTATGGGTGAGTAAAACAACTTGTTTTATTACCGAAAGAAGGCTCAGATTGTAAAAAACGTTACTTTTCCTTCAAAAAAATCAAATAACTAAAGGCATTCCGTTTTGTTACATTCACACATGTTTGAATAATCCTTTATTATTAATCTGTCTACATTTCCAAAGCTCAAAATGCTCTGTTCCACCTTGTGATGTCATGTAGTGGCAGTTTTCAAGTTAACAGCTACCTTAGAGAGAGATTGGCAATTCAAGGGCTTAGAAACACAGAGGAGCACAGAAGTTTTTGTTTGAGCGAAGATCTCACTTGTAGGATTTCTTTGTTAAACATGAGCGAATGAAACAAAACACAACTCCAGGTATGTTTCTGATGAGGAATCAACATTATAACAGATCAGAAAATAGTGTAATATGGGCCCTTTAACTATTAACATACACTCAATACACACAAAAGTATAAATATGACATTAAATAAAACATGCACTTTTAAATAAGATTTCATAAAATGTCATATTTGTTGTCAGTATAAGTCAACAAGGCTAGATGTGTTTTACCATTTGAATAAGATATGGCAACACCTCCACAGACCACTTGTAATTCCCTTTAATAATAGTCACAGTATTAACAGTATATTTTCAGTGGATCATAAAGCTAAGAGTCATTTAAATATGGTGAGGACCTGATATTATGAGTGTGAACTGAAGGAAGTGTCACGTTAACAAGTGCAAATGAAACTGGCCGCTGTAGGCAGAGCAGTGGGAGGAGAGAGGCAGGTGCTGACATTGGACTCATATTACAATTCTGTGGTGTGTGGGGTTTTTATGTAGTGTTTATTCAAGCATCAGTTATATTCTAATGTTGAGCGTAGTTGAACATAAACCATAAAGCAGGGCACCTACTCCTGGGTTCTCAGCTTCCTGTTATTCACATTCAAAAGATGAAATATGTACTTTTAAATGGTTAATCGCTATTTCAACAACAACTTATCATCATTCTGAAAGCCATGGATAGGAGAAATTTGAATTGATCTGTAAAATAAAAAAATAAAAAAAGTTGTAAGGATGAGAGGTTATCTTCCCTGCATAGAATGATTTTGTGATTTTCACACAAAATAATAGTGGTTTCTTTAAAGGTCCCATGGCATGAAATTTTCACTTTCTGAGGTTTTTGAACGTTAATGTGAGCTCCCCCCCCCATGGTTAAAAGTTGCGAAATGTCTAAACTGAGCATTTGCGATCCTTTTCTGCGTTAAAAAAATCGGAGCTCAAACAGGCGATTTTGAACAAGGCACCTTATTGACGTCAGATCGAAAAAAGAAATGCAAATGCAGTTCCACCCCCGTCTGTCTGTACTCAGCGTCTCTGTAAATCACGCCCAGAGAGTTTGGACCGTGAATGCGCTAGGCAATGCGAAATGTGTTTTTTTATTTGCCTGGAGGCACGTCCGAGTGTTTCTAGGCTCGGAAGTCCTTTATCTGAGCCTCTGGACCTTTGAACAGCAGTGGTTTAATTTTATTTTATGTGGAAATGTGTTTATTTTTCAATGGAACGCTTCTAATCTCTTCTCCACGCAAAAACGTGGAAATGGATCAGAGAGCGCACAGCTGAGAGCTGAGAGCGGAGAGTTTGGCCACGCCCCCACCCTCTACTATTGGCCATCTCTTTTCTCCTCATTTGCATTCAAGCAACAATGCCCATAATGGCCTGTTCAGAGAGAGAAAAATTACTCTTTCTCATCTTATCTCTGTTTCTCATGCACTGAGTGTTGATTTTGAAGAAGGATTCATTTACAGTATTAGGGAACCATTAAGGAGCCATATAAAAGCATCAAGAAGTACCATGTCATGGGATCTTTAATATAACCTTAGTATAACCATTATATAACAAGACCCATCTGAAATTATTCAGGAAAGACCAGTTTGGTCCTGTTTTTGTAATTTGTTTGATATTGATTCTTCATAATATTGATTAGAATCCACATTTTTGACATTGCTGTTGTCTCTTTACATGGTGATGTATGTTTAGTGCCTTAGCCTAAGGCCCTGTCTACACGGCAACGTTGTGGAATGAATCCGATAAAGTTTTTTATCGTTTCGGTCTCGCGTCCACATGGCACCAGTGTTCTGGGTACCCCAAAACGATATTTTTTGGGAACGGGTTCCAGAGTGGAAAACTCTGGCAACGTTACTGTTGCAGAGTCGTCTGGACAAGTAGAACAGATTTGTTTACGCCTATGTCACAACCACATGGCCAGAACAAATAGCAGCCTCGTGCACAACATTCATTCGTAACAAGACAGCGACCATGGCGGACACCAGAGTAGCAGTAGTAGCAGTGCTGCGGTCACTGCTAAGTTTACTTGCGTTATTGAAAGAAAAGGTACTGCAGTTATACCAACTGAGACGCTTACAGCACACCATGCGCCAGATTCTTTTAAACCCGCCATGGCGTGTTACTAGACGTGCCAAAAGAAGGAGATTTTGGGTGAGACCTGGAAGAACAAGTAGCTGGTGGGACAACTTTGTGAATGGCGTTGTCATGGATGCAGAATGGAGAGAGAACTTTCGGATGTCCAGAGCTTCGCTTGTGGAGTGAAGAACTTCGAGGCGTGGCAAGTGTATTGCGTTATTTTCAGCAAGCGTTCCATTGCCATGTGTACGTGATATTTTAGTGATCCGTTCCCAGTGTGGATGTGATATTTTTTTTACCCGGTAAGAAAAAATCCTGCGTTGCCGTGTGGATGTGGCCTAAGTGTCTAATATTAAGTGCATTCTTCACTCCTCTCTTGTAAGACTCTCCACCTCTTTATCTCTTTCTTCCTCTCCCTCTGTCTCTTTCTTTCTCTTTCTCCCTCTCTCTCTTTGTCTCTCCCTCTCTCTCATTGTCTCTCTCTCCCCCTCACTCTCTCTCTACTTCTCTCTCTTCCTCTCCCTCTCACCCTCTCACCCTCTCTCTTTCTCTTTCAAAAATCAAAATTGAGCTGGGACCTTCAAACAATTCTCTAAACAATTATCCTTCTCTCCCACGCCATGGCTCATCCATTTCCCATTCTTGTATTCACGTCTCACCTCCTCCTCTCTATTTTTCTCTTTTCTTCCTCCTCCTCCAGCTATCAGACAGAACAAGTGACAATCCACAGCATGAGGATATTTGACATTAAAGGACCTATAATTTCTGATCTATGTTATAATGTTTCCTCATCACAAACAGACCTGAAGTTGTGTTTTGTTTCATTCACACATGTTTAATACATAAACCCTGTATATTTAGGCTGAGTTCTTTTCTCAGACAGAAAACACTCCACTTCACATCAGAAGGTGTTCTAATGTCGTGTGGTAATACTCCGCTGTGTTTTTAAACACACACCACACACCTTCACTGGAATCATTTGGATGTTGTCAGTCCTGGAATGGTCTATCTCTGCTGCACTAAACAATGTTCATTTTGTCTTCTTATGTACTTTAACTTCTTGGGTTCTTTTTTGAAGACAATACAGTAAGGTGTATTTACCTTGTTGACATGTTTTGGCTGCTGCTGCTGCTGCCATCTTCAGACCGCTCACTGGTGTTGGTGGTGACGTGCTGTATATAAGCTGTTGTTTCTTCCTGTAGGCGTGGTCAGCCTGATAGATCTGGCAGGTCACTCAGACTGACCACGCCTCCCATCACCCGGTGCCCTCTGGAGGAGGGTGTCCCAGGTGTGTGAAAGGAGGAACTTTCCGTCATCACGGTTAATGCTGGCCGTGCCTCATGCATAACATAGGATTTTAAACATGTTTTTATTGGACAAGGGATCCTTATTTAGTTTCATCATTTAATAACAGCAAGTTACCATCCTTGCTATACTTTAATTGCAGTGCAGTTTTAACTTAAAGGAAAAGTAACGTTTTTTACAATTTGAGCCTTATTTCGGTAATAAAACAAGTTGTTTTACTCACCCATATCACTTTGGTGTCATATGGAGCATTTCCGGAGATGTTTTAGATTAGCGTTAGGCTAACACCGTTAGCCTAGCGCGACTTATAGCCATAGCTCGGGGCATTCCCCGAGCATGTAATATGCCCCGTGTGGGCTCCAAATAACACAAACTTTAGCACTTTTCAAATCATAGAAGCTCGATGTCTTTAGTCTACGATTTCGTTTGGTCAAAAGTGGCCTGTAATCCGAGATTTAGCCATAGTTTCGAGTAGATGAGGACGCCAGTGCGCATGTGCGGAGTGTGCTCTCAGCTCCCGGGACCCAAACATGGAACGCATAGCTGTAAACTATGGATAAATCTCGGATTACAGGCCACTTTTGACCAAACGAAATCGTAGACTAAAGACATCGAGCTTCTATGATTTGAAAAGTGCTAAAGTTTGTGTTATTTGGAACCCGCACGGGGCATATTACAATGCTCGGGGAATGCCCCGAGCTATGGCTATAAGTCGCGCTAGGCTAACGGCGTTAGCCTAACGCTAATCTAAAACATCTCCGGAAATGCTCCATATGACACCAAAGTGATATGAGTAAACAGTGAGTAAAACAACTTGTTTTATTACCGAAATAAGGCTCAAATTGTAAAAAATGTTACTTTTCCTTTAAGAAATGGGGGGAAAAAAATATAATTTTACTTTTTGATCCTTGTATGTGATGGACCAAACACTTAGTGGTATTTTGTGAATTGTAATTGTCCATGCTGTTATCTGGCTGTCTGGAACAGCTGTGTTGCATGCACTCTTTCACAGGGCTCTCAAGTTTTGAGCGGGGTCGTGCGTGTGACTGTAATTTCCGAGGACCGGGGGGGGGGTGCGAGTGAACAATTTTTGGCGCTTGAATTGCGTGAGAAATGCCGTGTGAGCGTGTGAACACGTCGAATTGCGTGTTGAGAGCCCTGTTTGTCTAAAGAGCAAACTTAAACTACAAAGCAACTAATGAGAGTTATATAAATGAAGTTATTACCTGATGGTTCTCAGTTTGTTTTATCATCACTGCACTTTGTCAGTGCACGCTGAGAGGGGCGGGGAGGAGGGAGCGGGACATTTTTAACGGATTCATGTAAGAGTCTGGTCAATGCACCGGGCCCGCGTCTCACCGCGTCTCATCGCGTCTCACCGCGACTCACCACGGGCAGTTCGGCTCTGGGCCGCGCGTATTCCGCGCGTAAGCCGTCGGGGGGGACACGTTACGCACAGACGGAGACACTGGGACCGGAGTCGGTGCGTCTCAGAGGAGACGTGGCACCGGGACTGAGGCTCAGGACGTGCCCGGGGGACGGCGAGCAGACGCGCCGTCCCCCCTCCCCCTGTTCCCCCTGCTCGGGGGAGCAGGGGGAACAGGGGGCGGCGCTGAAAACGCGCGGAGCCTGCATAAACTAAGCCACACAGACCGATTTTCTGGGCACAAAAAACAAAAAACAAAAAAAAACACTCATCAGCGTGAGAAATGCCATGTGTGGCGTGTGCGCGTGTGAATACGTCGAATTGCGTGTGTCACACTCTCAATGCGTGAGACTTGAGAGCCCTGCTTTCATATCTTGAGCTATAGGTTCAGGAGTATGTGTATTAGACAATTTTTCGATTGATGGGAGAAACTGGAAACAGGAATCAAGCCCTGAACCTTATAAAGCTGACCATATATTTAATCAAATACATTATAAGATACATTATATAGCACTATTCCCAAAACAATGACAGCACCATTTGCTATTACTCATTTCCTAATACCGTTTTCCACATTCCAGTCTGACATCATCACAGAGCGCCTCATGACATCATCAGCTGTTTCCAAGAACTTCCGACTCTGCTGCGATTGCTGTGATTGGCTAAGATTACATATTACCCATAATCCTGGTGTACAGCTGACAGCTCACAGTGTGTACCACATCTGGACAGTGTTGGTGATGAGGTGAGGTCATGCTCCTCTCTGTGACCAATCCATGTTCACCGCGGATGACATCAACATAATATTCTATCCACACAGGCCACACAGGGCGCTTCAGTCATGGTTTACTATGAGATAAAGGTCAAAGGTTACAAGGTGCTCTTTGTGGTTTAAATTGTATTTGGAGAAGAAAAGTACTTTGCGTCTGGAGGGAAATAGTGATGCAGAGGAAGAAAGGATAAATGTGTAGGTTACTTGTATTATTAACCAGGGTTAGTGACCTTTGCCGTAGCATTAAACAGTTTCAATGGGTCAGAACAACATGATGGTGGTCAAGGAAGAGCAAAACAGAGTATGCTGCCTTTATTCCATGAAAATAGTAGAAAGTGTAGGGGGAAGCACATATTTGGTGAGATTTTAATATGGGTCCTATATTTAGAGCAGCATTCACAATAAACAAGCAATCCGTGAGTCATGCTGATTGCATTTTATTCACAAATTATGTAGTGATGGAAATTTTTGCATTTTCTTGATTACCACCTAATGATGTCATAGTTATTGTCATGTAATATACCTTGAAAAACATGTGCCTGTCCACAGACCTGGGCTAGAGCTGGGCCTGATAGCGTTACCTACTTCGGCCTGATAGCGTTACCTACCTCGTCTCTATGTAATGCTATACTGTGGAATATTTAGGCAAAGCAATAACATCTCCATGGAGACAAAAAGGTGCCAGACACTCCACCAAAAAGTTACATAGTGCACCTTTAAAGTGACTGTCTAAACATCTGTACAGTGAACAAGACAATGGCACCTACATGAGCTGCAGTTTAACCTGCCTGCTCCTGTAGTTCCAGTAGCTTGTCACGTTGGCCTCTGTAAAAGTGTCCAACCTTCACTTAAAATACTGAGTGATGTTCCTTTGGAGCCTGATGGTTATCCCAAACAGCCCCCGCTTCCTGCTCCAGGAAACTTCCTCTCCTTCACCTCACAGGGTTTATTACTGGATTCCTGATCTGATGATGATGAGAAAAGCAGATGTGCAGATTTAAGTCCAGTCAAATAAAATCTGTGTTTTATCGATCAACTAAAGAATGAGCAAAAACAGACGATTGTTCATGTGGACAGTGGTCCAGACCAGAGCAGAGCAGAGCAGAGCAGAGCAGAGCAGGCGTTTGAATGGTCCTGAGTGTGGACAGTCTTCTGAGTCAGGTTCACACAGCTGAGTTTGAATATGAAATAAATGTTATACTTAGTGTGAGTTAATATGTAGTGCAATAAAAACCTCACGGTTCAGAAGGGCAAACATTAAATGTATTGGTAATAATTCATATAAGAGTATACAGATTATAAGAGCTCAAATATTCCTTGTTATGGAATTAAACTTAAAGTTACCCCATCTATTTTTTTATATATATAAAAACACTTTAATATTGTCATTGAATAAAAGTATCTTTTAATGCCATAATGTGAAGCATTTCAGGAACAGCAATAACCTCTTCATTGAAACAAGTAGGTGGTGGGCCCCCTATGTTACATAGTGCTCCTTTAACTTAAAATATGCCAAAATTCTTTACATTTTGTTTCAAATGATCAAGTATGACTATAGTAAACATTAAATGGCTACTCAACAAGACTTCAATGACACCTCCATAGAACTCAAAAGGTACTACAAAGTAATAAAGCCTTAAAGGGATATGCCACCCCCAGGTCAAACTTGGGCATCTCCCCACAGTCCAGAGACTAAAATAAGTGATGGAAAGCGTTTTTCTGGTGACCCAGCCATTGTCCGAGTCTGTCAGCACTGACCGCCGCGGTATCTGCAGCTCCTCCGCGTTAGACTGGAGTCTAACGTCGCCAGAGAAAGAGTTCGGCCAAAAGGAATTAATTTGCTTGATGCTTTTCCCAATTACTTTCTGTGTAGTGCGCATTCATATCGAGTGCAAATAAATGTGCAAATCAACACGGAGAGCTTGACTTGGTCATTTTGGGGTGGGAACTATTTTACAGTGCGGAAAAACACAGCCGAAGCACACACCACGCTGACAGGGGAATCCCTGTTACGCACCACGTTGGGAGTTCCCCTGTTACGCAGCGTGGTGTGTGCTTCGGCTGTGTTTTTCCGCGCTGAAAACAGATTATTTGCAGTAAGGTTATGTGGTGTATATATGTATATGTGCTATAATGGAGTTTAGCTCAGTTGGTTAATCTGCTTCTCTTTTGTGTGGACAATTTTTTCCCCCCACTTTCATTTATAAACCAAATTATTTTATTAGTAAAGGTGATTCTTATGTGTTTGTACAGAAAATATAAGCAGTTTAGTGCCCATTAATATTGAGCCTACTGCACTTTGCCTCACCAGCTGTAAACCTCACATCACTGTCTAATACTGATATGATCTCATTTATGAATATTTTAGCACACTGACAGCAGGCGGCTGCAGTGTTTGTACTCCACAGTAGCTCCACTGGTCCCTGCTGAGCTGTGAGGGGGAGATCCTATCATAGACGACCTGCCAAGACCCCCCCAAAGTTCAGGTCTAAGTCCAGGCCTGGCCCCCCGCTGTTTAAACTTCAGTAAACACAAACATACCATCAGCATAGATCTATTAGCAGCAATAGCAGCGCCACTCAATACTGATCTGCATAAGTTTGATGGGTTACAATATGAGGAGCTATAAGACATTTCATTTGGATCATATATATTTATTCTGCTCTTTCTTAGTGACCCTGTGTGAGTTTTTCCTGCACAATATGAACTGTTCATTTTGTTGTTGGTTGTATGGAAAATTGCCACGTACACAAAAAGAAAGATATTCATATTATAAATAAAAGCATATCGTAATTCTAATGAATTATCATTTTTTAAAGGCCCTGAAGTAATATGAACACTGCATCCAATGTTAGACTACATTATTATAAACAAAATTGCATGTTTAAAAAGATGGCATTTTAATTTTAGTGCAGTATTAAAGGTAAATTGTGTAACCTTTTGAGTGGAGAATCTGGCACCATAGAGATATTATCGCTTTGTCATTAAACAATGACAAATCTAGCACTTATTCAATAACATGCATTCTCACTGTGAGCAGGGTTGCTTCTCCACAGATATGACCTGTAACTTAGCCTTGCCTGCTTGTATCCATGGAGTTTATTTACTTTTGCTTTGTTTACTTAATGCATCTGTAAAGAACACAGACTCCATAAAGAAATGGACAAATGTGACGTCATCCGTAGGCTTGCAGTTATAGGGGTGAATTTGTAGCCGAGTTCCATAAATGGAATTCCGGCCACAACTATCATAGCAACCAAAGAGCCAATCTGGAGCGAGGCTGTTGAAGGTAATGCCTATTCTGCTCACACTGCCGGTTTAGCAGGGAGGGTTAAAGGAAAATTAACGTTTTTTTTTTTACAATCTGAGCCTTCTTTCGGCAATAAAACAAGTAGTTTTACTCACCCATAGCAGTTTGGTGTCAATTGGAGCAGTATCGCAGAACTTATGTTGAGCCGTTCTGTTCTACTAATGATCCCGTATCCGTTAGCGTGAGTGCTCGGGGCACTGATTTGCGGTCTCCAAATAACACAAACTTTAGCACTTTTCAAATCACAGAAGATCGCTGTGTCAGCGTAGACTTTTAGTAGATTCCAAAACGGCCTGAAACCCGATATCGCAACAGAAAAGTAAAGTTCAGAGCGGTGTTAGCTTCTTTCGGACTAGCGGTGTTTACAAAACAGCTGAGTTCACGCATGCGCACTGTCCTCTCTGATGACGTCATCAAATGAAACTATAGCTGGATATCGGGTTTCAGGGCGTTTTGGAATCCACTGAAAGTCTACGCTGACACAGCGATCTTCTGTGATTTGAAAAGTGCTAAAGTTTGTGTTATTTGGAGAGCGCAAAGTAATGCCCCGAGCATATGATACGAGCACCATGTTAACGGATACGGGATCATTAGTAGAACAGAACGGCTCCAACATAACTTCTGCGATACTGCTCCATTTGACACCAAACTGCTATGGGTGAGTAAAACTACTTGTTTTATTGCCGAAAGAAGGCTCAGATTGTAAAAAAAACGTTACTTTTCCTTTAATACAACCAATTTAAAGGACTTTTCAAATCATAGAAGCCCGATGTCTTAATCTACGATTTCGTTTGAAGCAAAAGTGTCCTGTAATCTGAGATTTATCCATAGTTTTCAGCTTTGCGTTTCATGTTTGGGTCCCGGGAGCTGAGAGTACAGTCCGCACATGCGCACTGGCGTCCTCATCTACTCGAAACTACGGCTAAATCTCGGATTACAGGCCACTTTTGCTTCAAACGAAATCGTAGATTAAGACATCGGGCTTCTATGATTTGGAAAGTGCTAAAGTTTGTGTTATTTGGAGACCGCAAAGTAATGCCCCGAATACTCATGTTAACGGATACGCTACAACATAACTTTCACCAAACAGCTCTAAATGACATCAACATGCTATGGGTGAGTCAAACGACTTGTTTTATTACCGAAAGAAGGCTCAGATTGTAAAATAACGTTACTTTTCCTTTAAGATCAAAATGACGAGGCCGACAGCAGCAGTCATGGAGAGGGGCTATGTTTTTTCAGTATGAAGTGAATTGGAGTCAAGTGTCGATGGAGCCAGAAACACACTCATGATCACTTCCAATTATTAACACGGCAGCTAGCAGGTTAGCTATGTCCATTTACATATATGATCTATGGGAATGACATTTTTCTTACGGATCTCCATCAAAACTGTTCACTTAGTTCCCCCTTACAGTGCACACAGCCCACTCCCACTGCACACTCACTAGTACATGTTAAATTAGCACGGTCACACTTATCCCCCTTCAGTCGTCACCTCTTAATCTGGCCCAGCCCCTCAGGTCTCGGGGTGTTTTCCTAAAGCTGTTTATGTAGAAGGAAAGGCGCTGCATACTTCACATTTATGACGCCTGGACACTGGCCCAATCCTGATATGATTTCAGCAAGGACACAGGAAAAAGTCCCATCTGGAAGCCATTATCCCACACACTGCCTCACCTCTTTCTATTCTTCACTTTTAATTTTTCTTCCCATTTTCTCACACAGTTTTTAGGGATTTGTTCGTGAGGTCTCCATAGAGCAATGACTGAATGTTTGTAAGAGTTAAAATATCTTGAATTTTACTTACAGGTTTTGTTTCGAATGAAATGCTGATTTAGTTTTTGTGAATCACTTCAGCTGAGGTTGTTTTTGCTACAACATTTACATAGATTTTGAGTTAAAGGTCCTATAGTACACAAAAGGGACTCTTGTGAGCTTTAAGTCATGTTAGAATGCTGTTACCTCAACAAAAACATATCTGGAGTTGTGTTTTGTTTCATTCACACATGTTCAAGTGGTCCTGTATTATTAGTCTGACATGTCTCCAAAGCTCGAAATGCTCTGTGGTACCTTGTGATGTCATTAAGAGGTAGTTTTAAAGGTCCCATGGCATGAAATTTTCACTTTCTGAGGTTTTTGAACGTTAATGTGAGCTCCCCTACCCTGTTTAGGCCCCCCCATGGTTAAAAGTTGCGAAATGTCTAAACTGAGCATTTGCGATCCTTTTCTGCGTTACAAAAAATCGGAGCTCAAACGGGCAATTTTGAACAAGGAAACTTATTGACATCAGATCGAAAAAAGAAATCCAAATGCAGTTCCACCCCCGTCTGTCTCTACTCAGCGTCTCTGTAAATCACGCCCAGAGAGTTTGGACTGCGAATGCGCTAGGCAATGCGAAATGCGTTTTTTTATTTGCCGGGAGGCACGTCCGAGTGTTTCTAGGCTTGGAAGTCCTTTATCTGAGCCTCTGGACCTTTGAACAGCAGTGGTTTAATTTTATTTTCTGTGGAAATGTGTTTATTTTTCAATGGAACGCTTCAAATCTCTCCCCCTGTGCAAAAACACGGAAATGGATCAGCCGAGAGCTGAGAGTTTGGCCACGCCCCCACCCTCTACTATAGGCCAGCTCTTTTCTCCTCATTTGCATTCAAGCAACAACGCCCAGAATAAAGTGTTTGAGAGAGATATTTATGACTCTTTCTCATCTTATCTCTGTTTCTCATGCACTGAGTGTTGATTTTGAAGGATTAATTTACAGTATTAGGGAACCATTAAGGAGCCATATAAAAGCATCAAGAAGTACCATGTCATGGGATCTTTAAGTTAACATTTTAGCCTTAGTTGAACTTTGCATATATATCTTCATTTTACCATTTGCTCATTTGAGATTGCCACAGAAAGTCTAACTCAGCCTAAACATGCAACATAATTTACCCAATCCCTGCTTGTTGAGTATTATTTTGTTCAGTTGTTAAGTTCAATAATAATAATAATTTGTAAGATTTATAGCGCCTTTCAAAGTGCAGTATTCATTCCGTCTATACTGTGTGGTGTAGAGGTACTTGAAGTAGACTGACCACCAACCACTTACACAAAGACCACATATTATACTACATACACAGAGAGAGAAGTGTTTTGCCCAAAGAAATAATAACAGTATTCACTGGTCTGAGCAGAGTACTACAGACCTCTAAGTGTGGTGATCAATGCCTCCAAAATTCAAGTCACTTACGCCCCATTTATGTGCATTTATAATATTTTGCAGTTAACAGTTGTCACACACATACTCAAGGGATGGTTTCATGTTGAGGGCTGTGACAACGTGCACCAGATTCACCACAGTGTTAAACATGAAACAGACATAACTCACTGTTAGCAGCAGTCGACCTCTCCCTCTGCTCCACACACTGGTCTGGAGTGTTCAGTCCACTTCCACATGACCTCACTGCATTTGATGGACAGGGGACTGGGACAAGCATGGATTAACTAAGCCCTGATTTTAGAGTTTAGCCACACTGAGGTTTAAGGCTGCTTTTTGGGAAGAATTCCATTTGTAATCAGATCCAGGTGGTTCTGCATCATTTGACTTGAATACTATGCATCTTATCAGTGACCACAGTTAATAGTGTTATAAGCGTGTTAGTAGTGATTTAATGGACATACATATTGTGTCATTTAAGAATATGGGGGGGGGGATCACTAAAAGTTGGGGACTGCTTGGCTCACTAAATGCAGCCAATGGTTGGGATTGTATGTGTGTGTGCAAGAGACACTTTATCCACTTGCCTGTGTGAGCATGCTTATCGTACTGGGTAGTTGTTTGGAACAAAAAGCTTTGAGTAATCACCGATCACAATCAGATGTTGTTTTTATCATTTCATGTGTTTTGTATGGCAACTGCGTCATTTTAGAAGTGAAATTACTGCTATGAAAATAACATTTTGTTTGGCAAATGTATTGTGTGGCCAAATGTATTGTGTGGCCTATAGATTTAACTCCATTATATCCATTTAATCATTTAATCATTTATCAAAATGTATTGAGTTGGGAAAACCATGGACTTCTGTAAAACAGACTTCTGATCATAAGTCACACACTAAATGGTGTAACACTGTCAGATAATCAGAGCATAAGTATGAAGGATATGCAGAGACATATTGCTATAATAAAGTCTGTTTATTTAACTCACGTTTAAAAACATGTCAGTTTGAGCATAGGCTTCTCTCATTTTTGGTGCACATCACGCCTTGAATGCTGTAATGCTGCAATCATCCCTGGCTCTCAGTGAGGACAGAAGACACACTTAATCAGAGAAAGTCCGACCCGCCCAGGTCCGAGTCCGGGGCTGAGAGCTTGTTCCAAACATTGCATCAAATTCTAAGAAATATGACAAGAGAAACTTTATCCGCGAGAGTGTATCCGTGACCTCCGCCTGCTCACACGCGGAAAAGTCATCACCAAATCCGTCTCTGCTCCTTCAGAACTCATGTTTCAGCCACCGCATTGTGAAGGGGTTATTATACTCCAAACTAACAAGAAGACTGCCGTTCTCAGTGTCAACATGCATTAGATAAAATCAGCAGAGACAGTAAAAGTGCTTGGAGTATCCGGAAAATCAAGCTTATCCCAGATTTTCTGTCAGCAAAATTGGAGTAATTTTAAAATTCAAGGTTTAATTCATGCTTCGTAAATCCATGTTAGCTACACCAACTACTGTTTTTTTCCCCTGTTTCTACTACTGAACAAGAATAGGACAAATATTTGGTATATATAGGCCCTGATACTGATATGAGATTTTTCTTTTCATGTTTTTTGTTACCATTATGCAGTATGGCTATATTCCCAAAACTTAAACATGAATTCAACAATATAACTGTATGTATAAAAGTAATATAAAACCCACCGTATATGTAAAAATAACCCTTACTCCTCAGATTGTGAAATCTGAGGTTTCACTCTCACATAAATAGAACCAACAGTTTTGTTTAGGAGATTCACGATTCACTTTTGCAACAGAATCGTTTGAGGTGAACCACACAACGCCACCAGAGACCAGATGAGAGACGGTCATTGAGAAAAGCAAAGACAGCGATTTAAACCAGATTTGACCAAACAGGCTCCTGTAGGTGCTATTGATTCATTCTTGTGGTTTTTGTTTGAGTGCATGTTATTCCTATTCCAAACAGTGGGACAGCCTGGGAATGTACAGGGAAAGCTCAAAGAAAAAGTGTGCGCATGTTGTGGAAAAGTGGACAGTGAAAAACATGCAAGTTCATCTTAGGAGAGAGGACTGTGGAGTAGGCAGGGCTTGTGTGTGCTCCCTGCCGTGTGATTGGTTGTCGCTGTCGGAGTTTGATGGATCGACGAAGAGGGCTTACCTGCAGTTGGCTGAGAGGGTCATCTATCACTCACCACAAGCACTCTTAAGCTTAGATTTATTTACCTTCCATTAAAATGTAACAACAATGAAAATACTGGAACATTTCTGTGTGTAGCGGGATGGAATATGGCATGAAAGTCAGAGTGATATGTATCTCACTCAGTGGTGGAACTTAAAGTACAAAAGTACAGATACCAGAGCAAAAAAAACAAAACAAAACAATCCTCAAGTAAAAGTATCATCACACGAAGAAATCTACTTAATCTACTCAAATTACAACCCTGTTAAAAATAAACCCCCAGCAAATTTCAAACATTCATAAAAGTACTTGAGTAGAAAGTACAGATACCTTCTGAAAATGTAGTAAAGTAAAAGTAAAAAGTATCCACTTTAAAATGTACAGATACCAAAAAATTTAACTTAAGTACTGCACTATTTTTACTTTATTATATTTTACCTCTGATTTCACTGAGTTGAATTCTACACATTCATCTAGTCCATATCTGTTGGTCCATATTTCTGCAGTAAATACTTTTACTAAATTTAGTTACAGAATACTGAATACCTACATTAAACCTGACCTGACGGGACCTGATGGTATCTGCTCCAGGCTGCTGAGAACCTGTGCAGACCAGGTCTGTGAGGTTCTCTGCTACATCTACAACCTGAGCCTCAGCCTGGAGAAGGTGCCAGTCCTGTGGACAACAAACGCCAGGGAACCGGCCCACTACAGACCACTTGCCTTGACCTCCCACCTCATAAAGACCATGGAGAGGGTGATCCTGTCATCTCCGCTCTGTGGTGAGCCCCACCTTGGACCCGCTGCAGTTTGCCTACAAGCCAAACGTAGGAATAGAGGATGCCCTCATCTATTTGCTGCAGTGGGCACTCACCCACCTAGAGACCATCGGGAGTGCTGTGAGAGTCATGTTCTTTGACTTCTCCAACACCATCAGGCCGGCGCTGCTGCGGGGGAAGCTGGAGGACGCGGGATGGACATCTCGCTGCCTGGACCATCGACTACCTCACTGACCGTCCACAGTACGTGCAGCTGTGAGTCAGAGGTGGTAGTCTGCAGCACTGAGGCCCCCCAGGGAACTGTCCTCTCACCCTTCCTCTTCACCATCTACACCTCGGACTTCACATACAACACGGACAGCTGCCATCTCCAGTTCTCTGACGACTCGGCCATTGTGGGCTGTGTGTCTGAGGGGAGCGAGCTGGAGTACCGCTCGGTCATCAGTGACTGTGGACAGTTTCAAGTACCTGGGTGTTCACCTCAACAATAAACTGGACTGGTCCCACAACACCGACGCCCTGTACAAGAAGGGCCAAAGTCGCCTTCACCTCCTGAGGAGACTGAGGTCCTTTGGAGTGTGCAGGCCTCTGCTCAAGACTTTTTATGACTCTGTGGTGGCCTCTGCTCTCCTCTACGCTGTCGTCTGCTGGGCCCCGAGCAGCACAGAGCGGGACAGGAAGAGACTCAATAAGCTGGTCAGGAGGACCAGCTCTGTCCTGGGCTGTCCTCTGGACTCTGTAGAGGAGGTGGCTGAGAGGAGGATGCTGGCCAAACTTACGTCCATCATGGACGACACCTCTCACCCTCTGCACCGGACTGTAGAGGAGCTGAGCAGCTCCTTCTGCAGCCGAGTGAGGCACCCCCAGTGCAAGAAGGAGCGCTACCGCAGATCCTTCATCCCCACCGCCATCAGACTGTATAACTCCACTATATAGTCTAAACGTGCAATATCTATTTTGTTTTTTCCATACTCTCCTAGTTACTGTTTTATTATTATTACTTATTTTATTATTACTTATTTTTATTCCATTCTGGCCTGCATGCACTTTTCTTTCTTGTTTCAAACTGTTCCTGCCTGGAGCTACTGTGACAAGTAAATTTTTCCTATGTGAGATCAATAAAGTCTTATCTTATCTCTTATCTTATCTTAAAATGCATTTTCTTACATATTCCATTACGTGTTCCACTCAGAGCACTTGGAATACTTTTACATCAAATTGCATTATTATTATAATAGCATTATAATATGGTCTAAAAACATGATATATAATCGTGACAAATGGAGAAATTCAATTTGTCAACTGGACAAAAGTTTATTTGGTTGAATACGTTTCGCAGCTCATCTGCTTCTTCAGTTCTGGTCAGATGCTGGTGGACACTGACTTATTTCTGCCAGAAGGGAGGAGCTAACTAAAATGAAATTACTTTGAAACTACCACACCTACTTGTTTTCAGTTTCTGTTAGTTAGCTGGGCCTATTAGATATGCAGTGGGGGTGGTGTGTGACGTCTTGTTAGCAGAAACATTCGGGGCCATAATGAGTGTTTTCACACCTCTGGACCTGATTTTTGTCCAGTTGACAAATTGAATTTCTCCTAACCCTCCGTAACCCTAACCCTAACCCATGGATTTTACCTGAACGACTGAGGGATTCTACAAATGACATATAATCACAAACAACTTGATTTTTTTAAATGTGTTTGTTATGCATTAATTTGTGTTGAAACAAAAATGACACACACTCGATATAAGAGCAGCAGCAGCTTTCAAAATTCTCTAAACCCTATGTAATATAATTCTTTCTTTGTCTATTAAATTGGAAATGAATTATTATGTAACTATAGCCTATACTACTCCAGTCACTTAAGTCTCATCTTTTTGGACCACACCTGTGCCTCTCTCGCTCTCTGTCTCCCCTTCTTTTCCAAAACTTAAATCACATTTTTCATTATTGTGAAACTTCCACATCTGGATTTTTCTTCTGCAATTCTCCTGCATCAGTTTGATACAAGACCAACAAACAGTGCATTATCTCACCCGCATCCAGGGCCAAATGCACAAACCTTGAATCCAATACATTTTACTAAAGCCCTATTCCCAAATGATCCCTCCAAATGCTGTTTTTCCCCTCACCTCTTTACCTCGTCCTCCTTTCTAACCCTTGTCCGATCCAATATAGCGGAGAAAAGCATTTGAACACACACTCTCGCGGTGGTAGGGCCAACTTTTGTGAACCATGTGGAAGCCATTGGAGCCTAATCTGCCATAATTGTGTAGCATTTGAAATTGAGGCTGGTCTGAATTAGCCACTTCATTAACATACGCTTTTGTAAGACATGTGAACCGAACTATGTTATAGAAATGAGTGCGAACATGAATTTCAATGGTTTTAATCATATTTTTGACTTAGCTGGAGCATTAGCCACACATGCTAACACTTAAATGTAGTGAGTCTTTTGTGGTACATATAAACAGACTGTAATGACCCGTGTAATGTAAACTTCTAAAACTTGATGAATTTGAGATTTGATGCTATAATAGGAGGATAGCCAACATCTGCTTTGCTGTGTGGTAAGGAAGATTCCTCATAATGCGATTCCTAAGACAACGGTTTACAGGATTTGACCTGGATTTGCACTCATTTTAATCACACTCAACAAGGCAAATAACCTTGCAATTCCAATTGCCCATGCATGTTTTAATTGACTTCATAAAACTATGGCTAAACAAAATATCTCTGAACAACACAAAATATGAACTCAGAACTGACTACTTAAAGGGACAGTGTGTAAGATTTTTACCTGTTAATTACTGAAATTGAAGATACCCATTCAAAAATACATTGTTTTCCAAGCCTTTTCACTTCCATCATGAAATCAAAGTATTCTTTTGGACTTAGATATAGTCACATAAAAGGGGGATCTTCCCCATGCAGAGGCAGCCATTTTGAATACGAGAGCCGCAGAAGGACATTTGGGCTCCGCCTTCGCCTTCGGCAAGGCTCGTGGTTTTGGGTAAACAACATAAGCATGTTGCCGGATCAGACGTTGTAATGGATCTAACACGTGTTTTGGACTAAATTGTTTTACTGGATTTTATTCGCTGGATCCTTACGGACAAATTGAGAGCAAGTTTATGGTGAAATACAGAGTTTGACATGTGCAAAGCATTCTAAGGTAAGCTAACCTCGTTTTGTGCTTTTCCGTATAAAAGCCCCATGTGCTCGGGGAGTGATTGTTGTGCAGGGAAATGAATTGCATAGTCAAAAAGAGGAGTCTGTAAGGTTTCATTTGATGTGTAGAGTGTCATGGTACATGATCGGGAATGTGTGTTTTCATGAGAAAAGAAGAAAAAACAAACAAACCGGGACCGCGTTTTATTTATACAGTAGCGGCGCGTGGCTCGTGCGCGCACCCGGTTGACCCTCGAGGTCTGCCGTAGCTAAAACAGAAGGTGCAATAGCACCATTCACCTATGCGCCACGAATCCTACACACTGGGGCTTTAAGGTTGTATATTCCGTAAATTTGACTCTTGTGACCTATAAGCAATGTTATAATGTTGTTACCTCATGAAAAACATACCCAAAGTTGTGTTTTGTTTCATTCACACAAGTTGAAGTAACCCTTTACCTGTCTACTCTCCAAAGCTGTTCTGTTCAACCTTGTGATGTCATTTAGTGGTAGGTTTCAAGTTAACAGCTCCTTTTACCTTTTGCTCAGTAGCGCAAGTGTCAATCCCAGGTCTGAAATCATCTAAATGATTCTAGTGAAGGAGTATGGAGTTTAAAAACATAGTGGAGCACTTCCTGTATTACCACATAACATCACAAGGTGGAACAGAGTGTGTTCTGTCTGAGAGAAGAACTCAGCTCAAATATTCAGGGTTTGTGTGTTAAACATGTGTGAATGAAACAAAACACAACACCAGGTATGTTTTTTATGAGGAAACAACAATAACGTAATAGCAGACCCTTTAACGACTCTTAACATAGAAATACACTCTTTCTGGAACAGTACTGCAACATGATCTCTAAATGTTGAATATAGCATCTTACAGTGTCCATCGGTTTAACATTTTGCTTGTTGAACATTCTGATGATGTGTGACGTCACTATCAAGAGCATTGAAAACAAACCACTTCTTTTGTTACACTCAAATCTGATGTTTAAACAAATGGTACCAAGTTATAATGTGATCTTTTATAATTGAGTTAGCTCTATTTCATGTTGACTCAAAGCAAATAGTTTGAATTTAATCTAATTTATTGAAAACATGAACATGTCTATTTGTTTGTCTGTCTGTCCATGTGTGTCTAAGTGACTATTGTTGAGTGAGTAAACTTCTTAAGTGTATTTAAAATAAAAACAGACAAACTTGAGGACTTGACAAATGTACTGTAGATAAACTTGTGGCTCTGCTGTTGGTCCGGATGGTCTGAGATCAGCTCTGTGTGAGTCCAGTTCAGTGCAGCAGCATCACTTAACAAGAGCCAAACTTCAGCCAATACACAAGCTGAGGGATATACTGGGGCCCTGGGTCTGGGCTAGTGCTATCCATCCATACAGTATGAGGCGAATGAGAGAGAAAGAGCCAGAGTGGAAAAATAGAAGCTAGTATAATGTAATGTCATTAGTATAGGCAGTGGTAAAAGTAGTAAATTACTGTACTTTTTACTTTTAGATCATTACATCTGAGAAGGTATCTATACTTTCCACTCCACTACATTTTTGAACAGGACTGAAAAGTAAAAGTATTTTTGTATTATTGTCTGAATCCTGCTATTAAAGGTCCCATGGCATGAAATTTTCACTTTCTGAGGTTTTTGAACGTTAATGTGAGCCCCCCCCCCCCTCATGGTTAAAAGTTGCGAAATGTCTAAACTGAGCATTTGCGATCCTTTTCTGCGTTACAAAAATCGGAGCTCAAACGGGCGATTTTGAACAAGGCACCTTATTGACGTCAGATCAAAAAAAGAAATGCAAATGCAGTTCCACCCCCGTCTGTCTGTACTCAGCGTCTCTGTAAATCACGCCCAGAGAGTTTGGACTGCGAATGCGCTAGGCAATGCGTTTTCTTATTTGCCTGAAGGCACGTCCGAGTGTTTCTAGGCTCGGAAGTCCTTTATCTGAGCCTCTGGACCTTTGAACAGCAGTGGTTTAATTTTATTTTATGTGGAAATGTGTTTATTTTTCAATGGAACGCTTCAAATCTCTCTCCCCCTGTGCAAAAACACGGAAATGGATCAGCTGAGAGCTAGAGCGGAGAGCGGAGAGTTTGGCCACGCCCCCACCTTCTACTATAGGCCAGCTCTTTTCTCCTCATTTGCATTCAAGCAACAACGCCCAGAATGGCCTGTTCAGAGAGAGAAAAATTACTCTTTCTCATCTTATCTCTGTTTCCAGACATGGGGACTTGAGACTTAGTGACTTGGACTCGAGTCGACTCGAGTCGCTGTTTTTATGACTTGTGACTTGACTCGACAAAAAATGAAATACTTGAGACTTGACTCGGACTTGGAAGTCTAGGACTCGGGATTTGACTTGACTTGAGACACGATGACTTGAATGACTTGCGTGGTCACATAATGTTTTCGTGCTCATTCACCGGCACTGCCATGTGCTGGGACGCAACGCGTGCACCACGTGCACCACCACCGACACGAGGCCGCGCGTACACTGGGGCTGCGAGCACGAAAACGATCCGCAGCGCCCGGACCGCGTACTCTTAGCCCCAGCCACAAACCAGCCGCACAAAATCAGCAAAGAGTGGCCCGTGGTGGTTTAATCCCGGTTTAGTCCAGTCCTGGTTTCGTCCCCTCAGATGTGAGAGTTGCGCTGTGTTTGCGCTTGTGGTGGAGGGCTGTGGCGTTAATGTTCTGTCTCTTGGCGTTGCTCAGATCAGTTGTTGGCTTGGTTTTGTGGTATGCAGGAGATCACTTGACCAAGGGTCTACGTTCAAATAATAATAATAAACAAAACTCTCATCACTTTTTACTCTTAGTCAGTCACTTACAAAGGTGTAGCCTAAATACACGAGCTCTCGAGGAGCGCGCCTGACCCAAAACGCACGCGAGGAGTGGTGTGTGTGTGTGTGTGCGTGTGTGTGCGTGTGTGTGTGTGTGTGCGTGTGTGTGTGTGTGTGTGTGTGAGTGAGAGGAGAAATGTAACAAAGTTTAATATTAATAAGCTATTTGTTTTAGCTATTATTTGTTTCCTCACAAAAAGGGGAATGACTTATGGATATACTGTGTGAGTGTGAGTGACAGAAAGTGTGTGAGAGAGAAATGTGCAAAGAAAAGAGCAAAGAAATGTGACACTTTAATTTACTGTAAGTTAGTATTTGTTTTAACTGTTATTGTTACTTTGTAAAAGGATAGCTACTTGTGGATATTCTGTGTGTGTGTGTGTGTGTGTGTGTGTGTGTGTGTGTGTGTGTGTGTGTGTGTAATACAAGTTTGTTTTAGCTATTACTGGTTTCAGCTCAATGCTGAAACAGTGTTGAAAACATGTGAAACAGTTTGGTTTTCGATGTACAGATCACTTTTGCCAATAAATAACCAATAATTACATTATCACTGTTTTGTTTGAGTCTATGATGTATTTTACTGAACATGAGTATTTACAATACAAATATTTGATAACAGGTTGGGCACATTAGCCAGTGATGATTACTACACTTTCTTATATATTGCCTTTCACTTTATTAAGATCAGATTCTGCAGCTAAAATTACAACAATACGCCAAAGGTGACTTGACTTGGACTTGACTTGACCTATTACAGGACTTGACTTGACTTGACTCGACATAGCCTGTGACTTGACTTGACTTGACTTGCCCAAGAAAAAAATACTTGGGACTTACTTGTGACTTGAAGGTGAAGACTTGAGACTTACTTGAGACTTGCACATGTGTGACTTGGTCCCATGTCTGTCTGTTTCTCATGCACTGAGTGTTGATTTTGAAGAAGGATTCATTTACAGTATTAGGGAACCATTAAGGAGCCATATAAAAGCATCAAGAAGTACCATGTCATGGGATCTTTAAGTCTAAGTCAATTGTAGTTTGAGCAAACATTTATCAGAATCAATACATTTGAAGATTTATTAGACCTCAAAATCTGCACTAAATACTTTTTATCTTTTCAAAATCATTTTACTGTTAAGAGTACACAGGTACGTTAATACTTTTCTTAAGTGAATTGTTCATGCGATTCTTTTACTTGAGTATTTATTTGCTCTTACTGTATATCTGTACTTATACTTGTATCTGTAACAATGCCACATGACACTATGGGCAAATGGGTCTTCAGTGTGCTGAAGACCCATAACTTTTTCAAAGTTATGTTTTAAAATCCTGCATGTTGAGAGACTGATGCTTATTATGAGGAGGGAAAAAAAGAAAGAAAAAAAAAGAAAAACAATTGTTTTAATAATTTGCTGTGAAATAAATGTAGTCAAATAAAAAGTCAAAAACCTAAAACCACACAAGTCATAAATAGTTTGATATAATATTTCATAGTTTGTTCTTCTAGCCTGTTCTTTTTAATAACATATTATTTAATTTTTTTTCCCATGGAATAGAAAAACATTAATGGTTTGTGCACAGTGAAAATACTTAGTTTGACATGATTTGACTGATGTCTCCTTTTGGAAATGTTGCCTAAATTTATTTTGGAGACACTTTTGGCCTGAGACTGGCCGCTCTCCCTGCTGCTCTAAGTGAGATGAATGATCTGAGCCGACACATGGTCTAGTGAATGAAATGAACTCTCTCAAACTCCACATGTTTTTACTTGTACTAAATTTTACCTTTTCAGTTTTTATTGAAATCTTTAAAGGGACAGTGTGTAAGATTTTAACCCGTTAATTACTGAAATTGAAGATACCCATTCAAAAATACATTGTTTTCCAAGCCTTTTCACTTCCATCATGAAATCAAAGTATTCTTTTGGACTTAGATATAGTCACATAAAAGGGGGATCTTCCCCATGCAGAGGCAGCCATTTTGAATACGAGAGCCGCAGAAGGACATTTGGGCTCCGCCTTCGCCTTCGGCAAGGCTCGTGGTTTTGGGTAAACAACACAAGCATGCTGCCGGATCAGACGTCGTAATGGATCTAACACGTGTTTTGGACTAAATTGTTTTACTGGATTTTATTCGCTGGATCCTTACGGACAAATTGAGAGCAAGTTTATGGTGAAATACAGAGTTTGACCTGTGCAAAGCATTCTAAGGTAAGCTAACCTCGTTTTGTGCTTTTCCGTATAAAAGTGCAGGGAAATGAATTGCATAGTCAAAAAGAGGAGACTGTAAGGTTTCATTTGATTTGTAGAGTGTCATGGTACATGATCGGGAATGTGTGTTTTCATGAGAGAAAAAAACCCCCAAAAAACTGGGACCGCGTTTTATCTATACAGTAGCGGCGCGCGGCTCGTGCGCGGGTGACCCTCGAGGTCTGCCGTAGCTAAAACAGAAAGTGCAATAGCACCATCCACCTATGCGCCACGAATCCTACACACTGGGGCTTTAACTTTTTGTGAGCAAGTATTTTCTTCTTGCTTCTCTGCATCTGTCCCTCTCTCATTCTCTCCCTCTCTTTTTTTCTTTCTCTCTCCAATATCTGTATATTTACAAGTCCACCACAAGAGCAGAACTGATGGATAGACTGAACCTGTCTGTATGCAGAGGCCTGGTCTGGGTTTTTAGTCCAGTTCAAACCTGACTATTGACACCATGCGGAGGGTGTACAGCATTTATACTGTATCTACAGTGGAATGTACAGCAGTAACCATAGTGACACAATAGACACATATGCAAACACTACCAAAAAGGTTTTAAAATCTGAAAACTCAAGCAGGAACCTGTGATCAATTTGAGTGTTCACAGTCCTGTTTAGCTATTTGATTTTCAAGAAAAGGTGAGAGTGACTAACACAAAACACTGTTGGCTCATGCTAGCGAGCTTTTGACTGTAACTTTATGAGACTGGTTTAGCAGAACAAATCATCTCAACTATCATAGTTCCAACTATGTCATCTCTTTCTGGTCAGATTATGTTCAAATAAAGATCAGATTAAAGGCTAACAAACAAACATAATAAATAAATAAATGAAACAGATAGAGCAGTGCCTACAGTTAGCATCACAACCCCAGGCAATGTTGATGACAGCAGCTGCAAAGTATCAATAACTTGAAATGCATGGTGTTTTAAAATGAACAAAATGTACAATAATTATCTCTAAGTGTCATAGATTACAACTAAATACCAGAAAAACATGTCTTCTTTAAAGGTTAATATAGCCTTTCAATGGTGTCTCAGTCAATTTTCTGGATTCCCCTGTGTTGTTTATTTATTGTTTATTATATTTATTATGGACAATACTACAATATCCGTATAGTAATGAGACAAACCCTCATGAAGGCCATCTTTAAGTTGACACAAGCACTCCTCTCTTGTTTGTGTTGAGTGGGCAGGTGATGTCACATCTACACAGTTGAGTTCAGAGTGAGATGGTCTCCGCTGATGACAGTATCAGGAAATGGCACTGGTCCAAATCAACCATCTCCTTTTAGCCCAAGAGGTCCAAGAGGTTTTCATTCAAAGGCATTCATTCATTTAATGTCTTCACTATAGACTATAACAGAGCGAGAATGGCAGGGCAGTGCAGGAGAAATTTGGTTGTTAAAGGTCCCATGGCATGAAATTTTCACTTTCTGAGGTTTTTGAACGTTAATGTGAGCTCCCCTACCCTGTTTAGGCCCCCCCCCCACATGGTTAAAAGTTGGGAAATGTCTAAACTGAGCATTTGCGATCCTTTTCTGCGTTACAAAAAATGGGAGCTCAAACGGGCGATTTTGAACAAGGCACCTTATTGACGTCAGATCGAAAAAAGAAATGCAAATGCAGTTCCACCCCCGTCTGTCTGAACTCAGCGTCTCTGTAAATCACGCCCAGAGAGTTTGGACTGCGAATGCGCTAGGCAATGCGAAATGCGTTTTTTTATTTGCCTGGAGGCACGTCCGAGTGTTTCTAGGCTCGGAAGTCCTTTATCTGAGCCTCTGGACCTTTGAACAGCAGTGGTTTAATTTTATTTTCTATGGAAATGTGTTTATTTTTCAATGGAACGCTTCAAATCTCTCCCCCCGTGCAAAAACAAGGAAATGGATCAGCTGAGGGCTCAGAGCGAGAGCGGAGAGTTTGGCCACGCCCCCAACCTCTACTATAGGCCAGCTCTTTTCTCCTCATTTGCATTCAAGCAACAATGCCCATAATGGACTGTTCAGAGACAGAAAAATTACTCTTTCTCATCTTATCTCTGTTTCTCATGCACTGAGTGTTGATTTTGAAGAAGGATTCATTTACAGTATTAGGGAACCATTAAGGAGCCATATAAAAGCATCAAGAAGTACCATGTCATGGGATCTTTAATGTAGTGTCAAGGGAGGGGGTTATGATTAAAAAAATAAAAAATAAATACATAAATAAAACAGACTTAACATTTTTAATGCCATGATGTGCACAACAAATTGTGTGCCACTTTTTCCAGATGACCCTTGATAGACAATTCACCAGTGTATATTGGAAAAGTGTGAACTAGATTACACAATAACCATTAGTATCAAAGTACACTCTGCTTAAGTGATATTCCTTAAAGCTCCTGTACTATGCAAAATTGACTCTTATGAGCTTTACATCAATGTTTTTGCCTCATTAAAAACATACCTAGAAATGTATTTTGTTTCATTCATGTGTGTTTGAGTAACGCTGCATTATTAGGCTCAAAATCACCTTGTGATGTCATGTAATGGTAGTACCTTTTACCTTTTGTTCAGTAGAGATTGGCAATTCCAGGGCTGAAATTATCCAAATGATTCTAGTGAAGGTGCATGGAGTTTTAAAACACAGCGGAGTACTTCCTGATTTCTACATGACATTACAAAGAGGAACAGAGTGTTTTCTGTTTAAGAGTAGAACTGCTAAATATTCAGGGTTTGTGTGTTAAACATGTGTGAATGAAACAAAACACAACTCCAGGTATATTTGTGATAAGGAAACAACATTATAACATATAGTAATATGGGCCATTTAATGATTACCTTTGAAAAAAAACGTGTTAATTATGCTTATATGTGATTATTCCCCATACTCCACATCCATACAAGGTGAGTAAAGTCTCTTGCAAAAGGATACAACAACAGAATGCACTTCTTGGAGCTGGGTTCAAACAGCCAACCTTCAAGCTGGTAGGCAACAGCTCTAACTACTCAGCCACTGTCACCTACATTTTTCTTGAGTAGTTTTTATTCATAGTGCTCTTACATCAATACAATATCTGGCTGTACCCACCATAGGCTGTATAAAGAAGTGAACTAAGGGAGTGTGATGTCATTCATTTGGCGGCACGGTAGCTGAGTGGGTAGCGCTCTTGCGTCACAGCAAGAAGGTTCCGGGAAGAATTTCTCCAGTGTGAGATCAATTGTGGCCATACCTGCCTGTCAAAGCCTGATCCCGTCAGATCTCAGAAGCTCAGCAAGGCAGGGCCTGGTTAGTACTTGGATGGGAGACCACTGGGAATTCCAGGTGCCACAGGGGGGCGCCAGTTGCAAAAAACTGTCGCTGTGTCCTTAGGCACGACACTTTACCCACAGTTGCCTAGTATGAAAGTGGAGTGTGCATGAGTGTTGGAGGTGGTCGGAGGGGCCGATGGCGCAGATTGGCAGCCTCGCTTCCGTCAGCCTGCCCCAGGGCAGCTGTGGCTACAGAAAGTAGCTTACCACCACCAAGTGTGGAGTGAATGAACAGTGAACTGTGGAGCGCTTTGGGATGAAAAGGCATGTCACGAAAAGCGCTATATAAATGCAATGAAAAGAAAAAAAGAAAAACAATAAAGTTCACTTCTTCATAATGTTTGGCTCTTGTCATACGAAGCTCACAAGACGAGCAGTTATATGGCAAATTTGGAGCCAGTTCAATATTAGTAGTAGAAATGGATTTACAAACAAAATAAACGCACTAGGATCATGCGTGAAAAGTCCCTCAGTCGTCCAGGTAGAATCCATGATCAAAGGAGAAGTTCAGACGCCAGAGGAATTCGTAAAACAAAAGAGAGTAGCGGGGAGGGGTCAGAGCTTTGTTCAGGGTAGATAGCTCCTCCTTTGCAGCTAGATATAAACAGGGTCGAAACAGCATGAGGGCCAGAGCTGACGAAGCCTCTCGGATGAGCAGCGAAACGTTTTCAACCAAACAAACTTTGTCCAGTTGACAAACTGAACTTCTCCTTTGAGCACTAGGATCATGTAGAGAGGGTTAATACAAACATTTTAAGAGCAAAATGACGAGGCTCACTGCAGCAGTTACAGAGAGAGGGATGATATTTTCAATACAAAGTGAACTGGAGGAGAGTCAATGGAGCTGGAAGCACGCCCATATTCCCTTCTTATTGGGAATGCGGCAGCTAGCAGGTTAACTATCCATTTATATATAAAGTCTATGGTGCCCACTAATTTAGTCCCTTTGAACACACTGCTTCAGTCCTTCTTGCTACTGTGCGTTGTGAATACATTAAAAAAAGTATCTTCTCTGAGTGTGAAGTGCCGTCTGATTCGTGCTGGTTTATTTACAATCTGTGATGAAGAATGCGAGTGTGCAGTGGTATTTTTCTGGTGTACAAATGTTTACACGAGTGAGGAATGTCCCGAAACACGATACTCACTGCTAGAGCCAAAAGCCACACGCGTTCCTCTGCTGCTGACAGGACGCACAGAGGCCACTGCACATCCATGCTGGTTACACGCGTTTATTTTACACATTCCTGCAAAATCTGAGGCAAACGCAAAGAAATTAGTCAGTAAAAAATCATATCAGCAAACCCCAGGGTGGGAGTGAGAAACAGGAAATTAGAGTAACTTGGGAAAACTATATGATAAAATAGAAATCTTCACTAAAAATAAATAAACTGAATCTGTTTTAAAAATAAAAACTGTTGGTTTCACTGCTATGTCACTTTATTCTATATTGCTTTGGTAGAAATATATACATATCCTAAAGGTACAACTGACAATTTCAAGTTTTAACCATTTCGGGCAAGTAAAATAATGAATACAGACAAATGGACTGCTATAAATTTGGAGACTTATTCAGATGCACATGCACATTCAAAATAAGAAATACATTGCTAATTGGCTTGCCTTAATAATAATAATAATAATCTTAGGCTTAAGCCTTTATTGGTCTCACACACAATGACACACAGTGACACACGGGAGAAATTTGACTTCTGCATTTGACCCATCCTTTTCAGGAGCAGTGAGCAGCCATCTTTTTCGGCTTGCCTTAATAAATACATTTTATTATATATTTTGTTTGGTATTTTATATAAAGTAGTCTGATATGCCAATAAACTTCATATCACATTTTTTATACTGTAAATCATAACAGTGACGAAGTAAATTTTGCATTCAATTCTCCCATAGACTTTTTTTGTTGTTAATTTAATATTAAGGGCTTAAAAGCATTGCCAAGGCTAACCAGCTACGTGCTTACTAATATCCATAACACAGTTGTTATAAACCCAAAAAGCACTTTTAAAACACAAGATTCAGCTAAATACTTTATAATAAAACCGCTTTTACATAAAAATATAGGTCTTGTGGTCATTAGTTACCACATAGCTGATTAGCTATGAGCAAGTTTTCAAATTTTAATATTCATTTTTTTCCAAAAGTCTATGGAAAATTATGTTCTGGCACTGGGGGATGGGAGGTCACTGTTGCACTCCATTGAGTGTTCAGACTTCACTGTGATTGGTTAAATGCATCTGTCACTCACTTATGACATGACTGGGGCTGACCAATAGAAGGGGAGCAAAAAACGTCTGTGACCCTGAATCATAATTTGAAAGTGTTGTCATCATAGGGATCAGATCATGATTTTATTTCTTTTATCATTATTGACTATGCCTTCTGGCCATAGACTCTATAAAAGGATATCATTAACTTGCTAGCTGCCACTTTCCCAATAGGAAGTGGGCATGGGAGTGCTTCTAGCTCCATCAACTCTGGTTCCAATTCACTTTACATTGAAAAACTGTCACGCCTCTCTCTGTAACTGCTACAGTGAGCCTCATCATTTTGGTTTTAAAATGTCATTCACTAGCTAGGACCACGCCATCAACATAATGCAGTGAAGATATTTATTATTGAATGATAGTGGATATCTGAGTGAATAGGCAGTAATGGCTGGGTTGAGACGATGGGTGGGGGCTCCGTCTCAATCTTCGATTGGCCCAGCGGAACAGAACCCCCAAAAGTTTTGGAAAGAGCATAAAGTGGAATGGGTCTGGAGGAAATCGTTGAGGTCGTGGCGAACGTACACGAGGTAGGTGCTGGAGGCCCGACAACCAAGGGTTCAAATTTTTCCGGTCGGGTACATCTGCCCTGGCCGTGGACGTAGTGGCGCCAATGCAAAATAAATGAATGGAGAATGGATGGGGTGTTATGCCAGAAGAGGTCCGTGAAAGGCGAGAGGTCGCCGGAGCGCAGAGTGAGAGTGCAACGGTAGAGAAGGTCTGAAGTATCAGGTAATAACTTCATTTATATAACTCTCATTAGTTACTTTGTAGTTTAAGTTTGAGAGTGTGACACACGCAATTCGACGTGTTCACACGCTCACACGGCATTTCTCACGCAATTCCGCTCCTCGGAAATTATGCAGTCTCACGCACAACCCCGCTCAAAACTTGAGAGCCCTGGTTTGAATGTGACGGGTTGTTAGCCCAGCTTGAGCGAGCTGACGCGGTTGAGAGCTGTCGAGTTAACCGAGACGAACTGGAATGAAGAGATGAGTGGCTATAAATAGCTCCAGGAAATTAGAGGTGTGGTTATGGTGAACTGTGATTCGCTGGTGAGGAGGAGAAGGTGGTTGAGGCGTGGTCGTGCTCCTGAATTTCAGTTAATCACATTAACTCCATCTATTAGCCCACTCTTACATGATCCTGGTGTTTTTATTTTTGTTTCCTATTCCTAATATGTAACTCAGCTACAAATTTGCCCTTGTAACTGCTAGTCTCGTGAGCTTCATTTGACTGGAGACATGCTACGGATGATGTCACTTGTCCACTTCTTTATAGTCTGTGCTACTGGCCTACATTTTACTACACCAAAACACTTTAAAACAGTCATTTCTTTTTTGGGAGGGGCTTATACAAAGAAAATTAAAGCTTTACACTTAAGTAGTAGTGGCAGGTGCCTATGTTACTTTTGACTTTCAGCCTATCAACACACTATATACAGTATAATATACAGTAGCAACAACACCAAAAAACACACTGTCTCCGGTGCAACTTTTCTCATTGTCTCTTTTCATTTGAGCCTTATTTAACTAGTCGTGAATCAAACGCAAATGAGGAATTGTCGGATATAGGGGTGACAACAACTCCAGGATCTATCCCAGGTCTCAAAATAGTTCCTGTTTTTGTTTCATCGCGGAAGGTTGAGGTGCGAATAATTAGACTGGTGTCAGGCAGAGAAGTGGTGCTGTGAGCAGTGTAAATGACTGAGGTAATGGATGTCACAATGTAGCAGCTAAAACTATAAATGGGGCTTTAGTTCTCATCTCCACATAGACTCAGTCGGATGCTAAGTTTGAACCAAAAGATTGTAATTTTCACATTAATTATTCCATAGACTCCCGGGATGATGCTAACGTGCATGTGGAGTGTGCGCATTGTAAATATTATGGCAAATAGTTATAATGGTTTATTTATGGAAACAGCTATGGCATGATACAATAGGGGTCCAGCTAACTGTTTGAACCCCATTGTGTTTGTGCTGTAAGAATCAGACTGTTAGTTCAATTAATAGATGACACAGTTGGAAAAGCCTAATATTTAAAATTAAACTGTGAAAAGATTAATATCTGTAGCGCTTGAGAAAACTGGATAGTTTGGTGGTTTTGTGAGTCAGTTTTTTGTCATTCTTTTCAAACAATATTTCTGTAACTTAATTTGACATTTCTGAGTATATTCTAAGTATTGTTTCACCTAAACAGGACCATGCATGCTCAAATTGATTATAGGCTTCTGAAAATGTGTTGTTTAAATTCATTTTGGAGTTATCTTAACACTTTTTTTTTTGCTGTGTTTGATAATGTATACATTGTGTTACTGTAACTGCTGAACATTCGGCCCTAGACATACATGCAGAAAACCATGATGTCACTGCATAGTTTTGACTAGTCTGAGATATTTAGGTTTTGGTCACTCGTGGAAAGAGTAATGTGTTTTGCTCATATACCTTACAAAATAATATTACAGTAATCCCTCGTTTATCGCGGGGGGTTAGGTTCCAGAAATAACCCGCAAATGAGAAATCCGCGAAATAGGACAACTTTATATTTTACAATTATTCTACATGTTTTAAGGCTGTAAATGCCTCACCACACACATTATACGCTTTTCTCAGACTGGAATTAACCTTTTCTCACATTTCTCTCTCATTTAAACACTCAAACTTTCATAGATTTTCAACAAAATGTATTAATAGTGAAGCGTGGCGGGAGACACGGCTCTGGAAGCCCCGCCGGATGTGCGAGGAGTGCGGAGACATGAGTCACTGGATCCACAGGAAGCACCGCGCTCATCCAACAGCACTGCCACATCCCGGGACGGGATGCGCACCAACCCCTTGGAGAAGTGTGCGACACGTGCACCCCTCATTGTGGTCAAATCCGTGACAGAGCAGCACGACCGGCGCGAGGCCGCGCGTACACCGGGGCTGCAAGCACGAGATCGAACTGCGGCACCCGGACCGCGTCCTCTCAGCCCGAGCCACAAACCAGCCGCATGAAACCAGCAAAGCGCGGCACGTGGTGGTTTAATCCTGGTTTAGACCTGGTCCAGTCCAGGTTTAGACCTGGTTTAGACCTGGTCTAGACTAGGGGTGTGCAAAATAATCGTCATGACAATGCATCGCGATACTAACTTTCACAATATACTGCATCGATTCTTGATGCCAAAAATCGATTTTTATTAATTAATAATTTTATATTTAATATAAATATATATATATATATATATATATTTTTTTTTAAAATAAATCCTATGCACTTTTTTCTTTGCGAAAGGGTATTGTTTGTTATGATGGGAGCTACCTCCAAAATGGCAAATGTTTGAACATCATTTTTTTGTTTTACAAAAAATCCTGTGCACTTTTTTTGTTATTGGTTTGGTTTATTTGTTTTTGTTATTCAATAAATTCAATTATGAATTGAGTTGCTCAGAGTTCTGTATCAACTGAAGATACTACCGAGATACACAGCCACTGATATTTAAGTTATCCTCTTTTTTTTGGTACATTTTCACTGAAGTATGTCGAATATATTGCAATGCATCACAATAATTCAAGTATCGTGATGCATCGTGATAGTCTCGCATCGTGACATATGAATCGTGATTCAAATTGAATCGTGACTTCTTTGCCAATACCCACCCCTAGTCTAGACCTGGTTTAGTTCTGGTCTAGACCTGGTTTAGTCCACGTTTAGTCCTGGTCTAGTCCTGGTCTAGTCCCGGTCTAGTCCTGGTCTGGTCCTGGTCTAGTTCCAGTCTGGTCCCGGTCCCCCCGCGTCCCCCTTCTATCACTCGGCAAAGGTCTACAGTCTCTTAGCCAATCAGGACGCAGAACACAATGTTACACTATTTTAAAAAATGTTACACTATAAAAAAATAAAAAATAAAAACAGCGAGGTCGCGAACAGAGCGAGGGACCACTGTAATGCATACAAAAGGTATTGATAAATAACTACATTTTGACAAAAATGTCAGATAAAATTATATAATTATAAGGGTACAAAATATTACCTAAGTCAATAAACATTATTGTAAACGTTGCAAGTTAATGCTGAATATGGCCATGTATAGTTCAAATCCACCTGTAATCATGTGCAATATTGCAGATCAATACTGGTAGAATTCACTCAAGTCACTTTATTTATTTCTTTAATCTTTATTAGCCACTTACATTATATATGTTTTGTTGCCTTTACTCTGCTGAAACAGTCTTAGATTTGATGTCTATCTTTAAGTCTTGTTAGTTATTTATTTTCATTTTGAATGCATGCTCTTATTCTGCTGTTCTGTATTTTCCCTATTGTAAGATAAATCTTATAATATCTTTATCTTAAATAATAATAATTTCATCAACAAACACCCGGGCTTCCCTTTTGTTTTGAAGGTGAAGATTTAGCCTTCTGTTGTTGACCCTACAGTGAACCTCAAACAGTCCCAAAGGAGGTGTAACATGACCTACACCTGTTCATACCTGTCCCTCATTATCCACCTGCTGCACCTGCCTCTGTCCTCCTGACTACTGCCCACTGCCTCTGTCCTCCTGACCACTGCCCACTGCACCTGCCTCTGTCCTCCTGACTACTGCCCACTGCCTCTGTCCTCCTGACTCTGTCCTCCTGACCACTGCCCACTGCACCTGCCTCTGTCCTCCTGACCACTGCCCACTGCACCTGCCTCTGTCCTCCTGACCACTGCCTACTGCCTCTGTTCTCTTTACCACTGCCCACTGCCTCTGTCCTCCTGACTCTGTCCTCCTGACCACTGCCCACTGCACCTGCCTCTGTCCTCCTGACCACTGCCCACTGCACCTGCCTCTGTCCTCCTGACCACTGCCTACTGCCTCTGTTCTCTTTACCACTGCCCACTGCCTCTGGCCTCCTGACCACTGCCCACTGCCTCTGTCCTCTTGACTACTGCCCACTGCTTCTGTCCTCCTGACCACTGCCCACTGCACCTGTCCTCCTGATACTGCCCACTGCTCCTGCCTCTGTCCTCCTGATACTGCCCACTGCTCCTGCCTCTGTCCTCCTGCCCACTGCCCACTGCCTTTGTCCTCCTGACCACTGCCTCTGTCCTCCTGACTACTGCCCACTGCCTCTGTCCTCTTTACCACTGCCCACTGCCTTTGTCCTCCTGACCACTGCCCACTACCTCTGTCCTCCTGACTACTGCCCACTGTCTCTATCCTCCTGACTACTGTCCCCTGCACCTGCCTCTGTCCTCCGGACTACTGTCCCCTGCACCTGCCTCTGTCCTCCGGACTACTGTCCCCTGCACCTGCCTCTGTCCTCCTGACTTCTACAGCAGGGAGTATATAGTGCGTTTGAGTATAACATATTTCAGTGGCTTAAAAAAAAAGAAGACTATTTTCAACTACTCAAAGCATTAAGTTACAGTGTGTTACTCTTGTTTGATCCTGGTTTGAGCCCTGTTTAGTCCTGCTGTCCTGGTTTAGTCCTAGTCTACTCCATATGTATTTAGTCCCAATTATGTGCAAGTCATTTTCCATAAAGCGATCTTTGAGTTATTAAAATGTAATTATTTACATTATTTTGTGAACATCATTCTGTGATCTGTTTAAGTCCTGTAATTGCTAAAATATGGTTTAATATTTAATGTACAGTTACCCTACTGCAGTACTTCCATATTTGTATTTACTTCTACTATTTTACCTAATGATACTCTAGCACAAAAACATATTCTTGATCCATACAGTATAAAACAAAAAATGTAAAAGTATGTTAGTATTGCTGAAGCAGGTCAAATGTCTACAGTACTTTCTTTTTAATACCTCTTTTTTAAAATCCTCCAAAATGATCTTAAATCCTCCTCCACCTCTGACTCTGAACACACCCCACGGCAAGGTCATGGGTCAGGCAGCTGCATAACAACATTACACTAATGGACTCTCATCTGTTTATTCATACAGGTTTGTGAAAGGGGAGAGAAATGGAAGAAGGAGGGGAAGAGAGGAAGGGAGGAGAGAGAGAGAGAGAGATAGAAGGGGGAGAGGGAGGTGGAAGGAAGGAGAGAGAAAGTCCAAGCCGTTTCCGTGGTTTCATGTTGCATCTCTCGGGACACTGTGGTGACTACCCAGAATGCTTTGCTGCACAGGCGTCTTAGTGTGGGCCGGAGCTGCTAGTTTTATTACATTAGAGTCAGACACAGAGGCTCAGTGTAGAAACGATATTACGATGCATTCACGCCCGATGGGATTTTTTTCTTGTTATATTTTATATTATATATTAAAAAGCTTTACACCTACAAAGTTCCTTCTTCTAGCTACTGGGCAACTGTGTTTATACAGCCACCGATGACAGCAGCAGGCTCATGGGAGATGTGGTGTGGACAGAGTGGAGTGGACAGCTGGACAATCACCTATAATGTCTTTCTTAATGACGTTACTTGATATTGGAGTTCGTGTTCACACTAAAACGCCTAAATGCTATGTAAGAATACAGCCTATTGTATATACTGAATGAGAAACAAAGTGTTATCTGGTAAATAAGGGAGTGGTATGAATATGGAGTGAATATGTTCTAAATTTAGTGTGAGCAAGTAAAAAGGAATACAACTGAAAGAACTGGAGAAGTCTTCTGCACATCACTGCCGATAATGATGATGACAAATGTTGTATCACCATTAACGGCTACAAAATAGATGAAGCCTGCTTTATTATCCTTGAAACAACTGTCAGATTGCTTTATGTATGCTTAGAATGATTTAAGAAATTACATCTACAGACATAATACTGGCATTCCCTATTGCATACTAATCAGAAATAAAATACTACTGTTCAGGATACTGGTTGTAAGCTAGACATAATCAATCAAAAAAGTAATTGGCCTCTGTTGGCTCTGATCGTCTCATAATGATTGCACGTTTTTATACAGTATTCTGCCCTGCCTATTTAAATGCTCCTAAACGGCGCTTTCATGTGGTGGCACTTTTGATTAAACAGGGATCCCAGTCTTTTCAATGGCAAATTTGAGGAAATGTTTTGCATCTGAAATATGACATAAAGTAAGTTCATTTGTGTAAAATATTCACAATTTAAGTGACGCCATCGTGCTTGAAGTAATAGATTACAGAAAAATCATTCCAGTGATTTCTTACTCTTACAGTACTGTGCAAGATAACCTCATTATTTCTTTCACCTATAGGCTCATGGCTACCACCTTAAAGGTCCATTATATTACACAAAACTGAGCTTAAAGGGACAGTGTGTAAGATTTTTACCCGTTAATTACTGAAATTGAAGATACCCATTCAAAAATACATTGTTTTCCAAGCCTTTTCACTTCCATCATGAAATCAAAGTATTCTTTTGGACTTAGATATAGTCACATAAAAGGGGGATCTTCCCCATGCAGAGGCAGCCATTTTGAATACGAGAGCCGCAGAAGGACATTTGGGCTCCGCCTTCGCCTTCGGCAAGGCTCGTGGTTTTGGGTAAACAACACAAGCATGCTGCCGGATCAGACGTCGTAATGGATCTAACACGTGTTTTGGACTAAATTGTTTTACTGGATTTTATTCGCTGGATCCTTACGGACAAATTGAGGGCAAGTTTATGGTGAAATACAGAGTTTGACCTGTGCAAAGCATTCTAAGGTAAGCTAACCTCGTTTTGTGCTTTTCCGTATAAAAGCCCCATGTGCTCGGGGAGTGATTGTTTTGCAGGGAAATGAATTGCATAGTCAAAAAGAGGAGACTGTAAGGTTTCATTTGATGTGTAGAGTGTCATGGTACATGATCGGGAATGTGTGTTTTCATGAGAAAAGAAAAAAAAAAAAAAACGGGACTGCGTTTTATTTATACAGTAGTGGCGCGCGGCTCGTGGACCCTCGAGGTCTGCCGTAGCTAAAACAGAAAGTGCAATAGCATCATCCACCTATGCGCCACGAATCCTACACACTGGGGCTTTAAAGCCATGTTATAATGCTGTTACCACATCAAAAACATAGCTGGAGTTGTGTTTTGTTTCATTCACACATTTGCGTAACCCTTTATTATTATCTGTCTACATCTTCAAAGCTCTAAAGCTCCAAATGCTCCATTCCACCTTGTGATGTCATGAAGTGGTAGTTTTCAAGTTAACAGCTACCCTTTATCTTTAGTTCAGTCGAAATTGGCAATTCCAGGGCTGAAATGACCCAAATGCTTCTAGTGAAGGTATATGGAGTTTAAAAACACAGTGGAACACTCGTGTGAGAGAGGAGCTGAGCCTAAATATGCAGGGTTTGTGTGTTAAACATGTGTGAATGAAACAAAACACAACTCCAGCTCTGTTTGAGATGAGGAAATGATATTATATTATAACACGGATGAAAAAAGCGTAATATAGGCCCTTTAATTCAGAGGACAGTTCACATTCACCCGTTAAAATGTGAGATATTTAAATGAACTCTGTCTCTGAGTAAAGCAGCCAGCTGACTGTCCACTGATCTCTCACAATTATCTGAAAGAGCATTCTAAACTTGGTCAAGCAGACGGCAGCACACATGTTTCTTATAACTATTTTGACCATGGCATGCGAATTCAAATTTCCCAGCAGGCATCAGTGCAAATTAAACCAATCCCCTGATTCCCGTTATCCACATTAGAAACACATTAGAATAGTTCTTGTTGAAAAGCTGTTTGATGTAACCGTACTCATCACTTCACTGATCGACTATTTTTATTTTTTCGAGCAAGTGTGTGGATTACATGTTTACGCAGAGGAACAAGGCGCTAACTGTTAGGACATTTGCTAGCGACACAAATAGCTGGCTAGTGTTCAATAATTTGGATAGTTAGCATATATGTAGCGCTGCTGCTAATGTAAAATGATGGGTAAACTTGTCAGTGCCTCTGGCTGGTCTACAAGAGTGTGTTTTTTGGATGTTTTGCAGGAGTCATTACCCAAAGTGTGTCCTGGGCAGTCATCATGATGGTCATAAAAGTTTGTGTTGTCTCTGGAAGAGTTGGTGATGGCAAGAGAGCAAGAGATGGAGAGAGGGAGGGAGAGGGGGTGAAAGGGAGAGAGAGAGAGAGAGAGGGGCAGAGAAAGGGAGAGGGAAGGAGGGGTGGGGAGAGGGAGAGAGGTGGAGAGAGAGAAGAGGGAGAGAAAGAGGGAGAGAAGGAGAGAGAGGAGGAAAAAGTGGTACTGTTGCAGAGGAAGAAGGCAGTAAAAGTCTGGTTCACTGTCAGCTCAGGGAGGGAGGGAGCAGAGGTGAATAGAAAGGGGGAGAGAGAGAGAGAGAGAGGGGGGGAGTGGGGCAGAGATTGAGAGAGAGGGGGAGACAGAAGGAAAGAGAGAGGGGGAGAGAAAGAGAGGAGGAGAAAGTGGTGCTGCTGCAGAGGAAGAAGGCAGTACATGTCTGGTTCGTTGTGAGCTCTCGTCAGTCAACACTCAGACTAAAATGGAGTTAAGCGGAGAAGGGAGGGCGATGAGGAGAGCAGATAAAGATAGAAGATGTTCTCTATCTGATCTATTAAAATAACCTCTGTCCTGCTATTATTGTTATTATAAGAATGTTTTTCCATTATATTGAGTATTGTCCACAAAGAAATATTTGGTCTTCTATTAAACAATAATGTAATTAAAGGGCCCATATTGTGCTAGTTTCTGAGTGAAACAAAACACAAATCTGGGTATGTTTTTGATGAGGTAACATTATTTTGCATAATATAGGCCAACAATTTATTTATTAATTTGTAATTAGCTGCTTTATACTTCAAATATGTTTTTAAGGAATAGCCCTACTTTGTTATTGGCTGCATGTTTTTTTGTTTGTTTGTTTGTTTGTTTTTTTGTTTTTGTTTTTTTGTTTTTTTGTTGGGGTTTTTTTTTATTTTTTTGAGAACTTTTTTTTTTTTTTTTCCCTTTCACCAACTGTGATAAGAGAACCTCCTACAGCTTCTAAACGGCTGGGTATTGCTTTGTTTATTTTAGATTTTAGCACTTGCAGAGACAAAAGAAAGCTGTGAAGCTTAGATATAAGATATAAGATATAAAAGAGATCACAAACAGAGTAAACAAAGAGCTAAAAAATTTAATAAAATATTGGTTTGATTTAAATGGATTGATTCTTAATTGTGAGTGCAGCGCACTGACTCACTAGCCTTGAGCCTCTCGAAGGCACCTAACAAAAATAAAGAGTCTTGAATCCAAAGTTTGTCTTTTCTATCTTTACTAAAGCGAAAGTCATACAGAGTGGAAAAAAGGAACAAAAGGAAACAAAAAAAAGGAATTTTAAAGCTTGTAACTTCCCTACAATGCTACATGACGTCCTACATGACGTCTCTACAATGCTACATGACGTCCTACATGACGTCTCTACAATGCTACATGACGTCCTACATGACGTCCTTATGTGCTACGTAAGGTCCTATGTGACGTCCCTACGTGTTACATGACGGTCAAAAGACTGTGTAGCTTCTGTAGCTCTAAGCTTCTAACAGCTACCTCGCCATCTACCCCACACCTCAACTCGGCCGAAACTAGATCAAGGATTAAAGATTAAAGTGCAAGATCAAAAAGTACAGCATAGCAACGCATAGCAACGTAGATATAACATAGAAAATGGCTCTAACATTCATCTTAAAAAAACAAAAAAAATTTCATTTTATTTAAAGATTAAAAGAAAAAAGACAACATAACATTAGACATAGATGGGATACAGATTAACTAAAATTTTAGGTGTCATGATTGATGAAGGTCTAAACTGGAGGTCTAAATTACACTAAAAGCAAAACTTCCAAAGCAATTGCTGTGCTGCATAAAGTAAATTTCTCACTAAACAGTGCAGCATTATTAGCCTTGTGTAACTCTATAATTGCACCATATCTGATGTACTCTGGAAATTTGGGGGTCAACATGGAAAACTTACCTACAGCCATTATTTATTTTACAGAAAAGGGCTATGAGAATTTAAAGTGTTGAAAATGTGTGATATCGTTGAATTAAGTATCCTCAAAGTCATGTATAAAGGAAAATGCAATGTATTACCCGTAAATATTCAAAGACAGTTTGAGATGAGAACAAACCACTACAATTTAAAAATAACCTACATGTTTAAAAAACCTAGATTTAGAACCGAGGTTATGGAGCGAAGTGTCACTGTGAAAGGAGTTCATTTATGGAAAAGTCTTGACAAAGATATCAAAGAATCAAGTACAATAATGTACAATAAGAGTCCTTGCCTCAAGTGGAGGAGTTCAAGTATCTCGGGGTCTTGTTCACGAGTGAGGGGAGGATGGAGCGTGAGATTGACAGGCGGATTGGTGCAGCGTCGGCAGTGATGCGGTCGTTGTACCGGACCGTTGTGGTGAAGAGGGAGCTGAGCCAAAAGGCGAAGCTCTCAATTTACCGGTCAATCTACGTTCCTACCCTCACCTATGGCCATGAGCTTTGGGTAATGACCGAAAGGACGAGATCGCGGATACAAGCGGCCGAAATGAGTTTCCTCCGCAGAGTGGCTGGGCGCACCCTTAGAGATAGGGTGAGGAGCTTGGTCACACGGGAGGAGCTCGGAGTAGAGCCGCTGCTTCTCCACGTGGAGAGAAGCCAGCTGAGGTGGCTCGGGCATCTGTTCCGGATGCCTCCTGGACGCCTCCCTCGGGAGGTGTTCCGGGCATGTCCCACCGGGAGGAGGCCCCGGGGAAGACCCAGGACACGCTGGAGGGACTATGTGTCCCGGCTGGCCTGGGAACGCCTTGGGGTCCCCCCGGAGGAGCTGGAGGAAGTGTCCGGGGTGAAGGAAGTCTGGAGGTCCCTGCTTAGACTGTTGCCCCCGCGACCCGGCCCCGGATAAGCGGAAGAAAATGGATGGATGGATGGATAAAATCCAGTGTAATGTGCATGCATGAAAAAGAAAACTAAGTTGTTGCGCATAAAAATTAAGCTTTCTGTTTACAACTGATTCATAATTGTGATTGAAATGAAATGTATTGATGAAATGTTTTATAGTCACTATCGGTGTTATTGTCTGGAAAAGGGAAGAGGGGCAGAGAACATAAGATTACTCTTCTTTCTGCTCCCTTTCATTCATTTTTTTGTATTGCTATCACACTTTTTATACTTTATGAATGAAATAAACAAAAAAAAATGCTTTAAAACTATGGTAGTGCCTTGGAATTTCACAGTGGGTGATGAGCATGTTTGATTAGACATTTGTGTGAATCACAGTAAGGCCACTGCTGTTCATACTGACATTGGGATAAACAAAAATGATGAACGGAACTTTAGCCTAAATAAATATGTGGTAAAATGAAATTGTAAATTAATTTCCATGTTATTACTCAAAATGTACATGAATAAATGTGTTTCTAACTTAGTGGTCAGGCTTAGGAAACAATGGATGGTTAATTTACTGACAGTTGTTGTAATCTGCCTCTGCACAAACAGCGTGAGTTTATGGTTGTCATGGCGATGCCCTCTGACCCCTCACATGTGTTTGCTGCTGCTGACAGAGACGAGCCAGGGCAGGGCTGGAGCTGCCGACAGAAGCCATGTTTAAAGTCTTTATGTGTCCACCGCTGCCATCTGTGCGTCTGTCCGCGCAGCCGGCTGTATCTATAAAACATTTTTACAAACCCATTTGAAGGCCAAACACGTCATGTATATTCTGTTCTACTGCGCTCATGTTTCCTGATTCTTCCTCCAAATATTTCAACACATTTTAAATTATGGCTAATATTAACCACAAACAAGCTACTGTGCAGACTGTACGGACTCAAAGCATGCTTGGATTATAGAAGTCTATTGGCAACAGAGGGGAATGGAGCATCTTAAAATAGCTTATAAGAAGCACAGCTATTCACATATATACTTTTATTTCAATTTAAGCAGGTGGTCGACCCGAACTAAACCCCAGTTTCTGCTGGAGCAGCCGGGATGCTAAAAGGTGCACTCATCAACAGATCAAAGATAGCTATTTACCTTCTTTCAGTGAATTTGTGAATATATTTGGCAGATGAAAAGTAGCACTACCAACCAGGAATGAAAAAAGAACAAAAAAGTAAACTTTTCACTTGTCTTTATCGCTTCTACTCAAGGAAAATAAAATTTGACTACAAAGTAACTCATCCTTAGCATGTGCTCTCTAAAGCCTCCCTTTCTGAGCATGTGTGTGTCTGTCCTTGTACAGGTTAATTGTAACAGGAGAGTGTAACTGAGACTTAAGTGCTTCCTGTTTCATCTCCATTCCCAAACACTTGCCACCGCACCCAAACAGGACGAGCTCACCTCTCAGATCGTCTCACGACAAGTGGAGAATGACCTTTAAAAGCCTCAGTACCACAAATGTTCTACTGATGATTGAAGGCAAAGCAGTGGTGAAGAGAGGAAACCACATTTTACCAAAGTTATATGCTCTGGTAATTCAGCTCCTCCTGTTACCCACTTTTCCCATATTCATGAGTTTCAGGCAAATGATGCCTTCCTGATTTGAAGGACCTTGTCTGGAGTTTCCTCCAAGCAGAAGCTTGAATATTTTGCGACCATTTAAATATTGTCTGTTTAAAGAAATCCTTTGGTGATTGTTGCCATGTTTCAGCCTCAGGTCACAGACTTAAAGGTGCACGGTGTAACTTTTCTGGCAGGGGTCTGCAACCAGTGGCGGTTCTACATTGAATTACTCCCTGGGCATTTACCACAAGCAGCCATGTTTAATTATCACTATAGAGTGGTTCTCATTATCACAACTTTCAAAAAAATATAAGTTATCATAACTTAAATAACATAAATAAAAAATAATAAATAAACTCTACACATAAAATTGGCAAAAATATATACAATCAGATATATAAATAGAACCATCGGCTGCTCGATTATGGAAAAAAATCATAATCACGATTATCTCAGTCAATATTGAAATCACAATTATTCAAACGATTTTTTCAAAATCCCCTACACACACACACACACACACACACACACACACACACACACACACACACACACACACACACACGCACACACACACACACACACACACACACACACACAAAGTGGGCTACTCTTCCCTCAAACATTTATTCTTCATCTGTCTTATTCTACAGATTGCACAGGCACAAACACACAAACAAAAAGTTATCACACACAGCTATTCCTCACTTTCCTCACACAGATTTCTCCTCAGTATAATATAATATAATATAATATAATATAATATAATAAATATAACATAATATAACATATATAATTAATATAATTAATACAATATAATATAATATAATATAATATAATATAATATAATATAATATAATATAATATAACATATATAATTAATACAATATAATATAATAGCGCTAAAATAGAATAGTGATATGACAAACACATTTCATGACATGACTTACCAAAAGTAAAGTTGAGATACTGTCCAGCAAATCCGACAGAGCTCCCAGATGAAGTGTTGTCCGGGTTAAGTAATTCACGTCGCCTCTATTGAAAATGCTGATCGCGTGTCTCTACAAAGTCCCATGTAAAGTGTGTCTTTGTACGTTGTATTCATAGTAAATACCACGGAGGGTGAACGATCGATTTAAAAGTGATTAAATGTTGCGTTATACTAACTTCGTTTACTATTGTCTTCTGTAGTTTCCGTGTTCCCGATGCGAGCGTGTGCATTCTTGGTAGGAGCTGTCATTGGTCAATTCCTGGTAGCAACTAGTGCCGTGACATTGATCAAATCGTGGTAGTGTGAGCTGGACTCGCAGCCGGCCGCAGAGAGGGAGGGGGTGAATCCTCTCTCTATCTTCTCTTTCTTTCTCTCTTCCTTTTCCTCTCGCGCCGCTGTAGGCACCAGCAGGTCTCTGCACTGCGCATTGGCCCGCGTGGAAGGGAATGTATTGCGCGGGCGCTTGCAGCCAGAGGGGGCGCCAATTTGCCAATTTCCTACACAGTGATATGATTGATAATTTTTTTTTTCAAGCGCTCGGCACGGTGCCCCTCACGAAGTTGCGCCCCACTCGCCCCCCCCAAGAACCGCCTCTGTCTTCAACCTGCTTGTTTCCATGAAAACATTATTTCTTACTTAAAATGCTATCTGTCTAAATGGAGACAAATAGGAATCCAAGTTCCAGGTCAGATCTGTGCAGAGATGAGCCCTCACATACATTTTGTTTTTTAGTAATTGAGCTATGTAACGTTCGCACTGGAAGGATCGGCGCCTGCTTGTCTTCATGGAGATGTCATTGCTTTGCTTGGAATGTTACTCAATACAGCATTAAACTTAGACAAGCAGGTTACTTGTCAGATCTGTGGAGATGCGATGTTACTCAAGGTATTTTAAGCAGTAAAACCTGTAACTGAATAGCATTTAGATCTGTTTACTGTATTATAGTATTTTAATTATGGTTTATGGTTATTTTCAGAGCTGATATAAAGTTGTGGCATAATGTATATAAAGTTATGACTGTGCTTTTGAACCTAGTGTGAATGGAGTGTTTGCAAATGTTAGTAACTGTTAGCTTCCTTCAAAAGCTACACATGAGTGATTGTGGCAGTTATTACGCATGTTGACACTTGTTCTTTCACATCCAGCAAACAGCAGTCAAATTTGTCAAAGGCGCGTGAAAGGCAATTAGTGTTTTAACGCGCCGGTTGTGCACACGGCGGTCCGGCCCCATACATTCAGGATTCAAACAAAAGAAGTGCGGCTTTGGGGACCTCACAGCTTTCACTTGGAGCTGTAAACTTTGGCAGTTTTTAGCCTCAAAGCCCCTGGGTCTCGTTTTCTTTTCTCATGTTTGAGATGGAGAGGTGCGTGTTAAAAAGGTGTTTATTTGAGAGAGCATCACTGTCTGATGTGTGCTGTGCAAAGAGGCTACTGCAGGGGCTCCATTCAAACTTCACTTTAATATAGTGACTCTAACAACATTTACTTTTGACTTATGGCACACATTGCTGAGAAAGGGGGCTGTCGAGATTATTTGGTTAATTGATCATCATGATTATTCAGGTCACAATATAATTGTAATTGTAATTATATCCTAAAAATGAGACTTCAAAGTAAACTGCTTTTGTATTTCTCATTAACTTATATAAAATGTTTGATTTCATAAAGCTGGGCACATAGAGACAATGAAAATCTATTAGACAATGAGATGTGTGTGTTTGTTTCTTTCATTAAAATAGGGGTGACAAGTCAGGAGAGACATTCACAGCAGGTAAAGCTCATATAGCTCATATACACAATTTTGTAGTGATGCTTTATGTTTTAATTTTGTACATTTTAATGGAGACATGGCAGCCATAATGTGTTAAAAATACAATCACGTGTAAATCTCAGCCGCCAAGTGATTTGCCCATTGGCACAACAGCAAGATATGCTTCCACTCATGCTTCATGCTTTAATGATTATGTGGATTTGAAGCAAACAAATCTAGGCTCTTTGGTTTTTAATTGTTGGTATAAAAAACCTCCTTCCATTAGTCCAGACCATCTGCGTGTGTGGGTGGCAGCTTGACTTTCCTCTGCTTGTAGTTTGGTTTAACCCGGGTTAACACAACACTGTAAATGAGTCCAGTATGTCCTGTACAGAGCTGCAGACTGTCCCAGGGCAAAAAGGCAATTTGCCACCACCAACAACAGCTCACTAAGTCTATCCACTCAACATGTGCACTACTTATGATAACGCGTGTGGTACAGCTTGATTAGGCAGCATCTGTGTGTCATTGGGGTTTCATTGTTCTAGGGCAGGGGTCAGCTATGATAGGGATCTGGGTTGCCAGGTTGGGTCGGAAAAGTTCAGGACGTGGTCTTATCTCTGCTGTTATTACAAGGTCTGTAATGAGTGACATTAAGAGCCTAATGGAGTGAGATGAGGGGCGTACAGCCGCTCTGCTTCAGTCACTGTTGAGCCAACGTTGGTACTGGTTCATAATGACGTGAGCGTGTACTTTAGGCCCTGTCTACACGGCAACGTTGTGGAGTGAATCTGATAAAGTTTTTTATCGTTTCGGTCTCGCATCCACATGGCACCAGCGTTCTGGGTACCCCAAAACAATATTTTTTGCAAACGGGTTCCAGAGTGGAAAACTCATTCGTAACAAGACAGCGACCATGGCGGACACCAGAGAAGCAGAGGTAGCAGTGCTGCAGTCACTGCTAAGTTTATTTGCGTTATTGAAAGAAAATGTATACCAACCAGGCGAGCAGTAGAGACCCTTACAGCACAACATGCAACAGATTCTTTTAAACCCGCCACGGCGTGTTACTAGAAGTGCGAAAAGAAGATTTTGGGTGAGACCTGGGAGAACAAGTAGCTGGTGGGACAACTTTGTGAATGGTGTTGTCATGGACGCAGAATGGAGAGAGAACTTTCGGATGATAATAACTGCAGTGTTTTCGGATAATTCGTGTATCTCCACGTGTATCCAATCCAATCCAATCCAATCCAACTTTATTTCTACTTTATTTCTATAGCACATTTTATAAACAGAGACAGTTTCCAAAGTGCTGCACATAAAAATCAATAGAACTTAATAATAACATTACTAAAATAGCAATAAATAAAGTGATAATAATAAAATAACTAAAAACAAAAGCAATTTATAAAAACACAGAGGACCACACAACTCACGCGGTATTAAAAGCCAGAGAATAAAAGTGGGTCTTAAGACGAGACTTAAAACTCTCCAGTGTGGGGGCAGTTTTGACATGAGGGGGCAGAGCGTTCCATAACTTAGGGCCAACCACAGAGAAAGCCCTGTTCCCCCCGAGTTTTAAGTCTAGTCTTAGGGACCACGAGCTGGAGCTGGCCCTCTGACCTCAGAGCGCGCACTGGTCTGTAGGTGTATGCACGTATCGTGTGTTTCGGAGCTAAATCGCACTCTGTACACAAGCTCCGGAGAAACGGACGTGTCCCGAACCTGTCCCGAAGGTCTCCCGAACGTGTCATGTGTCCAAGTAGAAGTTAAAAGTCCATTTTCATGTCCTTTAGTGTCCTGCAGTGCCGCTTACATATGCACAAGCTCCTCACAGCTGATCGGCGAACAGGGAAAACCTACTCGGCGCTCCTCGCAACGGGATTGGCGGGCGCACAAGCGTGGGAAAATACATGCCCCGTTTTCAGCAAGCGTTCCATTGCCATGTGTACGTGATATTTTACTGATCCGTTCCCAGTGTGGATGTGATATTTTTTTTACCCGGTAAGAAAAAATCCATGCCGTGTGGATGTAGCCTTAGTCTGATGCTGTGTTGTTGTGATAATAAATGAACTTTATTCACTGTTTCCTTCTGACAGAATATAAAGTAGTAGTTATTATCACCTCTTTCTTGTCATCAGTCACAACTTGCCTGCTATCTTTTCCTCACAAATGTGCATTGCATTTTACGTCACCTGTTTGTTTCCATGGTGATCTTATTGTATTGCCTAAATGTTCCACTGTATGGCATGATAGCACATAAAAGTAAAACCATACATTCTACTTAGATGGAGGAGATAGATAAATTTGATGTCATACTGTAAAGGATTATAGCCAAAGGAATAACATAAAGATCCGAGTAAGGGATCAAAGAAAGGATCCATGTTTTCAAGATATATATACCATTCTATTGGTATAAATTTGTGGTTTGACCTCTGCTTCTTCTCTTTGTAAATCCAGTATTGGGAAGAGGTCAGACATTTTTTTTTTTTTAATTACTTTTTTTTAGTACTTATCCCTGTAGGGAAATTGTCACCCGTCCTTTCAGGAACAGTGGGCAGCACATGAGGAGCCTGGGGACCCATCTCCGTGATCTTGTTGCTTGGTCAGGACCTCAGCTGGAGGAGTTATTACCTATGGAGCATGTTTTTGTGGTTGATGGGTCTAATGACATGATTTAAGTGTAATTTTTGCCTTTATTTACGCCTGTAATTGCATTTTATTTGTATTTAAATTCATATTGAGCTTTAATGTTTTTATGTATTCATGTGAAGATATGCGGGGAGATGCTGACACTGTCCATCATCTTCTCCCTGTAGTTTGGGCTGGACCGATATGTTGTGGCACATGTTGATGTTATGTTCTATTATTGTGAACCAGATTAAACACAGAGTGCCTCCAAAAGTTTCCACTGTGTCCTGTGACTCCTTAATGCACCACAAGTTTCGCAATCAACACAACGCAGATGTCCACCGGTCACACTTGTCTCCATGTAGAGTGATTATTTTAATATCATACAGTGGAACATGCAGGCAAAGCACTACAACATCTCCATGGAGACAGGCATGTAGCAGCTTTAGGCACCTCACATTTCTACATTGTCTCTCCCTTGTGGCATCTTGCAGTCTCCTTTTTGATGGAATAATTATATATTATTAACTTTTGTGATTCTTTAATCTTTAGAAATGAAGTTTCAAATGTGTGCATGACTTGTGATATGTTTTGAGTTGCAGAAAGGCCAGATATCTGAGGGGAGACGTAAGCAGACAGCTTGGCTCCTCCAGTATCTAAGTTTCAGGGACATTGTTCCTGTGAGAGATGTCATATCTGGGAATTATCTTATAAGTGTGTTGGGTGTTATGATTTTGCTTTGGTTTTAATGATTATGTTTTGTCGGTTGTCCTGCCACATGTTCCCCCACCCCTTATGGGCAGGACAGACCACGTGTAAACTAGGGATGTGAAAAACTGAATAAATAGCAAGCTGGGGGCACAGAGAACCAGGACGCTCAGAGCAAATATGGGCCGAGAGCAATGTTGTAACCTGGTCGTATTTCTCTGATTGTTCTCCACTTGCAAGTGAAAAAGATCTAATCTCTTGTCTTCCTTTCCTGTGTACAGAATATGTTGGGTTTTTACCAGCACCCATCAAATGGTCCTTTCGTAAGCCGGATCCCAAGACACCTAAAGACTCCAGGAGGTGTCTGAGATTCGGGAAAGACAGTGGCCACTGCATCTGAAACCTTTACCGGCCGACTCTCAACCATCGCTTGGAGTCTGAGGGTTGACGGGATACCGAAGGAGGAAGACAACCAGACTAAAAGAACTGAGTGAGTACGTCTAAGTTTAAAACGTGTGTGACTGAGGGTCATAGCGCGTAGAAAACCCTAAAAATCCTAGGCTCTATTAGGTAAAACGTGGACTAGTGTCCCTCTATCGGGTGGCGGGAGAGTCACTGGCAGGTAGTAAAACACTGGGTGGAGTAGTATCCTTCTAACGGGTGACAGGTTAGTCACATACAGTTAGTAAATTACTGAAGGAAGCGGTTTCCCTTTATCGGGTAACAGGTTAGTTACTGGCTAGATAATAAAAGACCGTGAAAATCGTACTCAAAGGAATAAAAGTTCTGTGTGAAAGTATGTATGACTGGAATTACAGGCCGTTAACACTGTAATTCATATAAACTGTTCAGAATAATACAGTAACGTATTGTAGATGCAAAGGCAAGATTTTTCCACCTGCTCATTGCACAGTGACAGGTTGAAGTGAAAAATACTACAATACTGAGTATTACTGTCTGAACAAAAACACATCCCAACCTATAGTGACTCCACTCTGGATTAAAAAGGTTGGACTAAATTGACCAAAAAAATGGGAAACAAACAGACAAAACTTCAGAGTAAGGATTATAAAATTGTTGCGCAACAAAATAAAGACAAAATAAAATACCTGAAATTATGGACAACAAAATATAATTTTAAAGGGAAGTTAAACACTGTAGAGATAATACAGTTAAGAGAAAAGATCTATGCAGATTATTATGCAGACTATTAGAGTAAAAAATATTTACAATAGTTACTTGAGCTGAGGAATTTAGGCCCCTAGAAACATCAGATTCAGATTCTCAAATGGTAATGCTTCTGGAGTTGTTTACCATATGGAATAAGACCACCCAGACACAGGCAGAACACGTAAACTCCACATACAGGACTACCTTCATACATACTCCCTACAACTGTACAACAGCTCACCTTTTGGCCGCACCGGGCTCACCTTTTGGCCGTGTCCAGGGCGCATGTTTGCACTCCGCCTCCGCCTGGCAAATCTATTATACGTCTAATTCTGCTTTTCATATTATCATATTATATCAAATATCCTCCTGGGACCCGAAGAAAAAGAGTTTTTTTTAGTTTTTTTAGTTTTTTTTGCATTGATCTGGTTTGGACCTGATTTAGATCTCTTTTAGTCCTAGTTTAGACCTGGTTCAGTTCTGGTTTAGTCCTAGTTTATTTATCATAGTGCAGCCACAAACTAGAGTGTATCTCAAAAGACTCAAATGTACAGACTGGATAACTACAAGACCAACAGCTGAGACATGATGTCACAAGTGGACTAGACAAGCATTATTTTGGCCAATACATGTCATTTCCAGTACAAAAAGCAGCGCCATCTGTAGGATGGAGAATGATACAAGATCTACAAGCAGTAAACCAAGCAGTGATTCAGAGAGCACCATGTGTTCCTGATCCACATACACTTCTAAATTCATTACAACCAAATTCACAATACTTTACGGTTATAGACATTTCAAATGCTTTCTTTTCAATTCCAATTCGTGAAGATAGCCAGTTTTTATTCGCATTTACCTATAACAATAGAAGATATACTTATGCCAAGTTACCACAAGGTTACGGTGAATCTCCTACAATTTACTCACAGGCTATGAGTTCGAATTTGTCTAAATTTACACCTCCAGGAGGAAGTCAAATCATACTTTACGTGGATGATATTTTGATTTCATCACCAGATAAGGAAACATGCCAAAAAGGATACAATACCGTTATTAAAATATCTAGCAGAACACGGACATAAAACAAGTAAAAATAAAGTACAATTTTGTAAACAAGAAGTCATATATTTAGGATATTCTCTCAGTAATGGAGGCAGAGCAGTTACTAATGATAGAAAAGCAGCTATCCTGAATGCACCAAAACCAGAAACCAAAAAACAAATGATGTCTTTTTTAGGATTAACGAATTACTGCAGACAATGGATTCCATGTTATGCAGAATTAACACATCCATTAAGTCAACTAATATAAGATAAGATAAGTCTATATTGATCTCACACAGGAGAAATTTAATCGCCACAGTAGCTCCAGGACATTTGGACAAGAGAGAAAAAAGTGCATGCAGGCAGGGAGGGGATAAAGTAAGTAATAAATAATATAAATAGTAATACGTAATAATAATAATAATAATGGAAAATAGTAATAATGATAATAAATGATAATAATATGAGACTCCAATATGATAATATATGAGACTCCAATAGCAATGAAAGATAAATTAAGATGGACGCAGGAAGCAGAAAAGGCATTCTGTGATCTAAAACAAACTTTAGTCTCAAGTGTAAGTTTAGCCTTACCGGATTATTCAAAACCCTTTGTGCAAATGGTAGATTGTAAAGGCATATTCATGACTTCAGTAATCACACAACTGCATGGAACCAAACTAAGACCTATAGCCTACTATTCAACTAAACTTGACAGTGTAGTAAAAGCAGCACCTGTAGCAGTAGAAGCTTCAGCAACAGTAGTGTTATTTCACCCATTAACACTCAAAGTACCACACGCTGTAGCAGTATTACTATTACAGAGCAATCACTCATTTTTATCACCAGCAAGACATCTTTCATGTATGACAAATTTATATTCACAACCACATTTAACCATAGAAAGATGTGCAGTTTTAAATCCAGCCACTTTAATGCCGACTGAGGATGGCGGAATCCCACATAATTGTAAAGAATTAGTAGAACAATCAACAAAATGTAGAGAAGATTTATTAGATACTCCAATTGAAGGAGCAGAAACTGTATTTGTAGACGGATCATCTAAAAAAGACAATTATGGAAAAACACAGACAGGGTATGCGGTAACAACAGTAAATAAAGTATTAAAAGCAAATAAATGACCTCCAAATTATTCGGCACAAGCAGCAGAATTAGTAGCACTAACAGAAGCATGCAAATTATTTAAAGGCAAGAACGTAACAATATATACAGATAGTCAATATGCATATGCGACAACTCACGTATTTTCACAATATTGGAAAAATAGAGGAATGAAGACTTCTACAGGAAAACCAGTAACTCATGCTGAATTATTAACAGAATTAATAAAAGCAGTACAATTACCAAATAAAATAGCTATTTGTAAATGTGCAGCACACAAATCAGGAACAGATGAAGTAACAAGAGGAAATGCAATGGCAGATAAAACAGCTAAAGACGCAGCAGAATACAAAATAAATACATATTCTTTAATGGAAGGGACCCAACTAAACAAAAAACCTACAAGACATGCAAGAACAAAGCCCTAAAACTGAAATAAACTTATGGAAAAGAAAAGGAGCACAAATAAAAAACGACATATATATGTGACCAGAAAATAAACCAATACTACCACAGAATTTATATAGATACGCAGGCAATATTGAGCCATGGTAAATCACATGTCTCAACAGGAGGGATGGTATCTATGATAAATACGCAGTATTTAATAATAACTACTAAAAAATTTTTTGTAGAAGATGCCTAATATGTGCAAAACATAATCCACAAGGAAATCTTAGACCAACTAGAGGTAAATTTCCAGAACCACAATACCCATTTCAAGAAATACAGATGGATTTTATTCAATTAAATCAAAGTGAAGGTATGAAATATTGTTTAGTAATCATAGATGTGTTTTCAAAATGGACAGAGATATTTCCAACTAGACATCCAGATGCATTAACAGTAGCGAAAGCGTTATGGAAAGAAATTATACCTAGATATGGATTAGTGGAAGTGATCCGATCGGATAATGCTAAACATTTTGTTAATGAAACCATAGAATTGATAGGAAAGAAATTTGATATAAAACTAAAAAAACTTGTGTTCATATCACCCACAGTCAGCAGGACTAGTAGAGAGAAGAAATGGTACTATAAAAACCAGACTTAAAAATGTATGGAAGAAACTAAAAGACCATGGACTAAATGTTTAGATTTAGTCAAGTTAGAATTAAATACTACAGCTATACAAGGGTTAACTCCATTTGAGATATTGTTTGGTAGACCATATAAAATACCACAATTTAAACAAATATGGGAAGATGGGGAAGATATGGACTTAGCTTCACACATGAGAAAAATGTTTGAAAAGCAAAATAACAAACATACTGAAGTAGACCAACCCTGTTCTCAACAGGAAGAAGAGTTAGTGGAACCAGGGGACTGGATCTTGGTGAAAAGCATTAAGAAAAAAACACTGGTATTCACCTAAGTGGGAAGGTCCTTATCAAGTATTGTTAACAACCCCAACAGCACTAAAAATAGCTGAGAGAGCAACTTGGATTCATCAAAGTCATTGCAAAAAGGTTATAAACTACAAAGATGCAGATAAATCACAGGAATAGAATACCAAAATGGCTAAAGACAGCTATAATGTGTTGGATATTGTTGACATTCTTTGTAATGACATTCCTACTAGTATGGTATCAGATAAAAAATGGGCTAGAAGACTTAAGATGGAAGTGATTAAATTGAATGGCAAATTAACTTTAGTAATGTTCTTTAACACAACAGCAGAACCATTAGAAGCAGGAATAGAATCAGGAGGTCATGGTCTGAAAGTACCATGTTATACCTTATTGTTATGTATTTATAAATCAGGAGACGACCCATGCACAAAGTTTTTATATGTTCTAACATAACACAGGCTGACTCGACAGAACTGCCTCAGCAGAAGGAAAGTCTAGTGATAGGACCACAAACTTTCACTAGTACAAAGATTAGAATAAATAACAACAACAACGAGCAAAAACAGATGATTGGTTTCTAATAGCTACAGGAATATCAGGACTCAACAATAACTGCTAATGACGGAACAAGCAGCTAATTCATCACTATCAGACTGTTTAGTATGTTTGGGATCTAGACCAGTTTTGAAAGTAGTCCCTGCACCCATTAACAAGACATGTATAATACCTATAATGACTCACACCAATCCACCAAACTGTTCTGACTTGGATAAAACTTTTCCAGTCACCCAACCTGTAAAGATTAAATCAGTATTTGATGCTAAAGTAGCACTTAAAAAATGTTTATGTGTATAAATTTCAATGGAACAAAAAACATCTTAGGGAGAATCCAGCAGGAATTTTGTGAAACTAACATTAGTGGAGGTGACAACATGAAAGTAATATCCAGATCAGACGTGTGGTGGTGGTGGTGCGGTGAAGACAAGGTCTATGACAAAATACTGTCCAATACTTCAGCTCGTTGTGCTTTGATTACACTGATTATGCCAGTGATAGTCCAACCAATGACTGCAGAAGAAATAAGTGCACATTACCAACTTGTGCTTCCAGGACATTTAAATAGAAGGAAGCGAACTAGCCACACCCCGTGGTTAGAAGACCTACTTTGACGCTGTGGGCGTCCCTAGGGGGCGTGCCTGACGAATATAAATTAGCAAATCAAATATATCACTCAAGACCCTTTAAAAAACTGCTGCTTAGGACGACTGTTGCACTGTTGCACATTTATTTTATCTTAACTCCAATGCACATTCTATTGCACATTTTTGATGCACACTGCACACTTTGGAAATCTGTATATAGGTGTTTATTTATTATGTTGCACTGTTTTAAGATTTTAGATCTTAGACTTTAGTTTAACTTTAGATCTCTGTCTTAGATAGTTTTTGTTGTGTTTTGTCTTCATATTGTATTTTGTACACTGTCTTTTTGCACTACCTGGCCAGAGAGAAACGAAATTTCCCTGTATGTTGAACACATATGGCAGAATTGACAATAAAAGCTGACTTTGATCTTTTGAAATAGCAGCAGAATTTGAAAATACACCAGTTATAGCTGCATTCCTTCCAATTACGCCTAACAAAAATGTAGACAGAATCAACTACATTCACTATAACGTCCAGAAACTTGGCAACTACACCGAAACTGCACTATCTGCTGTACATGACCAACTTAAAGCTACCTCACTCATGGCCTTCCAGAATCGCGTAGTGCTCGACATGTTACTAACCGAGAAAGGAGGAGTGTGTGCAATCTTTGGGGATGTGTGTTGTGCGTTTGTCCCGAATAACACCGCTCCCGAAGGTAAACTCACTAAGGCCTTGGATGGCCTAAGAGCTATGAACAAGCGAATGAAGGACCAATCGGGGGTAGATACTTCCATGTGGGACGGCTGGCTGGATGTATTTGGAAAATACAAAGCCCTGGTAACATCAGTCCTAGTGTCAGTAGTAGTATTTGCAGCAATTTTGACCTTATGTGGGTGTTGTTGTATTCCATGTCTAAGAGCATTAATTAATAGACTAATTACAACTGCCATCTCACCCTTAACACAAGACAAGGAAGTGATGATGCATTTGCTGGCAGGTTATGATGGCACTCTAGCGAAGAAACAGATTTACAAAATGAATTGACTGACTTATTCCAAGAAATTGAGAATTGAGTGTACAATAACAATGAACGGGTAACTGAAAATCTGCAAAGAAGAGGTTACACGGGATACAACAAAAATTATTAAACAGGAGGGAAATGATGGAATAATTATATATTATTAACTTTTGTGATTCTTTAATCTTTAGAAATGAAGTTTCAAATGTGTGCATGACTTGTGATATGTTTTGAGTTGCAGAAAGGCCAGATATCTGAGGGGAGACGTAAGCAGACAGCTTGGCTCCTCCAGTATCTAAGTTTCAGGGACATTGTTCCTGTGAGAGATGTCATATCTGGGAATTATCTTATAAGTGTGTTGGGTGTTATGATTTTGCTTTGGTTTTAATGATTATGTTTTGTCGGCTGTCCTGCCACATGTTCCCCCACCCCTTATGGGCAGGACAGACCACGTGTAAACTAGGGATGTGAAAAACTGAATAAATAGCAAGCTGGGGGCACAGAGAACCAGGACGCTCAGAGCAAATATGGGCCGAGAGCAATGTTGTAACCTGGTCGTATTTCTCTGATTGTTCTCCACTTGCAAGTGAAAAAGATCTAATCTCTTGTCTTCCTTTCCTGTGTACAGAATATGTTGGGTTTTTACCAGCACCCATCACTTTTCTTCACCACTATCATTGTACCCACATTTGGACTCTTGCTGTAAGTTGTGCTCACATAACTTGCTTATTTGTCACCTGTTCCTGTTGCTCCTGTTTGCATAGTTTAAAATCCTGAATATATTTTCTGATGTATGACTCAGATCACAGAGCAGGGTTAGCAGTAGCCTGTTGTTTACCTTTAGCACCAACACACTTTATTCCCCTGCTCCTCTCTGACCTCAACACACTGGGCTAATGGTTTCCACTGCCTTCATCAGCCCCAGTCTACAGGGACCTGAGGCCTGCTGTTGAACTTAGAGGTGAGGGACAGCTGCTCTGCTCCTCTGATCCTTCTTAGCCCTATCTGGACAGGACAGGGGCAAAGAGAGGGGCAGGGTGGGGCAGGGGCAGGGAGGGACAGGACAGGGGTAGGGAGGGACAGGGGTGGGGTGGGTCTGTGCGAGGAGGTGTGGTGCTGAGTGAGCAGGGCGACCAGCTGCCTCCAGGATATTCATAGACTGAGAGAATGATGCCTCTGTGCTGTCCTTCCATCATACTGTCTTATATCTGTCATTGTGTGGGACTGTCCTGGTTTAAGCACAGATACAGCAGCTTTCCACATGAATACTATATCTTCCATGGATCTATTCTAAAATGTAATCCTAATTTTGAGACCAAGGACCAGGCTCAATACTTAACTGATTTCAATACCACGGTGATGATTTAGACTGCAGTAATTTTCAATACTAAATATTTGTATTATTTAGTATTATTTAGCATAGCTACAGATTATGCATACGATGCAGGAAATGTTCCATCTTCTATGTATATATGTATGTTCGATGTATTTTTACTTCAAATGAGCATCTAGTATTGATACTAGTTTCAGTATTGATTCATATCTGGGTTTTGATAGAATAGTTTTCTTAGAATTATAAAGTTTGGCATGTAATGGGAAAGAAGTGGTGCACTGGTTTCTGACAAACTTGAGTTAGACCTTTACTGATATGAAGCTCAGTGGTTCAATCCTTTCTGCTTGACCTGCATGCTGTTGTTGTGCCCTTGAACAAGACACTTCTACACTGAAAGTGTTTTATTGTTTGGTTGTGGTTGTGTATTGCAACACTTTAACAATAGTGAATAAGAAGTGAGTATAAGGGCAGTTTGTATACAGTTTGAGTTTGTATACAGCAACATAAATCTGGCATAAATGTATATACTGTATTTAAAAAAAAAATACTTGCCTTATACATTTCATCCACAATTTAGTCCTTCCACTGAGACATTTACCCATTTGAACAACAGTTGACATGAACACATCATTGTCTTTGTTTAAATATTCTATATATTTTTAAACAAATTTCAACTCTGTCACCCCTCCCTTTGAGTGTCCCTGTTGTCATGCCGATGGAGTACCCCAGTGATGTGACAGTCCAAACCTGTTCCTGCCCCTCCGTCTGTCGGCCGGCTGTGTTCTGATGGGCCTCGGGGGAAATCTGCCCCTCAAACTGACTGCAGCACATCCAACATTAGATTTGAGAGATTGCAAAAAGTGGGCTCACATCCATAGTAGCAGTTACGGACGCTTGCATCAGGACTCTATTGTCTAAACACACAATATGTCATAAAAGGTGGACACTGCATTTTTGTTTTTTTTATGCGCTTACCCCAAAACAACTTGGATGAATATACCGTATTTAATTAATACTCAGTGCAGTAGGCAAGTAACAGTACATTATGTCACTACATTGTTGTGCAAAAAAATAACTTAAGACAAAATTTTGCTTATTACACAGAGGATGTACCTACACTCAACAAAAATATAAACGCAACACTTTTGTTTTTGCTCCCATTTTTCCTGAGATGGACCCAAAGATCCAAAATTCACTCCAGATACACAACACTACCATTTCTCTCAAACATTGTTCACAAATCTGTCCAAATGTGTGACAGCGAGCACCTCTGCCCCGCCGAGACAATCCACCCCACCTCACAGGTGCGCCACATCAAGATGCCGATCCGACATCATGACCAGTGCACAGGTGCGCCCCAGACTGCCCACAATAAAAGGACACCCCGAAATGTGCATTTTTTTTTTTTTTGCTTTATTGGGGGTCTGGGGACTCAGAACCAGTCAGTATCTGGTGTGACCACCATTTGCCTCATGCAGTGCAACACATCTTCTTCACATAGAGTTTATCAGATTGTCAGTTGTGGCCTGTGGAATGTTGGTCCACTCCTCTTCAAAGGCTGTTATGGACGAAGAACACAGGTGCATTTTATTGATGGCATTTTGAATCCACAGAGATACCGTGATGAGATCCTGAGGCCCATTGTTGTGCCGTACATCCATGAACATCACCTCATGTTTCAGCAAGATAATGCACGGCCCCATGTTGCAAGGATCTGTACACAATTCTTGGAAGCTGAAAATGTCCCAGTTCTTGCATGGCCAGCATACTCACCGGACATGTCACCCATTGAGCATGTTTGGGATGTGCTTGACCGGCGTATACGACAGCGTGTACCAGCTCCCACTAATATCCAGCAACTTCGCACAGCCATTGAAGAGGAGTGGACCAACATTCCACAGGCCACAACTGACAATCTGATAAACTCTATGCGAAGAAGATGTGTTGCACTGCATGAGGCAAATGGTGGTCACACCAGATACTGACTGGTTCTGAGTCCCCAGACCCCCAATAAAGCAAAAAAAATGCACATTTCAGGGTGGCCTTTTATTGTGGGCAGTCTGGGGCGCACCTGTGCACTGGTCATGATGTCGGATCGGCATCTTGATGTGGCGCACCTGTGAGGTGGGGTGGATTGTCTCGGCGGGGCAGAGGTGCTCGCTGTCACACATTTGGACAGATTTGTGAACAATGTTTGAGAGAAATGGTAGTGTTGTGTATCTGGAGTGAATTTTGGATCTTTGGGTCCATCTCAGGAAAAATGGGAGCAAAAACAAAAGTGTTGCGTTTATATTTTTGTTGAGTATATTTAAAGGCATATATTATGCAAAACTGGCACTTGTGAGCTTTAAAACATGTTATAATGTTGTTATATCTCATCAAAACCTGGAGTTGTGTTTTGTTTCATTCACACATAATGTTTTATTATTAGTCTGTTTACATCTCCAAAGCTCAAAATGCTCTGTTCCACCTTGTGATGTGATGTAGCCGTAGTTTTCAATTTAACACCTACATTTCACCTTTGGTTCAGTAGAGATCGGCAATTCCACATAATTCTAAAGAAGGTGTATGGGGGTTTAAGAATACATGACATAAGGTCAAACACATGTGAATGAAACAAAACACAACTCCAAGAATGTTTGTGATGAGGAAACAACATAACAGAGATTAGAAAACTATGGGCCCTTTAAGATACATGAACATATGTATGTGCTTAGTCAACATAAAATAAAATACTATTATGTTTACTAATTGTGTTTCATTCACACATGTTTAACACACAAACCCTGCATATAGACGGAGTTCTTCTGTCACACAGAAAACACTCTTCTACCTTGTGATGTCATGAGCAAAAGGTTAAAGAGCCGCTGTTAACTTGAAAACTACCACTGCATGACATCACAAGGTGGAACAGAGCATTTTGAGCTTTGGAAATATAGAGAGACTAATAATAAAGGATTACTCAAACATGTGCCAATGAAACAAAACACAACTCCAGGTATGTTTTTGATAATGTAACAACATTATAACATGACTTAAAGCTCACAAGAGTTAGCTTTTGTGTAATACTGGACATTTGAATATGTTATTAGAAGTATTAATACTATACTTTTCTTTTTTTTTTTTTTTTTTTGTAAAAAATGACCTTTATACATCTTCTCATACCTTTCTATCCACCCTCTCCACTAACCCACCTGCTCTTTCCCAGCAACTCTGTGTAAGTCCACAAGTGCTTAATAGCCTCATTAGCTCAGAGACACCGCCCTCTCCGAAAACACACCCACCTGCCCCGGCCTGCCCCCAGATCTGCTCTTCAGCATCCAGCCTCAGGGGACAGCCCAGAGCTCGCCGCGGGGCACAAAACAGCCCAGACGAGCAGCTAACCGGCGACATCTGAAGTCACCATTCACAGGCTGCTCCTCCTGCCTCTGATTGAGGCTGATTTGAGTTTTGTTGCAGAAATAATTGGTGTTAAACATAGGCTTGCTCACTGCTGCTTGTACATGCAAACGATTGATGTTTAAAAAAAAAGGAAAAAAAAGTGACAGGCATCTTCTCGTACATGCAAAAAAAAAAAAAAACATCTTACTTCACTGGTTCTGTATTATGTAAAATTGAGTGAATCTTGTGAGCTTTCAGTCATGTTATAATGTTACCTCCTCAAAAACATACCTGAAGTTGTGTTTTGTTTCATTCACACTGTTTGAGTAATCCGTTATTATTAGTCTAGCCCTCCAAATCTCAAAATGTTCTTTTCCATCTTGTGAGGTCATGAAGTGGTAGTTTCAGTCAATACAATGTTTAAAAAACTGCATTATCCCATGATATCACAAGGTGAAACAGAGTGTTTTCTGCTTGAGAGAAGAACTCAGCCTTAATATGCAGGGTTTGTGCATTAAACATGTGTGAATGAAACAAAACACAACACCAGGTATGTTTGTGATGAGGAAACAACATTAGAACATAGATCAGAAAATAACTACTATTAGACCTCAAATAGACACCTCACTGTCAGTTCAGGGGTAAATGCTTAATATTTTAATCAACCACAAACAATGTATTTTTAAAGATCCCATGACATGGTACTTCTTGATGCTTTTATATGGCTCCTTAATGGTTCCCTAATACTGTAAATGAATCCTTCTTCAAAATCAACACTCAGTGCATGAGAAACAGAGATAAGCTGAGAAAGAGTCATAAATATCTCTCTCAAACACTCTCTCAAACACTTCTGGGCGTTGTTGCTTGAATGCAAATGAGGAGAAAAGAGCTGGCCTATAGTAGAGGGTGGGGGCGTGGCCAAACTCTCCGCTCTCCGCTGTCAGCTCTCAACTGATCCATTTCCGTGTTTTTGCACGGGGGGAGAGATTTGAAGCATTCCATTGAAAAATAAACACATTTCCACAGAAAATAAAATTAAACCACTGCTGTTCAAAGGTCCAGAGGCTCAGATAAAGGACTTCCGAGCCTAGAAACACTCGGACGTGCCTCCAGGCAAATAAAAAAACGCATTTCGCATTGCCTAGTGCATTCGCAGTCCAAACTCTCTGGGCGTGATTTACAGAGACGCTGAGTACAGACAGACGGGGGTGGAACTGCATTTGCATTTCTTTTTTCGATCTGACGTCAATAAGGTGCCTTGTTCAAAATCGCCCGTTTGAGCTCCGATTTTTTGTAACGCAGAAAAGGATCGCAAATGCTCAGTTTAGACATTTCGCAACTTTTAACCATGGGGGGGGGCAAAACAGGGTAGGGGAGCTCACATTAACGTTCAAAAACCTCAGAAAGTGAAAATTTCATGCCATGGGACCTTTAACAATAGTAAAATTTGGACTGTACATCTATTTGTATTGTTTCAAAAATTGCACTTTGTCTATTCTGACTGGCCGGATTAGGACACTTCATCATAACCGTGACAGACTTCTTCTTGTTCACACACAGACCAGAGTTTGGGCTGCGTTCCTATTTCCACATTTGAATATTCATCCAGTGTGAGGAATCCACAGGTCTGACCGTGGAGAGCAGGGCTGAATACTCACACATCATTGAGATGAGAGGAGCACAAACCAAACCAAAGGGCCAAATGAAGATTATGTTTGGACTGGAGCGACTTCTGCGTCTGTCCACTTACACTGCTCTGACCAACTGCACTAAACACATCACTAAACACACTTCTGACGGGAGCAGCGCCCACTTCAGCAGAGGTGAGTACACTAGTCAAATTCAATGTAAGAGCTACTTCAAAATAATTTAACTGGTTACACTTTATTATAACTGCTACTTAATTAGCCTTAATAAAGTATGAAGAAAGGTTTAATTCATAAGGAGTAAATAGTTAAATAGAAAGAGGCTTAGCAACAAATTAAAGGTTCTATATTACGCAAAGTGATTCTTGTCAACATTAAATCATCTTATAATGTTGTTACCTCATCAAAAACATACCTGGAGTTGTGTTTCATTGCATTCACACATGTTTGCTTTATTATTAGTCTTTCTACATCTCCAAAGCTCAAAATGCTCTGTTCCACTTTGTGATGTGATGAGTAATTTTCAAGTTTACAGCTACCTTTTACCTTTTATTTAATAGAGATGGATAATTCCAGGGCTGAAATCATTGAAATGATAGTGAAGGTGTATGGAGTGTTTTCTGTTGGAGAGAAGAACTCAAATATGCAGGGTTTGTGTGTTAAAGATCCCATGACATGGTACTTCTTGATGCTTTTATATGGCTCCTTAATGGTTCCCTAATACTGTAAATGAGAAACAGAGATAAGATGAGAAAGAGTATTTTTTCTCCCTCAGAACAGGTCATAATGGGTTTTGTTGCTTGAATGCAAATGAGGAGAAAAGAGCTGGCCAATAGTAGAGGGTGGGGGCGTGGCCAAACGCTCCACTCTCCGCTGTAGCTCTCAGCTGATCCATTTCCGTGTTTTTGCACGGGGGAGAGATTTGAAGCGTTCCATTGAAAAATAAACACATTTCCACAGAAAATACAATTAAACCACTGCTGTTCAAAGGTCCAGAGGCTCAGATAAAGGACTTCCGAGCCTAGAAACACTCGGACGTGCCTCCAGGCAAATAAAAAAACGCATTTCGCATTGCCTAGCGCCTTCGCAGTCCAAACTCTCTGGGCGTGATTTACAGAGACGCTGAGTTCAGACAGACGGGGGTGGAACTGCATTTGCATTTCTTTTTTCGATCTGACGTCAACAAGGTGCCTTGTTCAAAATCGCCAGTTTGAGCTCCGATTTTTTGTAACGCAGAAAAGGATCGCAAATGCTCAGTTTAGACATTTCGCAACTTTTAACCATGGGGAGGGGCCTAAACAGGGTAGGGGAGCTCACATTAACGTTCAAAAACCTCAGAAAGTGAAAATTTCATGCCATGGGACCTTTAAACATGTGTGAATGAAACAAACAAACAAACAAACAAACAAACAAAAAATGGGTATGTTTGTGATGAGGAAACAACTTTATAACATAGATCAGAAAATACTGTAATATAGTGGAATATTTTCTTTATGATTTATTAAGGCTTATTAAGTGTATTATAAAGTGTTATCACAGCCATATCTCAAGTAATTGTAACAGCTTGGTAAACTGCATGAAGAACAAGACCTCACAGCAAAACTTTTCCTAGGTTTGATTCTCGCAGTGTGCACGTTCCTGTGAGACTACATTTGCTTCTTCAAGGTTTCCCCTATCTCCAATGGTCAAGGCTTCTGTGCTCAGATGCAAAGGCTCAGAATTAACCCTACTGATGCACAGTGGTAGAAAAAGTATCAATTTTGTTACTTATAGATAATAATAATAATAATAATAATAATAATAATAATAATAATAATAATAATAATAATAATAATAATAATAATAATAAATATACAGACGCTCCTCAACTTACGAACGAGTTACGTTCCGGACGCCTGTTCGTTAGTGGTATTTGTTCGTAAGTCGTTATTATATGTTTAAGGCTTGTATAAGTTATCTATATGGATTTGTACTGCATTTAAATAACACTAATATCACTAATAACACAATAACACTAATAAATAACACTAAATAATACGAATATGCTTTTTAAAAATATGGAAAACTGATGAGATAAAAAGAAGAGAGGGACACAGAGGCAAACGCAGTCAGCTGAGAGAGAGAGAGAGCGAGAGAGAGCCTGTGTGTGTGTGTGAATGTATATGTGGGACTGTGTGTGTGTGTGAATGTATATGTGAGACTGTGTGTGTGTGTAGCCTATTTACCTCCTATTTTCCTTGAGCTCTTGGGGAAAGCGTTCAGCAACTGCTTTATCTGCTGCTGCTGCTGTCTCTCCACTCACGGACACGTGATGAAGATTTGCCCTCTTCTTAAAACGTGCATACCAGCCATGGCTGGCAGAAAAGGTTTCTTCGGCAGCACTTTCTCCTGCCTTAGCCTTAAGGTCATTAAAAAGCGATATGGCCTTCTCACTGATCAGCATAAGGCTCAAAGGAACACGCCGCTGCCGCTGATTTTCGAGCCAAATACCAAAAAGTTTCTCCATCTCTACCCGCTGCACTTTTCACGTGCTCCATAATGCGGTCCTTTTGTTTATATATCGTACCAATTGTCGAACGGTTCACGTTGTATGCATGTGCCACATTCACCATCTTCTCACCAGCATCAAGTTTCTTTATTATCGCCACCTTCTTTTCAAATGAGATGGGTTGCCGCTTTTTCACAGAAGCTTCACTAGAAGCTTCACTAGAAGCTTTTCGCTTTTCACCAACCATACTTTGTTGTTTTTCTTGCATGCGTACAGTAATCACTGTAGTGATTACTGAAAAACAACACAAGAAAAACAACACAAGAAAAACAACAAAGTTCGTAACACCGCACCGTCGTAACACCGCACCGTCGTAACACCGTAATACACCCACTCAGTTGAAGTTCTGAACACTTCAACTGAGTGGGCGTGACGCTTGGGGGATGCTGCGCAGCGCCCTGCCTGTGCGTCAGCGGCGGAAATACGCACTACGTACTGTACTCAGAAGTCGGAATAGGCGCTAAATACAAAAACTCACTTGCGTACATGTACAGCGCTTTTGCCCAAACATTTAACTTTTTTTTTTTTTCGACCCTGTTCGTAACTCCGAATGTTCGTAAATCGAATGTTCGTATGTCGAGGAGCGTCTGTAGCCGCAAGCGGCGATGATCGGGCCTCGCTTGCACTCGCTTGCACTAACGCGCCATTTTCCTCCCATTTTTTCTAGCTGGATGCATGTGTGAGTTTGTGTGTTATCTGGATGCATGTGTGAGTTTGTGTGTTATCTGGATGCATGTGTGAGTTTGTGTGTTATCTGGATGCATGTGTGAGTTTGTGTGTTATCTGGATGCATGTGTGAGTTTGTGTGTTATCTGGATGCATATGTGTGTTGAATGCCTGGGGGTGAGCTGGGGAGGGGTTGTTTGTATCGCCTTTTAATTTAAGTTATTTTAAGAGGAGGGTCACGCATAAGCCTTTCCTGCACTGTTCTGTTATTTTTGATTAAAGTTTGAATGAAATCGGCCAAAGTATGCACGGATTATTATTTATTCTTATTATTATCACTTGTTGAAATTTGATGGCGAGCTGCAAAAACAAACCTGAAATTTGTGGCGTTTTCACGGAAACACCGTTCAGTCTTTTAGAACGCTTTTAATAACTTTTAATGTTGAGCCATTTTTTACGATTTTTTAATTAGATCAGGGGTCTTCAACGTTTTTCAGGCCAGGGACCCCCAAACAGATGGCGAACTGGGCCAGGGACCCCCTACTATATATACAGCATAGAATTGTGTTTTATATTAAATTGAGCTTAGTGTCATGTATAAACATTGCTACTCTGTTATGGTACATCCAATACAAGGAAATAATACACAGGTTAATACTGTATTTTACACTATAAAATATAAAATTATATTATTTTAAAGTGAAATCAAAAGATTTCGTGACCCCCCTGCAGTACCTCCGTGACCCCCCTAGGGGTCGCGACCCCCCTGTTGAAGACCTCGGAATTAGATTATTTGTAAATTCATTTTTTGGCGTTCTTGAATTTTATGCAAAATTTCGTGAGTTTTCGTCGGTGGGAAGTACCCGAAACCTGAAAAAAGGGAGGGAGGAAAATAATAATAAGAATAAATAATAATAAGAAAAAACAAAATAACAACAATAGGCCCTAGGCTTTAGCGCTCGGGCCTAATAATAATGTTACAGATTTGTCCCTTAAATACCTCAGCTTTTTCAGCTGGACTCATACAATAATACTTTTCTAACCAGGTAAAAAATGTAAAGAATACCAAATATCTGCTCTCAGAGTAAAAAGGTATCCATTTAAAAATGTACTTCATTTAAGTGCAAATAGATGCGTGAAGAGTCCCTCAGTCGTCCAGGTAGAATCCATGATAAAAGGAGAAATTCAATTTGTCAACTGGACAAAGTTTGTTTGGTCGAAAACGTTTCGCCGCTCATCCGAGAGGCTTCGTCAGCTCTGGTTCTCATGCCGGTCTCCCATCTATAATTCGATTCTCAAACCAAGTCAAAAACAGACAAAGAAACATTAGGACAGACGAGCCATTGCAGAGGGGTGGAGAGGGTCATTAGTCTTGAATAGGGAGATGAAAATGGACGCCAGAGAAATTTGAAATACAAAGAGACAGATTAGTTGATAGTTTCAGAGCTATTTCAGTGTAGTGAGCACCTCCTAGGGCTTATAGATATGCTAATACTAGACGCCAGAGGAATTCGTAAAGCAAAAGAGACAGAGTAGCTGGGATAGTTTCAGAGCTTTTTCAGTGTAGTGAGCTCCTCCCTGCAGCTAGATATAAACAGGGTCTAACCAGCACTAGAACCAGAACTGACGAAGCCTCTCGGATGAGCGGCGAAACGTTTTCGACCAAACAAACTTTGTCCAGTTGACAAATTGAATTTCTCCTTTTATTATTAAGTGCAAGTACAGTACTTTACTACTTTTCATTACATTCTACCACTGCTGATGCACAAGTAGCCTAATTTTATTAACAGAACCCTAAATTTATGTTAGATTGTGTTCTTTTTGATTTCTATCCAAAGTTTTTCCTTCATGTACATGAATGAACTACTGCAATTTGATATGGAGAAAAATAGGTTCCAGAAAACATCCCCACATGGCACAGGACCATGATGCTACGCGTTTCCACGGTGATTAGCGCCATAACGACCTCTTCCTTCTCCTCCTGCATCCCTATAGCATCACTCTCCCCATTCACTCTGTTATCGCGAATAACGTTGTTATAGACTACATGACATTGACAAGTCAACAACTCAAAGCAAAACTATTTCTGCTCCCCACAAAAACAAAACTCCAGACTTTGTTGCGTGGGTTTCAAAGTCAAAACGAACAGCGTAATTACGAGACAAACAACTAACTTTGCGTGGAGATGTGAAGGAGAGGATGAAAGATTGGCTTGGTTGGAAGATGATGTGCAAATGACAACGCATGTAAACTGGTTTGGAAAAGACACAAGCCTCCCTGAACAAATATGTTTGAACAGTGACTGAAGTCTCACAACATCATTACAGCTGTCAGTGTGGCGTTTCAACACTCAACACTACATCACAAGCACCAGAACCTGTTTATTCACAATGCTCTCCAACTGACAAATGCTGCGAAATCTTCTCCAAATCACAACCAGGGAGTTATTATAAAACAAAACAAATGTCTTTTTATTTGTAATGAAGCTCCAGCAAACACTAATAAATACAAACAGAGATGAGTGTGAGTGAGATGAGTGGATCCAGGCTTCATGCTGATGTGGCCTCGTGGGACTGAGGAGAGACAGGGTGGAAATATAATGGGCTTAATGATTAAAACAAACAAAACATCATATTAGAAGTATGCAGCTCTGCAATGTTTGGTATTAATATTATTATTACTATTATTATTTAGAAATGTGGTATTTGATACAGAAGTTGCACCAAGGATAGCTCCATTCTCATCTGGCCTATGTTATGAGAGGTTATAATACTCCCTACAGTGGAAGCATAACTAGACTTGAATGGACAAATCTACCATAATGAAGTGTCCCCAGGTCCCGTAGGACAAAATAACACCTCCTCCCTCTCTTTACAACTCGGGGCTACTTACTGAATATGTATTGCCTGCACTGTTTAGTATTATTATTTAGTATTTATTTATTTATTTATTATTTAGTTATTTAGTATTATAATCTTATCTCACTTCTGGATTGTGTTCAATCAACTCTTAAACATCTTTAATTTATTCATTCATTCATTCATAGCATTTATATAGCGCCTTTCATGACACCCAAAGCGCTTTACAGTTCATTGTTCATTCACTCCACACTTGGTGGTGGTAAGCTACTTTCTGTAGCCACAGCTGCCCTGGGGCAGACTGACGGAAGCGAGGCTGCCAATCTGCGCCATCGGCCCCTCCGACCACCTCCAACACTCATGCACACACCACTTTCATACTAGGCAAATGTGGGTGAAGTGTCTTGCCTAAGGACAAAACAAAAGTTTTTTTTTACGACTGGCGCCCCACTGTGGCACCTGGAATTCCCAGCGGTCTCCCATCCAAGTACTAACCAGGCCCTGCCTTGATTAGCTTAAACACATTTTACCACATTCAATGTTTTTTCCTGCTTTATTTTCACATACATTTCTTACTTAAGCAGACTCTCGTGCAGATTGCAGATTATGTGTGGATATAACAATGATTGATCAAAATAAGAATAATAATACTATGGTCAATGCCCCCATGAATCATTCCGCAGGTTATGGGTCCACAGGAGGACGGCTTACATTATATTAGCATTATATGTATCTTATATTATGGGGGCTATCAGGATCAAGGGCAGCGCTCATCTGTGGGAGCTGGGATCATATGCAGTCCACCCGTCAAGACCGGGATTCGAGCAGAACCCCTGGATCACGATACATTCTTCTGACTACCAACTAACTACCATTTATTATTTATTTACTTATTTATTTTCGGCATTGATATATTAGTTTTTTTGTCCAGTTCAAACAAATGAAAATATTTTTCAATATTTACTTCAAGGAGATTAATAATACAGATTCAACCATTAGCATTCAACAAGAATAAAATTGTGAAATTTCTTTCCAAAATCTCAACTCATACTACATGCTTTTTACTGAAGAGGATTGTCTGTATACCGCAGATCCCTCATCCCCACCGCCATCAGACTGTATAATTCTACTGTATAGTCCTACCGTGCAATATCGTTTTCCCAATGTGCAATATTGTTGTTTTTCAATACTCCTATCGTGCAATATCGTTTTTCCAATTTTTCAATACTCTCCCTGTCACTGTTTTCATTATTATTACTACTACTATTATTATTATTCAATTTATTACTACTTTTTAAATTATTATTATGACCTATCTTTATGCCATTCTTGCCTGCATGCACTTGTCTTCTTGTTCAAACTGTCCCTACCTGGAGCTACTGTGACAAGTAAATTTCTCCTGTGTGAGATCAATAAAGTCTTATCTTATCTTATCTTATCTTATATTTTTCCTTTAAAAACGCAAAGACTAATCACTGACTATTTGATGAATTGCATTTACATATACAATACTTAAATACAGGTTCAGTATACATTTAGCATACTATTTAGGTAGAAAATAAACTTCCATAAACTCTCATAAACTCTCTCTCTCTCTCTCTCTCTCTCTCTCTCTCTCTCTCTCTCTCTCTCTCTCTCTCTCTCTCTCTCTCTCTCTCTCTCTCTCTCGCATTTACAGCTTATTCCTTCCTCCAGATGAACAACAAACATGCATTAAAATGTATTTAACAAATGATTTAACATATTAAACAACAAGTGTTTCCCTTCACTCTGGCCTAAATTTGATAAAAACAAACATAAAAAAAAAATCCATAAGGTAATACGCAAACCTCGCACTGCTCACGGTTAGAGTTCTAAACGATCCCTAAAGATTTCCCCTGTGTTTTTGAGTGAGCTGGAGCCCTGTGAGGGGATGGACAAGACCACACTGCCCCCTGTTGTGACACACAGAAATAACATAAAGCTGCACGCGTTATAAATCAGTAATAGTATAGCAACTCCAAATACAAAGATGAACTATCTGTCTATCTATTTATTAATTTGTATTGCCATTGTTTTTATAGTCATGGAAACTAAACTCTACATGGATTCCCTATAAAGTTTCAAATAGATGAACTTGAAATTCAAATTTACAAGCCAGATATTCCCAGTCAGATTTCATATTTCATATTGTTCCTTAAGTGTTCACTCCCATCATGCACAACTTGTATTTTGTTACATATAACTTCAAATCAGTGCCCTACATTGTTCTATTAAGGCAGATATCTGGTTCACTTGGCTCACCACTTTTGACTCATTTGGTCTTTTGGAAAAATAAAATATATACAAAACAATTTATAGGCCTACAAAGTGTATGCAATTTTAGAAAAAGTTTGCATCACCAATCAGACATTATATAAAGCAATTGAAATGTCATCAGCACTGCTAATACAAAATGTAGCAAGCAGCTAATAATAATAATAAGAAGTGACTTTATTGATCTTACACAGGAGAAATTCCTCTCTGCATTTAACCCATCTTGTTATTAGGAGCAGTGGGCAGAACATTTCTGCGCCCGGGGACCATCTCCATGATCTTCTTGCTTCAGTTTGGTCAGGACTTCAGCTGGAGGATTTTACCTATGGTGCATGTTTTGGGTTGATGGGGGAAACCGGAGTGCCCGGAGGAAACCCACCCAGACACAGGGAGAACATGCAAACTCCACACAGAAAGGCCCAGGTGACCCGAGGCTTACGGCCATACCAACACGGGGATCGAAATAATACGGTATATATGAGTCCCAAAGAATATCAACTAGCAGAACTTTTTTTTTTCATCATAAAACAGATCAAGTTTGCCAAGATTTTTTTTTTTTTTTTATCCACTCCAAATCATGGCAGTCTGCTCCTTTTGCCCCGGACATGTTCTCTCTAGCAGGAATGTGGCCTTAATATTTTATTATCTCTTTTTTCTCATCACATTTTTCTTCTGTATTTCTTTTGGCTCTTCTTGACCGGCCCTGACTTTCTCCTGGGGGGGAAGACATTTTACAGGGCTGAGCGATGAAGAGGTGTAGGAAGTTTGAAAAACGGCAAAAATATGTGTGATGGATGAATGACAGAGGCGGAGATGTGAATGGAAAAGATGGATGTGTTGTGAAATAAGGGGGATTTCAGGGAGAAGATCTGGCAACCGCAGAGAGTGAGATGATAGAAAAGTATTGGAAAGGTCCAGCTCTGCAGAGTTGATGGTTGTGTTTCTGTATTGGCTCGCTGACAACTCGGTAGGAGCTAGAAAACCATCTGCCTTTTGGAGAGGAATTTTAAAAAAAATAAAAAAAATTCTGGAGGCACTTTTTACCACTTTTATCACATTATTGATTGATTGATTTTTTTTCCCCCCATTCATAGTATAGAAATCTTTTAGAAACTTTGCTGAAAACCCAAATATTTGTTATAATTTGTTATAGAAGTAACAAATATAGACAACCCATTTTAACTTAACTCACCTTTCTTTTTAAAATACATTTTATTAAGATATTATATGTTTTACTGACTTATTGTTTGCATTGTTGTTAGTGTTCACTTTAAATTACATTGAAATGCCTTATACATGAATATGGTTTGCTATTGGTGGGGGCTGTATAGGCGTATATAGGCACCTATACATAGGCAGGCTTACTTCCTTCAGTCTGTCCCAGAGCAGCTGTGGCTACAGAGGAAGGCTATGGGGATTAACAAATAATAGCCCGCTGTAGGTCTCTAACAATCATAAAAAATGGATTAAAGGAAAAGTAATGTTTTTTACAATTTGAGCCTTATTTCGGTAATAAAACAAGTTGTTTTACTCACCCATAGCACTTTGGTGTCATATGGAGCATTTCCGGAGATGTTTTAGATTAGCGTTAGGCTAACGCCGTTAGGCTAACGCCGTTAGCCTAGCGCCGTTAGCCTAGCGCCGTTAGCCTAGCGCCGTTAGCCTAGCGCGACTTATAACCATAGCTCGGGGCATTCCCCGAGCATGTAATATGCCCCGTGCGGGCTCCAAATAACACAAACTTTAGCTCTTTTCAAATCATATAAGCTCGATGTCTTTAGTCTACGATTTCGTTTGAGTCAAAAGTGGCCTGTAATCCGAGATTTAGCCATAGTTTCGAGTAGATGAGGACCCCAGTGCGCATGCGCGGAGTGTGCTCTCAGCTCCCGGGACCCAAACATGGAACGCAAAGCTGTAAACTATGGATAAATCTCGGATTACAGGACACTTTTGATTCAAACGAAATCGTAGAGTAAGATATCGAGCTTCTATGATTTGAAAAGTGCTAAAGTTTGTGTTATTTGGAGCCCGCACGGGGCATATTACATGTTCGGGGAATGCCCCGAGCTATGGCTATAAGTCACGCTAGGCTAACGCCGTTAGCCTAACGCTAATCTAAAACATCTCCGGAAATGCTCCATATGACGCCAAAGTGATATGGGTGAGTAAAACAACTTGTTTTATTACCGAAATAAGGCTCAAATTGTAAAAAACGTTACTTTTCCTTTAAATCAATACATGAAATAGGCAACTTTTTGGCTAAACTGACCTATTGATGGTTTTCAGCCATAGACCATATCCAAATGGCCATAGCTCACCCGCTAGCTGTTGCATTTCAAAAAGGAAGTGATCATGGGAGCACTTCCGGCTCCATTGAGTTTCCAATTGACTTAACATTGGAAAATTGTCACCCCTCTCTCTATAACTGCTGCTGTGAACCTCGTCATTTTGGTCTTAAACTGTACATGATCTTAAATTCCTATTCCTAATATGGACCTGGCTCCAATTCGCTCCTATAACTCCTAGTGCTTGTGAGCTTTATTTGATTGGAACCGACTGCTACAGGTGACATCACACTCCTTAGTCCACTTCTCACTCAGAAACCCATGGATTGAAAGCCCTCAGGTAGATTTTTTTGTTTTTTAAACCACACAAAACACAAAACAAACAAAAAACACACTAAGCGGACTGACTGACAAGATGTTAATATGCTAAAATGCTAATCCTCCTTTGCACAGGTCTGCTATGTGCTCCTTGTTTTGGGAGGTGTGTGTGTGTTGGAGTAAATGTGTGGCACGGCTGTAGCCCTTGGGTAATAAAACAATACAAAGAGCTTTAGGCCTGCTGGGCCCACTACAGCTGCTGCATACTCAATGAGCAGCTCAAGCTCACAGCACAAGTAGAGGAGAGGTGAGACATTGGACTGAGCAAGCAAGACACAAGTGTGTGTTTTGTGGATGTGGATTAAAAAATGTTAATTTTTTTTTTTTGCTTTTTGTTATTGTAATATATTGTGATGTGTGTGCTACTGTGTACAAATAATTTCCCTTGTGGATCAGTAAAGTTTGTCTAAGTCTTATTGTTATAGTTGATAGCTTTGATTTAATTCCTGAATGCTAGCCTTATGGTCTGCATTCACACCAACTTGCATTTGCATTTGGAACTGCGTTGTATTTTTCTTAGATTAGCTGTGAAGAACGAATAAGAAGGTTTTACTTTTTATTTTGACATGATCTTGCTGTGACTCATGACTCCATCTAGTGGTTGACTGCATTATAACAAAACGATTCTTCTAAATTTCTAAAGGAAATTAATTCATGGTCTAGCACATTTCGTACATACTAGGGATGCAAATTATCAATTAATTCATTAATCTATAGTTGATTGACCTTATCGATTGACTTACGATTAATTGATAAGCGGCGTTTTTCACCTGAATTTTAGTGTTTCAAGGTGTGTTTAAGAATATAAGCTATAGTATACATAACACTGAGTCATAAATATATCATAGTATTATTATATTGTATATTCCTCAATTAATTATTCCTTAGTAAAAAGCAGACAAATGTATTGATGCTGAATAACAAAATACAGTAATCCCTCGCTCTATCGCGGTTCGCGGATTTATTTATTTTTTCCAATTTTTTTTAATAGTGTAACATTTTTTTATAGTGTAACATTGTGTTCTGCATCCTGATTGGCTAAGAGACTAGACCAGGACTAAACGTGGACTAAACCAGGTCTAAACCTGGACTAAACCAGGATTAAACCACCACGTGCCGCTGCTGGTTTCGTGCGGCTGGTTTGTGGCTAGGGCTGTGACTATGCATTCTGGGCGCTGCGGTTCGATCTTGTGCTCAGCAGCCCCTCGCACGTACACCGGGGCTGCTGAGCAGTGCCATTGGCGCCTGCGGCCAGCTGTGAGTCAAGCTTGACGCAGCGCGGTGCACGGTTGCCTTGTTTCGTGACCACGCGGGTGCACGTGTCCGCGATTAGCGATTAATTGCAATTAATGCATTTTGTTCGACCAACGTCTTGATCGACAATTAATCGTAAGTCAATTAATTGTTGACATCCCTAGTACATACACATAACCATACAATGAGCAATTGAATTGCAAAACATGTCTCCATAAAGTCCAGTTGATGGCTTATGTGTAACGATATACATCAGAATTTTTCCACATTTGTCCTCTCACTCCCATTTCTAAAAACAGCTCATAACCGTTTTGCCAAGCGGTTGGATGCATTTCTCAAACTGAAAGAAATTAATTATAGCAGTGCACAAAAATATCCAATCCAACATTTATATATATATATAAAAAAAAGAGATCTTCAGCGTTTGCGTATACTGTACTGTTAAAACAGTTTCACTTCTCCATTGAGCTCTCTTTCCATCTCTCTTTATCTATCCCTCTCTTTCTCTCTCTCTCATAATGGACCAGACGCACAATTACTACTGATTAATCCAGCACTTAACACATTGACCCCTCTCCAGCTCTACACGCATCCGCACCACTTAACATTATGCCCCGGCCCGCTATCAGGTACCCAGCATGCAATGGGGCCGGCCTACGGAGACCGCTGCACAGTCAGAAACCATGCGTGTGTGTAAGTGTGTATCAGCATGTGTGGTTCGGAAGATCAAAACATGCAAGTCTGTGTGGGAATGGCAAAGACTTGAGGAGTGGCCCTAGACCCCCCGGTCTAGTGCCACTCCTAGTTCCTAGTTCTCCAGAGGGGGTATGAGGGGGAGATGAGGAGGTGGGAGACTTGAAGTGTCCCACAGTGCAGGGCCGGATTGATTTATGGATATGAATGGGAGGATAAGTCTAATTAAGATGTCTCTGGTGAGTAGATCAGAGATAGGATGAGAGTGAAGAGCTGTCACTGATCACATACTGAAGTGGGGCGTCCTACGGGGAAAGTGAAAGAGCAGGGACAATGAGGGAGGCTTTTAGGCTGATGTGGAGTAGGATTTTGTACATTTAAAGAGGGCTAAATACACATACACTACCCAAATACATTGATGAACCTTTTTAAACTCAAGTGCATTCAAAAAGACTAAAATAAAAGTGTTGGCCTAGAAAAGAAAACCTTAAAGGAAAATATTATAAATAATTTCTTAAAATACAAACCATAAATAAATAATAAAAATAATGATGTATTAGTCTCATATAGTGTTTCTCCAGACACTGAAAGTTGTTGTACAATGTCTGCATTATTTCTGCCACAGGTGCCGTCCAGTAGAGTGACAGAAGGGAGGCCGCTATCACCAGTAACACTCATGCAAACACCACTTTCATACAAAGCAAGCTGGATGAAGTGTCTTGCCTAAAGGACACAACAACAGCTTGCATTAGAACTCACGTGGTGTTCCCAGCAGTCTCCCATTCAAGTGCTACCAGGCCAAACCCTGCTTAGCTTCTGACAATGAGCATGTATCCACCTTTATAATGGAATTTCCCCACTGTGGGACTAATAAAGGCATATCTTATCTTATCTTATCTTATAAACATATCATAACTCTTAAGCTGGGTACTCCTGATGAACTGATCACCTTTTATAGCGCTTCTCCACTTTCAAAGAACTTAAAGGAAAAGTAACGTTTTTTTACAATCTGAGCCTTCTTTCGGCAATAAAACAAGTAGTTTTACTCACCCATAGCAGTTTGGTGTCAATTGGAGTGGTATCGCAGAAGTTATGTTGGAGCCGTTCTGTTCTACTAATGCTCCTGTATCCGTTAACATGGTGCTCGTATCATATGATCGGGGCACTGATTTGCGCTCTCCAAATAACACAAACTTTAGCACTTTTCAAATCACAGAAGATCGCTGTGTCAGGGTAGACTTTTAGTGGATTCCAAAACGGCCTGAAACCCGATATCCAGCTATAGTTTCATTTGATGACGTCATCAGAGAGGACAGTGCGCATGCGTAAACTCAGCTGTTTTGTAAACACTGCTAGTCCGAAAGAAGCTAACACCGCTCTGAACTTTACTTTTCTGTTGCGATATCGGGTTTCAGGCCGTTTTGGAATCTACTAAAAGTCTACCCTGACACAGCGATCTTCTGTGATTTGAAAAGTGCTAAAGTTTGTGTTATTTGGAGAGCGCAAAGCAGTGCCCCGAGCACTCATGCTAACGGATACGGGATCATTAGTAGAACAGAACGACTCAACATAACTTCTGCGATACTGCTCCAATTGACACCAAACTGCTATGGGTGAGTAAAACTACTTGTTTTATTGCCGAAAGAAGGCTCAGATTGTAAAAAAACGTTACTTTTCCTTTAACATCAAGGAATAATTCACCTATTCACACACACATTCTTACCCGAATGTATGCAGACACTGGAGGCAAGATGGGTTACATGTCTTACCCAAGAACATGCAGTGAATGACAGTATTCATCTGTGGGAACTGGAATCACACCACCAACCTGTGGCTCAGTGGACAAACGCTGTACCAACTGAGCTACAGTTCCACCAAACTCCTAACTCAAGATCTGAAGAAGAATCCCGGGATTTGCATTGTGTTCTTCCATTGCTCCCAAAGGTAGCATTGAATACTTACTTACTTACTTATTTTAGAAGTCATGTCTAAAATAAGTACTTTAACCTAACAGCATTTGGTCTGATATGTAATCTGTAGGTAACTATACATTTATACATGTGGCAGCAAAAAAAGAATAATAACAAGATAAAAAATCAAAGAAATGCAAAAAGGAAAGGTGAAAATAGGAAGAGCAGCAACAGTAGAGAAGGTCAGAGGACATATTAATGTAAAATGAATGAAATTTATGACAGTGACAGAGAGGCAGCAGTGAAATGTCCAGAGGGAGAAGACACTGTGACAGGAGAAAAAGATGGCGCGAATTAACTAAAATGCTCAGGATTCAATCTAAACTCACAGAGGAGAAGATGCATACATGAACAAACCAACAGGGAGAGCCACGCCAAAGGTCACAATGACATATCAAGACAAGTGTCATTCATTACACTTTGATCTGATAAATCTTCAAATGAACAACTGGTCTTAAAGGTGCACTATGTAACTTTTCTGGGGTATGCAACCTGCTTGGCTACACAGAGATGAGCAGATAAAACCACCAGCCCAAGATACAGGTCAGATCTGTGGAGAGGCAAGCCCACTCACAGTAATAATTTCTTATATGTAAAGGAAAATTAACATTTTTTTTTACAATCTGAGCCTTCTTTCGGCAATAAAACAAGTAGTTTTACTCACCCATAGCAGTTTGGTGTCAATTGGAGCAGTATCGCAGAACTTATGTTGAGCCGTTCTGTTCTACTAATGATCCCGTATCCGTTAGCGTGAGTGCTCGGGGCATTACTTTGCGGTGTCCAAATAACACAAACTTTAGCACTTTTAGTGGATTCCAAAAACGGCCTGAAACCCGATATCCAGCTATAGTTTCATTTGATGACGTCATCAGAGAGGACAGTGCGCATGCGTGAACTCAGCTGTTTTGTAAACACTGCTAGTCCGAAAGAAGCTAACACTGCTCTGAACTTTACTTTTCTGTTGCGATATCGGGTTTCAGGCCGTTTTGGAATCTACTAAAAGTCTACCTGACACAGCGATCTTCTCTGATTTGAAAAGTGCTAAAGTTTGTGTTATTTGGAGACCGCAAATCAGTGCCCCGAGCACTCACGCTAACGGATACGGGATCCTGAGTAGAACAGAACGGCTCAACATAAGTTCTGCGATACTGCTCCAATTGACTCCAAACTGCTATGGGTGAGTAAAACTACTTGTTTTATTGCCGAAAGAAGGCTCAGATTGTAAAAAAAATGTTACTTTTCCTTTAAAGGGCCCATTTTACGCAATTTTTTTTGTCTGTTATAATGTTGTTTCCTTATCAAAAACATACTTAGAGATGTGCTTTGTTTCAGTTGCATGTTTTAGACACAAATCATGCATAATTAGGTTGCATTCTCTAACTGAAAACACGTTGCACCTTGTAATGTCGTGTCATAATACAGGAAGTGCTCCACTGTGCTTTTTCAAATCCATACACCTTCACTAAAATCATTTGGATAATTTCAGTACTAGGGCTGCCAATCTCTGCTGAATAAAAGGTAAAAGATAACTGTTTACTTGAAGCCATTACTTGACATCACAAGGTGGAACAGAGCATTTTGAGCTTTGGAGACAGATTCATAATAAAGGATTACTCAGACATGTGCGAATGAAATAAAAGACAACTCCAGGTATGTTTTTGATGAGTTAACAATATTCTAACATGGCTTAAAGGTCACAAGAGACAATTTTGTATAATATAGGACCTTAATGCCATATTGTGAAACATCCCAAGCAAAACAATCACATCTCCATGGAGACAAGCAGGTGGCCTAACCCCCCCTTTGAGACATTATTAAAGGAAAAGTAACGTTTTTTACATTTTGAGCCTTATTTCGGTAATAAAACAAGTTGTTTTACTCACCCATAGCAATTTGGTGTCATATGGACACCAAACAGAGATGTTTTAGATTAGTGTTAGGCTAACGCCGTTAGCCTACCGCGACTTATAGCCATAGCTCGGGGCATTCCCCGAACATGTAATATGCCCCGTGCGGGCTCCAAATAACACAAACTTTAGCACTTTTCAAATCATAGAATCTCGATGTCTTTAGTCTATGATTTTGTTTGAATCAAAAGTGGCCTGTAATCCAAGATTTATCCATAGTTTACAGCTTTGCGTTCCATGTTTGGGTCCCGGGAGCTGAGAGCACACTCCGCGCATGCGCCTCATCTACTCGAAACTATGGATGAATCTCGGATTACAGGCCACTTTTGACCAAACGAAATCGTAGACTAAAGACATCGAGCTTCTATGATTTGAAAAGTGCTAAAGTTTGTGTTATTTGGAGCCCGCACGGGGCATATTACATGTTCGGGGAATGCCCCGAGCTATGGCTATAAGTCGCGCTAGGCTAATGGCGTTAGCCTAACGCTAATCTAAAACATCTCCGGAAATGCACCATATGACACCAAAGTGCTATGGGTGAGTAAAACAACTTGTTTTATTACCGAAATAAGGCTCAAATTGTAAAAAACTTTACTTTTCCTTTAACAGACATTGTTTTAAACATGTAATAAGAGGACAGGCCTTCAGATCAGTTTATTATTAACCGCACTTATGATCTCTTTGATATTCTGTTATATAGCCTACCATTGATGCACCTTTCCATATGTAGAACAGCTCACTCCCTGTTTTTAACTTCCAGTCTGTATTGTTGCACTGAGGGTCTTTGTGTCTTGTCTTCACATCGTCTAGTTAAAAATTAAAGTGCTTCTACCCTTTCTCTGTGCTCATGCCTCTGTCTTATGGTAATCTGCTCCCGGATGGACCCCACATATGTAAATAAGGCCAAATACGGGGCGGTTAGATGAATAGTGATGAGCAGACAACAGTAGTGTGCATACTTATACCTGAAGCAATGCCCTGTGGTTTACCTGTCTGTCGGTGTGTCAATCAAAACACACAGGCTGAGAACAGAAAATACTAATTAAAACACAAATATATGTGAAGTACAAATGGAGTGGTTTCTTTTTTAAATTATTATTATTTGGTTTAAATATTGATTAAGTTAGATTTATTCATACCCTTGATATACAAACAATAATATTAATGGGAGCTAGTAGTTTTTAATGCACAAAAAAATGGTAGAAAAGGTTTCAACCTTCATATTGAAAATTACTTCAAGACAGCCAGCAATTTCCAAACCATTGCCCGGATGATGACCTCAGAAATGAACGCAAATTTTGTCAATTTTTCAAAAATAAAGTAAATATGTACACAACTAAAATTATTATTACTTCCCAATACCAATTGCATTGTAGCAGAGATGATGAGAAAGATCCTCCAAAACTGATTTATAATTTCACAGTAAAACTTTATATTACACAAAACTGATTCTTGTCAATTTTAAGCCATTTATAATGTTGTTACATTATCAAAAACATATAACATAGTTGTGTTTTGTTTCATTCACACATGGTCAAGTAAACCTTTATTATTAGCCTGTCTCATTAATGCTCAGTTCCACGTTGTGATGTAATGTAGTGGTAGTTTTCAAGTTACAGTGACCTTTTACCTTTTGCTTGAAAGAGATTGACAACTCTAGGGTTCAAATCATCCAAATGATTTAACCTAAATACACAGGATTTGTGTGTTAAACATGTGTGAATAAAACAAAACAAAACTCTAGGGATGTTTGTGATGAGGAAACAACATTATAACATAGTTCAGATAATATAATTATATTTATTTGGCACTGATTGGTGAATGTAAATGAAGAGCTCCATGGATGGGCAAGAAAAAAATAAGACAAATGTAGAAACACATTTTGATCTCACTGCTGTGATTTAGATATATTTTTATTGAGCCTAAAACATAATACGTTCTTGTGCAACAAAATTCAGTTTCTCAAAAAAAGACAAATATCATATGTTATTGTAGTGTTGAGTGGCCACAGTGAGATGTATAAGTTCAGCTTTTAAGAAAGATATCACTCTAAGAAGCTGCCAAAGACCTTTTAGGGCCCCTGAGATCCCCACACTCATGTTTTCACAAATTAAAGTGAAACAAAAGCCAAAGTCTGACTGCTTACATAAATACACTTAGGATTGGGAAATCTAACATGACACACTGACAGCTATTTTCATGTGTCACTACTTTTGCCAACTGTTACTGCAATCCCCTTAAAAATACATAGTACATAAATACTTTGGGGCGCCAGATGTGAGGGGGCTGCTTCCTGTATAGTGTCCACATTATGGCTACATCTGCTCTGGCATTTCCTCCACCTCCATCAGCTCCAAAACCCAACAAAATCAAATTCACACACTCCTCTATCTATACACGCTCAACATAGGCCTACAGTATATACAGACTTTACATTTGAATGGATCTGCTGCCCCTTCATGGTAGATACTGATTGTGTTCAGGAGAGAGGAAAAGTTACATTGCTAAGAACATCTAAGAACATTTGTATTACATCAGGACAATATAAGAGCTTTCTGAATATATAAATAATTAAATCAAAATGAAAGGGCCCGTATTATGCTATTTTCAGATCTGTTTCTTCAAAAAAATATACAGTGGTACCTCACCTTACGAATGACCCAACAAACGAAAATTTCAAGTTACGAAACGCCTTCACGGTAAATTTTGGTCTCTAGATACGAAAGAAAATTCAAGTTACGAAATGCGAAATCTCAAAAATTCAAATAATGCGCGCTCAGTCAGCCACACACATTATACGCTTTTCTCAGACTGGATTTAAACTTTTCTCACATTTGTCTCTCGTTTAAACACTCAAACTTTCATAGATTTTCAACAAAATTATTAATAGTGAAGTGTGGGGGGAAGGGGGGGGGGGGAGAAGACTGCGCTCTGACACGTGTGTGATAGCGCACATGACCCGGCGCGGAGCTGACAGCAGGTCTAGACCAAGGTCTAAACCTGGACTGGACCAGGACTAAACCAGGACTAAACCAGGACTAAACCAGGACTAAACCAGGACTAGACCAGGTGGATTAAAGCAGCGAGGAGGGGACTGCACGCAGTCTGAGCGCATGAACGCATGAACGAGACCCATGCAAGAGCCGCGGTGGTCTAGACCTCCTCTAGACCTGACCAAGTCTAGAGGAGGTCTAGAGGAGTCGCGGTGGTCTGGACTAAACCAGGACTAAACCTGGACTAAACCAGGAGGAGCCGCGGTGGTCTGGACTAAACCAGGACTAAACCTGGACTAAACCAGGAGGAGCCCGTGGCTCTTGCATGGGTCTCGTTCATGCGTTCATGCGCTCAGACTGCGTGCAGTCCCCTCCTCGCTGCTTTAATCCACCTGGTCTAGTCCTGGTTTAGTCCTGGTTTAGTCCAGGTTTAGTCCAGGTTTAGTCCAGGTTTAGTCCTGGTCCAGTCCAGGTTTAGACCTTGGTCTAGACCTGCTATCAGCTCCGCGCCGGGTCATGTGCGCTATCACACGTGTCAAAGCGCAGTCCCCCCCCCCCCCCCCCACACTCCACTGTTAATACATTTGTTGAAAATCTATGAAAGTTTGAGTGTTTAAACGAGAGACAAATGTGAGAAACACAGAACACAATGTTACACTATAAAAAAAAGTTACACTATAAAAAAAAAAAAACTTGGATCGGGGCCTTGGAACGAATCAGGCTTTTTCCATTGAAATAGCTGCTCAACTTACGAATTTTTCACGTTACGAAACCACTTCTGGAACAAATTAATTTCGTAAGGTGAGGTACCACTGTACCTGCATTTGTGCAATATTTCATTCACACTTGTTTAACACACAAATCCTGCAAATTTAGGCTGTGTTCTTCTCTCAAAGAGAAAAAAACTCTTCCACTCTATTCCACCTTGTGATGTCATGTGGTAATACAGGAAGTGCTTTATAGTCACATTGTTAATATCGGTGTTAATATATTGTATGAAAATGGAATGTATTGATGAAACGTTTATAGTCACTATCGGTGTTAATGTCTGGAAAAGGGAAGAGGGGGCAGATAACATAAGATTACTCTTCTTTCTGCTCCCTTTCATTCAATATTTTGTATTGCTATCACACTGATGATGCCTTTTTATACTTTATGAATGAAATAAATAAAACAAACAAACAAGTGCTCCAATGTGTTTTTAAACCCCATACACCTTGATTGGAATAATTTGGATAATTGCAGTGTTGGAATTGCAGATCTCTACTAAAATAAAGGTGAAAGGTAGATGTTGATTTGAAAACTTCCACTTCATGACAGCACAAGGTGGAACAGAGCATTTTGAGCTTTGGAGATGTACATAGACTAATAATGCATGATTACTTAAACATGTGTGAATGAAACAAAACACAACTCCAGGTATGTTTTTGAGGAGGTAACAACATGACTAAAAGCTCGCAAGATTAAATTTTGCCTAATATAGGACCTTTAAGGCTTGTTTATACAATTTCATACTTGTTGTATACAGTATATCCTACTGATAATCAAACCAACAATATATTAAAGGTCCCATGGCATGAAATTTTCACTTTCTGAGGTTTTTGAATGTTAATGTGAGCTCCCCTACCCTGTTTAGCCCCCCATGGCTAAAAGTTGCGAAATGTCTAAACTGAGCATTTGCGGTCCTTTTCTGCGTTACACAAAACCAGTGTTGAAACGGGCGAGTTCGGACAAGGCACCTGATTGACGTCAGATCGGCAAATGCAGCTCCAGCCCCTCCCTCTGTCTCCGCTCAGCGTCCCTGTATATCCCGCCCATAGAGTTTGGACTGTGAATGCGCTACGCAATGCGAAATGCGTTTTTTTTATTTGCCTGGAGGCACGTCCGAGTGTTTCTAGGCTCGCAAGTCCCTTACCCGACCCTCTGGACCTCTGAAATACCAGTGGTTTAATTTTATTTTCTGTGTAAATATGCTTTTTTTCATTGCAAAGTCTCCCATCTGTCTTCCTGTGTTAAACACGGAAGAGAGGAGACGAGCTGCGCCGAGCTGCGCTTCGAGCGGGGGAAACCCCCCCCCTCCTTAGCCAATCTCTCTGTCCTTCTCATTTGCACTGAAGCAGCAACACCCACAATAAAGCATTTTAGACACATATCTAGCCTCATGAAGACTGTCAGAGTCATATCTCATGCAGTGAGTGTTGATTTTGAAGAAGGATTCATTTACAGTATTAGGGAACCATTAAGGAGCCATATAAAAGCATCAAGAAGTACCATGTCATGGGACCTTTAACTGTGTGGAGTTTGCATGTTCTCCCCGTGTCTGGGTTGGTTTCCTCCGGGCACTCCGGTTTCCCCCATCAACCCAAAACATGCTCCAGGTAAAATCCTCCAGCTTAGGTCCTGACCAAGCCGAAGCAAGAAGATCATGGAGATGGTCCCCGGGTGCAGTAATGTGCTGCCCACTGCTCCTAATAACAAGATGGGTTAAATGCAGAGAAGAATTTCTCCAGTGTGAGATCAATAAAGTCACTTCTTCTTCTATAAAGATTCACTAAGTTCACTAACATGCTTTTCCAGGAATGTTTCGCAATATGGAATTTAACTGATCTATCTTGCAACTATAAATTACAAGTGTTTTATTGCTGGATGACACCTGAAGAAATGTGCATTCTACAAGTGGGGTCACTCCTACCCCTATTCAACCACTAACTTGGCCTGGTTAACCTGCTTGTCTCCATGGAGATTTAATATCATAGAAAAACATTCCAGGCAAGGCAATAGCATCTTGACAGAGACAAACAGGTGGCAGACCCCCCAAGAAAAGGTATGAACAGCTTTAACCAGCATGCTTCAGGCTTTTGCCTTTTCACTGACTCGTTTTTCAATCTTGATCCTAACTCCATCACAGTAAGTCAGGAAGTGCTAAAAGCTCTAGCCCTAGTTCACTTGGCAGAAACGTTCTCTTTTGGATGAGGATAATCGCCTGTATACCTGGCCTTGCTATAATTTCTGATTAGTTGAAATAATGACTCCCTACAAATAGTCCTTTGGGGAAACACTGGCATTGTTTTCTTCAAAATAAGCAAAAATAAACAAAACAATCTGGGTTTAAGAGCTCCTGTTTCACTGCAGGGAGCATGATGTCACCAATAGTTTACAATGGAGGACCAGCTACCCTCGAACCATCCACATGTGTTTTCAGTCAAGAGTCAAATTATGGCCCAAAAGGTCAGGTCACAGATAGTTTACAATAATATTATTCATAAAATGTGAAGTGGAAATGATCCTTTTCAGTGACTTCATTGTGTTTATACAAGTATGCCCCAAAATGGCTGCCCCGTAAACCCAATCACATACACATAACTGGACATAGTAATAAGGTGATGGAAAAGACCCAAGCGCAAAGTTCGACAATTAGCAAAGATTTAAAATAACAATCTCAGACCCGAGGCGATAGTAAATTCACTGGAGAATAACAGAGCGGCCTTGTACATTGAGGATATCAGATGCCAAGTACCTCACAGTATTTTGGATAAACTTTTCCACTAAAATATTAATTAGAAACATACATCATTGTTCAATTTGAATGATTTTGCTAATGAGGTTTATTTGTTTAAGAGCTAATAGCTACAGGTATTTTCTTTCCACAGTCTAATACAAATTTGATACTTTGTAAATTATATGATAATATGACAAATATCAAAATAAATGTATAAAACTCTTGTATATAGCTGAGATATATTTTATATGGCTATATTTCACTTTGTACATATTTGGCCCCTTATTTGGCAGCAGTCTCTTGCTACTTTTGATACTTATTTTGAGTTTATTATAACCATTAATAGTATTGATCTTTGTTATTATATTATATTGTGATGTGTGAGCTACTGAGTCAAAAAAAAAAAAATCTCTTGTGGATTAATAAAGTTTGTCTAAGTCTAATTATTGTAGCTCCAGTTACCCTCAATGAAGAATACCACAGGAAAGGGCATCTGGCAAAAAATATCTATTAAAACACCGGTATAATTAACCTTTACAACTAACTGTATTGAATTTAGACCTTATAATTCTTGGAGATAAATTTCCCTTCTAAAATATAAATGTCTGCATCATATATTCATTTTGAGGTGTTGGAGGTAGATTTCAATGGCACAGTTTCTTTGTGTCAGATTTTCCATGTTAAAAAGGATTTATCTCTGTTTCCCGTGGGACAAACTGCACATGCTACTGTTAAAGGAATGTGGACAGGAACACATTTGAACTTTCTTGTGTCAAAGTGTGTTCAAAGTGCTTTAGATAAGGAAAAATCACAACATCTCTTACAATATATTTAGGAATGACATGAATGTATGATTTTATGTTGCTGAAAAACTTCATATAGGCTAGGAGCTGCTTAAAATGTGCATTAATTGGCCAGGTATTTAGGAATGTAGGACATATAACAATGACAACTTTCTGTAACAATAACAAAACAATACTTTTAATTTCACTTAAAGGGCTCTGTTAGCCCCTCAAACATAATAATTCCCAAAAAACATAATGACAATTCTCTACCACAAATGTAATAAATAAATTTCCCACAAACGTAATATGTATTACATTTGTGGAACTTTATTACATCTGTGGGTTCAAAGATGTCATCTATAGAAGCAAGTCTGAGGAACATCCAAGGCAGGCCCGTTGACAGAAATTTAAGGGCCCAGGGCAAGAAGCCTCACATGGGTCCCCCTCTAATATAAATTACACTTAACAAAAATATAAACGCAACACTTTTGTTTTTGCTCCCATTTTTCATGAGATGGACTTAAAGATCTAAAATTCATTCCAGATACACAATATTACCATTTCTCTCAAACATTGTTCACAAATCTGTCTAAATGTGTGATAGTGAGCACTTCTGCTTTGCTGAGATAATCCGTCCCACCTCACAGGTGTGCCACATCAAGATGCTGATCTGACATCATGATTAGTGCACAGGTGTGCCTTAGACCTCCAGTTTGGGGGTTACAGCCCCGAGTGCTCTGATCACCACGGGCACCACTGATGCCTTCACCTTCCAGGCCTTCTCCAGCTCTTCCTTGAGCCCCTGGTATTTATGTAGTTTCTCATGTTCCTTTTTCCTGATGTTACCATCGCTTGGTATTGCAATGTCCACCACCACGGCTCTGTTCTGTTGCTTATCCACCCCCACTATGTCTGGTTGGTTCGCCATCACCATTCTGTCAGTCTGTATCTGGAAGTCCCACAGGATCTTGGCTCGGTCATTCTCCGCAATCTTCGGAGGTGTTTCCCACCTTGACCTTGGGGTCTCCAGCCCGTACTCTGCACAGATGTTTCTGTACTCTATGCCCGCCACTTGGTTGTGTCGCTCCATGTATCCTTTCCCTGCCAGCAACTTACACCCTGCAGTTATGTGCTGGACTGTCTCAGGAGCCTCTTTGAACAGCCTACACCTTGGGTCTTGTCTGGTGTGGTAGATCTGGGCCTCAATTGCCCAGGTGTTCAAGGCCTGCTCTTGGGTAGCCAGGATGAGGGCCTCTCAGCCATTGGTAGGATTTCTTGATATCAGCCACTTCAGTTATGTTTCCGTGGTACGCCCCATGTAGGGGCTTGTCCTGCCATGATGGTCCCTCGAGCACCTCTTCCTCTGCACTAAACTGTCTGAGGCATTCCCTGAGCACATCATCTGTCAGGGCCTTGTCCTTAATGATGCTGAGGTGGAGCAGGTCAGCAGCTTTAAGTTCCTTGGGGTACACATCACTGAGGACCTGTCCTGGACACTACATACAGACACTGTGGTTAAGAAAGCCCGACAAAGACTCTACTTCCTGAGGAAGTTGAGGAAGTTCGGTATGAACCCCAGCATCCTCACAAACTTCTACAGGTGCATCATCGAGAGCCTGCTGACAGGCTGCATCACAGCGTGGTATGGGAACTGCATGGTGGTGTGAGTGGCAGAGGACATCATTGGCAGCAGTCTCCCCTCTATCCAGGACATTTACCACAGCAGGGGTCTGCGTAAGGCACGCAGCATCACTAAGGACCATACTCATGCGGCACAAGGACTCTTTCGTCTGCTATCCTCTGGTAGACGATACAGGAGCCTGCCAGCACGCACAAAAAGACTCAAAGACAGCTATTACCCCCAAGCTGTCAGACTACTGAACTCTGGATAATACTCTAACTAATACTGAACTCTCAATAATACTGCACTAAACTACTTTCCATTATGCATAATATGTTTACTGCTGCTGCTCTATATGAATGTATCATGTTTGTCACTACCTCACTGTAAACTACTGTTACCTGTGCAATAACCCATTTGCAATATTTATACCATACTATGTGCAATACGAAATCCACATGCAACACTTATACTACACCATATTATGTGCAATCTGTGAAATACTCTACTTACACCTTATTTAATCCTACCTGCACCTTTGTACATTGCACTTTGTATTTTTACTACATTTTATTACATATTTTTTATTATATTGTTTACTTCTTCCCTTGCACTTTTGCAACACTTTTTTACCATGTACTATTATTGCATGTTATTAGTTCTTCTGACTGTCTTAGCGAGTCAATGGTTCTTCTGATCCTAAGCATTTCATTAATTTCATTTATCATTTGATCATTTATTTAACAGTGCAAATGAACAAAACGCTACTTTGTTTTCCAACACACAAAAAAAGTGTTCTAGCGCCGAGATTCACTCAAGAAACAAAAACGCAGCTTGTCAATTTCAAATGTACATGAGTCATAAATAAAGTAAAAAGGTCATGTTAGCCCCTCAAACATAATCCCCACAAAGGTAATAAAACTCAATGTAATAAATCCACTAATGTATTAACAATTCTCCACCAGAAACATAATAACCAAACGTAATACCTGCTACATTTGTGGGAGTTTGTGGTTTCAAACATTTTGTGCACAAAGCTTAATAACTTCCCACAAACATAATACAAACTTACAAACGTATATATAGTGTTATGGGTGCTTACAACACAGATGGGTTTGTGGTGAGGAAACATCTTTAGAACAGAAAATAGCGTAATATGGGCCCTTTAAGTGCCCCATATATATATCTTGCCCTTTAAGTACCCATAGCTTGCATTTATGCTATTACTAGCGTTTTATTGCTTAAAAATCCCTTGAAAAATATGCATTCTTAATTTCCACAGATCTGATATGTAATTTGTCCTGGTAGTGCTACATGCTTCCCTATAGATAAGTTTAATGCCATACTGTGAAACATTATATGCCAAACATTAACATCTCTGTGGAGCATCACGTACCCTCTAAGTTACACAGTGCACTTTACTCCAAAATACATGAATAGTTATGTATGGGATTATTATTCTGAGAAAGCATCCATTTTGACATAATACATGCAACATAGAACATATAACATGCAAATCTGAATGAGTGAAGAGTTCCTCAGTCGTCCAGGCAGAATCCATGATAAAAGGAGAAATTCAATTTGTCAACTGGACAAAGTTTGTTTGGTCGAAAACGTTTCGCCGCTCATCCGAGAGGCTTCGTCAGTTCTGGTTCTAGTGCTGGTTCGAGACTGCTTATATCTATCACTATACTGAAATAATAGTTGATAATAGTTCAGATAGTTTCAGAACTATTTCAGTGTAGAGAGCTCCTCCTAGGGCTGAATAGGTATGCTAAACTAGACACCAGAGAAATTCTAAAAACAAAAGAAACAAATTAGTTGAGATAGTTTCAGATCTATTTCAGTGTAGTGAGCTCCTCCCTGCAGCTAGATATAAGCAGTCTCGAACCAGCACTAGAACCAGAGCTGACGAAGCCTGTCGGATGAGCGGCAAAACGTTTTCGACCAAACAAACTTTGTCCAGTTGACAAATTGAATTTCTCCTTTTATCAAATCTGAATGAGATACATAAACATAAACTTGAATAGAACTATTAACATAAATAGATGTTCATGTCAAGAGTAAACTGCAGGGTCAGCAGTTCACACCTTTCTAATGTGTCGGTGAGCAATGCACTTCTATGTCATCATCTAAAGCCTCACACCACTGCTTCGCTATGGCAATGTTTGATTTCACCCACAAACCTCATCTCACTGACTCTTGCCTAATGTGCCTATTGAAAGGGCCTGTCTTATACACAGATGCCACAGCAGCAAAAGCACAGTATTTTTCATTGGGACCGGCCTTATGTCATGTTCCCAGTGGACTGTGTAGCATCTGCAGCAAATCAGACTCTCCCTCCTCCCCCTCTTCTTCCTCTCTGTGCATTTTTCTCTTATTATGAACAACTTTAAACAGGCCAAAACTTCCTTTCACACACAAAAATGCTGGCTCAGGACTGCGGTCAAACACAGGTGCTTGTCTTCAACTTGTCATTCACAATTATGCTGCAGGCCTCGAATGAAATTATTGGCAAAAAAGGCTAAATCTGATTATTTTTCCATGCAATTTACATCACTGTATCTTTATCTATATTCTCATATGGAATAGTATATCTATTTGAATGGGGAATGGAACTTGTAAATGCATGTCCTTGAGATCTTTTAGAGGCCAGTGTGCAGGTGTTGGCTTATTTTCCTCTTGTGTGGTGTGGTAAATGGTTAATTGAATCAAGTCATTAAAAAGCAGATGTTTTGGGCTCTGGGCTGTAGAAACAGTAAAAGGGGGTTATTTATGGGTGAGTTAGTAGCATTGGACACATTGTAGAGAAAATTCAACTTTTTCTCAAGATGTCAAAAATGTCCAAGTGCAGCTGTTAATTTGAAATAATTTCAGGTGGCAAAGAGGTGTTGCCTTACTTTTTAGCAAATGAAGAAGTGAAGAAGATGGATAAAGGGTAGAAATGGGATGAGACCATATGTTTACGTTCGGCTCCAGACAAATGAAGCTCACTATGCTGACTTTTAAGGGTGAGTTTGGAGCCAGGTCCATAATAGGAATATGAATTTATTTGCAAACCAAATAGCAAAATAAAAATATCAGGATCATGTAAAGTGTGTTAATATGAACATTTTAAGACCAAAATGTTGAGACTCACTGCAGTAGTTACAGAGAGAATGGTGACAATTTTCCAATTTAGAGTCCAAACAGAGTCAAAGGAGCCAGAAGTACCCCCATGAATACTTTCTATTTGGAACTCGATGGCTAGCAGGTTACCTATGTCCATTTATATATACAGTCTATGGACGAAACACAGTTTCCACAGACAAAATGAGACACAAGACTGGGGCCTCGAGACAAGACAAGATGATATTTTGACATCACTTTTTAAAATAAATTGTGCAGTTCAATTTTGGCTTCATCATCTTTATTTACTGTATTTAATATTTTGCTGTCATTGTAGCATTGATTTGAGGATCTAAAACTTCTTACGAAATGTGACTCCTTTTTGTCAGATCCAAAAGTAAACACATATAAGAAAAATCTTGCAAGATCTTGTGGCACGAGGTCTTGGCTCATCCTTAGTAAAAGGACTTTCGGAGGTGATAAATACTACCTGGTTTCTTTCTTCGTAACATCATGACTGTCACACGTAAAAAGGTAGCATAATAAAAAGGTAGCATGATAATTGCTCTCCTTTTATTAGCAGCTTATAATACCAAAAATATAATACGAAAATATAACATTTTTATTCATCTCCTCTACATTAAACCATCTTCTCCACCCATTTTGTCTTCTAAGAAGTAAGGCAACACCTCTTTGCCACCTGAAATTATTTTCAAATAGCTGCATGAAGTCAATATAGATTATGAAAATATATTAGCAAAACAACCATTTTTAGAGGCTTAACAACATATTAAATTGTTTAAACTTGGACTCTCTGATACTGTACAGTGATCACATTTGGACTATGATATCCCCCAAAAACATCCTAACTTAATGACTTCTGTACATGTCCATACAGTGGAAGTCCCCTAGCTCCTCTACTTCTCTCACTCTCTTTCCTCTCTCTGTCTGTTTCTCCATATCTGTCCTCCTGCACTCTCCCAGCCATTCTTTCTCTAGCTTCTCTCTGCCCCTCTCTTACTCATCCCTCCACCCCCTTCTGTCTCTCTCCTTCTTCTCTCTCTCCTGCTCCTGTCACTTCTTTCTCTCTCTCAATCCTTCTCACTCTCTTTTTCTTAACACACTATCCACACTTCCCCTGCTGCAGTTTCCCATAGCCCTCTCCCCTCTGTGCATCTCACCCACTGCTCCTCATTCAAGAGAAGAAAAAATAAACTTTACAATTCACAGTCTCCCTTCTCCCAGTGTCTGCAGCATATGGTCCTCATCAGCCCTGTTTGTGTTTGTGTGTGAATGTTTTGATTTTCCATTTATGATACAAGACCCCAAAGCTGTAATGTACTATACAGGTCACAGCAGTCAGGACTATTCTAAATGTAGTGCATGTGTTGTCATGATACTAAAATGGTAATAATTTCGAACTAAGTGAAAGGTTAAATTATTAACATTAATGTAATTTTCAACCAAAAATAGTAGTTTCTTTAATATTACCATGTAGCATTGCACTAGTTTTAATATAGTTTAAAAGCATTCAAGGGTTAATTTAGTCCAGTGCTTCTCAATTATTTTCTGTGACGCCCCCCCTAGGAAGAAGAAAATATTTCACGCCCCCCTTCCTGCGCGTGACTATAAATAGTATTATTTGTCTAGAAAATTGTTATTAGAACACCATTGTATCCTTTTATTAACATTATAAACAAAAAGAAAGAAAGAAACTTACAACAAAGACTGCACTGAGGACTTCAAATATTAGTTTTCAATGCAGCTTTGCGCACATTTGTTTACGTTTTACAGAAATGAAACTTAAAACCACCTCATTTGCATAAGCTAAAAGCATTGAAAAAATACGCTCACTCCTTGTGCCACTGATGCGTCAGCTTCTGTCGGACTAAAGGACACGACTCAGTGGAATATATGTGTTTTTTCTGTGACAGAGGATGTTCTGTTAATGGTGAGACTGTGCGTAAATCGCATGTGAGAACGCCACTGCCAACTACTGTTGTTGATGTGCAATTACACTTAGTTCTAGTACAGTACAGCAAAAAAACATGTTTCCCAAGGTCATACGCGCCCCCCCTGGCATCACGCCACGCCCCCCCAGGGGGGCCCGCCCCACTATTTGAGAAGCACTGATTTAGTCCAAGACTGTGCGTGATTGTTCAGTATAAATACATAAAGGGCCCTTATTATGCTTTTTTCTGACTGATGTTATAATGTTTCCTCATCAAAAACATACCTGGAGTTGTGTTTTGTTTCATTCACACATGTTTAACACACTCAATTCTAGAATTGCCAATCTCTACTGAACTAAAGGTAAAAGGTTCAAAGTGCAAAGTTCAAAGGTAGCTGTTTAACATGAAAATCTACCACTTCATGGCATCATGAGGTGGAACAGAGCATTTTGAGCTCTGAATATGTATACATCCCAATAATGCAGGGTTACTCAATCATGAGTGAATGAAACAAAATACATCTCCAGGTATGTTTTTAAGGAGGAAACAGCATTCTAGCATGGCTAAATCAGTCCCAAATTTTGACAACCCAAATATTATACCAGGACTATTCCAGGTTATTTTAAAACCTGAACAAAACCAGATCTAAACAATGACTAAACCAGACCCACACCAGTCTGAACCAGGTCTGCATGAGATCTAAATCTGTAGTAAACCAGGTCAAACCATAAAGATAAAGTCAAACTAAACATGTCTATAGCATTAGGTCTAAGTCTGGACTAAACCAGAACTATTATCTGATCAGGTCTCAGGACTAAACCAAATCAATTCAGGTCTAGAAAAGATATCAGGACTTAACTAGACTTAAACCTGGACAACATGACGACCTTCAGTATTTCCACATTGAGGTCTTTGGTCTCCTTAAACCCACTCATGACCTCTCCAGCTCTCTCTCCTTGTGCCCATGCATTTGAATCGCAGGTTTAAAATTTTTCTGTTTCACTGCTCTATTTTGAGTTTTGCTTTTCTTGGCGTCTGCTCAGACCAGGGGCGGACTCCAGGGTCTTTTTCCCAAGCGATCTCTGGTAGGACTCCAGGGAGCGACTGAAAAACACACTTCACATGCTCTGGCCACTTCCTCTACTCTGCTCAGCTGGATAATCCCCTCTGCCTACACCTCACTATTGACTTAAAAGACAGGAATTAGAGTTTAAAATGTTCTGTAGTCTGTATAATGCATGTACTATTCAGGCTTAAAAATCTAAACACCTGGAAATTTCATAATGTATGAAACAAGTACAGTATTTAATTTTGAGCATTTAAAAAATCCAAGCATGCCAGAAGAGGGCCTATGGAGAAGTGATCAGTAAATAAGGATAATACCAATAGCTGCTATCTTCAAAGTGGACATGCATCTTGTACGCAATGGGTGGAACTGAGTGTGTTGCAAACAAACTCCAACATGCATGAATGAAAACATATATATGGAGGAGAAAACAACAAATAACATGATTAAACAATTGTTGCTGTCACAGGATTGGACTATGGGCAGTTTCCTCCCTCATTCAAGATATGTTTTAAATCAGCAGAGAAATAATTCCAAACCTAACCTTTCTTGTACATCTCACTAAAAGCTAAAGTCCCAGAACACAATGGGGCCCTCTGTTGCATGTATTTTAAGAGGTACATTACATGAATTCTAGAAGTTTCAAATGGCTTTATTCAGGTTATTCCCATGGGAATAAAAATCTAATTTACAGCAATCTGTTCTATTGGCAAGCTGAATTTAAGGTAACATAGATCAATTAAAAACAACAATAAATAAATAAATAAATACAATATTTTAAGATGTGTCTCAGTTCAGAACTGCTCTGACACATATGGCATAACGTTTAAATAAATACTCAGGAATAGTGTTGGACAGGACAACATTATATGGTAACTTTCTTGTTAAATAAAATATACTACCATGATAAATTTTGTTTTGGGGTGGCAAAAGAACTCCATTCTCAACGGGACAAATGAACAGATAAGTGTGCTTGTGGAGCCATCTAGCGGAGAGGTGGGGAGATACATATAATACTCAACAATTATGAATGATAAAAGGAGAAGTTCAATTTGACAACTGGACAAAGTTTGTTTGGTTGAAAACGTTTCGCCGCTCATCCGAGAGGCTTCGTCAGCTCTGGTTATTGTACTGGTTAGACACTGCTTATATGTAGCTGCCGGGAGGCGCGTCCTACACTGAAAAAGCTCTGAAAACGAACCCCCCTAATCTGTCTCTTTGTTTTTCAAATTACTCTGGCGACTAGTTACGACCCCCTATTCAACGTCTAACGACCCTCTCCACCCCTCTGCCCTGGCTCGTCTGCCCTAATGTTTCTTTGTCTGTTTTGACTTGGTTTAAGAATCAAATTATAAATGGGAGACAAGTTATGTCTAACTCCCCCATTTCTGTTTAATGACGGATTCTCTTTTTTTGACAAAAATAGCCTCTTTAACCCCCCTCTCAAACCAGTTCTTTTCCCTGGCTAAGATCTGAACCTCACTGTCCTCAAATGAATGGCCCGTGGCTTCTAGGTGAAGATGTACGGCAGATGACGGTCCACTCTGGCACGCCCGTCTGTGTTGGTACATCCTCTTGTGAAGTGGCTGTTTTGTTTCCCCAATGTAGCGCTCACTGCAGTCTTCACTACACTGAATGGTGTTCTGTCCTTTCGGTGGACGAGTTTTTGTCTTAAAGTGTTTGTGGGTTTGAAATAAACTGGAATTTCATATTGTCTGAAAATCCTCTGTAGTTTTTCCGAAACGCCGGCCAGGTACGGAATCACTACCCCTTTCCTCCTGGGTTCGGATTCTCTGTTGTCTTGTTTCTTGCCCTTGTCTCTCTAGGTTTTGTTGACAGCCCATTTAGGATATCCACAAACCGAGAGGGCTTCCTGCACATGTTGTTCTTCTTTCTCCTTACCCTCTGTGCTTCTGGGAACCACTTGGGCCCTGTGTTGTAATGTCCGAATAACTCCAAGTTTGTGCTGCAGTGGGTGGTGTGAATCAAAAAGCAGGTATTGGTCTGTGTGTGTGGGCTTCCTGAAGACTTCTACTTGGAGTCGCCGGTCTCCTCCTATTGTTACTGCACAATCTAAGAACGCCAATGTGTTATCCTTGGCATCTTCACGGGTGAATTTGATGTTCGGATCTACAGAATTGATATGTGCAGTGAAAGGTTCCAAATCTTTGAATTTTGTCCAGTTGACAAATTGAACTTCTCCTTTTATCATGGATTCTACCTGGACGACTGAGGGACTTTTCACACAACAATTATGAATGTTTGCAGGCTACAGGATTTGATTAATGTGAAGTTTATAAATAAATTATTAGAAACACCGTACAGTCCTGATGGGCAGATCTTACTGAACTAGTTTAATGTCAATATCGGTTTGCATACGTTTGACTAAAACTATATTTGAGCTGGTTGGGCTACTTTCCCTCGAGGTTTTATGTCTTTGTTTACTGTAATCTTTGGGAAATTGTCAGGTATTTATCCTTCTGGATTTCCAGGCAGCTTTTTTGTGTTTTTCTTATAGAATGCACCGACTGGGCCTAGTTACTTTTTGACCTCATTGTAGTTTGACCGTACACTATGAGTCTGTCAGAAGGGCCAGGCTACTTTAAATAAGCATTGATCTAAAACCGTAAAAGCAATGAATTGGCGTTTTACAATGTGCCTATGGAAATGCCCGTGAGTTCGTGGATATTCATTTTCGCTTGTTGCATGCTTGTGTTCTAATGTTATTGTCATATCTGTTTCTTTTTTTCTTTTTTTGTTACCCCCACAGGCGTATGTTTTGAAGTCTCCTGTTTTCAGTAAACAGACACACTTTATTGTGAACTTCACACACGCACAGGCCACATCAGTGCGTGCTTGTGACGTAGGGGGACGACGTTTCCGTGGTAACAGGGGCCGGGTCCGTTTACCGCAGCGGCTGCTTCACCTTCGAAGGTTCGGGACTCGGCTCAGTGACTGCCCTGGACTTGATACATCTGCACTGGGCGACATCTTCTGGAGGCGGCGGGCCCGCGCAAAGCACGGAGATGCTCAATATGTGGAAAGTCCGGGAGCTGGTGGACAAAGCGTGAGTACCGCCGACGGGCAGGTGTACCCTGCTAACCGCTAAGTGGCTGCTCCTCTGACCAGTTAGCCGGGCCACCCTGAGCTCCCGTGGGCTCCCGTGGGCTTATGGGGCTTTAGCCGAGCAGCATCAGCAGCTTTTAACGCTAACGGAGAGAGATGGTCCTGTCGTCAGACCAGTGCCATCAGCTGTTAGCTTAACTGGCTACTGGCCAGGTTCCTCTTTCTTCAACCGTGATGATAACTGTTAACATGGTAGATTTTATAGATGATAGATTGCATGCTCTAATAGGGTTGTTTGAGTGATACAGAAAGGACAATGAAAACACTTGTTGTATCAGGGCAATAGTTAGCCTGTGTCGTTAGCATGGCTAAACCCCGGGATCTGGACCGTTCTTGTTTGCTGTAGTGTAGTACACCCACGCCCGCCCCGCTGCAGGGATGCTCCTACTGTCGAAGAGGAGATTCCCCTTCCGTTATCTGCCATGTGGACGCCTGTGTGCCCTCCTTCAAACCCTATTTGAAGATTGAGGTTTAAATTCCTGTTCACACAAGAAAGACCACCGTCCAAATTGCCCACAGTCCCCCTGCGAGGCCCGCACAGGGCTAGCAGCAGCAGGGCAGTGATGCACAACTGTGGCCTAATTACACAACTACAAGTTACTGTTGTGTATTGTGGTGTACAGTACAGTCCAACAGCGTGTCTTATCCCACAGACAATTTCTCACCCATATTTTAAGGCCAATATTTCAGTCGCATGATACTTTTAACTGTTTAAATATTGAATTGATAAGGTGAGGTTGTGTTGCAGTAATGGTTGCTTCGGGTCAATTATGTTTGGCATGAAATCAACAAAAGTGGATGTCATACTTTCCCACTTGTGCTGCTTACTGTAAAATATCATCTACTGTCAAAAGATAAGGAGTAAATATTTAAAGAAACATCCTTTTTATGTGAATATATAAAAGCAAAAATGAGGAAATATGTGCCATTTTTCATGAACATAACATATATTATTGCAGTGTAATTTGATTTTAGTCCAAGCGCTTCATAATCACAGAGGAGTATGTGATGTTTTCTGTTACACTCCTAAAACAGCTGAGCTGAGGAGAGGGGCAGCTGCATGAGAATAAAGCACTAATGAAAACAGGAGGGACACTAGATAAGGCACAAGTAACAGCAGTAGAAACACAAGAGTGACTAGGACAATTAAAAAGCAATAAAGTAAAAGGTGCACATGTTTTCTGATGCAATTCAAAACCACAAACAGGAAGCTGATATGGTTTTATAATTTTATGTTATGTCTTCATGTTAGTGGTACTAAAGACACAAGTTCAATGTCGTGCAAATTTAAATGGGTAATCTGTCAAATGAGTGGTATTTATGCACGTATGTAAACACTACAGCACTACTTAAACCTCAGCCATTTACAGGCAGATTTTAGCTAATTTCTGATGGATTGTTAAATCTGAGCTGGTATATATGGTAATATTACCCCCAAAATGGTATAGTTATAGAGTTATACATTTTCAGCAATATCACCCAACCTTTAATTTATATTGTTGAGCAGCCCCATATGAGCAGCAAACATATTTTTGCTGCCTCCAATCATATTTTCTGCTGCCAAATCAAGAAGTAACATTGGTTTAAGACACAGTAAAGTCTTTCACCACAAGATCATAGTCCCTAATATTGTGTGCAGCCGTTGAGCTGAGCCTGTAAAAGCTTTCATTCATTATTCAGCGATCTCTGCTCGTGATCACACATGAGGTTTTTGCTTGCATAATGTTATAGTCTCCTTTCAGCTGGCTCGCAAGTTACAACACATGATGGTCAAAACATTCAGATTTTAACGTGTTTGGTACCTTTACAAATTGTACATGTTTTTGATAAGCAAATGTGTTAGTATTGTTAACTCACTACTATCCTTAACCTAAAGTGTTCTGTTCAAAATTCAGAATCCTCAAAGGGGCAATAATGAACATTTTGTGATTGTTTCTGCAGCACTAATGTTGTGATGAACTATTCTGAAATTGAGTCCAAAGTGCGAGAGGCGACCAACGATGACCCCTGGGGACCCTCTGGGCAGCTGATGGGAGAAATAGCAAAGTATGTGGAAATATAGTAGCAGCAATTGTAACAGGAAGAAACCAATCTAGTAAAAGCAATGAATAGGATACATAAATTAAAGCATCAGTTAATGAGCATACTGTACAAATGGCACATTTAGCGGTTTTGTGATTTTCCCATACCTCTCCTCTCCACTGTTCCATAGATCTACCTTTATGTATGAGCAGTTTCCAGAAGTCATGAACATGCTCTGGTCACGAATGCTCAAGGACAATAAGAAAAACTGGAGACGAGTTTACAAGGTGACGACTACTTAATTTGTATTTGGTGATTAGGCACAATGTTGTATATGGCATTGCTCAGCCAAAACATGATTTTTGCTTTAGTGTTCTGTATATACATGTTTATATTTCCCCACACTTAATTGTTCATCTCCAGGCTTTGCTGCTGCTAGCCTATTTAATCCGAAATGGGTCAGAGAGAGTTGTGACCAGTTCCAGAGAACACATCTATGACCTGCGCTCTCTAGAAAACTACAACTTTATCGGTATAAGTTGAACAAACTAAATCAAAGTTAACATTTCACTAGCTATTTCTATAGTGTAAATAAGAGTATGTTTGTTGTCTTTGTGTAGATGAGAATGGCAAAGATCAAGGTATTAATGTGCGGCAAAAGGTGAAGGAGATGGTGGAGTTCATTCAGGACGATGACCGGCTCAGAGAAGAGCGCAAGAAAGCCAAGAAGAATAAAGACAAGTACATAGGCGTATCCTCGGACAGTATGGGCGGAGGAGGCAACAGCTTCAAGAACTGTGAGCTCTTTTCATTTTGTATTGATTGTAATAAGCCTTATTATTTGTTCATGTATTATCCACTCCACGCATTTGTACTTCACAAACAAGTGTACATAGACAGTGGAGCAAAGCAGATGAAGTGTGTTGCCCAAGAATACAGTGCCAACTTTTGGATTAGTAGGGAATGTCTGGTATTGCATGTGTGCTGTCCCGTATCACATGAAGTGTAAATTCTTGTTTTTTTTCTGTTTAATGAACATGATATGAAGAATTGTAGCATTCATCTATAACAGAAACCACACAGATTACTTTCTCATTTCTCTGTGTTCATGTCATTCTTTTCTGTGTGTTTCCACTCAGCCACTGAGTTGGACCGAACAAAGTGGGATGAGGACTGGGACAAAGGCAAAGGTGGGTTTCCGTTTAGTGAGAAGCTCGGAGAAATTAGTGACAAGATCGGCAGCACCATCGACGACACGCTCAACAAGTTCAGAAAGAAGGAGAGAGATGACTCCCCTGACAGAATCAGGTACAACCACTGTGATTTTGTTATAAGCATATTACTGATTCTGAAAAAGTAATGTCTCATAAACAGAGATATTGGTTACATGTCATACGCACACCTGCTGGTTATAGACAGAAATGGTCTGCAAGAAATATGTCAGTGAGAGCATCTCCATGGAGGGGTGTCCCTGGTAAGCAGTGGTCAAGATCTACCAACAGTTCCAGTTAGTCTTGTTGAGTTCCACAATGGTCACAGCATTACTGTTTTGAAACAAGTCCTCAAATTATCACTTTGCAAACTCCCACCACTGCTATAATGGGATAAGCTGATGTGCACAAGTGCCTTAATAATAACTCTTAACACTACATTGCTGCCTCTAATGCACCATCTCCCTGTTGCCATAGTGACAACGAGGAGGACAGAGCCTCAAGAAACGGCCGACAAGACACGCTGGAATTTAAAGACGAAGAAGAAACCGTGACCACGAAAAGCATCCAGATCACACAGGCCACAGAGACGACCACCACGACCACACGCAAACGCAGTGGAGGCTCTAGCAACAAGAGCCTGGACCTGGGAGCAGCCGCACACTATACAGGGGACAAGAGCCCAGAGAAGGTACAGGCTAAACATGTACAGGGTAATAGACCATTTAAAACTTCAAAAAGTCCAGTGGAACACAGTTGAAAAATTTGGATAAACACCAGCTCTGCTAGATGTATGTAATATCAGATGTGTTAGAAAACATTAACAAAATGTATTTTGCAATACTTTCTTATTTAACAATGGCTAATATAACCATTACAGACATGTACTATCTGTGATCTCTCTCTCAAGTCTTCAGGCAAACCGTCATCAAGTAGTGGTCTGGCTGACTTGTTAGAAATCGACCCTTCGTCCAAGAGCACCATAGGTAACCGACTAACTGAATATGTCCGTGATCCAGATTTGAATGTAGAAAATGTATTTATTGTTTTTCTGTTTTCTCAAAGGTGCAAGTCAGGACCTCATTGGTGGCTTTGCAGATTTCTCCTCTCCTGCAGCCTCCGCCAGCCTCCCAACCTCAACAGGTACACATGAGGTCTTGTAACGATAAGATAATGATGGATATGAATTGTAATGTTGAATTAAATGCTCAGTTGTGTGGTGGGTTATGTTTTTAATCAGGATTCAGATATATTTTAATAAAGTGATCTTTTATTTTTAGCTGCTGCTTCTTCTTCCACTGGAAATGGAGAGTTTGGAGACTGGAGTGCCTTCTCTAACACGCCCAGCTCATCGTGTGGGCCAACTCAGGCTGTTCCGGACCTGTTTGGCTCCACCACGCCCACCTCCACCCCATCCTCCAACCCCATTCCCCCATCAGCTGAGCTTTTTGACCTCATGAGCGGACTCAGCCACACGGTACAAACCCCTTACGCCACTCTGAGTGCATCCCAGAGCCTCACCTTTTCTTTGGGGGGAGCAACGCCTGGAGCTCTGCCCAACATTTCCCTGTCTCGCTCACAGCAGGTACAGCTCATTGTTAAGTACCCCAGTGCCCATTGGTGTTATGTCAATTCTGTGTTCAATTCTATGTCTTGATTTGTGTGAGAGCCTATATTACTCTCTTGATAATTCACTGTTTCTGTTAAAGAAATAACCAAATCAAATAAGTACTTACATTAAGTACTTGATGTAATTTTTGCTGACAGAAGATACATTGCTATTTATGAGCACTACACCTATGCTTATTTTGTCTGTTATGTGTTTCCTACAGAGTTTAGGGAACATGATACCGCAGCAGCCCATGGGACAGCAGCAGAAAGTTTGTGGACCAGGAGCTTTGGGTTCAACGTGGTCTGATCCCTCAGTTAACATCAGCCTGGACTTTTTATCAGCTGGGCTCAACCCCAACAAGACCCCACCTACTCTCAACAACATTATACAGCAGCAAGGTATGCTGCCCATGCCACCATTTAGACTTGATGGCAATTTAGGTACATTTAAAGGCAAATTAACCTTTTTTTTTAACAATCTGAGCCTTCTTTCGGCAATAAAACAAGTAGTTTTACTCACCCATAGCATTTTTCTGTCAATTGGAGCAGTATCGCAGAACTTATGTTGAGCCGTTCTGTTCTAGTAATGATCCCGTATCCGTTAACATGGTGCTGTATCATATGCTCGGGGCATTACTTTGCGGTGTCCAAATAACACAAACTTTAGCACTTTTCAAATCATAGAAGCCCGATGTCTTAATGTAAGATTTCGTTTGAAGCAAAAGTGGCCTGTAATCCGAGATTTATCCATAGTTTTCAGCTTTGCGTTTCATGTTTGGGTCCCGGGAGCTCAGAGCACAGTCCGCGCATGCGCACTGGCGTCCTCATCTACTCGAAACTATGGCTAAATCTCGGATTACAGGCCACTTTTGCTTCAAACGAAATCTTACATTAAGACATCGGGCTTCTATGATTTGAAAAGTGCTAAAGTTTGTGTTATTTGGACACCGCAAAGTAATGCCCCGAGCATATGATACAGCACCATGTTAACGGATACGGGATCATTACTAGAACAGAACGGCTCAACATAAGTTCTGCGATACTGCTCCAATTGACAGAAAAATGCTATGGGTGAGTAAAACTACTTGTTTTATTGCCGAAAGAAGGCTCAGATTGTAAAAAAACTTTAATTTGCCTTTAAGGGTACAGTGAAGTACAATATAGCAATCTCTTCCAAAGTGGCTTATCATCACAGAGTCAGTGATTTTATTTTTATTATTATTATTTTTTTAATATTTGAGCCATCATTTGCCTCAAACTTGTTCACACTTTGCTATATTAGAAAGCCACAATTGCCTTACACAGTGGTGTAGTAACTTGTTTATCTTTGTGTAATGAAAAATAATAGTAAATAGAACTAAAGCCACTGTTTGCGAACCAACACTTAATCTGTAGTTTCTTGTCATTAAATAATTAATGAAAAACTCTCTATCCTATACTTGTGTACAGGTGTACCCCCTGTGAACCTTTTGACCCAGAACTTTGGAGGACTGAACCTCAGTTCTCCTCCTCACGTGACACCCATCAGACCAACAGCCAACTCCATGATGTCAGGCAACTGTATGAGTTTTGGAATGCCCACCTCTCCGCCCATGACAACGGGAATGCCTGCGTCCATGACAGCGGGAATGCCTGCGTCCATGACAGCAGGGATGAACACAGGCTCTATGGGGATACCTGGGATCTCTGTGAACCAATGCATGATGGGAATGAACATGAACATGAATTTAGGAACAGGCACTCCAGTGATGATGGGTGTCCCAACAATGGGCTTAACACACTCCATGTCTCCAGCCATGGTCCCACCCAAACAAGATGCCTTTGCTAACTTTGGCAACTTTGGAAAATAAAAGTGAAAATGTTTTGATGAATGAGTGTATGTGTGTCAGACATGTTTGTAGTTTTTGAGAGTGAACCACTGAAGAGTCTATTGTGGGACTGCATGTGAATTTTTTGCTCCATCGATCAGCTGCACAAGTTGTTTGTGTACATGTTTTGTTGGCATGAATCTGGAGATCATGGAAGCAGTTGTCTTGCTGACCAGTCGTCTGTAAAGGTCACCTCTTTGTTTATTGACCATTTTCTAATCTGCAGTATAACAAATCAGTGTTTGTACCAGGGCTGTACATGAGGTGGGCTCAAAATGGCTTCACTGCCTTAATTTTACATTATATGTGAAATGCATATCTTTTCTATTATTCAACCAAATTGAATTCTTAAAGTAAGCCATTTATCCTGGATACACAGAAATACAGTGCATTTTAACAGTGTAGAGCCATATGCCTGTCCTCTAGCACAGTGTTTCCCAACATTTTTTGTCTTGTTTACCCCCTGAGCCTTTTTGTCATACCTCGAGTACCCCCTCACTCATACGTGTTGATAATTCTCCAAAAGTAGAACGTGACACAACGGATTATTAAATGAAAATCATTTTATTTCATCTCCTTAATTTGAAAATTTAATTCTCAGACATTTTCTCTCTTTTCTTTAACTCAAATTTACTCAAATTAGAATTTAAAAAATTAAAAAAATCTCCCCCTGCGCCTAGCAGCGACACTGCATAGTACCCCCTGCAGTGTGCTCGCGTACCCCTAGGGGTACTTGTACCCCTGGTTGGGAAACACTGCTCTAGCAGAGGGCAGAATAAAGTGTGCAAATATTGAATTTTGAGGTTGAACTACATATACATTTTTGCCCTCTCAGTTTATTCATAAAAAACTGACATCTCACGGATTTAATAATGTTTCCACATACTTACACCTTCATTTGTAGAGAGAAGTGTAGAGGGGAAGAGTTAGAATGGCTGTGTATGTGAGTGTGAAAACTTGTGAACATGATGTAGTTTTCTGTTTGATGTGGAAACAGCTGAAGCAGAGCTTGTCTTTTTCTCAGGCTCTGTATTCCAAAAGACCAAATCTTTATTTTGTTACTCTCAGAAGGATGATTCATAGCTATCAGTTTATTTTATTAGTCAACTTGTATTATGTTCATAACATAAATTAGTTTATTTTCTTTTAATTGTACTTAATTCTCTCTGTAATTCAGTCTACATTAAATTAAATTATAACTTTACCTACTTTTTCCAGTCTGTACTTTTTGTAGGGACGATGATGTGCTCTGCCTTTTTAAAATGTAGTGTTAGAATTAGATGAAATAAATATGAAAAAACAAAATCAAATCTACACATCAAGAGCAGCGTGCTGCATTCGTGGACTTAACAAAGGCATCGTGGTGAGTGGACGGAAGAACTCCGAGGAAGCTCAATATTGTCCAATGATAAAATGTTTCTATCTGATTGACGTGAATTTCCAACCAATAGAAACACTGAAAACCGTTCAGAGGCGTTTCCAGGAAGAGCTTCGTTACATGTTGCTGTAATGGCGGACCAGGCAGAGAGCGACAGTATTGCGTTTAACGACAACAGGTTAGAATAAAGTTTTTAATGCCTCAAATGTATTGGGACGTAGTTCATTATTTAGCAAAAAACTGGTTCCTTATATCATCTGGATAAGAGGTCTTCTTGATTTCACTAGAAGACAAATGACGCCTTAACTTGGGGACGAGCCATGCTAGCTAGTTAGCTCACTAGCGCTAGTGTTGTCCAGTTGCCCGCCTCAGCATTTCACTCGTGGCACTTGGTAAACCTCTCCGACACTCTGGCATATGTCTCTTCGTTTTCGTATGGCGACCAAATCTCTCTATAAAGCTATTTTCTGCTTGCACATCGCTCAATGCTGCAAAACCCCTCCAGCACAGCGCTGCTATAAGTTCATTTGTAGTCATAACGTGCTTTACAACGCTGTCACGCTTTTGTTTTGCTGCACCTTTGCATTGTATTTGCATTTTCATATCCCGTATGACACCCGTTTCTGTCCCGTTTGCCCAAAAAGTAGTCGCAGCTTTATTTGCAGCGGGTTTATTTTAAGACAGTGTGGTAGACAGACAACACCCCGTCACCGCGACGTGTCGAGGACGTACGCTTTTAGGCTGTTTTACATTCATATTAACGAAAAAATCGGCTTTCTACTGGGATATACGATCTGTTTATATAGAGTTTCGGATACAACTGTTGTATTTAATAATTATGCAGCTTCATTGGATTGTAAGGAAGTGATAACTTTCAGATTCTTCATCTGCTATGGCAAAAGTCACATATGTAACCCACCACAGTAACAAACCTGCAGGCAATTTTGGAAGACATTTTTAGAGCAACTAGTGGTATATTTATTACCCTGGAAGTTTATTTTTAATCTGTTTTTGCTGCCTTTTACAAAGAGGTTTTGTTTTAACATATTTAATGTAATTCTTACTGAACTGTAAAGCGCTTTGGGTGTCATGAAAGGCGCTATATAAATGCTATGAATTATTATTATTATTATTATTTTGCATAACTCCAAAACAACAAATGCATCTCTATCTATCTATACATCTATATATATACATACACACATACATACACACATACATACACACATACATACACACACCCTGTGTTTGTTATGTTCATTGCAAATACCTTTGTGAACTGCAATGATCATAATAGATTTAGTTCATTCATTGCTGACAATGTTTTTTATTTCCCCATCTATATCAGGATGGCGCAGCAGGCGTCCCGGTTCCGCAGCCCTACTCCTCCTGCTGCTGCCCCTGCTCAGACCCCTGTGTTACGTGGTCCTCCTCCACTCCTGAGACCTCCGCCTCCATTTGGAATGATGAGAGGACCTCCACCTCGAGCTCCTTTTACCAGACCTCCCTTTGATCCAAACATGCCCCCCATCCCTCCTCCAGGGAGCTTGCCTCCACCTATAACACCACCACACATACAGGTTGGTAAAACTCAGCCCAAATGGGCATGTTTCACTTTTATGTTTTCACTATGTGACTATCTGTTGTAGTGGAATTTATTTTTAGTATACTTTATTTAGTATTTGTTCTGAAATCAGTTTTTTTGTTTCTTATAGCAGCAGAGACCGCCATTTCTTCCTCCCCCCATGGGGAATATGCCACCTCCTCCTGGAATGGTTTTTCCTCCTGGAATGCCTCCTGGACCTTCTACTGGGAACCCAGCACTCAACCCAAATGAGGAGATTTGGGTGGAGAACAAAACGCCAGAGGGAAAGGTATAATACACTTAATGTTACATAGGTTTTTGCCAGTATAATAAGTTATACATGTGCTCAAAAATATTGCTTTACTAAAAAAAAAAATTTCAACAATATACAGTATTTATGAATTTTCCAACAGTAAAATCAAATAAAAAAATAAAGTAGATCGATGGTAAAAACACAAACATACGTTATATGTAAATGAAACAAAAAGGGCTGCTCAAGTAAAATGTGGTGTGATCTTTAAAAACCATAATGAATGACTAAAAAAAAAACACATGGCCTCTGCCACCATAGACAAATAGATGTGCTAGTATGTATAATTACTTATACAAAGAGTTGCATGTATGATTTTGTGTGGAACTGTTAGTGCTGCAGTCTTGATTTTGTTATTATCTTATCAGTTGTGGCTTGCATGAAAATGAGTGTGGATATTGATTTGTTGTTATTTTATAATTGTATTGTAGTGTTTGGGGAACTCTGACATTTTGAGATATTGATGCCATTTCAAAATACTGATCACATGAACTTCTGCGCACCATTTGTCATTTCTATTTCCACAACTCCATTATGTATCTGTTTTTACAGGCTTATTTCTACAATGCCAGGACCAGAGAGTCATCCTGGACTAAACCTGAGGGTGTTAAGATTATTCAGCAGTCTGAATTGAATCCTCTCCTTGCGGGTGGGGCGGGTGCAGTGGGAGGAGGTGCAGCAGCAACCCCGGGGCCCGGCGCGTCTCCAAATGGTGCAAACAGTGCCACAGTAAGCACATCCAGCCCCGCCCCCGCCCAGACCTCCATCCCCTCCAACACACTCACCTCCAGCCCTGACTCTACAGCCACCACCTCTTCCCCATCAGTGGCTATTGCAGGTCAGTACAGTCAAATAACAATGTATTAAAGGTCCCATGGCATGAAATTTTCACTTTCTGAGGTTTTTGAACGTTAATGTGAGCTCCCCTACTCTGTTTAGGGCCCCCCATGGCTAAAAGTTGCAAAATGTGTAAACTGAGCATTTGCGATCCTTTTCCGCGTTTGAAAAAAAGACAGCCCAAACGGGCGATTCTGAACAAGGGAAATTTCTGACGTCACACTCAGGGAAAAATGCAAATGCAGTTCTACCCACCGTCTCTGGAACTCATGGCCATAGAGTTTGGACCGCAAATGAGCTACGCAATGCGAGGTGCGTTTTTTTTATTTGCCTGGAGGCACGTGAGAATGTTTTCAGGCTCTGCTGTCCTTTATCCGAGCCTCCGAACCTCTGAAACAGCGGTGGTTTGATTTTATTTTCTGTGGAAATGTGTTTATTTTTCAATGGAAATCGTCTCTTTACAGTATTAGGGAACCATTAAGGCGCCATATAAAAGCATCAAGAAGTACCATGTCATGGGATCTTTAATGCATTTGCAACTCTTTTCAATGTGCTGTGTAGGTAAAATGGCTAACTACACAAAAATCGATATAAAATTATGGTTCACTGACAAAATAATAAAGTTATGGGGTGGGAGTAACTGGGTTTAGATTGTGTTTATACAAAGTTTATAGACTGCAGTACTGTATGCTATGCAAAGTAAAAAATAAAAGATGCTATTGGTATCACAATTTCCAGAAGTAGTAAATGATGCAGTAGTCATAGTAATGCAGTAGTATGCAAGTATATGCAGTAATGGTGTTGCTGTGACCTTGTATTGTTTAGGCCAAACTATTCAGAATTGTTGCCTTAATTGCCTTCTGTGTTTCTGTCCCCTGCAGCACCTGTTGTGACTGAAATGCTGCCTGTTGCTACGGTCACCTCCACTGTTGCCTTGTCTCCGGTCACTGTGGTCACGGTCTCCACGATGCCGTCACCTGTCCCTGCGGTGCAGACTGTGCCTCTGCTGCCCGCACCTCTTCCTCACAGCGTGGCCCAGCCCACTGCTGCCATCTCAGCCGCCATTCCCACCTTCCCTCCGGTCATGGTACCGCCCTTCAGAGTGCCCCTACCCAGCATGCACATCCCTCTCCCAGGTACACATGACCCATAGAGACATTATAATAAGAGAACATGCCAATACAATCATTTGTAAACAATACAAAGCGTCTTCACTTTGTCTAGAGAAATCAAGGATTACTTAATTGAATTTATTTGGCGAGAATTGTGATGTTGTGTTGCTTATTCATGGGTTTTAGCTTGTTCGTTGGTGTCTGATTTCTGTTTATAGTTGCCATTTTGAAAACTTTTCACAATTCAAAAGATGGAATATTTTGTTTTAAAGGTCCCATGGCATGAAATTTTCACTTTCTGAGGTTTTTGAACGTTAATGTGAGCTCCCCTAGCCTGTTTAGGCCCTACCCCCATGGCTAAAAGTGTAAACTGAGCATTTGAGATCCTTTTCTGCGTTTGAAAAAAAGACAGCCCAAACGGGCGATTCTGAACAAGGGAAGTTTCTGACGTCACATTCAGGGGATGTCCTTTATCCGAGCCTCCGAACCTTAAACAGCGGTGGTTTAATTTTATTTTCTGTGGAAATTTGTTTATTTTTCAGTGGAAATCGTCTCATATCTTCCTTCTTCCTTCCTTCCTTCCTTCCTTCCTTCCTTCTTCTTGATTTTGAAGAAGGATTCATTTACAGTATTAGGGAACCATTAAGGCGCCATATAAAAGCATCAAGAAGTACCATGTCATGGGATCTTTAAATTGTCAATTGCTATGGCTGTTATGCTGATTTTTCTCTTCACTCTGAAACCCATGGATAAGTTAGTTTAATTGTGCGTAATTCTGCAACATTGTTATTTGGCAGCCACAAGCCAATGTGTATAGAGAAGGAGATAAGAGAAAGCACTGCTTGGGTAAACATGTTAATCAGATGATTGCTCCTGGTGGTCCCTGAGGAGAAAGGGCACAGACATAATGGGGTGTTATTTGGACAAACTAAATTAGGTCTCTGTGAGTTACTCTGTGATTTGCCTGTGCTGGCTGTGTGTCTAAGTGGAGCCATCAGGAGCTCTGTCTTCTGCTGTGTGCTGCTCTGTTTACTGGATGCTTGCTTGTCCGTTGTTCTTGCAGGTGTAGCAATGATGCAGATAGTAGGTGCTCCATGTGTTAAGGCTGGCCCCAGCGCCAACGGTAAACCAGCCGGCCGCCTCCAGCTGTAGATGGCATGATAGTGAATGGTGTTGTCATAGTAACAGTGTATTTGAGTCTGAGTCGTGGCATGTGAATGCTCTCAACATGATCATTCAGTGGTTCAGTGCTTCCATCAAAGTTTCTTGTTGCTATTTACTTAATATTGAATAGTCACATTTTATCTTTTAAGATATTTTTAGGTCAGTTATGATAACTTTAACTATAAGTAATGATTTAGTATAGTCAAAGTTGAGAGTAAATATTTCATTGTATTCTATAACTTTGACAAATTATGACAAATTTATACTCAAAATTGTAATTTCCATCTATATATATGAATTGTTTGGGAATGGTGATTATATGATTTTTTTAAAAAAGTTTTGGGGTGCAAACTAGGAAAGCAAGTAGAAGATATCTCTTCTCTCTTGAACATGAAAGTTGTATGTTGTTAACTGTCTTTGCTGTGGCATGATTGTCATTGCTTCATCTATGTCTGGTTTTCAACACATACCTAAGGAATGTTTGAAATATAAAAAATGTATCAGTGGAGACTCAACCTCTCACAAAAGAAACTATCTTAAAATATCCTAAGTCTTGTGTTGGTAGATGGTAAATGTATAAAGCATCAACATGTGACACAAATGGCAACAAAATAAAAAAAAAAAACAGCCAATAAGAATTTTAGTTTATTTACCATTTGCAGTATAAAAATACATTGGGAAGAAAAGGTGCAAGAAGCCCAAAATGCACAGCATTCATTCATCTATTCAAATACAAACAATATAAAAGAATCAAGAGCAAAATCAAAAAACAAGGATATCACAACCTAAAAAAATGTTAGTTGATAGGTGATTACACTTGTGATTAATCCAGTTTCTCTGTCTCTCTCTGCCCTCTCTTTGTCCCCCTCTCTTTCCTTGCTCCTCCTCAGGCATGCTCCCTGGTATGGGTCCTCCGCTGGTGTCCATGATGCACCCTCAGTTGGCCCTCTCCGCAGCCCCTGCCTCCCTCACAGGGGCCCTGCAACTCCCCGAGTGGACAGAATACAAAACTGCAGACGGAAAAACCTATTACTACAACAACAGGACACTAGAGTCGACCTGGGAGAAACCTCAGGCTGTGTTGGAAAAGGGTATGTTCAGATCTGCTATTTACACAAGATTATATTTTACTTTTTGTCCTCATGGTGCCAAATAAGTAGCTTGTAGTTGATTCCTTCCAGTGAGGACAAAAAATCCTTTGTTTAGTTGAAATTAAAGTATTTTTTGTACAATTTGTGCCATTTCATATATATATATTTTTTAAAATCTTTTTAAATACATTTTTTTTATTCAAAATGTACACTATGAAGGTATATTTTTTTGCAATAAACATATTTGTGCATTTTTTGTTGTTTTGTAGAAAAAGAAGCAGAAAAACTGGCGATGCGTTTGGCCCAGGAGGAGGCGGAGGCGATGGAGATGGAGGATGAGGAGCAGAAGATGGAGAATGCACTGATGATGAAAGAGGTACCAATAATGAACCATTATACATTGTAATCCTCCAGTTTAGGTCCTGACCAAGCCGAAGCAAGAAGAACATGGAGATGGTCCCCGGGCGCAGTAATGTGCTGCCCACTGCTCCTAATAACAGGATGGGTTAAATGCAGAGAAGAATTTCTCCAGTGTGAGATCGATAAAGTTGCTTCTAGTTATCAGAAGAGCTTCATTTCACCCTGACCTAGACACACAATCATTATAGAATCACTCATCATCTTTAGCGTCATGGTTTAAAGTGGACAATCATCAAAAAACTTAATGGAAACATTTTATTAACTTGTCCAGCTAAGCTTTGGTACTTTTTATGAATAATGTGAACCCTTAAACTATTGTTTCCATTTATTTCAAATGTATTCTCTCAGCTACTGTAATGATGAATGTGGTGTGCGCTTGAGTGAGTGAGTGATAGTGGCTGGCGAGTCAGTCTTCACCAGGGCAGCTGTGGCTACTATATTATTAATGAAATTGTAAAGCGACGTTGAGCGTCTGGAGAGGCACTATATAAGACAAATGCATTATCATTATTATTATTATTAGGGGCCAAGCACCGTAGGTGCTAGGCAACGCAGAGCAAACACTATAGTGTTTGCTCTGCGTTGCCTAGCGACGTTGCCTAGCGACGTTGCCTAGCGACGTTGCCTAGCGACGTTGCCTAGCGACGTTGCCTAGCGACGTTGCCTAGCGACGTTGCCTAGCGACGTTGCCTAGCGACGTTGCCTAGCGACGTTGCCTAGCGACGTTGCCTAGCGACGTTGCCTAGCGACGTTGCCTAGCGACGTTGCCTAGCGACGTTGCCTAGCGACGTTGCCTAGCGACGTTGCCTAGCGACGTTGCCTAGCGACGTTGCCTAGCGACGTTGCCTAGCGACGTTGCCTAGCGACGTTGCCTAGCGACCCTTTGATCTTTCCTTTGATGTTCTGGTCTCCTGATTCTTATTATTATTTTATATTTTTTCTTCAATGGGAGTCTATGGCAACCCCTAGAACCGTCTGGTAAAAAGTTGTGAAATTTTGCATGCACATTCCAGCCAGTCTCCTCATTACCCACAGCAATTTATAGGCCCACAGCCCCAACCGTCTAGTGGCACCAGCAGGTCAAAGTTGCAGGAATTTGTCAATTGCCTAGCAACGCACCTAGCAACCTTTGATCTGTCTTTGATGTGTCTGTTCTGACAGGGTCTAACCCTGTCAGACCCTGTCAGACCCTGTCAAACCCTGTTAGACTCTGTCAGACCCTGTCAGACCCTGCATGCGGCCTACATGCTGAGGCCTACATGAACCTCCGGTGCTTTGCCCCACATTGCTGCTTGCAGCTATATTTATTATTATTGTTATTGTTATTATTGTTGTTGTTATTATTATTAAACATGTTTTTATTGTGTTGTAATTGTGAGAAAATGTATATATTGAGAATAAAATGTACTTTTATTTTAGGCTAAAGAAGAGGAGATGACTGAGGAGGAAAAGGCAGCTCAGAAAGCAAGACCTATCGCCACTAACCCAATCCCAGGAACGCCATGGTGTGTGGTGTGGACCGGAGACGACCGCGTTTTCTTCTATAATCCCACAACGCGCCTTTCCATGTGGGATCGTCCGGAGGAGCTGATCGGACGTGCTGATGTGGACAAGCACATTCAAGAGCCACCACACAAGAAGGGTCAGGAGGACAGCAAAAAAAGTATGGAGAATGTACTTCATTTATTTACTATAAGCTGTGTTCATGATTTGGAAATGGGAAAATCTCATGAGAGCCTGTGTAGCTTGAAAGGCAAGGCTCATTTTTCATTCAAACAGAAGATCCACACAAACTCACTATATTAATCTTGTGCCTTGAAGGTCTTGTATTTAACTTTCCTAGTGGCGCTTCTTGTTGCCAAAAAAGTAGCTGTAAATTAGCTTTTTATGGAATTTAAAATCAGCATCTTTAGAGATGGTTGGCCTTGTGATTTCACTTGCTTTTCCCCATGGACATGGATACTTTAAATGCCATACTGTGAAAAGTTCCAGTCAAAGACATAACCTCTCCATTGAGACAGGCAAGTGGCAGACCCTTTACCAGAAAAGGTGCATAGTGAACTTTTTTAAAAACTGGTATTATAAAAAATATAGGTAGAATCATAGAGTGATCAGCAATTTTGGATGTTATTGTGAACTATAACTCCATGGTAGTCCTAACAGAACAGTAACATTTGTGCAATTTTTTTTTTTTATGTCAATGGAACTTGCAATAACAGGGATTCTAACCATAAACCCAGCTAGGGAAGGTTAAATTAAGTAACTGTTATAGCATAATTTCCGTACTATTGAGCCCACCTGAATATAAGCCGCATCAACTACATTTTCAAAGAATTTTATTTTTGTACATATATAGGCCACACCTGTCTATAAGCCGCAGGTTGTCCACATCTTTAAGAAGTTTTTAAGTTCAGGCCATCTGCTTTTATTGCCTCTGAAAGCTTTTGTCATCTTTTTGCATTGAGTCAGCTCGTCACGCTGCCGTCACCAGCGTCTCAACATCAACTCATCGATGCCAAGCTCACATGCAGCAGCTCTATTTCCTTCTTTGACAGCCAGATCGATTGCCTTTAGCTTAAAAGCTGCATCATATGCTTTACACACATCCTTCTTGAGGAGGGTAGCTAGCATCTTCCTCAGTGCATCATTTCTTCCACCTGCCTGTCTTGCTCTTGCACCCCTGTCATTTCATGCTCTACTGCGCATGTCTCCTGCAGAAAGAACCACTGTCCTGTCTGGATCATGTCAGTGTCTCATAGGATTTCAGCAGATTTCAGGCTCTCCTGTGGGCAGGGCTAGTTGTATCGATCAGGTGTGAGTGGATATCCAGCTACTGAAGTTTGAGACGTTTCTTCTCGTCATTTACACACTCGCTTGCATTTAACGCATACGGGTCATTAAGACGTATCCTACTCACCAATGTTCATTTAGCATTATAACTTATTTTATCACACGGCGATAAACTGTTTTGGTGCCCTGACAACAGCGCTAGCCAACTCTGCAGCTTCATGTTAACCGCACAGATAGCTGCGCTTTCTGCAGTCAGGCTGCACGCACATCCGCTGTGTTGATTAATTAATAATCCCTCCATAAATTAGCTCTGTCATTGTATAAGCCGCAGGGTTCAAAGTGTGAGAAAAAGCGGCTTATAGTCTGGAAATTACAGTACTCTTTTGCCTCTAACTATTGATTTGTACTTGGAAAGGTATCAGTAAAGACAACATGGATATTGGTGTTGCTTCTGATGATCTGGATGAAGAGCCGACCAAAGCCAAAAAGAGAAAGTAAGTCTTTGTTTTTATGAGACACTGCCTACTATTGTTGTACCTGCAGAACTAACATTTTGTGGTTAATTTGCTGACAGGAAGGAGGACTCCAAGGAAGCGGACTCTGAAAAGGATGCAGCAATGGAGGCAGAGTTGAAAGCTGCTAGAGAGAGAGCGGTTGTGCCCCTAGAGGCCCGGATGACACAGTTCAAAGACATGCTCCTTGAGAGAGGCGTATGGATTTACCTTCTAGTACACCAAATAAAATGTGGGTTTGATAAGACAGCTAACTTGATTCACATCTTGTGTAGGTGTCAGCCTTTTCCACTTGGGACAAAGAGCTCCATAAAATAGTTTTTGATCCTCGTTATCTTCTGCTGAACCCTAAAGAAAGGAAACAGGTTTGAATGTTTCTTTTCTACTATGCATCAGAACAACTGTGCAAAATCCCAATCAGTAGCAGTATGGATGATCAAACTATTGGATTTGTAGGTTTTCGACTCGTATGTGAAGACAAGAGCCGAGGAGGAGAGAAAGGAGAAGAAAAACAAACTAATGCAAGCAAAGGATGAATTTAGGAAGATGATGGAGGAGTCAAAGCTCACCGCAAGGTACCAGCTAACATTTACAACTAACATAACTAAACCGGAAGGTGATGGCAATAACATGTGCTACTGGTTTAAATACATACTACCATAACTGAACCTGGTCTACCAATATTCTGTAATATACTGAGGACATGTGGGTTTGTTCCAGACTAGTTTTAGGTGTATGTTTACTTTACAGACACAGATTGGTACATTTACATTTTACATGGGGGAAGAAACCCTTAAAAGTACTTAAGCTTACAATACAGATAATACATTATTTAACCTTTTTTGCAGGACAACATTTAGTGAATTTGCCCTGAAACACGGTCGGGACTCGCGGTTCAAGGCCATTGAAAAGATGAAGGACAGAGAGGTCATCTTTGTTGAGTTTATGACCGCAATGAGGAAAAGGGAGAAGGAGGATTCTAAAAACAGGGGAGAAAAGGTATATTTTTTTAACCTATTTTTTTTATTTTTATTAGTTTATTTATTGTGACTTCTCATTTCATAAAAAAAAAAATCTTTTAGGTCAAGCAAGACTTTTTTGATCTTTTGAGTGAGCACCACATTGAGGGAAACCAAAGGTGGAGTAAAGTGAAGGATAAAATGGAGACAGACCCTCGATATAAGGCTGTGGAAAGTTCAGCCCTGAGAGAGGAACTGTTCAAACAATATGTGGAGAAACAAGCAAAGGTACGCACTCTTACCTTTTTGCCTTTTGATGATTTATTTGGGCCTTTACACTTGTGAATGAGTCACTGTTAGATTGAAAATCCAGCCTTAAAAAAACAAACGGCTAAATAATCTAATACCAAATTTCAGACCTAGGAAGAAGATAACTTCCTCATATCACATTAAGCATTTTTCCCTGTGAAACCACAAAAGAGCAGGGTCTGTAGGCATTATTAGATTGGACAGTAAGCCGTTTGAAATGGGAAAGAAGAGTTCAAAGACACCTAATTCTTTGCTATTGTACAGGTTAAGATTTTTTTTGTGTGTGTATTGAACAGACAAATTTCAACACTGTTTTGTTTTGACTTCAAGATTCAAAAACTTCGTAAGTGACCAAAAGTTTCCTTTATCTTGTATAGAATGTGGACATCGATAAGGAACGGGAGATGGAGCGGCAGGCACGGATTGAGGCCAGTCTGAGAGAGCGTGAAAGAGAAGTCCAAAAAGCTCGATCTGAGCAGACCAAAGAGATTGACCGGGAACGGGAGCAGCACAAAAAGGAGGAGGCCATCCAGAACTTCAAAGCCCTCATGTCTGATATGGTGAGTCTCCTCCCTGTCGCTCCACTGAAACTAAATCAGAATATGTAGATATCAGCAAGTTAAATATAAGGCCTTAATATAAACTCTTAAGACCCACTAATTAACACATTTTAATGTCATAAACCCGCACGTTTTACTGTGCCTTAATGTATACTGATTACTGAGGCTATATTGTGCAAATTATTTCTCTTATGGATCAGATGATCAACTTGATATTATGAATGACAGATATATTTTATTACCATTTTAGGCCCTATGATTTAATGTCTCTCAATACTCCTCATAAGGTCAACTTAGTTGTGAGTTGTAGAGATCTGTGTATAAGGTGTAACACGAGATTTTACCTAATAATATATCAAACAAACATTTTTGCGAGATTGGATTATACAGCTTTCCTTTAATTATTTATTCTTGACAAAGATACTAGCATCAATTCTGCAGTCTGGGCTCATTATCTGTTTTGGTCCAGGTGCGGTCATCAGATGCGACGTGGTCTGACACTCGGCGTAATCTGAGGAAGGACCACCGCTGGGAGTGTGCATCATTGCTGGAGCGAGAGGAGAAAGAGAAACTGTTCAATGAGCATGTGGAAGCTCTGGCCAAAAAGAAGAAGACTCAGTTCAGGCAGCTCCTGGATGAGACCAACATGGTGAGGGCATGTCACTGTAGCATTGATGTCTTGAATTTAATTATGTCATAATCAGACGTACAGCCAACATCCAGACTAATCCAGAAAATATATTTGTTTATAGTTACTGTAACCTGTTAATTGAAATCTATTGGCCCTTTTATAACACTGTTATTCCATAAATAGCACTGTATATTTATCTTTTGTTTTTGTTGTTAATTTCAAGATAACACTGTCAACCACATGGAAGGAGGTGAAGAAGGTGATCAAGGAAGATCCTCGCTGCATTAAGTTCTCCTCGAGTGACAGAGTAAGACTTTCATTTAAAACTTGTAAAATGTGCTTTGTTACAAATTGAACAAGTGACAACCGTATGAATGCATATAACCAAAGTTGTTTTGACTTGAATGAGGGTTGTTAACCTGTTGTAATTGCACAGAGAGTAAAGGAGAACTGCAGTAAATTGATGACAAAAGAAAAATCAAGCCTCTTCCTCTGTTAGGTTGGCAAACCAACACAGAAAGAATTAGAGACCAAACCTAGCGTCTCGGGGCTACGAGTCTGTTTGTGCTCTGTGACCTGACGCAGGTTAGTCAGAATGATGTTATGTTTTCAATACAGTCACCAACAACCGCCCTAAACCGGGGTCATTTACCTGTGTTAAAGTAAAGTTCAACAAATACAAGTATAAGCCAGTGTATGCTATGGTCCTCTATTCTGGCATTTTTTTTTTTTAATCACTTATGTTTTTGTTGTTTTTTCCTTTGGCTCATGTTTGTTTCTTTTTTCTAGAAAAGGCAGCGAGAATTTGAAGAGTACATCAAAGACAAGTACATTACAGCCAAAGCTGACTTCAGGACGCTTTTAAAGGAGACGAAATTCATCACTTACAGGTGTGTCCATGTCTACTACAGAGGGTATCCACATACTTCTGATGGCATCTATTCATCACTGAGAATATTTTGTCAACTGGCAAATGTCTATTTTTGAATAGTTTGTCACTAGGCCAGGTGACCTGATTTGTATTGTACAGGTTGATCTTAATTCCACTATGTTTTCAATAAGACCATTATTTAAAAAAAAAAAAGACAAGTATTAATATGAGCCTTTATTAATTAATTTATCAATACTGTTATACCACAACATTAATTTTATATTTTATGATTTAGCTGGCTTGATCCAGGCATTGCAAGTATAATTAGTTTTATACCACTATATGCCAGCCCCTAGATAAAAGGTTCTTTGTGATCGGGCGGCAGCTTATGTGTATTAATGAATAATCATCTTGTTGCACAGGTCGAGAAAGTTGATCCAGGAGTCTGAGCAGCACCTGAAGGACGTGGAGAAGATCCTTCAGAATGACAAGCGCTATGACGTGCTGCAGTGTGTCCCAGACGAGCGCCGAAAACTCATCATGTTTTATATCGAGGACCTGGACAGACGTGGGCCCCCTCCGCCCCCCACTGCCTCCGAACCCACCAGGCGTCCAACAAAGTGAACACCAGACTGTAGCAGCTTCACAACCAATGTCCCGCCCCCTCTACAGAACTCCGTTTTTGGCCAGAGCATGACCTGACCTTTTTTCTCCCTGGCCTTCACAGTGTTACCAAAATGGAGGGTTGTTTTGATTAGAGATGCACCCTAGAGATTAACAGTGTAAGGTCTATGTTGCATCAAGTGTAGCCCTCATTTATCCCCCAGAGCAGTGGTGACCTAAAAAGTCAATGACCCTTCCCTCCTTAGACACGAGAGGGACACAAAAAGATAAAACCTGCAATTTGGCAGCAACCTAAGTGTAAAATAGCAGATGTAAATGGATGAAAGGATTGCATTTTGTATGTGAGATTTTGAGCGTTGCGTTGAATGGATGAGGGTGAGTGCGAGGCGTTCTAATGCCTTACTCCTCCACTGGGCCCGTTCTTGTTTCAGACGCTCGGTGTGAATGTTATTAGTTTATTCTCAGTGGTTCTCTCTGATGTTGCAGCTGTTGAATTAAATAAAGGCAACTTCCACTGTTTTTTTTCATTAGAGACTCGTGTCATTTACTTGACTTGATGTAATAATTACGCATTACCCATGTTTTGACAGACGATTCACACTTATACCCACATTTTTTAGTCCTACTTTTGGTTTAGTGGGTGCACAGTTCCTTCAGAAGGCTACTGACATTCCAAATCATGGTAGAGCATTCTGTAGTCACTTTTGTGTACTGTGATGGTGAAAAACTGTATACAAATCATTCACCATGTATGATAAACCAAAATCTAGACCGTACTATATTGGTCCTATTGGTCAAAACGGGCACAGCGTAAGGGTCACGTGATGTTGACGGACGCAGACGCTCAATCGATTAGCAGCAGCGCCACAGGATTTGGTGTCCCATTAAAACAATTTCCCTGTTTTATTCCGAGAAATCGGAGCATATAACTATTAATGCATAGCAGCAGAGAATCTGATCATTTGTCGGAGTGTCGTTGGTCGATAATAGTAGATTTAAACAGCAGCGGTAGCGATTGTAGCTAGCCTAATGTGCAGTGCCTGTGTTCTGCTGCCGCTGCACCGACCTGTTTCCGGTCATCTGTAGCCGTTATCTCTACATTTTTGGGGGCCAAAAAGCCATGGCTAAAGGAGTGTTATTGTTGCTATTTACCATCTTGATCGTAGAGAGGTCTGCAGTCGGGGACCCGGCGGATCCGTCACATGTGGATGGTTCTCCGCCTTCAAAAATAGGCAAGGACGATTTTTGTTAACATTTACAATAAACTCAGACAAGCCTGGCCTTTTGGCGCAAGGTAATATCTTCAATAAAGTAATATTATTGACCATAATTATAGGCAGATCAGTCACAGAAGATCAAGAAAGAAAGTGAGCCTTAGGGGTACAGTATACTGCGCTCTGTTGTGGACTAGTACAACTATTATTTCGCGTTTGGGGATTTATTTTGATTGTCAGCATTTGTGAGATAATGTAGGATCAATTACCATTGTGTTGATTAATTGTTTTATAATGTAAATGCTGTGACCTTTACTGTAGTTCAACAAGGACTCAGTATCAAGCATTTTTCTATATGTCTGGAGGACAAAAAACATTTTAAAGATCCCATGACATGGTACTTCTTGATGCTTTTATATGGCTCCTTAATGGTTCCCTAATACTGTAAATGATTCCTTCTTCAAAATCAACACTCAGTGCATGAGAAACAGAGATAAGATGAGAAAGAGTATTTTTTCTCTCTCTCTGAACAGGTCATAATGGGCGTTGTTGCTTGAATGCAAATGAGGAGAAAAGAGATGGCCTATAGTAGAGGGTGGGGGCGTGGCCAAACGCTCAGCTCTCAGCTGATCCATTTCCGTGTTTTTGCAGGGGGGGATTTGAATCGTTCCATTGAAAAATAAACACATTTCCACAGAAAATAATATTAAACCACTGCTGTTCAAAGGTCCAGAGGCTCAGATAAAGGACTTCCGAGCCTAGAAACACTCGGACGTGCCTCCAGGCAAAAAAAAAAAAAAAAAGCATTTCGCATTGCCTAGCGCATTCGCGGTCCAAACTCTCTGGGCGTGATTTACAGAGACGCTGAGTACAGACAGACGGGGGTGGAACTGCATTTGCATTTCTTTTTTCAATCTGACGTCAACAAGGTGCCTTGTTCAAAATCTCCCGTTTGAGCTCCGATTTTTTGTAATGCAGAAAAGGATCGCAAATGCTCAGTTTAGACATTTCGCAGCTTTTAACCATGGGGGGGGCTAAACAGCGTAGGGGAGCTCACATTAACGTTCAAAAACCTCAGAAAGTGAAAATTTCATGCCATGGGACCTTTAAAAAATGTCCTCAGTCGCATTTTCTTTCAGTTTGATTTGCCTAATGTCTTATTGAAAATGATGATAATGTATTTTAATAATAATTACTATTAATTAAATGTTATTGAGGTGAGAATCTAGGCTCTTCATCAACACTGTCCTCCTTGTTTGCCTCTGCCTCAGCTGTGGTGGGAGCGGGCATCGGTGGCAGCTCCACAGCTCATTTCCTGCGGCAGCACTTTGGGCCAGAGGTTCAGGTGGACGTGTTTGAGAAGGGAGAGGTTGGAGGTCGCCTTGCCACGGTAACGGTCAATCACCATGACTATGAGTCTGGAGGTTCCATCATCCACTCGCTTAACCTCCACATGCAGGAGTTTGTGAAAGTACTTGGTGGGTCTACAGAGGCAAAAACTGCTGCATTTAATGTCATTGCTTAAATCTGTGTAATAAAAAGGAAAGATGCCCAGCCATAATTTTGAATAATATTTGTAATAATATTTTGTGTATGAATCTCCTCCATGATCAAAGGAGAAGTTCAATTTGTCAACTGGACAAAGTTTGTTTGGTTGAAAACGTTTCGCCGCTCATCCGAGAGGCTTCGTCAGCTCTGGCCCTCATGCTGGTTCGACCCTGTTTATATCTAGCTGCAAGGGAGGAGCTAGCTTCCCTGAACAAAGCTCTGACCTATCCCCGCTAATCTCTTTTGTTTTACGAATTCCTCTGGCGTCTTGTATTAGCATATCTATCAGCCCGCTCACTACACTGAAACAACTCTGAAACCATCAGCTAATCTGTCTCTTTGTATTTCAAATTTCTCTGGCGTCCAATTCCCTATTCAAGACAACGACCCTCTCCACCCCTCTGCAATGGCTTGTCTGTCCTAATGATTCTTTGCAAGCAGCCACTTGCCACTTGCAAGCAGCCACTTCACAAGAGGACGTACCAACACAGGCGGGCGGGCCAGAGTGGACCGTCATCTGCTGTACATCTTCACCTAGAAGCCGCGGGCCATTCATTTGAGGACAGTGAGGTTCAGATCTTAGCCAGGAAAAAGAATTGGTTTGAGAGGGGAGTTAAAGAGGCTATTTTTGTCAAAAAAGAGAATCCGTCGTTAAACAGAAATGGGGGAGTTAGACACAACTTGTCTCCCATCTATAATTCGATTCTCAAACAAAGAATCATTAGGACAGATAAGCCATTGCAGAGGGGTGGAGAGGGTCGTTGTCTTGAATAGGGAATTGGACGCCAGAGAAATTTGAAATACAAAGAGACAGATTAGCTGATGGTTTCAGAGTTGTTTCAGTGTAGTGAGCGGGCTGATAGATATGCTAATACAAGACGCCAGGGGAATTCGTAAAACAAAAGAGAGTAGCGGGGATAGGTCAGAGCTTTGTTCAGGGAAGCTAGCTCCTCCCTTGCAGCTAGATATAAACAGGGTCGAACCAGCATGAGGACCAGAGCTGACGAAGCCTCTCGGATGAGCGGCAAAACGTTTTCAACCAAACAAACTTTGTCCAGTTGACAAATTGAACTTCTCCTTTGATCATGGATTCTACCTGGACGACTGAGGGACTTTTCACGTATCTCCTCCATTGTTTCCCAAAGGTTTGAAATATCGTCGCAGTGTTGCCGGTAAAACAGCAGTCTTTAACGGAGAGGAGATGATTTTGGAGGAGACGGACTGGTACCTCCTGGACCTGTTCAGACTCTGGTGGCGCTATGGCATTAGCTTCATCCGTCTGCAGATGTGGGTGGAGGAGATCATGGAGAAATTCATGAGGTAAAAACTACATTTAGAAGTGGGCAATACTGACAAAATAATATCCTTCTTTTTTGTTTATTTAAATTCTCTCAATGGTAAAGATCTGGTCAGATTTTTGCAAGCCAAATTTTGTACAAAATTAAGTGCAAAATAATAATCTTATATCATTCTGTTTTAATTTTGACTCTTGTAGTTTCTGGGCAGTTGTGTATATACTATTTAAGAGTGAAAGATTTGGACATACTTTGGCATTTAATGTTTTTTTCTTTACTACTGACAGCTATACTTTGACTATTTACTTTGTAGATTTTCACTGAAGGCATAAAAATTCCTCAAAATAGCCACCCTTTGTTTTGATCAATGCTTTGCACACTGTGAAGTGAAAATCATTTCAGGTGACTCCATCATGAAACTCATTGAGAGAAGGACAAAGTTTAGTGTCAACAAAGTAAAAGTTCTCTACTTTCAGGACTCTGAATCTTAAAGGGATATGCCACCCCCAGGTCAAATTTGGGCATCTCCCCACAGTCCAGAGACTAAAATAAGTGGTGGAAAGCGTTTTCCTGCTCACCCAGCCATTGTCCGAGTCTGTCGCCACTGACCGCCGCGGTATCTGGTGCTCCTCCGCCTTAGACTGGAGTCTAACGTCGCCAGAGAAAGATTTTGGCCAAAAGGAATTAATTTGCTCGATGTGTTTCCCAATTACTTTCTGTGTAGTGCGCATTCATATCGAGTGCAAATAAATGTGCAAATCAACACGGAGAGCTTGCCTTGGTCATTTTGGGTGGGAACTATTTTTCAGTGCGGAAGAATACAGCCGAATCACGCACCACGTTGTGCAACAGGGGAACTCCCTTCCCGGTGCGTAACTGGGATTCCCCTGGCAGCGTGCTGCGTGATACGGCTGTATTCTTCCGCACTGGAAAATAGTTCCCACCCAAAATGACCAAGGTTTGCCTTGGATGACCCTACCAGGAACATGAGGCCCCCGACAACACAGCTCCCGGGATCATTCGGGCACTCAATCCCCTTCACCACGTTAAAGGAAAAGTAATGTTTTTTACAATCTGAGCCTTATTTCGGTAATAAAACAAGTTGTTTTACTCACCCATAGCACTTTGGTGTCATATGGAGCACTTCCGGAGATGTTTTAGATTTGCGATCTCCATAATGTGAGTTCTCTGGGCACATGTTTGCGGTCTCCAAATAACACAAACTTTAGTACTTTTCACATCATAGAAGCTCGATGTCTTAGCCTACGATTTCGTTTGGTCAAAAGTGGCAAAAGTGGATTTAGCCATAGTTTCGAGTAGATGAGGACGCCAGTGCCCATGTGCGGAGTGTGCTCTCAGCTCCTGGGACCCAAACATGAAACGCAAACCTGTAAACTATGGATAAATCTCGGATTACAGGCCACTTTTGACTCAAATTAAATCGTAGGCTAAGACATCGAGCTTCTGTGATTTGAAAAGTGCTAAAGTTTGTGTTATTTGGAGCCCGCACGGGGCATATTACATGCTCGGGGAATATATTATATGCTCCGAGCTATGGCTAGAAGCACTAGGCTAACGCTAATCTAAAACATCTCCGGAAATGCTCCATATGACACCAAAGTGCTATGGGTGAGTAAAACAACTTGTTTTATTACTGAAATAAGGCTCAAATTGTAAAAACGTTACTTTTCCTTTAAGGTGGCCGGTTCAAAGAGGGGCCTTTGGAGTTATTTAACTTTATTTCTTCCATACATTTATTTGATGTTGTCAGTATGTATTTATCTACAATGTAGAAAATAGTACACGTAAAGAAAAAACTTTGGCTCGTTCAAAACTACCAATTTAATATGCTATTCTATCTAGACAATATATTGCCTACCTCATGCTATATTGTGCTGCTTGATTTGATATTGGAGCACATCTGAGCCTCTTAAAACAGCACATTGGCATGCTGGTAATTGAGATGTAATTATGGTGCCACTTTGTTTAATTTATAATCAGCACCATGCTTGGATAATGGAAGTCGGTGACATTAGCTTAAATTAATGTATGGTTTTTCAAATGCAATGCTAGTCTGTGTTTTTGACAACGAAGATACCGGAGGGCTGATGTAATGCGAGCCACACACCACACATTTCAACAGAACAAAAGCTCTATAGAGAACTTTGGCCATACAATTAAGGGTCATCAGAATACTTAACAACATTATTTTTAGTACTTTTTTGTTGGTTCATGCAATTATTTTGACAGGATAATAAGCAATGTGAAGCAACAAAGAGAGGAGACCCCACAGCTATAGTCCACTGAGTCCTATTGATTGATTGCTATTGATTGTTACTATTGACATACTACTCATGATAGTTCCTCCTGGCAAATGAGGAAATTAGGAACTGACTACAAGCTAAAAAGCAGTGAAACTTGGATGGAAAACTCCAGAGAAATGTTGAAAACTTATCCTGATGTATAAAATTACCAACCAACTCATAACCGTGCCATCCACTCACCTCACTCCAAATGAACTGAACCAGATCTAATCATCCATATAAGTAACCCAATACACCCCTTTTTTTTCCCTCCATGCACCGTCCCAGAATATAATCAACTATCAACTGACATAGTTTTAAGACACCTTTAAAAGTCGGCTGGCAAAACCTTAACATCACACACTCTCTGTCCCTTTATCGTTGTGATATCCACTTAGAGTTTGCTGATTAATCAACCAGAATGAGAGGATAATAAACTGAACTGGCACGGTAGCAGCACGGTGGCTCATGCTTCACAGCAAGAAGGTTCCGGGTTCGATCCCCGGGTCGCCCAGGCCTTTCTGTGTGTGTTCTGTGTGGAGTTTGCATGCATGGTCTGGGTTCGATCCCCGGGTCGCCCAAGCCTTTCTCTGTAGAATTTGCATGTTCTCCCCGTGTCTGGCTGGGTTTCCTCCAGGCACTCCGGTTTCCCCCACCAACCCAAAACATGCACCATAGGTAAAATCCTCCAGCTGTGGTCCTGACCAAACTGAAGCAAGAAGATCATGGAGATGGTCCCCGGGCGCAGTAATGTGTGCTGCCCACTGCTCCTAATAACTTGCCTGGAAGAATCCATGACTCATTGCTGTACCAGCGGCGAGTCTGGTAACGCTTGGTCCAGAATGCGCTGCTGTTGCGCTTAGACAGACAGCTAAGTGAACCAATCAGAGAACAGTTAACGGACAACGACGTGAACCAAGCCGGTAGGAAGCAATGCAAAAACATCTTTTTTGAAAAGAAAGGCCTCTAGAGCTGTCAGCTGCTGTGGTTTTAAGGAATCAATGTGTTTTATGTCATTTAAGACCAATTTTACAGCTGAATGGAAGGGACGTTGAGGGCAAAGGCAAAGAATCGCGGAGTCTGTTGTTAACCGGGGGAGCGAGGGTGGAGCGAGGGTGTCCAAATGGTATCGCGCCATATAGGAAATACAGAGAGATATCATTTGGCTGGCCAGGTAACCTAATAACAGGATGGGTTAAATGCAGAGAAGAATTTCTCCAGTGTTAGATCAATAAAGTTGCTTCTTCTTCTTTATGATTAAACACAGCTCAGATTTTCAGTTTATAATTTCAACCCTCCCTGCCTCCCTTCCTCAGGAAATTGTCTCAGTTTTCCCTTCGTCATGAAAAAGATCAGAACATCTGGCTCCTCCTTATATTAGTGTTTAATCCTTATTTAAAATATTTCTGTTATGTAATATATTAAGAGGTATTTATAGCCATGTTTGTTTGTTTAGACTCTCTATGCTCCTTAATATAGAAGGAAACTTTGACCTTGGGTATTTAAGATTAATTTGCTATAGGACTGTACATATAAACATCTGCTATGTATAGACTCAAGAATGTACTTTAACAACATTCACATTTCATTTAATTAAGAAGGCATTTGGACTTGTCTATTCCACTACTTTCCTGTACTTTCTACATTCTGCTGCAAAGACCCTATTCAAAAACATGTATACAGAGATGTACTAGTACATCTTTGCAAATGAAAAGGCAGTTTAGACTGTCCCTCAATCACTCTCAAAACTAGAGTTAACTCACTCAATGCATTCTGTTTCTGTCATGGTCCAAATAAAGTTATGTAACCTAATAAACAAAATATTTAGTTGACTAATAAAATATCTGGTTGACTAATACACCAATGACCGACGGATTAATTGATTCAAGGATTACAATTTAGATGCATCTGTGTGTTCTAATTTGCCATAAGAATCAATTTTGTTTGTAAATTGTAATAAACCTGTTTGTTGCAGGATCTACAAGTACCAGGCGCATGGTTACGCTTTCAGTTCAGTGGAGGAGCTGCTGGACTCGCTAGGGGGTAGTGGATTTTTAAACATGACCCGAAGGCCACTCTCTGATTCGCTGCTGGAACTGGGTGTGTCCCAGCGCTTTATCGACGAGGTCATCGCTCCCATCATGAGGGTCAACTATGGCCAGAACGTCAGCATCCCAGCGTTCGTGGGTGAAGCACAGTTTTAATTTATTTCTCAGCAACTCAAATGGGGAAATATGTTTGTGTCAGGTTATAGCACAGTGCCTAGTTTCTATTTGCCGTCCCAGCCAGGATAGATTTATGTTATTTATCCATTTTCTTCCTCGTATCTGGGGCCAGGTCGCGGGGAAGTCTGGGAACTTACCTCACCCTGGACACTTCCTCCAGCTTTTTCGGCGGGGCCCCAAGGCGTTCCCAGGCCAGCCGACAGACATAGTCCCTCCAGCTTGTCCTTTGTCTTCCCCAGGGCCTCCCCAGTAGGACATGCCTGTAACACCTCCCGAGAGAGGCGTCCAGGAGGCATCCGGAAAAGATGCCCGAGCTACCTCAGCTGGCTCCTCTCAACGTGGAGGAGCAGCTCCGATCTCCTCCCGCGTGACTGAGCTCCTCACCCTATTTCTAAGGGAGCGCCCAGCCACTCTGCAGAGGAAACTCATTTTACCCGCTTGTATCTGCGATCTTGTCCTTTCAGTCATTACCCAAAGCTCATGACCATAGGTGAGGGTAGGAACGTCGGACGGTTTATCAGAATTTCTTTGAGGTCGTCCGATAGTCCTCCTCTATGACCTCTCTGAACTCCTCCCCACCCTGTGTTTTTACCTCTGCAACCACCTGGATTACAGCACACTTGGCCCGCTGGTATCTGTCAGCTGTCTCAGGAGTCCCACAAGCCAACAAGGCCCAATAAGACTCCTTCAGCCTGATGGCGTCCCTTAATTCTTTCTGGTGTCCACCGGGTTCGGGGATTCCCGCCGTGACAGGCACTACAGACCTTACGACTATAGCTACGAGCAGCCGCATCATCAATAGAGGCTGAGAACAATTGGTTGACAGCGCTGCCCCACTTTTCACCCCAGTGTCCAAGACACATGGCCAGAGGTGTGATGACATGACAACAAAGTTGATCATCAACCTCCAGCCTAGGGTGTCCTAGTGCCACGTGCACTGGTGGACACCCTCATGCTTGAACATGGTGTTCATTATGAACAAACCGTGGCTAGCACAGAAGTCCAATAACAGGTCACCACTTGGGTTCAGATCAGGGTTCCTCCAAATCACCCCTCTCTAGGAGTCACTGTTGTTGCCCACGTGTGCTTTGAAGTCCCCCAGTCCCCGGTCGGTGCACTATCCAGTACCTCTCCCAGAGACTCAAAGAAGGCTGGGTAATCTGCACTGCTGTTCAGCCCATAGGCCGACACAACAATGAGAGACCTGTCTCTGACCGGAAGGAGCCCAGGGCCTTCTCATTCACTGGGGTGAACTCCAACACACAGCGGCTGAGCTGTGGGGCAATGAGCAGGCCCACACCTGCCGATGGTCCCTGCGGGCAATGCCCTTTAGGATTTGGGTTCCAGAGTCCAAGCTGTGCGTGGAGGTGAGGCCGACTATATCTAGTCGGTAACACTCAACCTCCCGCAAAAGCTCGGGCTTTTTACCCCCAGCGAGGTGACATTTCATGTCCTCAGAGATCAAAGATCAAGATCAAAGATCAAAGTCAGCTTTATTGTCAATTCTGCCATATGTGTTCAACATACAGTGAATCAAAATTTCGTTTCTCTCTGGCCAAGTAGTGCAAAAAAGACAAAATGCTGTCTACAAAATACAATATAAAGACAAATCACAACAAAAACTATCTAAGACAGAGATCTAAAGTTAAACTAAAGTCTAAGATCTAAAATCTTAAAGCAGTGCAACATAATAAATAAATACCTATATACAGATGTCCAAAAGTGTGCAGTGTGCATCAAAATGTGCAATGGAAGATACAGCAGTGAAATGGTAATGTGCAATAGAATGTGCATTAAAGTTAAGATAAAAATAGAGCTAGAGCTAGTCTCCATGTCCGGAGATCGGGTCGTCGAGGCCCCTGCCTTCGAATGCTGCCCAAATCTCCCTGCACTGGCCCCCTATGGATCCTTTTGTGGGTGGTGGGTCAATGGGAGGACAGCCCCACGTCGCTCCTTCGGGTTGTGCCCGGCCGGGTTCCATGGGGGAAGGACCGGCCACCAGACGCTCACTGTCGAGCACCCACCCCAGGCCTGGCTCCAAGGTGGGGCCCCAGTAATGCCAATCCAGGCGACGTAACTGGCCTTGCTTTGTTTGCGTCATGGGGGCTTTTAAACCACTTTTTGTTTGACCCGTCCCCCAGGACCTGTTTGCCTTGGGTGACCCGACCAGGGGCATGAAGCCCCCGACAACATAGCTCCCGGGACCATTCGGGCATTCAAACCCCTCCACCACGTTAAGGTAGCGGATCAAGGTTAAGGGAGTGTTAATTTATGTATGTTATTAATTCTTTGTATAGAGAGAATGAATATAAATTGTAAAATGAGGTTAGGCCTGTTTTTAATGAACCGAAAATACAATGATAATTCAAGTTGTAACACTATTTTGATTTATGAGGTTTAGATATCTTTTTATAATTTGATAATGCAGATTTAGATTTGTTTTCCACAATACCTACTCCTTATATGTTTTTGTTAGCTTATCCCCTCAAGATACATTGCAGTCAGGGTAGTAGAATACAGAGGTATAATTGCTATTCAAACGATTAGGATGACAGTGCTAGGCAAGTTCTAGACATCCATTGGATTGTTTGCATGATGTAAGAAATATTTAATGTTGTTTAAAGGCATTTTTTTAATGCTTTAAAGGAATACTTTACCCAAATCTTAAGTCCCCTTCCTTAACATTGACTCCATCTAGTTTGAACATATTGAATTAACATCCATTTAAAGCATTTGTTAGTGTGAAACATTGTTTTTGTTTACCGTTTACTATGAATTAATGTCTGCAAATATACTTAGTAAATTTGAAGTCTTCTGTGCAGTTGTTAGTCAGTAAAAAGTTATGAAGAATGGAGGGGAGAAAGAGATGTGAAAGGATGATGCAGGTGAGAGGCAGGTGTGGGGCAAGTGCTAATTGGTTGTTGTCAGGTTCCAGAATGCACTGATGTCACATTGTCAGATGGAGCTGGAGCCAGTTTACTTGCGTAAGTAAACTAGCAAAAATAGCAACGAAAAATCTGCAAATGTTGAACCAAATTATTTTTCATATAATCCATTATCCTGCTATTTATAAGTCTAACCATAAAAAGTATCAGAGATAAATAGATCTAAGACATACACACAGCTGTAGGTACCTGACCTAATTCCTGCATCAAGATTGAGCTCTACGCTTTTTCTGGATATAGACACAAATGCAGTGGTGAAATTATAAAACAGGACAATAAAGCAAACTAATACTACAATAATGTGTTGGGCTATATTCCATTGGAGTGTGGTGATGTCATCTTAAACCCAGCCATCAGTTTAACGCCTCTGTCTGCTGTGTGTATCAGGGGCAGTGTCTCTGGCCGGGGCTCAGAACAACCTATGGTCTGTACAGGGAGGAAATAAGCTGGTGTGCTCTGGACTGCTTAAAATGGCCAATGCAAACTTGCACCAGGCCCACATCACTTCTGTTTCACCCGTCAAATCAGGTATGCTCCCACTCTTTTCTGTTCAGAGAGTTTGGTACAAGACATCTTTCCACCATTGCACTTGTACAGGAAAATAACATGCACTAAAGTCCAAGTCATCAGTGGCTGAAATTAAACAAAGATTTATTATGCAACATTGACTAGAGCTTTCAACCATGTTATAATTGTTTCTGTTTCTCATTTACCTACTCAAAGCTGTTTTTAAAGTGATCTGGAACTCTGTGAACTTGTTTCTTTTATTAAATTGTTTTAGATCAATATAAATCTCAAATATATAACAGTGATCCATGGGGGTCATATATTATAACTATATAGCAGACAAAATCAGAATATGTCTTCTTTAAGAATTATACTTAATCATACTTTAATCTGGTCTATATCAAAAGCACAGTTATGATTAATAGCAACAGTAATCAATTTAAATAAAAGCAATTACTAACTAAAATGATTAAGCACTTTTGATATGATACACTAATTTAAGACCCCTTTATTACATCATTTGATTTTATCAGTCTAAAACAATTATGTATTAATATCTCAATTCACAATGTGGCAAAAAAAAAAAAAAAATAAACTGCCAAAAAATATCTATTAATAGCCTACTGACAATTAGCTATTATTACAGAAAGGGTCCTCATGGATGATGCTCTTATGTGTGTCTCAATTTCACAGATATTACATCAATACATCAAAAAGGAACATTTTTCAATTATACGGTAGCCTGCTGGAAGAAGCTGTTTTGAACCTGCTTGTTCTAGGTTTAGCTCCCAGAGGGCATTGTGCTATTTCTTAACATAGCTCATTTATTTATATTTATTTGCCTTAATTGTTTCACAGGAGACATTCTTCAATACCGTCTCAGCTACACCTCAGAAACCACCTCTGGCTCTGATCTTTACGACATTGTGGTTTTGGCAACACCCCTCCAGGAAAGTGTCCAATCAGGCATCAAGTTTGAGGACTTCACCCCACCCTTCGACCAGCTGCCCGGATACTACCACAGCACTGTTGCCACCATTGTCCACGGATACCTCAACACCACGTTTTTCGGTTTCCCAGACCCGAGACTCTTCCCGTTTGCCAGCATTTTGACAACAGATAGACCCCAGTTGTTTTTTAACAGCGTGGCCAGTATTTGTCCTGTCAATATCTCGGCAGGTTTTAGGCGAAAGCAGCCACAAGAAGCAGGAGTTTACAAAGTGTTCTCCCCTCAAGCCCTGGACAAGAGTCAGCTCAAAGCAATCTTCAGGTCAGTCACAAGAAATATTACTACTGTAATCTGCTAATATCCATTTACATCACGCAATGAAAGAAATTGAGAAGTTATGGAAGTTTTGTCTCATATACATTGAGATATAGATGGCAGACCCCAAATTAATAGCCACAGTGGAGCAGCAGTGTCTCTAAGGGAAACTACCGCCCTTAGGCAAGACACTTTACCTACATTGCCTTGAATGAACATGTTGTGTGTGTTTCGGAAGAGCTGATGGCACAGATTGACAGCCTCACTTTCGTCTACCCTGAGGCTAGAGCTGGAGCTACAATAGAGTGAGGAGTGAATAAATAATACATTGGGTGTCTTGAGATGTGCTACAGTATAAGTTCAATACCTTATTAGTAATATATTATTTGTAAGTAAGGAAATTCAAATACATATTGCACACTCCTTCCCTATAAAACCTTTTTTTTTTTCATCTTTCTTGTGTGATTCCAGGTCATATTACTCAGTGCAGGTGACAGAGTGGCTGGCTTACCCCCGTTATGGCAGCAGTACAGGCCTCCCCTCCATTGAGCTCCACCCGAATCTGTACTACCTGAACGGGATCGAGTGGGCCGGCAGCGCCATGGAGATGAGTTCAGTGGCCGCTAAAAACATCGCGCTGCTAGCTTACCACCGCTGGAACCGTCAGGGCGACATGGTGGACCAGAAGGATTTGATGCACAAGATCAAAACTGAATTATGACCCAGAAAGAAGAAGACAAGGACTCAACACTGGTAAAACTGTGCCTGACTTTATAACTGCGAGTGCATGAGTTGATATGGCTATATAAACAGTAGGCTTTGTATAAACTTTCCGCTTAAAGCCTTGTTACAGAAATCTATACATGCTATTTAACTGACATGCACTAGTCTACACTGGTCTGAAGATGTAAATATTTAATGCTAGAGATGTAAGAATTCACTCAAGTCATGTTTATTCTTATTTTTTGTATCTATTTTATATTTTTAATTAAAGTTGAGTTGAGTTTTTATATTATTAACATAAAAAGGATCATTCAAAACATGTTTTGTTTATTTAAAAAATGTATAATCATTATAATGATGCATTTGTCTTGTAAAATGAAACCAGGGGGATGGCTTTTATAACAAAAAGTCCATATAATCATTCAGTAATTCAATAATACACAGGATATATGTTATCACACACGTACACACACACACACACACACACACACATACATACACACACCTTAGTCCTGATTTAGTCTTGGTTTAGTCCTGGTTTAGTCCTGGTTTAGTCCCGGTTTAGTCCTGGCTTAGTCCTGGCTTAGACTTGGTTTAGACCTGTTTTAGTCCTGGCTTAGTCCTGGTTTAGACCTGGTTTAGACCTGGTTTAGACCTGTTTTAGTCCTGGCTTAGTCTTGGTTTGGACCTGGTTTAGTTTTGGTTTAGTCCCGGTTTAGTCTTGGTTTAGTCCTGGTTTAGACCCGGTTTAGATCTGGTTTAGTCTTGTCTTAGTCCTGGTTTGGACCTGGTTTAGTCCGGCTTAGACCTGGTTTAGTCCTGGTTTATACCTGGTTTAGTCTTGGTTTAGTCCTGGTTTAGTCCTGGTTTAGTCCTGGTTTAGTCTTGGCTTAGTCCTGGTTTAGTGCCGAAATAGATGCAGAAATAATCTGATAATATGACTCACCCATAAGAATGCGGTCAGATCCATTCTAACAGTTTGCCGTGTTGTCTTTAATAATCCGGAGCTCCGGAGAAAAGGACATAATCCCGAACTTATCCCGTGTCTCGAGGCGAGAGTTCCTTCTTACGTAGCATTAACGTAGCAAGTTAAGGATTCTTCTTCTCTTGGAAATGCCGCGTAAACATTCACGCGGCTCGCTCACAGCTGATCAGCGAACAGGCACAAACACAACAGCGGCAATCGTCATGATTGGCGGGAGCGCGTATCGGTGCGTGATTATGCTGCAACATGATTGGAAGCTGGAGCGCAGTTCGGCCTATGATTGGCTCTTGGCACTGGCCATTTTGACTTAAAAACGGCAAAATTCGCCAAAAGTTTAGGGATTTTCATGCCTGATTGATAAAATGCCATAAGGGATGGAAGAAGGGATGCCCGTTTTAGAAGAGGGATGATTTTGACTATTTTTTCCCACAGGGGGGATGCCACCACCCCACCCCCACCCTCAACTCGAGTACTGTGTCTTACATAGAAATGTTTGGATATTCAAATTCATATTACACTACTTTATTTATTCATCATATTCTTCATTCATGTAGCCACAGCTGCCCTGGTGCTGACTCAGTGAGATATGGCTGCCAGTTTGCTCCAGCAGCAAGGCAGATATGTTGAACTAAATTTTTACTATCCATTTAATGGCTTTGGAAAGGGAAGTCCTCAATGTAACATGCACACCCTCATATAACATGTTCACCATATGACGTTCAAGAAACCTCAGTACAGCAGCATTGACATTTGAAGCCCTTACACAACAGTATTCTAATCAGCTGTTTGTGAGATCTGAACATTGGCATACTGTCAATAGCCACTACAGCTAAGACACTATTTATTGTTTTAAAGCAATTAAAAAGTCAACAGGGATATAGAGTTAGAGAAAGTAAACTGCAAAGAAAGGAATGTCAATAATGGGATGTACTGTATTTTGAATATTTTCTTAACCCTGACCACAGGCCTAAAGTTGAGATGTTCTTGGATTTTGTTTATGTAGGATGTCGAATCATATTTTAAAAGTAGGCTATAGTAATCTTGAGACTGTAACTTTCAGTTCAAAGAAAAACATTCATTATACTGTGTAGCTCCTCCTAACCCTGATATTTGGATACACAATTTTAAAAAGCAATGATCTTTTCTGTGCCATCTATTCTAAGATGATTCAGCTGTTTAATACTACAGGATTTGTTTGCATGTTTCTAGTTAGGCTTTAACCACTAATATAAGAGTGACTGCTGCTGGCATCTGATTTGTGCCAATCTTATTGAGAGTTTTCACATTATAGACAATACTTATTAAAATGTTGTAATACAGTGTCTTTTCAAAACAACTACAGTATTTCACTCATCTGTACTAATAGGTTATTATTAAGCTTGTATTATGTCTATAGTTATTCAATAAAAAGACATCAAGTGGTTAGACTGGCAAGTAGCAATTAGTTGTATTAAATGTCCTCTAATGGAATAACTATTTACTGTATGTACCTATTTATAAAGTATAAATTGTTTATAGCTTCCCTTAACAACAATTTCTCTCAAGCAAAAAGTAAACGGTGTCCCTTTATTAATGCACATAGTATTTATTGTTCATATTTTTATTTGTTCTCTTCTTGACGTGTTTGGTATAATGCATTCCTTTCCCCTCTTTTGTTATTGGTTATGATTATGGCCAAGAAGTTGTTTATTCCATAGCAATAACTGAAATCCAAACAATTCAACCAATGCATTTTGAAGCATTAAACAACTGGTAATAACACGTTTGGTTTATCTGGATAACCATTGCTGCAGTACATTTGTAAGTTAATTAATCATGAGTCAGTTACTGCCCGTCATTGCTGTGGCCTCTTCCATTATCTGTTCTTCCTGCTGATGCTTTTGTTGCATAATCCCGTGGAAAGAATGTTTTTAGGCAATGCAGCCAATGTGCTTCAATCAACACTGGACCAAACGTACAGGCTGCATTTAATTTTAATGTGAGAGTTATTCAACCTTGTGTAACCTTTGGATCTGTATTTCATAGTTTTTTTATTTGACAATGGATAATAAATTCTATTTTATTTTACCTTTCAAATGAAAAACATGGAAACTTGGACTGTGATAGAACAAAAGCTAATTTTTAGATTACACAGATTACTTTTTCCATTCATTCCATTCCATTACTAAAATATAAGAAATGTCCTGAACAGAACTGAATTTGACCAAGAATTCACTTAATCAAGTTACTTGTTCAACTTGCACATTAAAGTCTAATTTGTATATGCAGCTATTCTGTTGATTTGTTACAGAAAGGCCATGGAGTTCTGTTCTAGAATAGAAAAACATTGAACCATCTTTCAGGCACCAGTAGTTGAATAAAATGTTCTGCTGTATCTTAAATGTTCACATAGAGAGTAATTTGTCATTTTTACTTTTGACTTAACTAGAGACCATAAAGGCTGGGAGGTGCTTGTTCGGTTTGATGTGTTCAGTCACAAGAAGAAAAAATTAAATAATTTGGAGAATGACAGAGAGTGGCAAATGTGAAATGTATTCAAATTCTTTCATAAAGAAAGAAACCCCTGGTGTACTTTCTTTTATGTTTGAGAGATGTTTACCTCTAAAATTTATATTGAAGGTGAGTGTTAAAGTTGCATAATGTAACTTTCCTAGTGGAAGATATGCCACTTGCTTTCCACCATGGAGATGTTATTGCTTTTCCAATATGAAAATTAAAATGATCTATGTTGTATTTTCTCAAGTACAGGTGTATTTATTCCTCAAAAATAATTTGGACATGCATTCTCACTACTAGGCGGGGTCGCCTGTCTTGCTTGTCTCCATGGAGATAGATAAGCTATATGAAACCTCTCCATGGAGATGAGCAGGTGGAGGATCCCACCAGAAAAGTTTCACTGCACCTTTGAGGTGTGCTTTAAACGTCATGTAGCACAAAATTTGGGCCATGGGTACAAATCCTACCTCCAGTCAGTTCTTATTAATAACATGAAGTAAAATATAAATATGGATTTTATAATATAGGATTTGGGATGGGTATAAACTAAACAGAATACATATTTATCCATTTGTCCATAAGTTTGTAAATATTTATCTTCAGATATCAGATATTCTAATTGAAACCACACTTGGAATTCCGTGTCAGATTCCACAAATTTTTTACTGAAACAATTCAGTCATTAAAAGGTTAAGAGATGAGGAATGTGATTTTAAAAAAGAAATGTGAGAGATTATGATATGTGATGATTTTCTTTTAACTCTTTAGTAAAATTTGGATTATAGATGGCTTATTAATAAATCCTAATATTCTAGGCCAGACTAGAATTTACATTTTCATTCCAGACAGATTAATCTTAGTTATTGTATGGTAAATAGACTTTTCTGGTCTCCCTTGTTTACATATTAACTTAACAAAAATTTTTGACATGCTGTAGCTTCAATCTTGATTGCTTACATAAGGTGGTGCTGAGTCACTTTCTGCAAGATGCAACACTGAGGTAATCCTCAAGATCATGACCTCCACTATGCAGAAGCTCATTGGTCAGTGGATCTTTTCCTTTTCCTCCAAAAAAATTATACTCTGTATAATAGGTTGCTGCATAAAAAATAAACTATGCAAGAATCAAGAATAGGGGACAAGGTAAAAAGCAAGTCATGATGAGTTTTCTTTCTAGTTATAAGATCTATGGTTTACTTAACCCAAAACATGCACCATAGGTAAATCCTCCAGCTTAGGTCCTGACCAAGCCAAAGCAAGAAGATCATGGAGATGGTCCCCGGGTGCAGTAATGTGCTGCTCACTGCTCCTAATAACAGGATGGGTTAAATGCAGAAATGGAATTTCCCCACTGTGGGACTAATAAAGGCATAGCTTTAATGTAATTTAGTGTAGGCTACATTACCATGTTACATAAAATGTATCATATAAACAATAAGTAAATAAACAAACATAATTTCATTGATTCATTTGATTTTAAAATATTCCAAACAGATTACTTATTAATGCTTGAATTGGCAATTACACAAGCATAAAGGCATTATTTTAGCCTCCTCGTGGCCTACTAGTTGCTCTATATTTTCCAGTCAATGTTTCAGCCAAAATCTTGACCTGTCATGATTAAGCAGAATGCCAAAAAATAACTTTTTAAAGTTAATTTACTGATTAAAATCTACTATGAAATATTACAATTTCGGGTGTCGTTTTTGATTGGCCTTGGGGTGCACCACGTGACGCGAGCAGTCACGCGCTTTCCAGGAACCCGTCAGGAAGAAGAAAAACAAAACAAACCTTAGCAAGCTTCTAAACGAGCAGCGTGCTGACTTCATTGACAAAAAGTGGGCCTATGATCTTCACTACAAGGTCCAACACGAAGACAAAGCGCCCTAAGAGTGAGTACTGGCGTTTTAGAGGCGTTTGATTGTGACTTTGTCGAGTGTCATGTCGCCGTTTTGCCCCAGCGCAGCGGAGGATTAGCAGCGGGGCTAATGTGCTAAAGGCAGCAGCGAGAGTCGGGGATTGAGAGCCTGGGACCAAGCCGAGGAGTGATGCATGGACAGACAGGCGGCTAGAGAGGGGCAGGAGGCCATAACTGCAGCAAAACGGAGAGATCAGGCTTAATTGAGGAAGAAATATTCGGTTGTTCCGCTTTTAGGGTAGTTTTAGGGGAAATAAAAGGTGCTATTTTGGTTCTTATCAGGAGGTAAGCAGGAAATAAAAAGCTAGCGTTTTAGCAGATCATAACAAACGCTCAGAGATGTCAAAGCGTGTCCAATTTACCATCACACCGTGTATTTGATTGGTCCTTGATTGGCCATTGACACTTAAAATGATAATTTTATCTATAATGGGTTGTACTAGTAAGCATCCCTCCCTGTGGCCTTGGCTTAATTTGCCTAATTACCGCGGTCCCGCTTCGGTTTTGATTGTTATTTTAATCTTGGTAAGAGAATGAGCATCTTTAACAACCGATCAGTCACTTTTCGCATGTATAACAGTGTTTTTGAGCCAGAAAGATTGTAGCTACAGCGGACTTTTGCAGACTGCACGAATGTTCTCGGTGGGTAGGTACACGCCCCCCAACACATACACACACACGGCTGTTGCTGTCAAAAAACTCGACCCAGCCGAAAATGTACACATGATTTCTAGAAATAATGGCTTTATAACTTGACATAGCATCTTACTACTTACAAAATTATCGTATTTATGTTTCTCAAACGCGTATTTTGTCGTGTTTTCCCGTCTAGTATTGTTGTATTCGCTTTAAAACATGTGCTCCGTCTATGTCAAAGTGGTTTCGCTTGGTTTTGCGATGAAACGCCTCCAAATGTGATTTAATCTTCTGCTATTTATAGTTTTAAGTCAAATTCAATGCTTTAAAACCTAATCTAGGCCACGGGAACACAGGCCTCACACTTGTTTATCGTCGCTCTCAACCTACATTGAAGCGAGCTGTTTATTATGAAGTGGCTTTGCAGACTGACCCGTTCGACAGCCAATCAGATACATTCGGGGGTGGGCCTTCGTTTGCATTGACCCAATGGGAATGCAGAATTACGTGGGTGTTGGCACAGCGGGTTAGATGCAGCTTTTGTTTTGCTTTTCCGTGGAGCTGTGATGCGAGCAGAGACTGGGAACATGATGCTGACATTTCTGCCTTTATCTTCGGTTCGTACGAGCAGCATTCTTCGCCCGTGTAAACATCATGTTTGTGAGCTGTGAGGTCGTTGTTGCCATGTTGTTTTTGCCTGTACATCAGTCACGTGTTTCCCGATAAGCTTTTTGTCATCCCTCTCTCTGTTATATAGGAGTACATTACGTTCCAGTCTTTATGTCCAGCGTGCCTGTTCTTTTCCCATGCAATAACGTGGCCTCCTTTGTTTGTGTGTGTAGAAAACTGCTTTGTTCATTGTGGCCTCACCAGCAGATGCATTGTCCAGTGGCTTGATGCATTCTTACATGTCTATTGTTCCAAGCATGTGAGCTTTACATGCATTATATTCACGTGGCAGTTTGAGATAAAACATATTATTAGTAATGATTATTATTTGAGCTCCATAGCATCATGCATATGTTGCCTAGGACTTACTATGTAAAATCTGAAGCAATAACGCCATGTTCTTATACAGTGATATTAACTGGTTATGTCATTTGACTAAAAAATGTTTGTTTTTAGATTGCATTTCAGTCTGCATGCTGTTAGATTAGGTTTTGATGGCAAGCTTTGTCAATCATTAATCGCTTTTATTTCCGACTGTAGTTTTCCACAAAGTGCTTCTGTTGTGTCGTTGTGCAAGGTTTGTTTCTAGTGGCCAATTATCATTGTTTTCACAGTACAGGTGTAGATGACATTGTAGTTCACCTGCAGTTCTGGTAAATCTAAAATCCACAGTACATTTACATTTAAAAGTGCTAAATGCAATGAAATTTGACAATTACACATTTTATTACACAATTATAAATCATTATTTTAATAGTATAAGTGTGACTGAAATAGACAGTTCAAACAATTGACCTTTTTATTGCACTCGCGTTGTCTGCTAAAGATGGAATAACACTTTTTTCTACTATTGTTGATCTATTCTTCAAAATTACTTTACTTTAATATCAAACAGTGATGTTTATTACTGCTTTGTGATAGTCTACTCTTTTCCCCACACTTTGTTCATTTACAGAACACTCTCTTCGTTGTAAGCAGGAAATACAGCTAGCTGCAACTCAATGTACACTTCCTATAACTTTCTCAAATGACTCCTCCAAAAATGTTCTGCAATATTATCTGAGCATATTAGCTTTAGCATACTTTACACTGCAATTGCACGTTTGACTGTTAGATTTCTGTGATGAAACAAACAGTAGAAGATAGATGGTTGCTTCTTTGTGTTTTGAAAATGAATAATTGATGATGTAATGATAGCCAAGACTCACTGCATGATATTTATGCAATATATTGGAGAAGCTAACAGAATTCTAGATATGCGTCTTTTTCCTTTAGTGTGAATCATGACTAAAAATCAAGAGAATTCAAATTAAAAATAGTAGCAGTTATTTCTTTATGTAATATGCAAAGAGAAATGGAGTAAAGGATCATGGTCTATGTAGTTCTATTTTTATTTTATTTTTTAGCTGCTGATGAACAAAACGCACAGTATTTAATTTATCCTTACGTCACTAATCAGAAATCTCTTCCGGCATCTTAACAGAGGCCCTTCCTTAGAGACTAGTACCAAAACAGGCCTTACTTCACAATTGTTGGTTAATGTAATTTTGTAGTCAAACTTGCTGATATTTGTGTAAACAGAGTGCTGCTCTTATCTGGTGTGGTATCAGTGCAGACGGTCTCAGATAAGGCGGACCAGAGTGGCCCAGTTGGAGCAGGGCCAGACTGTGGAGAATGTGAGCTGTGTGCAGTGATCACAGCACAGGCAAATTCTGTTTAAATATATCAATCCTTATACAATAGCCACATCATAAAATCACATCAATGATTTGGGGGCAAATGTGTCATTGTCATTTCGTGGGCCTTTGGTATTAATGGTTATTGTTCAGTTTTAATGTAGTTGCTTTTGCCCATCATATGAATAAGTATAATTATTATAAGTGTGCTTATTGTATTATCCTTTTACTCCCCAGTCACATTCTAGTGCCACTTCTGAAGGCACAGCCATCCTGGGCAAACTGATGGAGATGTGGCTATGTTGGTAAAGTGTCTAAGCTAGACACAAAGATGAGATGTACTGCCTTGACTTCTCCAGTTAATTCAAAATCATTTATCAATAGATGGATGCTAGGTACTTAATCATTTTTACCAATGATCAAATGAACTTGTGAGAATCTGAATCCTATGACATGATTTGTATATTTATGCTCATTATTTAACATCATGTTCAGACACGATGGAGCTGTGGGCACTACTGGTGTCACTCCTCTGGGAACAACTGTCCTTTTGCACAAATGACAAGATCATTTGTAACAGGCCCCACGGCTCTTAAGGAGGAAATGCTGTACAGTGTGGATCAGACTGATGCACAACAGCCTCAATACCTCAATATAATGCAATGATTTCTTTGGCATACACTTAAGACAGATTATTGTCTACCGTTGTATAATCAGAAATTGAGAATGAAAGTGAGTTTTGATTAGCTGTTAAAGCTAGATGTTTTAGTTGATGAGATTAATTTGCATAGGGTCATTTCAAACTGCACCAGAACATTGTTATAGCTCCTGTTTTGCTACTGAGATGTTGCATACCCTGATACAGCAGCAGTGACCATTTTGAAGTGAAGTGAAAGCCACACATTGAGTCCGGAAATGATATAAAAACATCATATGCAACAGTAGCACAACATTATAGAGCAGAGATGGAGAGGTCCAATGTGTGCCCAGAGTCACTGTCATCAGGACACACTTTGAATCATTAGTGATGAAGCACAAGCACATCTCACTCTGAATGACACTTTCACATTATTTCCTTGTCGAGATACACAGCTATTTTTGTGTCTGTTTTACAAGTGAGTTCCTCTTAGAGAATGTTATTTACAATCTGCTTTTTCCCAAGGCAAAACAGGGTAGTATATCTCAGTATGATATAAATCCTTATTCCTTTGTCATTTATAAACCTACTGGCATTTAATAACATCTTGCTTGCACACTACATGGAGCAGTCTTCATATGTAATGAAATAGAGCTGTTCAATTAAGAGAAAAAAATAATTATTATTTGAAATAATTATTTAAATAATCTCAAAAGTTACCCTGTGTAGAGGTAAAATAGACTGAAATGTAGATTTGCTAAGTTTTGTGGGGCAGAAGGAGCACCCATATCATTCAAAACATAATTGATTGTAATTCATATTGAAATAACTGCACTGCAGTTGAAATGGCATTATGTATTTTATTACTCATCAGAGAGAGATGATGACCAAGTCCGATAATCCACCAATGCATTATGTTAATGCACATTTTCTAACCCTGGATTGGGTATCATACACCATCTTGAACTAATAAGCTTGTATCTTTACAATCAGATTTTGAAATTTTGTTTTAAAATCAAGAGTCTGCACATTTTTAGCTCGCCCAGGAGCAATCTGCTTGATAATAGACTGAATATTAACTGCTAATAACACAAGAATCCCACACATGTTTGTAGAGGTCTCAAAGTTCAAGGGAGTATATTTTAGAGGGCATTGTTGCTTATTTCTTACTTAAATAAATTGTCTATTTGCATTTATATAAAATTAATTTACATGGTATTTATTTAATTTGCTTTATTAAAAAACTGCTATTTCAATTTGTTTGGGATTAACTTTAGAGCTCTAGTGTCCAGTGGGCTTGATAAAATAGTGGCTATTAAACCCAGTGTGTGAATGTGGCTGAGAGGTAAGGATCGGTGAGTAATTTTGTCCCTGTTGTGTGTTTGTACATTTTAAAATCAAAAGCAGTTGAATCTGAGGCGGAAACAAACCAGAAGAGGCGATGGTAATCAGACTCCATGCTGGTAAGAGTTCTTGCCTGTTATGTCACATTGTTGTATATTGTTACGTAAGCTTCTCTATATGCTCTTGAATGCAGCTGCAATGTTGAGAAGAAGGCCAGGAGCTCTCTGTGACTGTAGTATTTGAGTGCAGCCCAGAGGTGAAAAGTTTATCTGGGACAGGAACTGATACACCGCCCTCAGACAGGCACATGCTGTCAGCTATTTATCTCCTACAATGAGGTTCTCCTCCTGTATTTGTTTAAATGCAAAAAGAAGCAAAAGGGAAGACTGACTTTACATTGTATAGAGGAGAAGAGAATTCAAAATCTTTTCATTTGTTTGAGAAGTGACTGTACGTCTCCTCTGGTTCTAGAGCTGGGCGATATGGCCAAAAAAAAAACATCAAGATTTTTTTGCACACATGATTATTTAATCGATTTTAATCAAAGTCAGAGCAGGGACTGCTTGTCTTTCAATGGTGGAAGCTTTTTACATTTTCATTCTTATCATATTGCTGTTCAAGAACTTGGAAACCACCTTAAATTACATTTGTATAGATATTTAATTGTAATTGCACAATAATCCTGCTTTTGGCTGAAAGTCAGGAAGATTTTGGCTGAAAGTCAGGAGTTATCTTGTTTCATAATAGTCATTAATTTCACGATTTTGCAATTTTTCCAAATCTTGATTAATAAAACCCCCAATTAATCAAATTCATTTGATAAATTTGATTAGTGCTGGGCAATGATAAATTGCCCAGCACTAATTGGTTGATTTAAAGCTGTTATAAACATTATTTTCAGCACAAAGCCAGACCGACTCCAGGTCTGCTTTTGAATGAGAGAAGAACATTATAACATTGCTAGTGTTGTAAACGCAAATATTAGCAAAAGGGGGGAAAAAAAGAGACGATATACAGTGTAATACTGTCATGCTGTATTTCAATAGGCATTTTCTTGATTGGGAACCATTTATAAACAGCCACATGAAGGCCCATTTTGTCCAGTTAGGTTTGTTGTTGGTTGAGAGTGGAAGGAGTTGACTATTGCATAATTGTTTCTCTGCCATGGTGAGAGAAAGAAGTGAACCATGTCCCTCACTCATGGTTCAAAATCAGATACAGGGCCTTTTTAATGTTCAAGTATATTAAGTTGTCTCCATGGGGAAATCCTCTGTAAGTGACTTGTATTTCAAAGCCGCTGGAACAACCTTGCAGGACCTTCTTTTATCAAGCGGAGTATATGTATAGCAGGAGGATGGGGTCCATAGTCAGTTGTTTTGATCAGGTGAGATGGGGAGTGGTGAAGGCGAGGTAATTTACAAAAGACTGGTTTTACAGTTTGCTTTGAATTGTAATAACATTAAAATTAGAAATTAGAAATTCAATTTGTCAACTGGACAAAAGTTTATTTGGTCGAATGTTTCGCAGCTCATCCAAGCTGCTTCTTCAGCTCTGGTCAGACGCTGGTGGACACTGCCTTATATCTGCCTGAAGGGAGGAGCTAACTACAATGAAATTACTCTGAAACTACTACACCTATTTGTTTACAGTTTCTGTTAGTTAGGTAGGCCTACCTAGCTAGGCGTACCTATTTAGGTCTGACCAGAACTGAAGAAGCAGCTTGGATGAGCTGCGAAATGTATTCAACCAAATAAACTTTTGTCCAGTTGACAAATTGAATTTCTCCTTTTGCCATGGATTCTACCTGGACGACTGCGCGATTCTACACACATTACAATAGACCAGTTTCAAAGCTACGTCATCACTGAATGCGCGTGCAGTTCCGACTCAAAAAAAGCCACTGCTGCCATAAAAGCCCCAGCGAAGCTATAGAAGAGAAGAACTCGAATAAAGAGAAACAGATGGAATAAATGATAGTTCATACCATTCAACTGACATGCACACATGTGAACACCTGCTGCTTGTTTAGGGTAATTTGCCCAGGTGTTCAATGGTGTTTAATCATGCTGATTAACTAGCAAGCACAGGACACCGCAAAGCTCAGACATTAACCGGATAACCTCTACGACAGACACATGTAAACGAACACGAATAACTTTGTTAAAATGCATGATAAGTTTTCGCATGACCATCATAAATGGCATTTGACATGACTGAGATCACATCTGTGACTCGTGAATTAAGTCGTAGTATGTTACTTACCCTGCAACGCAAGTGCAGTTGGTCAGAACGTAGCTTGTTGATGATAGCCCAAGCATTGTACACGGTCACATGTGTGGTGAGGTCTGCTAGGGCTGTCTTTGTTTTGTGTTTTTTTTTTCGTTTTTTCTTTGAACTTTTTAGATTATTTTGACTTTTCCCCTCCTTTCGGTTGTTAGTTCACCTCCTCCCGGTATCCCGGCTGAGGGGGGATGGGTGGCGCGATGTCAACTCCCACGGGGCCCCAGGCCGCGGCGGAGAAGCCGACTGGGAAAAGCGACGCGAGGAGAAATAAGAATGTAGAATACCAAAAAGAGCTGACGGTCTTTTTGGAGCTGGAGGATGGAGCGGGCCTGTCCCCTATGGCCTTGTTGAAGACCACACAGGAAATGTGTGGGACTGTACTTGCCTGCCGCATGCTGATCAAGGACAAGTCTTGTGGCCTTGTCTTTGACTGGCGAGAACATCAGATGCCAACACGAAAAACTCCCCATCGATATCGTGGTATTTTACCTCCTGTACATGGCCACACACAGCAAACTGGTAGGCATCCATGGATTCGTATGCGCAAACTCTCTCTTCTCTCTTGCATACACGCTGGGCTTCTCCACTAAATAACAGTGGATATCTGGCCACTGTAAATCTGGCCACTTTCTGCGGTCGTACTGCCACTCCGTGATCGCATAAGGATCTGGTAGTCAAACCCCGTTGCTCAACATGAGCTCTTGAATGTAGCTTTCCCTATTCGTTCAGATACTCCGCTATGGTCGGGCATGCGCTCGCATGCCAGTGACGTCACGTTTGTTTACTAACAGTAAAGGGGTCTATTAGAGGTTTTTTTCATATGGTGTGACATTTTTCTTATTTTTGAGATTTAATTTCCAGAGCCCAGAAATGTAAGACCAGACTTAACATGGTAAATCATAACTTTAAATTGTATTAAAAATGCAAAGGATTCTGAAATGAGAAAAATTGTTACCAGACCCAGAAGAATGGAAAAGCCCTGGACAAACCCTGCTCTATTGGATAGTAGACTGTTTAGAGATTCCCATTGTGACTCTTTTAAACCCAGAAACAAAGATCTCAGGTAAAACTGTGTAGCTTTTCATTTGACCTGGAGTCACAAGAATGTAGAATGAGAGTAGACTTATTATTAGGGCTGCAGCTAACAATTATTTTAGTAGTCGACTAATCTATAGATCCAGTAACGATTAGTCACGATAAGTCACGAAAAAAAATATTATTAGGATAATGGACACGACACTAACATTGGTATTTAGTGAGCGCAGTTACGCGTGCGTGCTTTAAGCATTCCGTTTCAAAGCAGAATATTGTCAGTATCCAGTTTAAAAAAAAAGTTGAAGTATTCTGTGAAACAGCGTTCTGTTAAAGGAAAAGTAACGTTTTTTACAATCTGAGCCTTATTTCGGTAATAAAACAAGTTGTTTTACTCACCCATAGCAATTTGGTGTCATATGGAGCATTTCCGGAGATGTTTTAGATTTGCGATCTCCATCATGTGAGTTCTCGGGGCACTTATTTGCGGTCTCCAAATAACACAAACTTTAGCACTTTTCAAATCATAGAAGCCCGATGTCTTAGCCTACGATTTCGTGTGGTCAAAAGTGGCCTGTAATCCGAGATTTAGCCATAGTTTCGAGAAGATGAGGAGGCCAGTGCACATGTGCGGACTGTGCTCTCAGCTCCCGGGACCCAAACATGAAACGCAAAGCTGTAAACTATGCCTAAATCTTGGATTACAGGCCACTTTTGCTTCAAACGAAATCATAGACTAAGATATTGGGCTTCTATGATTTGAAAAGTGCTAAAGTTTGTGTTATTTGGAGCCCGCACGGGGCATATTACATACTTGGGGAATATATTATATGCCCCGAGCTATGGCTAGAAGTCGCGCTAGGCTAACCGCAAATCTAAAACATCTCTGGAAGTGCTCCATATGACACCAAAGTGCTATGGGTGAGTAAAACAACTTGTTTTATTACCGAAATAAGGCTCAAATTGTAAAAAAACGTTACTTTTCCTTTAAGGGAATACTGCCAAAACACGACTACACTACATTCGGAATGAAAAAGATTGTCCATGACTCGTGAGCAAAGTATGGCCACCATTCTGTTTAGCACTAATGCTAATATTGGTATATTCCTCACATGCAGATACATGCAGGGACTAGCCCGGTAATAAACGGAGTTGTTTGCGCCAGATTCGGCCACATTTCATGTCAACCAACATGACTCGCACGTAAAACCTACATGTATCCTCGCCCATTGTTACTGTCTTTCACGAAAACGTCTAAAAATACGATGACACTCAAGGCTAGAAGTTTCCCAAAAAGTAAACACAAGCTAGCTGCCAACAACTTACCCATCTGGAGCTTTGGACGCCAGTCCTGGGTGCTTTCGTTTCGTTTCATTTCGTTTCATCACCGTTGTACTGCCATGGAACGCCAACTCCACTTTACAGATGTTGCATCTTACTTTATTGTTTTTATTATCCTTAAAATACTCCCACACCTTCGACTGGGAAAAGTTTGAGGCTGCGACATCCTTTTCGGGCTGACTCTGAGCTGCAGGCTCTGCCATTGTTGTTAGCACATTCAGCCAGAGATTTTTTTGAGGATGTATAGACTGACTTTGATTCAGCTCGGCGGTCTTCACTGATTGACTGAATGAGGACGGAAAGAGGCTATACTGCTCTCACCACTACCGGCGGCGATTTGCAGTTTCAGTACACGTATTCATTTATGCGGATTCTTGACACAGATGAGTGTTAAGTTCCAAATTAAAATGATACTTAAATAATACGACTAGTCGACAATGAAATTTCATGTTGACAAAATTTTATTTGGAGCCCTACTTATTATTGATGTATGATGCCTTGTTAGTACTTGCAACTTGTCTTTATGTTACTTACATTCTGTCTAAACATTCATTGTTAAAGTATTTGTTACTATCAGGACAATGGAATGATCGGTTTCCAAGTCTGTTGAATACTTCTTTTTTACCTTGACATTCCCTGCTTCTTAAGCCACAGGCAGGTTGTTTGTCACACTCTATCTGTTATATAAATGTAATTATTTATAGATGACTCATAATAACAGTAGATATGTGGTACATAAGGGAGCGGATGCAAGACTCAGGTCGTCCTTTTCCAGTGTTTTCTAATGCAATAATAAGCTTACTTGTTTGTTTTCCTATAGTAGTTTTTTAATGACTGCAAATTTACCTAAATATTGGATTTATTGGGAAAAATGTAGAATTTGATATAAGATTTTGCAGAGTGCGTGGAAAGGCATTTTAAATGGTTTAAGCCCAGAGTAGTTCAGGTTTATTATTCAGTGAGATTTTTCCGAAGACCTCCTAACTCAGATTCTGGCTATAGCAATGCTCACTGCTTTGACCTTCTGGCCCAGTGTATAGACAAGAGGCAAACTTCTGGATCCCAAGTTCATGTGGTAGATTCATGTTTCTTGTGGGGTCTTTGATGGCATTAAACTGTGTAGTGGAGTAGCCACTGTTGGACAGGGCACCTTTTATTTTAGCTTTGTTAATTTCATACCTAAAGGAACCTCCCTTAATGAAGCCTGCCAGTACTTGTTCATTCCCAGATACTCTTTATAATAAAGTTGAGATTATATTCTAATGTGTGGTTGGTCCTAGATGATTTTAATATAATATTGAATTCAATACTTGTCAACGGGTTTCCTTGGTACTGTGATCATATGCAAAGAACTGTGGCAAAAGGAAAAATTCAGTTTGTCAATTGGACAAAAGTTTATTTGGTCGAGTACGTTTGGCAGCTCATCCAAGGAGCTTCTTCAGTTCTGGTCAGACACTGCCTATATCTGCCTGAAGGGAGGAGCTAACTACAATGAAATTACTCAGAGACTACCATACCTATTTGTTTACAGTTTCTCTTAGTTAGGTAGGCCTATTAAATATGCATTGGGAGTGTGGGGTCTTGTTAGCATAACCATTCAGGGCAATAATGGGTGTTTTCACACCTCTGGACCTGACCTGGCTAGTCCTATTGTTTACTATTGTTTTTGATTTAGGTTTGAGGATAGAGTTATAAATGAGAGACAAATGATGTCTGAGACCTCAATTTCTGTTCAAGGAAGGATTCTCTTTCTCAGCAAAAATAGCCTCTTTAACTCCCCTCTCAAACCAGTTCTTTTCTTTGTCTAAGATCTGTACCTCACTGTCCTCAAAGGAGTGGCCTGTGGCTTTTAGGTGGAGATGTACGGCAGACTGAGGTGCAACCTGGCTCTCCCGTCTGTGTTGGTACATCCTCTTGAGAAGTGGCTGTTTTGTTTCTCCAATGTAGCGCTCACTGCAGTCTTGACAACACTGAATGGAGTAGACCACATTGCTTTGTTTGTAGCTCGGTGTTTTGTCCTTTAGGTGGACCAGTTTCTGTCTTAAAGTGTTTGTGGGTTTGAAATAGACTGGGATTTCATGTTTTCTGAAAATCCTCCTGTAGTTTTTCAGAAACACCAGCCTGGTAAGGAATAGTTACACCCTTTCTCCTTGGTTCTGATTCTCTGTTGTCTTGTTTCTTGTCTCTCTTAGTTTTATTAAAAGCCCATTTGTAGGATATCCTAAATGTGCTTTTCATTATGTGAATGTGACAAATTGAATTTCACCTTTTGCCATGGATTCTACGTGGACGACTGAGGGATTCTACACATATGCAATAACTGTTAAGTGCCCAGTATAAGGGCTGCACAATATACTACAATCAAAATGGAATCCCAAATTGATTTGGAGAAATTATCAAATCACAAAGGTTGCAGTTATTTCGATAATAGAATGTCCTATGCAGAACAAGAAAACCTGCCTTTATTATATAATTTTTTTTTATCTGTAGTTTAACTTGAGACCTCCACAAACAAACAAAAACATGGGACGGCTGGATAGCTCAACTGGTAAGTCACTGACTTTCCCCCCGGGGGTTGTGGGTTCAAATCCCCCCCGGCAATGAGCTAACCAGTGTGGGTCCTTGGGCAAGAGCCTTCACGGTACTGCCCCCCGGGCGCCGAAAAAGATGGCTGCTCACTGCTCCTGAAAAGGATGGGTCAAATGCAGAAGTCAAATTTCTCCCATGTGTCACTGTGTGTCATTGTGTGTGAGACCAATAAAGGCTTAATCTTAATCTTAATCTTACTTGTATTAGTTTAACAGATCATATTAAGTCCTCTCTCACTCTGCTCCTGGAGCTGTTTATAATGTGCACTTTGAGAGGATTAAGATTAAGCTTGGGCTTTTAGCCTTTATTGGTCTCACACACAAGGCCCAAGGACCCACACTGGTTAGCTCATTGCCCGGGGGGGGTTTGAACCTACAACCTCCAGGGGGAAAGTCCATGACTTACCAGTTGAGCTAACCAGCCGGTAGAGGATTCTACTTTATAAACATATTGCAAATTTACTCACCACCGCAAACCTCAATACAAATTGTGCACCTCTTTGACCGTTTTTCTCTTGTTCTCTCCTCTCCACAGATCTGAACAGACCTGCACCGTAGCCAGACCTACAGCAACAGAGCTCAGGTCAAACCCAGCCCCCTTCTGTCACACCCCCCTGTCCTCTGTGTCCCTCTGGCCTCTGGGACCCCCATAGTTTTTCTGTGGAGCAGAAAACCCCCTTACTGCTGGGACTGGACAGGAGAACCAGAGGTTCCTCCACTACAGCTCTTGGCTGTGCCTGGCAATGCCTCAGGTAAAAACAAATATACAGTATAATATTTAAATGTATTTAAATGCACATTCTGAAATAGGTCATTAGTATCAGAGGTCAGGTTGGAGGTTCATTGCCCAATCAGTGCTTACAGTCATTGTGTCGTAGGGCAAAACACTTGATCGCTTTGCTTGGAACAAACATAAAATTCTGATAAATCCAAAGCTAAAAGGTCCAAAATGCCATTAATTATGACGCTGTAGAAGCGAAACGCGTTGTTCGCTCTAAGCCCAATAAAGGAATAAGAGTAAAGTCAAGCGAGTGTGTGGTAAATTTCTTCTTTTCTGCCATTAACTATATGCCAGAATCTACAATTGCCAGCCACATTGATTTTTCTGTTCAATAAAAAGCTAATTGTTTCCAAATGATCTGTTATGGCTATCTAATCTGTTATGATGCCTAGTCAACAATTTATGCCTAGTCAACAATATATAAATGTGTGAAGATGAAAAGTGCCAAATAAAAGAGCAAAAGCTAAAGACAAGCTGCAGAAACAAAACCAAACGTAACCAAAGTGTTTGTGACCTGTGTCTCCACTTCCTGTCTTCCATTTGAAATCTGGTTGGGTTAACCACACCATATTTGCTGTTCTGCATCAGCTCTGTGCAAAGCAAGCTTTATCTGCTAGAATCTGTACATCGCTGTGCTTTATGGGAAAAGCTACTTAAGTGCAGCTTGGCAATATTACTGGTCACAAATGACTAGTGACTACAGTATGTAACATGTAAATTCAAGTACAGGAGATTTGCATTTATATTATCATTTGACATGTGTCGTAGATAATGGTGTTGCTGTATTTTCAGCCCAGTGTCAGTGGGATGGAGCCTCCCTTTGGAGACGACTTTCAGAACTACTCCTTTGTGGACCAGGCGCTGACCAGCACCGAGCTGCTGGCCACCAGCTCTGACCCAGACTTCATGTACGAGCTGGTGAGTGCTCTTTCACACTAAGTATACTGTAATATAATTTACTGCTTATGCACAAAGAGGAGCTGCCTATTCATGCCAAACATTCTTCACCATGTGTCGTAGAATCCACACATTAAAATCTGCTTTTAGAAGCGAATGGGTTTGTAGTAAAGGTACTAATGTCAGCGTCACTTTGCTGAAATTTCAAAAGGTAATTGTTTGCTAATGAAGAGACCTGATACTGGAAAGATTTAGGGTTCATAGTTGGATACTGTGTTTGGCCTTGAGCCTGTGGATCGGAGGGTTTCTCTGGAGATGCCTGTGTCCAATTGTTTTTCAGCATTTGACATTTGCCTCCTCTCTGTCTGCTGCAGGTGTCATTTCCCATCAAACTCCACTGTAAGGCAGAATATAATGGGACTTGCCCAAAACTATTTTATTATTTTAGCTAAAACTAGATATTTGGACTCAATTTGTCTGGAGAATGAGAATATAAAGGGTTTGCATGTTGTTATTATCTGTTCATGTTTCCAGGTTGTAATATCACAAGAGAAAATCTTTGTGTATCTCAGTTAAAAATAACTACAGTACTTTTAGAAAAGTATGGTTTTTTTTTAGCCAAGCAGAGAAGGTAACTTGGAGAAAAGTGAGGTGTAAAATTATCAGTGCACACATTCGGCTGCAGGTATTGACAATTGGGCTGAAAATCATAGAAACCACCCATTCAGTATTTTTAGGTTCTCAAAATGTCTTTTTATTGTAGTCATAGAATGAATTATCTGAGCTCTTCCCCTTCAGGACAGAGACATGAGCCACAGACAGAGCCCGTGTGGGGACAGTCTCTCGGGGGCACTGGACGGGGGTAAGGAGGCAGAGGGGCCCGTGGACCAGCTTATGGCTCTGGGCGAGAGTGAGAGCGTCAGCAGCGGATCAGCCTTCGAGCAGTGGGACTCGTACTGGGAGGACCTCACCAGGTATACATCGCTTATTCACCCACTGCTGCGGTTCATATTAAGGCACTTGAACTTATGTAGAGTGTATAGCAAAAAAGGATGATTTCTGTGTGAACTTTGTTAATTATTTATTTAATATATATATAAATAATATTTAATAGATGGGTATTCATTAGTAACAATGTAGCTGGGTATAAATGTGGATTACCACCATTTCCCATAATGAATAACTGTGTGAGTGAGTGCAAACACAGGGAGTATCAGGTTAAGTGCGATAGTGTTGTTCGGGGCTGCCATTCACCTCTCAAAGACGCAGTAATACAACCAGAGCACTTTACAGTGTAGTACTCTTCACAAAGATCAAAGCTGCTGTTTGGACAAAGAGTGGACATGTGACACTCCGAATAGGCCTGAAGCAGGAGACTTTGTCACAAGGGAATAAGCAAAGGCCTACTGAAATGAAACAGTGTACACCTTTTCACTGATGTAAAGGGGCAGTGCAGCCCTCTACAGTCTGAAGGCTATTACCTTTAAGGTGGAACAGTGCAGACTGCAGCAGATAATGTAATGAGCAGGGTTTATGGAGGTCATGTTTGAGAGAAGTGAGGCACTTAAAGTTGAAGGCCAAGAGTTCTGTGTATTAAATCTCTTCAGGCCTGAACCATCCATTTTGTTAGTTTAAAGTGTAACCTGTGCTGTCCTGTGCTGCTGCAGATACACGCGGCTGACCAGTTGTGACATTTGGGGCACCAAAGAGGTGGACTTCTTGGGCTTGGATGACTTTTCCAGCCCGTACCAGGATGAGGAGGTGATCAGTCGCACCCCGACACTGGCGCAGCTGAACAGTGAGGACTCACAGCCCGTGTGCGAGACGCTCTGTCCCCCAACAGACCTGAGCCTGCCCCCACTCCAGCCCCCGCCCGCTGTCTTTCAGCTTCCCGCTCCTAAGAAAAGACCTCCAGTGTCTGGGCAGGGTCCTGGGGCAGCTCGTCCTGCACCCCTGCGCCTGTCCCACAGTCTGCTCCCGGATGTCCCTGAGGGACCACAGAGACCTGTCGCCTCCAGCACTGAGACCATGTCCAAGACCCAGGTCCAGGTCAAGCCGGACCCTGAACCTTTGCAGGCCAAGCAGTCGGGACGTGGGGCAAAACCAGCCCCTGTCTCAAACAACACTGACTTTGTCCGTAAGGCTAAAGTGCGTGTGAGCTCTGGGCCTAAGACGAATGTGACATCTAAGACTCCTTTTGAGATGTCTGACCCGGCACTGTCCCGGGACGAGAAGGCGTCCACCTCCTCCAGCTCCACATTGATGGGTGCCCCCAATGTAAGCGTGCCCGGGGGCTTTGAGAGGCGCCCAGAGGGGGCAACTAGGTCCTCTGTGCCGCAGCTCGTGGAGCCCAGTCAAACTCTGAACGGACCTCCCTCTGTGTTGGTAGTCAGTGGGAACAGCATGCCCGGGACAGACACTGTGCTGGTGGTGGAGGGGAGTGAGAAGAGCAAAGAAGAGGAACACAATTACTCTCTGTTTCTGACCCGCAGCCGGCTCTCTCAGAGAGGCCTGAGCCCCGATGAGGACGAGGAGGAGGAGGATGAAGAGGAGGAGGAGGAAGTTGAGGAAGTTGAGGAAGAGGAGGAGGGTCTGGATGATGAAGATCATGATGAGGACCATGATGAAGGTTTTGGGAGCGACCATGAGCTTCTGTCAGAGAATGAAGAGGAAGATGACGATGATGACTACGAGGCTGACAAGGACGACGACATGAGTGATGCCTTTTCAGAGCCAGGTAATGCCCACTAATAACAATCATTCAGCGTTTATATGTATAAATTATAGATAAATTTACCTTTACACAAATCAACTGTAGTTTTAAGTCTGTCATTATGCGCTGCAGGCTGCGATGTGGAGATGGAGGACATTAAAGGTTTGACAGCAGGGGTCCCAAGTCGGAAGCGGGGGAAGCGCCGGTACTTCTGGGAGTACAGCGAGCAGCTCACCCCCTCCAAACAGGAGCGCATTCTGAAGCCCTCAGAGTGGGACCGGCACACTCTGCCCAGCAACCTGTACCAGAAGAACGGGCCACTCCATGGTAACACAAGCTCTTTTAATTTAGCTAGAATAGGATGACGTCACACTCTCAGATCGGAGCTGCCACTATTAAGGACACTCACTACTGTTTAGGGTGCCTTGTATTGGTTACATTGCCTCACCATATAATTAAGCCACAACCCATCAATGTCAGTCTCTTTGATGTTACGTAAGAGCTTTTAGTGCAAAAAAAAAAAGTGAGAGGCACTGAAGTATTTCTGTTTATTATGACACCTTTTCCAGACGGGATGAGTCAAGCTTGAATCACTGTCTATTGGAGATTGTTGAAATGTTTCACTAATGCATTGCTTTTGTTGAAATACATGTGCTAATTAACAGCCTAATGTAATTGTCCTCTTTTTATATTTGATACACAGTACTCAGTTGTATAACAAGCTCATTATACTTCTCTGATGACACCATTATACTTGCCTGACCTCTCTCATTTGTCCCATAGGAAAGTACATGCTGAAGAAATCTCGTCGCACGGATGTGGAGGACCTGACTCCAAATCCTCGTAAACTGCTGCAGATTGGGACGGAGCTACGTAAACTCAACAAAGTCATCAGCGACTTGACCCCTGTGAGTGAACTGCCCATCAATGCACGACCTCGGTCTCGTAAGGAAAAGAACAAGCTGGCTTCTAGGTGAGATTTTGCGGCCTAAATGTAGAAGACTGATGTGAAGCTGCATTATGGTACGTGGATGTCCATATTATCATTTGAAACTCCTCCTTTCTATTACAGAGCTTGTCGCTTGAAAAAGAAAGCCCAGTATGAAGCTAACAAGGTGAAGCTCTGGGGTCTCAGCACTGAGTATGGTGAGTATATCTAAAACAATAGATTTGTAATGTAGCTAGTCCATTACAAGGGCCTGGAAAATGAGGAAGAAACGAGAGGCAAGGTTTTGAGGTGTTTATTGGTTGTGAATGAAGATTCCTTTGATGGGTGCCTGTAAAAGAAAAGAAAATAAGTGCACTGAAGTAACAGGTAATGAGTGAGTCAAAATGGGTACTTACCTCATGCTAGGGTGCGCGGGCTAAAATAGTCCCCAGGAAGCGGGAGCCCTTTAAGAAGGTTCCGGGGCAGGTGGCCATTTTATGTGAAGAGGGGTGCACCAAGATTTTAGAATTCTTCTATTTTTGTATTTTTAAAAGAAAAGTAAACACTGCTAAATTAATAAAGAATATATTTGTTTACTAATGTATTGAATGACTATTTGAGCACTGTGGGACAGAGTTATCTTTTTAAATATTGTGGGTAAATTGCACTCAGGTGGCCTAATTAGAGGGTGGGCTCACCCAATTAAGGGAGGGACCTTTAAAAAGGGCCAGCCTCACCTTTGTGGGGAGAGGTGCTGCATGTGGAGATTGCTCTGTGCTGGTTTTTAACTTTTGTATCTTTGTACCTTTGTAAATATTTTTCATTTTTCTTGGTGGACTGTTAAATAAATGCACTTTTGGATTCTTCATCGACCCCTGGCTCAGCTCTACTCTGTTCCTCCGACCGCAAAGTTGCTATCAGGACGTTACAATTGGTGTCAGAAGCTGGGGCCCATGCTACAGAGTAACTGAGGATGAGTACAAGAAGAAAAGTGCAGATTGATCAACATCTGGATCCTGACGAAGGGACAAGTGCACCTGCCGACCAAGGGGCTGGAGCAGCTTGCAAACCTGGGGACAAGCTGGAAGAGTTGACTGCGCTGGTAATGTCACTTGCACAGTCCCAAGCAGCCAGAGATCAGCGTCTAGAAAAAGAGGCAGCACACCAAGAAATTAAATGGAATACCATGCAGCACCAGATGAAGAAAATGCAGTCTTTGGTGACTCGTGTCATCCAAGGACAAGACCAAGAAATTGCCCCCCCCACAGACCAGAATGAAAACAATCAAGCTGAAGCTCCCAGTGTCTGTGAGTACAACAGATGCTTTCGAGAGATGGTAGTTCACAGAGAGCCAAAGCTGTTACCACTCTCACCTGATGATGACCTAGAACATTTTCTCACCACATTTGAAAGAATGGCTCAAGTCTGCAGATGGCCGAGAGATGAATGGGCGCTCTGCTTAGTGCCTCCACTCACAGGTAAGGCCCGCAGTGCCTATGTGCAAATGGACTTGCAAATGGCAGCAATATTAACAAAATATGAAATAATTTTAGAGACTTACCGACGAAGATTCCGGTCCACTGAGATCCTCCAAGATGAAACCCCGAAGGAGCTGTATGTGAAGGACTTGTTCTCAAAATGGGTACAACCAGAAAAATGTACCAAAAAGGAGATGTCAGAGACTTTGATTTTGGAGCAGTTTCTGAGAATGGTTCAACCGGAACTTGAACTGTGGATCCGTGAGCATGACCCGAGGACGGCAGAAAAAGCAGCAGAGCTGGCAGGGGTCTTCCTAGCTGCACGGAAAGGACTCAACCATGCCACCTATGGACGGAACTCCTTCCAAGTTCAAAGAGGCCTTGACCAAGAATATGGACACAGAGACCAAGCCCAAAGTAAGTCCAATGGGGGTGAATGGGGTTTTGGTCAGAATAGGGCTATGTCGAGACCTAGGCAATTTACACCTAGCTATGTCCAAAGGTCTAGTCCTGGTAATAGTTCCCATAGGTCCAGTAAAGAGGTCAGGTGTTACTTGTGTAATGGCCTAGGCCACACCCAATATTCCTGTCCCCTAGCCAACAAATCTAAGCCATCTCTTTACTGTGCAGTGCCCAGACCGGTTTTGCCCAGCCATATTGTAACAAACCAGAGAGCTCATACCTCACCAGTCCTGATTAATGGCCACCGTACTACAGCACTGTTAGATACGGGGGGGTTTCAGTCTGTGGTTTTGTTCAGCCTGGTGTCAAGGGAAAAATGGAGTGAGGACAAAACTAGCATTAGCTGTATTCATGGGGATGAACGCAAGTACCCTACAGCAGAGATTTACTTGACAGTGGGAGGCCAGACTTTCGTAATGCCAGTGGCTTTAGTGCCAAATTTGCCTTTTAATGTGATTCTTGGTAATGATGTGCCAATTTTGCTAGATTTGGTACAACAATCAGAAAACTCATCTGAGAACCTAAATCCATCCATCCATCCATTTTCTTCCGCTTATCCGGGGCCGGGTCGTGGGGGCAACAGTCTAAGCAGGGACTCCCAGACTTCCTTCACCCCGGACACTTCCTCCAGCTCCTCCGGGGGGACCCCAAGGCGTTCCCAGGCCAGCCGGGAGACATAGTCCCTCCAGCGGGTCCTGGGTCTTCCCCGGGGCCTCCTCCCGGTGGGACATGCCCGGAACACCTCCGGAGGGAGGCGTCCAGGAGGCATCCGAAACAGATGCTCGAGCCACCTCAGCTGGCTCCTCTCCACGTGAAGAAGCAGCGGCTCTACTCCGAGCGCCTCCCGTGTGACTGAGCTCCTCACCCTATCTCTAAGGGTGCGCTCAGCCACTCTGCGGAGGAAACTCATTTTGGCCGCTTGTATCCGCGATCTCGTCCTTTCGGTCATTACCCAAAGCTCATGACCATAGGTGAGGGTAGGAACGTAGACTGATCGGTAAATTGAGAGCTTCGCCTTTTGGCTCAGCTCCCTCTTCACCACAACGGTCCGGTACAACGACCGCATCACTGCCGACGCTGCACCGATCCGCCTGTCAATCTCACGCTCCATCCTCCCCTCACTCGTGAACAAGACTCCGAGATACTTGAACTCCTCCACTTGAGGCAAGAACTCTCCACCCACCCAGAGAGGGCAAAACACCTTTTTCCGGTCGAGAACCATGGCCTCGGATTTGGAGGAGCTGTTCCTCATCCCAGCCGCTTCACACTCGGCTGCAAACCGCCCCAGTGCACATTGGAGGTCCCGGTTCAATGAAGCCATCAGGACAACATCATCTGCAAACAGCAGAGATGAGATCCTGTGGTTCCCAAACCGGATCCCCTCCGGCCCCTGACTGCGCCTAGAAATTCTGTCCATAAATTTAATGAACAGAACCGGTGACAAAGGGCAGCCCTGGCGGAGTCCAACATGCACCGGAAACAGGTCCGACTTACTACCGGCAATGCAAACACAGCTCCTGCTCCGGTCATACAGGGACCGAACAGCCCTTAACAAAGGGCCCCGAACCCCGTACTCCCAGAGCACCCTCCACAGGGCCCCACGAGGGACACGGTCGAATGCCTTCTCCAGATCCACAAAGCACATGTGGACTGGTTGGGCAAACGCCCATGCACCCTCGAGCACCCGATGGAGAGTATAGAGCTGGTCCAGTGTTCCCCGGCCGGGACGAAAAGCACACTGCATCTCCTGAATCGAGGTCAACAGCTCCCCACCCCCACTGTAAACAGTGTTTGTGAAGCACTGCTTCCCCCTCCTGAGGCGCCGGACGGTTTGCCAGAATTTCTTTGAGGCCGTCCGATAGTCCTCCTTTATGGCCTCTCCGAACTCCTCCCAACTCCGAGTTTTTGCCTCTGCCACCGCCCGGGTTGCAGCACGCTTGGCCCGCCGGTACCCGTCGGCTGCCTCCGGAGTCCCACGAGCCATGGCCAAGGCCCGACTCCTTCTTCAGCCTGACGGCATCCCTTACTTCCGGTGTCCACCACCGGGTTCGGGGATTGCCGCTGCGACAGGCACCACAGCTACGGGCGGCCGCATCGACAATAGAGGCCGAGAACAGAGCCCATTCGGACTCTATGTCCCCAGCCTCCCCCGGAACCCGGGAGAAGCTCTCCCTGAGGTGTGAGTTGAAGGTGCCCCTGACAGAGGGCTCTGCCAGACGTTCCCAACAGACCTTCACTACGCGCTTGGGCCTGCCAGGTCTTTCCGGCTTCCTCCCCTGCCAGCGGACCCAACTCACCACCAGGTGGTGATCGGTTGACAGCTCTGCCCCTCTCTTCACCCGAGTGTCCAAGACACGCGGCTGGAGGTCAGATGACACGACAACAAAGTCGATCATCGACCTCCGTCCTAGGGTGTCCTGGTGCCACGTGCACTGATGGACACCCTTGTGCTTGAACATGGTGTTCGTTATGGACAAACTGTGGCTAGCACAGAAGTCCAATAACAGAACACCACTCGGGTTCAGATCAGGGAGGCCGTTCCTCTCAGTCACCCCTCTCCAGGTGTCACTGTCGCTGCCCACGTGGGCGTTGAAGTCCCCCAGGAGAACAACGGAGTCCCCGGTCGGTGCACTGTCCAGTACCCCTCCCAGGCACTCCAAGAAGGCCGGGTACTCTACACTGCTGTTCGGCCCGTAGGCCGACACAATAGTGAGAGACCTGTCCCTGACCCGAAGGCGCAGGGACGCGACCCTCTCGTTCACCAGGGTGAACTCCAACACACAGCGGCTGAGCCGTGGGGCAATGAGCAGGCCCACACCGGCCCGCCGCCGTTCCCCGCGGGTAACGCCAGAGAAATGGAGAGTCCAGCCCCCTTCAAGGAGTTGGGTTCCAGAGCCCAGGCTGTGCGTGGAGGTGAGGCAGACTATATCTAGTCGATAGCGCTCAACCTCCCGCACGAGCTCAGGCTCCTTCCCCCCCAGCGAGGTGACATTCCATGTCCCCAGAGCTAGTCTCCATGTCCGGAGATCTGGTCGCCGAGGCCCCTGCCTTCGGCTGCCGCCCAGATCTCTCTGCACCGGCCCCTTATCGTGGTGGGTCCACGGGAGGACGGCCCCACGTTGCTCCTTCGGGCTGAGCCGGGCCGGGCCCCATGGGGAAAGGCCCGGCCACCAGGCGCTCGTTCGCGAGCTCCCACCCCAGGCCTGGCTCCAGGGTGGGGCCCCGGTGACGCCGATCCGGGCGACGTAACTGGCCTTGGTCTTGTATTCATCTTAATGGGCTTTTGAACCGCTCTTGGTCTGACCCGTCCCCCAGGACCTGTTTGCCTTGGGTGACCCTACCAGGGGCATAAAGCCCCCGACAACATAGCTCCCGGGATCATTCGGGCACTCAAACCCCTCCACCACGTTAAGGTGGCAGCTCAAGGAGGGGAGAACCTAAATCAACCTAAATAATTACCTGAAACCCCTAATCAACCTAAATACTTACCGGAAAACCTACCTGTGAATCTACCTGTAAATTTGCCTGAAAAAGCACAGCCCGCTAGAGCTTATAACATGGTTATTACTAGAGCTCAGCAGGCAAAAGAGCCCTTACAAGAGTTGCCGTTCTGGGGGGAGGATCTTGAACCAGTAAGGGAAAAATCAGTTAAATCCAAAGCACAGAAAAGACGTGAAAAGTTCAAAGTCACGGCTAGCAAGCAAACTGAAAAATCAACCAAACCGTCTCTCCAAATTGAATTTGAACTCCCAACGGATGTAGCCACTCTCCAAAAGGATGATGTGTCTCTAAAGCCCTGGTTTCAAAAAGTCACAGAAGTTGAAGGGGTGAAAAGGGGCAACCCAGGATGTTTAGAGGAGGCAACATACATTATTAAAACGGGCATTTTGTATCAATGCAAGGACTGTTGAAGCCTTGGCTTTGCCCAAACAATTCAGAACCAAAGTAATGGAGCTCGGTCATTCTGTGCCATGGGCGGGACACATGGCTTTCCAAAAAACTATGTGCAGAATCGCAAGCAGATTTGTTTGGCCAGGCATGTACAATGACCTTTCAAAATTTTGTAATTCATGTGAAATATGTCAATGTACCTCATCCCGCAAAGCCCCTCGTGCTATGTTGCAGCCTCTACCCATCATTGAAACTCCATTTGACAGAATAGGAATGGACATAGTGGGGCCATTAGAACGTAGCAGTTCAAGTACATTTTAGTTCTTTGTGATTATGCAACCCGATACCCAGAAGCTTTCCCTTTGAAAACAATCAAAGCCAGAAATGTTGCCAACTGTTTATTGCAGCTGTTTTCGAGGGTGGGAATACCAAAGGAGGTTTTGACAGACTGTGGGACAAACTTTATGTCTAGGTTATTACAGCAGGTTTACAAGCTCCTTGGGATTAAGGGTATTAGGACCACCCCATACCACCCCCAGACGGACGGGCTAATTGAGCGATACAACCAAACTTTGAAAAATATGCTGCGCAAGTTTGTGTCTCACACAGGAGCAGACTGGGACCAGTGGTTACCATACCTGCTATTCGCATACCGTGAAGTGCCACAGGCCTCAACGGGGTTCTCACCATTCGAGTTGCTCTATGGACGCCAAGTAAGGGGACCACTCGACCTCCTCAAGGACTATTGGGAGAACCCAACCCCCTCTGAAGAGAACGTGGTGGCCTATGTAGTAAAAATGAGACAACGCCTGGAGGAAATGTCTGCCCTGGCACAAGAGACTTTGAGAACCACTCAACAAAATCAAAAGACCTGGTATGACCGCAAAGCTAGAGAAAGAAGCTTTGAACCTGGCCAAAAAGTACTACTTCTCCTCCTTACCTCTGAAAGCAAACTCCTCTCCAAATGGCACGGTCCTTATGAAATCACTAGAAGAGTGGGTAAGGTCACATATGAACTTTATATGCCCGACAGAGCCAGAAAACACCAGACATTCCATATGAATTTGTTGAAAGAATTTCAGTCCCGTCAGGAGGCAGTCCCTCAGCTGTTGATCCGTGCTGTCCAGGATGACGAGACACCAGAGAAGTTCATGCCAGGAAGCCTGGGTGTGTCACAAATCATAGACATATCACATCTGTCCATCTTCCAGCAGGAACAAGTGGCTCCTCTCATTGACCCAGAGCTGTTCAGAGACTCACCTGGTTACACTGACCTGGTCCAGCACAATATCCGGCTGAAAAAAGAGGCTCCTCCACGTCAAAAGAGCTACAGATACCTGAGCGGTTGGTGCAATCTTTGAAAAAGGAAATTAAATTGATGTTGGAACTGGGCATAATTGAGGTCTCAAACAGTGAGTGGTGCAGTACAGTGGTTCTAGTGCCCAAGAAGGATGGCTTACTCAGGCCCCAGGTGGGGAAAAATGGAGGCTATTCACTCTTTCCCCATTGCAGCCACAAAAAAGAAAGTGAAGAGCTTCCTTGGTCTGATTGGCTGGTACAGAAAGTTCATTCCCCACTTTGCAGACCGCTCAGCTGTGCTCAATGACCTCACCAAGCTGGCGGCACCGAGAAAGGTAAAATGGACTGACCAATGTGATCGTGTTTTCAGGGACCTAAAGGAGGCCCTAAACAACCACACCGTTCTGCAGACCCCAGACTTCAACAAATCATTCATTTTACAAACTGATGCATCGGGAGTGGGCCTAGGTGGTGTTCTGCTACTGGAGGTGGATGGAGAGAGAAGGCCAGTTGGGTTTTTGAGCAGGAAACTACTGGACAGAGAAACCAGGTACTCAACAGTAGAAAAGGAGTGCTTGGCCATGAAGTGGGCCATAGAGTCGCTGAGGTACTACCTGTTGGGGCGCCATTTCAGCCTGGAAACTGATCATCGTGCTCTCCAGTGGCTCCATAAAATGAAGGACTCGAATACAAGAATTGCTGGTTGGTACCTGGCGCTCCAACCATTCAACTTCAAGGTCCACTACAAGCCTGGGAAATCCAATGTAGTTGCTGACTCCCTGTCTAGAGTGTATGAAGACTAGAAATATTGTAACCTTAAAAGAGGGGGGAGGAAATGTAATGCGGCATTAGCTCAGTTGGTAGAGCGTTTGTCCACTGATCCAAAGGTTGGTGGTTCAAATCCCGCTCTTGACATAAGAAACATCAGTGGTTGAGCGGTCAGATCCACTGACCCACAGGTTGGTTGGTACGATTCCAGCTCCCACAGATGAATGCTGCCGTTGTGTCCTTGGGCAAGACACTTAACCCTCCTCGCCCCCAGTGTCTGCGTACACTGGTGTGTGAATGGGTGAATGGTTCCTTGTTGTAAAGCGCTTTGGGTGCCTTGAAGTTGGAAAAGCGCTATATAAAGATGTGACCATGACCATTTAATGTAGCTAGTCCATTACAAGGGCCTGGAAAATGAGGAGGAAACGAGAGGCAAGGTTTTGAGGTGTTTATTGGTTGTGAATGAAGATTCCTTTGATGGGTGCCTGTAAAAGAAAAGAAAATAAGTGCACTGAAGTAACAGGTAATGAGTGAGTCAAAATGAGTACTTGCCTCATGCTAGGGTGCGCGGGCTAAAATAGTCCCCAGGAAGCGGGAGCCCTTTAAGAAGGTTCCGGGGCAGGTGGCCATTTTATGTGAAGAGGGGTGCACCAAGATTTTAGAATTCTTCTATTTTTGTATTTTTAAAAGAAAAGTAAACGCTGCTAAATTAATAAAGAATATATTTGTTTACTAATGTATTGAATGACTATTTGAGCACTGTGGGACAGAGTTATCTTTTTAAATATTGTGGGTAAATTGCACCCAGGTGGCCTAATTAGAGGGTGGGCTCACCCAATTAAGGGAGGGACCTTTAAAAAGGGCCAGCCTCACCTTTGTGGGGAGAGGTGCTGCATGTGGAGATTGCTCTGTGCTGGTTTTTAACTTTTGTATCTATACCTTTGTAAATATTTTTCATTTTTCTTGGTGGACTGTTAAATAAATGCACTTTTGGATTCTTCATCGACCCCTGGCTCAGCTCTACTCTGTTCCTCCGACCGCAAAGTTGCTATGAGGACGTTACAAGATTAAATGTTTATATCAAAGGTAATTGCTGTAACTGGACCTGGGATGACATTAGCTGTCATATACACACTATATTATACAAAGCTCTAATTCTGCTTTCTGGTAAAAATGGAGAGAGAAAAATTATTTTAAAAAAAATAAAAATAAAAATCAACTTTCAAATCATGTAAAATGTTTTGTTAATTGTTAACATTTCACTTGTTATGTCTACAGTCATTTGAGGTGAATATTTTTAATTCATCTATGAAGACAGATATTTATGAAATATTTTAGAAGAATTCTACATACAATCATTAATAGTCATCTTGTAATATTTAACCACTTGTCTGCCTCTCCTTAGATCGACTGCTGTTTGTGATCAATTCCATCAAAGAGGAGATTGTGTCCCGTGTGGAGGACTCCGCCTCTCGTCCCACCAACATGACTGACACTCTAAGCGGGCTCATCCAGGACACCCTTGGTGAGAACATTCACACGTCTATGGGGATTTATGTTTATAGTGGCATGTGTAATATGCCTATTCAGCTGATTCTATGTTTTTACAATCATCATTATAAAGTAGGTCAACACTGAACATAAAGTTTGATGGGATTTAATAATACACTATATAAAAGTCATTTCACCCAGCTAAAGTATGACAGCAGTCACTGCGTGCACATGGACAAGTGCAATCCGATTGCAAATGGATTGGGATCGTATCAGATTCATGTGCACAGGCAACGGATTGGATAGGGATTGGTTTCCCCAATCCGAGTGGAAACCCTGTCTTAGGCCGATGGCAATCCGCTTGGCGTTGCCATGTGCACGATTTTGGATCGGATTGGCATACTGCGCATGCGCAGAAATTCGCGCCAGGGATTTCACCCGGAAGTGGTAAGTGTGGTAGGAGGTGCCAACGGCGTCATAAGTAGCGATTGTTGTTGCCAGACTTTCAGACGAAAACATGGCTGTGAAGAAAGCAACAAGCACGCACTACTGGACAGATGAAGAAACGGAGTTCATGCTGCACCAGGTGCGAGAGCTAAACATTTTAAAATATATGGACGGACGGCGGACAAGAAACGCTAGTCTTTATCAGAAGATAGCGTTGAAGATGGAGCAGGCAGGGTTTGTTCAAACGCCTGAGCAAATCAAATGGAAAAACGCCAGGGCAGCGCATGCCACAGCCAAGAAGAACAACGGGAGAGCAGTCAAGACCATACAACTTGCCCGCACTGCGAAATACTGGAAGAGCTCTTCCCGCATCCGACAGCTGTCCTCCACCCCACAACCAAATGGCTCAGGACAGCGTTCATTCACGGTACCAACAAGCCCCACCTTCCACCATTTCTGGACTATGAACATAACGCACAGGGCAATTCCAGAAAAGAAATTTACCGCACACTTGCTTGAGTTTACTCTTATTCCTTTATTGGGCTCCAAATATTGTAAAATATTGTAAATATTAAAAATCAGTGTGGAAATTTACTTTTAAGTTGTTCACTCAGACAGGACCAAAGAGTCCACCCACACAGAGAGTGGAAGAGGCTACAGAATTTAAGCTAAGCATTACAAAGACGTACAAAATGAAAGTGTGGTTGTGTAATTTCACTACCCCAGACCTTACATAAATAAACGATAAACCCATAGCTACAAATTCAATGCCTTTATTTGTGGCTTAAAAGATGCAAGCAACAAAAAACTTCCGACATCAACCCACACATCTTTTCAAAGGTCCTCCCGGTCTCAACAAGTAATTTTCGTTGTCATCGATTGCTTGTAATATCAAACGCCGACGACACAGTTCGTGTCGTATTAACGAAACCAAAAACGCTGTTTTTTTCGTTCATATGAACAATCAAATTCTGCAGAATGCACAACACGTACACCAATGCTGCTCCGTCAAACTCCTCAAACGTCAGATAGTTGTTGTGTTTTTATATTGAGTTGCCGTCACCCAGAAGTAGTTGGACTACAGCGCCACATAGCGTTGCAGAGCCGGCCAGGTCGCTGACCTGAATCCGATTGCGCGAGCTTCATGTGCACTGGGATTGGACGACAGACCACCCGCTGAGTAACGGGAGAAATCCAATCCAGTCCTAATCCGATCCTACCATGTGCACGCACTCAGTGGCAAAGGAAGTATAGCTATAGCCTATTATCCTAAAGGTTGGTGGTTTGTCCTACCCACAAAGACAATCACGGTTTTCCCTAACCAGAAGCCATGGGTGGATAGCACAATGCTGCTGCTGAGGGCCCATATATCAGGGGACAGACCGGCCTACAGCAGGGCCCATAAAGAACTGAATAAGGGCATCCAGATGGCCAAACGGAGACACAAGCAGCGCAGCAGCAGCAGCCCCTCAGCCTGCAGCTGCACCAGGTGACCTCTCTGAGGAGGATCAACATAAACAAGGCTGCAGGTCCCGATAGGGTGTCAGGGCGGACTCTGAAATCGTGTGCGGACCAGCTGGCAGGTGTTTTCCTGGACATCTTCAACCTGTCCCTACAGCTCTCTGTGGTCCCGGCCTGCCTGAAGTCCTCCATCATCGTGCCTGTGCCTATAAAAACAACATTCACCTGCCTCAATGATTACCGCTCGGTCGCACTGATTCCAGTGATCATGAAGTGTTTCGAGCGGATCCTCCTGAGACACATCAAGGACGTCATCCCTGCGGGCCTGGACAGCCTACAGTTCTCCTACAGGGAGAACCGCTCCACGGAGGATGCGGTCTCGCTAATGCTCCACATGGCCCTGACCCACCTGCAGCATCCTAACACCTACGTCAGGATGCTGTTTGTGGACTTCATTTCGGCATTTAACACTGTTCTCCCAGACGTGCTGGCCTGGAAGCTCCACAACCTTGGTCTGTCAGCATCACTCTGCTCCTGGATCAGTGACTTCCTCACCAACAGGCCCCAGGTGGTGAGGATGGGGGAGCTCACATCTGAAGAAGTTAACTTTATTGATCTTACACTGGAGAAATTCTTCTCTGCATTTTAACCCATCCTATATATAGCCACTCAGCTACCGTGCCGCCCCACATCTGCACCGCTGATCCTCAACACAGGAACACCGCAGGGCTGTGTGCTCAGCCCTGCACTCTTCACCCTCTTCACACACGACTGCTCTGCCATCCACCCCACAAACATGGTTGTGAAGTTCGGACGACACCACTGTGGTGGGTCTCATATCCAACGACAATGAGACCCACTACAGAGAGGAGGTCCAGAGCCTTACACAGTGGTGTTCAAGGAACAACCTCATCTTGAACACCAGCAAGACACGGGAGGTGATTGTGGACTACAGGAGGTCCAGGAGGACTGAACACGCTCCTCTCAGCATACAAGGGGAGGCAGTGGAGCGTGTCGACAGCATAAAGTTCCTGGGCATTCACATCTCCTCTGACCTCTCGTGGACTGTTAACACTTCACACCTAGTGAAGAAGGCCCAACAGCGTCTCTTCTTCCTCAGGAAGCTGAAGCGCTCTGGACTCTCCTCCCAACTTCTGCTGAACTTTTACAGAGCCACTATTGAGAGCATCCTGTCTTACAGTATGACTGTGTGGTGTGGCAGCTGCACCGCACAGAACAGAAAGGACTTAGCCCGGGTGGTGAGAACTGCACAGGGGATCGTGGGCTGTCGTCTGCCAGACCTGAACTCGGTCTACAACTCCCGGGTTCAGCAGCAGCATAGCGACAGACCCCACCCACTCGGCAATGGACTGTTTGTACCTCTCCCATCAGGGAAGCAGTACAGGACTATTAAATTATTTTTATTATTTTTATTTTTTTTAGGCTGTACATTCTTATTATTATTATTATTATCTTAATTTTTGATGCATGCTCTTTTTTCCAACTGTTTCTGAAACCTGCGTTGTGACACTGCAATTTCCCCATTGTGGGACAAATAAAGAGTTATCTTATCTTAAAACAACCACTTCACGGCTCAGAGACAGTTTTTTTCCCCAGAGCTGTGAAGGCCATCACTCCACTGCATCCCATCCCCCCGAGCACACCCATGTTTATGGGAGAACGTGCGTTTATATTTTTGTTGAGTGTAATTCAAGTAATGAAGTTACAGTGGTAACCTTGGATAGAAAACATCAGAGAAAGATGTACATGATGCTAACATTCCTTTCTCTCTCTTCAGTCTCACCTCCTGTTGCCGGGCAGACTTCGGACTTCGTGAACAAGATCCTGGAGAACACTGGGCGCGGAGACCCAACCGGGGGACTGATTGGCCTACGAGTTCCCACCTCCAAAATGTAGACCCCCTCCGGTCTCCTCAGAGCAGTGTCCTGTTGTAACTATGCTCCTCTGCATGCCCCTCCAGCCCACAGACATCCATATCCATAATCCCACAGACACACATGTTGAGTATGTGTGCTTGTTTAGGCCCCATATGGTGTAGACCTTTAGCTTTCTGTCTCACTGCGCACCTCTCCCTGCCCTCTGCGCATGCTGGGAGGAGAGTTTCTTAAAAAGTAATTGAGTAGGATGTCAAAAATGCACCAGTGATTCTTCTAGGTGTTTAACATAACGATGTTTAAGCTATTAACACATTACACTGGTATCGTTTCACTCGATGATCTATGATCTATGACAGAAAAAGAAAAGAGTTTACTCAAAAAATAACATCAATATGAGCCTGTTACAGAAAATGATTAGTTCAAAGCTCATTGTTGACAATGACTTTGGACTCAGAGAGGCTGCTGAGACAAAAGCAGCATGGTGCTACAGTTTGGCTTGAAATATTTAGTATTGAAGGCCTAAATATGTTCATGCCCTTTCTGTTATTGCCAATCAGATGAGCTAAACAGCGTCCAAAACACAACTACAGATAACTGAAAGGTTTCATTTAACTATAGGAGGTGGTAGAGGAAGAGCATAATGTTTGGTGCTTATATCAGCCTTGTGCTGGTTGAAACTGGACTCAGAGAGGCAGCCATTTTGGGAGCAGACTGCGGAAGATGGTGGTGATAGAGACAATATTGTGTGATTGCTCCGTCTCCTTTAGGACGTGTACATACCCACGCTCCCCTCTGTACAACGGACCGGGCGTGTCCATAGTGTCTGATCAGAGTGCTACTCATTGTGCCTTGTGTGTGTGTTTGTGTACGAGTGAGTGGAGAACTGAACGAAGTGATGTGATTGGTCAGAACTCACTGAGCTTCAGCCAATGAGAGGACTACTTTACAGTGAGCGTGAATGCAGAGGACACCTATGGGTCGTGTTCTGTTGTTTTAAAGATATTTCTGAATGTACATAAGTGGAAGCTCTTGTTGCGTGATGCCACAGAGTCTGTGTAAATAGGAGGGCTCTGCAATAGATAACTCTTTGGTTTTTGGTACTCTTGTCTTTAGGGATCAGGGGCGGGTTGACAGATATTTTTGTTTAGAGTTACAAAAAATATTTGCACACTATATTTTGATTGTTTTTTGTACCAAAGACACATGCAACGAAATGGCGACCAGCCAGTTAAAGTAAGGTTTTGCACAGCTTACCTGACGCCGTATTGAATGTAAGAATGTGGGAGGGTCAGGGAACCTCAGAGAACTGTGAAAATAGTTTGGGTCCAATTCTGTACAGAAAAGGAACATTCATTCTTTTTATTATTATAAATTTATCATCCCACCTGTGGACCTCTGCGGCAGGGCGCTGCCTGGAGCTCCTCATTCCTCCCTCCACATGCTAATCGTATTAATGGCGCTAAACCCAGAGCGCGAAAGTAGATAAGCTATGTTACATTTGCCTGTTTGTCAAAAAGTCATGACATAACCAAAACATTTGTGTTTGCTTTTCCGACGTAGACAAGGTTTTAGTTAATTCATATGAAATAACTCAATTATGTTTAAGTACTGTATATAAACAAACGATGCTAATCAATTAATGGTGTAATGCCACTTTCACACAATGGATTCATTTAAGCATGACACATTTCTAAAGCCTATCCTTACATTTGAGAAACTTAGATGAAAAACACAAAAGCCAAAAAAAAAAAAAAAAAAAGTTATATTTTTGTATTTAAGCTGCCCGTTTGCTTCTCGAAGGATTGCAAGTATTTGTCAGGGTTTAATATAATCTGAATGACAGTGAAGGAGGAAAAAGAAGAGAGATTCTATGTATAAGATTTATTGAAATGGCACTTAACTCGTCTTCAGCGGGCTGAAGCTGAGGGAAACTCAAAATCAGGAATCCACTTCTTAAAAATAAATGATGCAAAGTTAAGCCATGTGACACAAAATCTTGTGTTATAATAATAAACACAGAAACGCCAGGAAAAACGGTGCAGATAAAATTATTGAAACTTGTTTAATTCCAACTGTTGTCTCTAAACGAGACTCTGCAAACTTTGCAGTGCACTTTAAATGAACAAAATCAGGTATATATCGTAAATACTTCTCTTAGAGCCCATTTTGACCTGAGCGGTGAATTGTTAAAATGCATACATACATATTTGAACAGGATCAACACATGCTGCTACCCAGAATGCTTAAGGCTGGGAAAACCAAGCAATTTCAAATGGAAAAGATCCATTTTGGAAAATGATGCCCATCTAACTAAAGCTTTTGACATTCGATTGATTGTGCTGCTATCAAAGTTAAAATGCAAATTTATTCATAACAATATGATGAATGTATATTTTTTTGAATGACATGGCTGTTTCTAACCAAAGTCAATATCCAAAACTAAGCTAAAGCTGACTAAAATTGATCTTAACTAATTTTGAAAAAAATTGAATTTGAAATTTCAAAATGTCCTCCTTCACTGAACGAACTGAACTGCTGAAGGTATGGTCAGTTTGCATCGATAACTGCTAGCGCTACCACGTATAATATTATGAATATATTTTTACTGTTTAATGTTTTCTGTCTAAAAGGGAGATTTGGTGCTTTTTTCTGAAACTAGAATGACGAGTATCCATGAATCTAATTTACTCTTAGTCTAGGTGTAGCCTATAGTGATTTGCTCTCCCTGACCGTCCATAGCTATTTTCTTAGTAGTCATTTCGTTTTTGTAAATACACTATAAGTTAATATGTACCTTCTAAATATCCAATATATGTAGAAATATTCTATCTTGTATGTTTGAAAACACTTTGAAAGCACTTTGTCCAAAAAAAGAAAAAAAAAGAAAAAAAGAAAGAAAAAAAGAAAGCATTTTTTTCTTCCATTTGCTGCTAAAGGCCTGGTATGAATGCTGCAAGTGCACTTGATGACTACTCGCTTGGATCTGTCAAGAGACGACCAAGAAATAGTTTGTGTCCTGGTGAGGGCTAGATCTACAGGTTTTGGAGAGATGTAAGGAGGGACATTTTTAGTACAGGTGGAATACGTCTCCTCCTGGTAGGCATGGGACCGTATAGGATTTCATGGAATAATAATTATGACATTACCTCTTACACTGTTACACACTATTAAACATCCAGTATGTATTTCCCGTTCAGGTTAGAGAAAGAACAGTTAGTTCAGGCTGCTTTGAGATTTGACCCTCTCTACTTATTAAGGCTTGAGAGCATCAAGTTGTGACCCATTATAACTGGATTAGACAGTTACCACCGATGTCTTCTGAGTTTGGAAATGCACTAAAATATTCTTCCTTGACCTGAGACAGGGCAGCCCCTGGCACAGTTGTCAAGTATTCACCATTGAAAAGAGCTTAAAAACCTCACTCTTGTAAGACAATGCTAACATGTTGGTAATGCACAACAATATTACGTCCTTGATTGTTATGATTTGTCAATACCGTGACACTTGACTCAATCCAGATTACTGTCCCATGCCTACCTCCGGATCATGTATGGTGCGTTTAGGTGCGTGTGATGCATTTGTGGTCTTAAAAAGTGGAGGGTTTTTTAAACCAGGTCCCTTCATTGATCTGATGCTGCCCCTTGGCGTCATGATTCATTTGCCTTCAGTAGAGGTTTCCTATGGAAAAACTGATTCTGCTTTGGCTTCCTCTTCAGGGTGATGTACAGCGTAGACAACATTTCTCCAGAGCTATATTGTTATCATTTGTAAAACTGATTTCTACTTGTGACTTAAAATGAGGTGGGGTTTTGCCTTTGGCGGCCAAGAAGAGCTGAGTAATAGCTGTTCTTAGCCACCATTGGGGTAAGTTACTATATCACTGTACTGTATGGCAAGCCAATTATAAATGGAGTTTCAATCCGGACACTTATTGCCTTCTTAATGAACTCTTCACATACTCTGTATGACAGTAATAAAACAGGGCAGGACTTGTCTAAAATTAGTAGACACAACTACGGTTTTGGCCAAGTCCTTGTCCCAAAAAGGTCAAAAATCCAAATCCAGTTTGCCTGATTGGCTCAAAACAACCGAAGTAGCAAGAAAAGGAGGAATGTATCTGGAGAAAACTGCTTCTGATGTTTGTGTGAAGCATTGTGTGTCAGCTTTAATTATTTCTCCCTTTTTCAAAATGGGTTAACTGTGGTCAAAATCTATAAAACTACCAATTTGACCGGGTCTCGCCCATGCAGCGCTGACGAGATAAAAATGCGTTTTGTGGTCGATCAAAAAGGCGCAAGCTGTGCAACTTTACATTCAAACCAGAGGACTCTGTGGCATTTTTAATAGTGTAGGAGATGAGTGAATATATCCACGCCAGTAAAATCTTTTCCTTACTTTAACTTTTTTATTTCTGATTACAGTAAAATATTAAGCTAATAGAGTGTGTAACTTTGTGCTACTCTCGTCCGATAACAGTGGATAATAACATAATAACAGCTCTTCTACAGAAAATCAGGGTAAAACTTCTTCAATATATAAATCAAAACAAATATTTATGTATTCCTGTAATGTCGCCATTCTTTATTCAATATTGTGTGTGTTGTTATGAATCAATGTCTGTCGAAGTGGTGCAATGCTTAGTACAAATTCACAAAACCACCAACATAAATATTTGACAGGATAGACACCTTGTTCCAAAATGTTTTTAATTGTCACATGGTGCTGCACATTAACCGAGAAACAATCCCCCAAATTCGACTGGCATCTGTATTGAACCCTCCATGGGAAGTTGTTATAGATGTTGTCATTTGTGTGTCCATTGAAGGCACGTGGACCAATGATCATATGTTTGTAAAATTTCCTTTGTGGAAACTAGACTCATACATTTGACTTCACAAACTCCTCACCAAGACAAAAATGTTATAGATATTTCAATAAAACAATCAAAACTAGGAATGTGTATCTGCAGTTGTATTTTGCGAGTTAAAAACTACAAATCCAAAGAGCTTTTACTAGTGTTGTAGTTGCCCCAAGACCCAAGTAGTCTCATCTTTGTGATTAGATACATTTAATTCATTAATTCTACAGCTACTATTAGGCAGGCTACTTCTTTTACAATAGCTAATGTTTCATGTTTGATGTCTTTTGTTCACATGTTCTAATAGTTTTACCCCTCACTACTTAAAAACTGATCTAAATTCAATAATAAATTCAGAAATGCTTATTTTTTCCAACCTAAGGAATGGCTTACATGTGGACTACAGCACTAGGATTTACAATGACAATGGAAAAACTATGCATTTTAATGAAACACAATCTTTACAACACAGATGCCTATTTTATGACATTGAACTCCTTAACCCCATATCAAGTTACCCTAATAACACTGAAAAATAATACTTTTTTTTTAAATCATGGCAGCAGTTTTGTGAAGTCTCATCTCTGAGTCTAGTTATAAGTGTATATCTGATGTTTTGTTCAAACTATGTTTTTCAGTTAGTGCTGTCTCCACACTCTCCTCGTGTAACAGAATTTAAAGGATATGCTCTGATACTCTGATATGGGAATGTTCCTGCATGCTGTTTACTGCATCGAAACGAGAGAATCAAGTTTATGGAAAAATAACAATTGGCCAAAAAACTTTGGTTTGTCAAAAGGTTTGTTTCTCATTACCACACAATTGTTGCATGGCTTTTTGGGCTCACTTTATCCGAATGAATTTGTATTTGCTGCTATTGAATGAGCACAAAAAGGTCTGTTTTAATGACAATTACCACACATCCATGTTATTTATCCACTTGTTTTATTCGAAAGACCAACATTTTAACTCAACATTACATTAACCATAAGTAAAGACAATATTTTAAATGCGATGCCTGCTTGAACCAGGTGCCTTATTCAAATATATTACACCAATCGTCACTTTTGTCAGTCTGAAGGGGTTTTCCCAAAAGAATTGCTGGGGCAGATCATGCATTTCTCCCCATATATTTTGTATTAAGGAAATAAGCTAAGAAAGACTACGTTTTTCAGTGGCCTGGTCCTATTTCAAGATTTTTTTCTCTGCCCACTATGCCACGACATTGTTGTAATTTTTGTATTGGCTGCTGCTACTATTTTCACTGGTGTAGAGAGAAGAGAATCGAACTTCCACTGTGTACAGAGGCTGACAATTTTGGTGAAATTTGATAGTGTGGCTGCCTCTTAAATGGGTTTCCATAAAGAAAATATAACTAAAATAGACTTTCTTTGCTCTAATGAAGTGCCAGACCCTCCGAGAGTCGAATAAGGAGGAAAACTGTGGTGCTAACCTGTCAGTGGCTGGGTGCTATTATGGCCGGGTTTAAAAAGCTGTATTATTAGCCATATTTTTATTGCTCCTGTCCACAAATCTAACTTATTTGTTCTTTGGGTTTTTGTAGTTTGAGGTGATTCTTTGCAGCTTCGTGGTTTGTTGAATGTAAGTCTGTACTGTCTTCCTCGACAGCTCATGTGGATGGGCAGGAGACTCAAACACTTTTGTGTCTAAATCTTTTCAGAATGAATTATCATTTAAATATTTATGATCTGACAAATGTTGCACGTTTTATTTTTGTGTTTTTTCCTTCTAAATGTACTTTTATTGCCTTCTCCTAAGCCTTGTTTGAGCATACAGTGTGTGTATGTATATATATATATATATATCACACAAAGAAGATAAATATATTTTGTTTTTAGAGTGAAGCAGGTTTAAGTAGAAGTCAGTCAGAAGTCATTAATCAAATCAACTTAAATGAAAGATTAATTAAAGTCACAAAGGAATCCTGTATGTCTTAAAACTTTCACCTGTAAATGTTTATGTCAATATCTTATCAAAATATTGAAATATCCAAATACTAAACAATAGCAACATATTTGTTGTTACACCATTCTGTCCAAATTTTAAACCAAATTGCAATAAAGGAGAAAAAAAATTTGTCTTGCAGTTTGAAGTTTACACTTTCGTTGTGACTATAGTTAATTGTTAATAGTCGTAAATGTTCTCATCATTGGTCAGCACAGCAGTGGTCATAAAACTGAACCTGGCCTTGACACAAGCTCTGAGGTTCTTTTTCAGGGTGAGATTTTTCAAACTTGAGATAAAAACACACCGCTGTTAAAGTCCCTTTATCACATTATTATCAGTTGATCTATGGATGATGATGAGAAGAAGTTCGAGAGCTTGAAATTCCTATGGTCAGCTAGCCATGGGAGGAGACCAGATACAATCCCATTGTGAGAAAAGAGTAATTCACTGAGATAATCTAACTTTTAATGTTTTATTTTGCAGTATTTTCAATTCATTTGAAAGGGCCCATATATTATATTTGAAATCTCTTCCTTGTAAAAACTTTCTGACAGCTTTGATTTAGAAGTCTGGCCTGGCATTTGGACATTCTAGTCCACTTTACTCCTCTTTATCAAAAAACTAAAAAGCCTAGGAAAAAATGGTTCTTTTTCCTGGTAGTTTTCCCCTGCTCTGGAGACGTGTCGTACCTTATGGGTGCTTTCCATTTTTTCAGAAGGGCTTAGGTCTGCAGTCATCCCTATACAGACTTAAGGCTGGTGGGCAGAGACCACTCCCCTCTGTGAATCTAAGAGAGGGGCACAACTTCTTATAATCTGCAGACTGAAATGATTTTCTTTCCAATTATTGAATGCAAAACAACAATCCACCCTTGACAATAACCTGTTTCTCTACTATAGCCACACAGTCACCATACTACAACACTGCAATGATTTACATCTCCTACCAGATTTGCCAAAATGCATGACGGATGAGAGAGAGAAAAGAAATTCTATATTGTCATCAATTTAGTTTTGAATACAATGCCAACAGTAATTTCCATACAAGTTCTATATTGTGGTAAGCATCTGTCATTCTGAGCTCCACATGCACCATTGTAAAGATGCTCCTGGTCTTGTATGGTGAAAATGACTTATTATTATCCAACTTTAGATCAATAGCATGGGATTTATTCGTAGTAAGTTATAGTCCTATGTGTTATTCCTCTCCCCAATCTTTGTAGGAAGCCTGTACTTCATTGCTCAGTGCTCTCCAATAGATCTCTTGGTTTAAAAAAAAATTAAAATATCACAAGAAAACCTGCAGAATTAAGTGTATCCTGCTGAAACTAACTTGATCCTCTCTTTAGCGACAACGTCTATATTTGTAGTTCACATATATGCCTGTTCAAATACAATATCTTGACGGCTGTTATGTTTATGTTGTGTATTAAATGTTGTGCTGGGTTTTAGTTTTTGTCTAACTTTTTCTTTCACTTCAAAACTTTTTTTTTTCTCGGAGGCACTGTGGTTGGTTTTATGCACAGATATAAATTGTTGTTTTGGTTCGTACTGTAAGGCTGGTTCTGTCAATGGTTGCTCGACTTCCTGCAGACACTTGCCCTGAATCAATGTGTTGTGTTATTGTGCCTCATTTATTTTCTCTTTTCAATTTTTTGTAATCTTTTTTTTTTCTCTGTTGTATCAGCCAGGAGTTGGTACCACAGTTCTGCTTGTAACCACAATAGTCCAATTCTGTTTACTGATTTAAAATAAAAATAAAAACATTAGCACCCCATGTTAAGTGTTGTCTTTTTATTGTCATAAAATAAAACATTGGCATATCTGAAGAACTTTTTGCATTATATGTTTATAATACAGTATTTTTTGAGTTAATAGGCCTAAGTGTTATATGAATAGAACACTATGAATAAGTTAATTTAAAGGTGCATTGTGTAACTTTTCTGGTGGAGGTTCTGGCAAAATGCTCTCCATGGAGATGGCATTGCTTTGTCTGGAATGTTTCACAGTATGGCATTAAACCTTTCTATCGTCACCGAGACCAAACCAGACCAAGTTTCAGGCCAGATTTTTTATGATTATTATTATTCTTTCTTTATTAGTTTATTTGACAGGGACAATGTGCAAAAACATTAAAGATGCTTTACACCAGATTATAGCTGAAGCTAGTTTCCATCTGTAGTCCCTGAGCAGGTGAGAAATACAATATAAAATGTAAACAATATAATCAATACACACTCACACACTACAAATGACCAATTATTACACAATAAAATATTACAATAAAATCTCACTCAGATTATAACATGCCAGTTATCATTCTTAATGCTGACACTGCTGATTCTCTAATAATAATTTCTTAACATTAAATGAAAAGTTTTTCATGTCAGAGGAAAGTTTCAAACTTTGTGGCAATTTATTCCATTCTTTGATGGCTTTGAAAGAAAAAGGTGTCTGTGCAAAGTCCGAGCTCCGTTTAGGTACTCTGCAGTCACCTGGAGGTCCTGGCTGTTTGTTCAGAGCAGAGCTGTACAATTTTTTTCAATGGAGGAGGCGCTGTGTTATTTAAGATTTTAAAGACTAATCACACATTTGAATAGGTGATTAAATTGTCAAAGTTTATCATTTTATGTTGTGCAAATATTGGACAATGATGATATCGCAGTGGCTTTTTGTCCAGTATCTTAACAGCCTGATTATATAAGGACTTTAAGGGTTTTGTTGTTGTCTCAGATACTTGAGACCAACAAGTTATACAATAATTAATATGTGAGGTAATCATTGCATCCAGATAAACCTTTGCAGCATCATTGCTAAATTTGTTTCGAGTGTGTCTAAACACAGGCAGACTATATTTTAAAGTATTAGAAACTTTTTTAACATGCTTTTTAAAACTAAAAATCAGATCCAGAACAACTCCTAAATATTTGAATTCCTCTACTGTTTTGAGTTGGCTCTTATTTATGTACACTCAACAAAAATATAAACGCAACACTTTTGTTTTTGCTCCCATTTTTCCTGAGATGGACCCAAAGATCCAAAATTCACTCCAGATACACAACACTACCATTTCTCTCAAACATTGTTCACAAATCTGCCCAAATGTGTGACAGCGAGCACCTCTGCCCCGCCGAGACAATCCACCCCACCTCACAGGTGCGCCACATCAAGATGCCGATCCGACATCATGACCAGTGCACAGGTGCGCCCCAGACTGCCCACAATAAAAGGCCACCCCGAAATGTGCATTTTTTTTTTTGCTTTATTAGGGGTCAGGGGACTCAGAACCAGTCAGTATCTGGTGTGACCACCATTTGCCTCATGCAGTGCAACACATCTTCTTCGCATAGAGTTTATCAGATTGTCAATTGTGGCCTGTGGGATGTTGGTCCACTCCTCTTCAAAGGCTGTTATGGACGAAGAACACAGGTGCATTTTATTGATGGCATTTTGAATGCACAGAGATACCGTGATGAGATCCTGAGGCCCATTGTTGTGCCATACATCCATGAACATCACCTCATGTTTCAGCAAGATAATGTTGCAAGGATCTGTACACAATTCTTGGAAGCTGAGAATGTCCCAGTTCTTGCATGGCCAGCATACTCACCGGACATGTCACCCATTGAGCATGTTTGGGATGTGCTTGACCGGCGTATACGACAGCGTGTACCAGCTCCCACTAATATCCAGCAACTTCGCACAGCCATTGAAGAGGAGTGGACCAACATTCCACAGGCCACAACTGACAATCTGATAAACTCTATGCGAAGAAGATGTGTTGCACTGCATGAGGCAAATGGTGGTCACACCAGATACTGACTGGTTCTGAGTCCCCAGACCCCCAATAAAGCAGAAAAAAATGCACATTTCGGGGTGGCCTTTTATTGTGGGCAGTCTGGGGCGCACCTGTGCACTGGTCATGATGTCGGATTGGCATCTTGATGTGGCGCACCTGTGAGGTGGGGTGGATTGTCTCGGCGGGGCAGAGGTGCTCGCTGTCACACATTTGGACAGATTTGTGAACAATGTTTAAGAGAAATGGTAGTGTTGTGTATCTGGAGTGAATTTTGGATCTTTGGGTCCATCTCAGGAAAAATGGGAGCAAAAACAAAAGTGTTGCGTTTATATTTTTGTTGAGTATATATACATGGAAAGGAAGACTTCTGTTTTTGTGTCTTAGTAAAATACATTGCCACCGTTTTGTTTGTGTTCAAAGTGAGAGAAGCAGATTGTAGCCAGCGTGAGATGTGTTCCATGACATCAGTTAGTTTTTTTGCCACACTGGTCGCTTCACTCCCATGTACATAAACAACGGTATCGTCCGCATACATTTGTATATCCACATCACCACAAACTGAAGGGAGATCATTTATATAAATTGTAAAAAGCAATGGCCCAAGGACAGAGCCTTGCGGGACACCCATATCATTGGCCTTAGATGTTGACAGCTTTGAGTTGACACGTACACACTGGACACGGTCTATTATTATTATTATTATTTTTAAAATAGTTAGTGTAATACTGCATTTGTGATATTTAGGGTGCCACAAATAATACAGCAGGGGTCTGGTAGCTCTCCACTCCCTTCCAAGTAGCTCGCCAAGGGATTTGTGAATTAAACGTATTGTGGTGAATAAGTAAAATCTAATTATCTAATAACCACTACAATGGTTTATGTTATATATTCAGGGCTCTCAAGTCTCACACATTGAGAGTGTGACACACGCAATTCGACGTGTTCACACGCTCACACGCCACACATGGCATTTCTCACGCTGATTTCTTTTTTTTTTTTCTTTTTTTTTTGTGCCCAGAAAATCGGTCTGTGTGGCTTAGTTTATGCAGGCTTCGCGCGTTTTCAGCGGAAAAAAACCTCCCCTTGCTCCGGGCGCACGGTCCGAGCGAGGCCGGAGCAGACGCGCTGTCCCCCGGGCACGTCCTGAGCCTCAGTCCCGGTGTCTCCGACGGCTTACGCGCGGAATACGCGCGGCCCAGAGCCGAACTGCCCATGGTGATACGCGGTGAGCCCGCTCCCGCCCGCCCCGGTCCCTCCTCCCCGCCCCTCTCAGCGCGATGATAAAACAAACTGAGAACCATCAGGTAATAACTTCATTTATATAACTTAAACTAGTTGCTTTGTAGTTTAAGTTTGCTCTTTAGACAAACAGGGCTCTCAACACGCAATTCGACGTGGCGCACCCCCCCCCCCCCCCCCCCCCCCCGCTTTCCCCCTCGGGAAAAATTGTTCACTCGCCAGGACTAAACCAGGACTAAACCAAGACTAAACCAGGTCTAAACCGGGTATAAACCAGGATTCAACTGGGACTAAACCAGGACTAAACCACGTCTAAACAAGAACTAAACCAGAACTAAACCAGGACTAAACCAGAACTAAACCAGGACTAAACCAAGACTAAACCAGAACTAAACCAGGACTAAACCAGGACTAGACCAGGACTAAACCAGGACTAAACCAGGACTAAACCAGGTCTAAACCAGGACTAGACCAGGACTAAACCAGAACTAAACCAGGACTAAACCAAGACTAAACCAGGACTAAACCAGAACTAAACCAGGACCTAGCCAGGACTAAACCAGAACTAAATCAGGACTAAACCAGAACTAAACCAGGACTAAACCAAGACTAAACCAGGTCTAAACCGGGTCTAAACCAGGATTCAACTGGGACTAAACCAGGACTAAACCAGAACTAAACCAGGACTAAACCAAGACTAAACCAGGACTAACCCAGAACTAAACCAGGACTAGACCAGGACTAAACCAGGACCTAGCCAGGACTAAACCAGGACTAAACCAGAACTAAACCAGGACTAAACCAAGACTAAACCAGGTCTAAACCGGGTCTAAACCAGGATTCAACTGGGACTAAACCAGGACTAAACCAAGACTAAACCAGGTCTAAACCGGGAATAACCCGGCACTAAACCAGGACTAAACCAGGACTAAACCAGGACTAAACCAGGACTAAACCAGGTCTAAACCAAGACTAAGCCAGGACTAAACCAGGTCTAAACCAGGACTAAGCCAAGACTAAACCAGATCTAAACCGGGTCTAAACCAGCACTAAACCAGGACTAAACCAGGTCTAAACTAGGACTAAACCAGGTCTATACCAGGACTAAGCCAAGACTAAACCAGATCTAAACCGGGTCTAAACCAGGACTAAACCGGGACTAAACCAGGACTTAACCAAAACTAAACCAGGTCTAAACCAAGACTAAGCCAGGGCTAAAACAGGTCTAAACCAGGACTAAACCAAGACTGTGTGTGATAACATATTATCCTGTGCATTGAATGATAATATGGACTTTTAGTTATAAAAAGTACCTTCTAATTCTGCCACCCCCCCCCCCCCCCCCGCTCCTCAGGAAAAATGTCACCCCCCCCCCCCCCCCCCCGCTCCTCAGAAATCTCACTCCTAGCAATCTTCAAAACTTGAGAGCCCTGTATATATGCATCTAACTGTACCACATCTAAGGCTTGCCATGGCTCTTATATGTACTCCATTTCTTATGACTAGTAGCTCTCTGGCATTTTCGTTTTGTACAGGTAGCTCACTGGAGAAAAAAGATTGGAGACCCCACCAGTACAGTCTAATATAAGACGGGCGCCTTACCGTTTTGCCTTTTTTTTTTTTTTAGTATTTTGGGCCTTGGGCATGCCGTACAAAAACAAAGATGGCGTCTTTATCTGACGTTCATGTCCGAGTTTGTAGTCAAGAAATTATAAAATATGACTTAGAAATCAAAGCTCTCATTCAAGTAAGGGCTGTAATTTTGCTTTCAAATCATTTATCTGTCTCCGTAATAATGATGTTGTTTGGGGCGACTGTTTAACAATACACAGCTTAATACTTAGCTTTAGCTGCTAAATTATCACAGGAAGATTGTCCCTGTGCTTTCTATGGCCCTGTAGTTTTGAACGCATTTTGATTCTACTCTATGCATGCCGTATTAGCCATCTAACAATTATTTTTTACAGACTAAACCCAGATAAATGGTCCCAAGAATGGCAATGTTTGTAAAAGAGGCTTAGAAAGATGCTTTCTGTTTCTGACAGCATAGTAACTTCTTTGTGCATTGCCCGTGTGTTTGCTGTGTGTTACAGGACATCAGAGACTGTCCCGGGCCACAGTCTGCGCTTTTCAACCTCAACTCTCAGGTCAAAGAGAAGTTCAACAAACTCAGGCTTAGGATACAGGTATAAAATTGGTGATTTTCAGATTCTTGAATGGGATGATGTCTTCCAGGTGGGGACAAGTGCCAGTTTTTCCTATTAATTATATTGTATTTTGCTATTCTATTTTGCTAAGGAAATTCCCAAATATCAAACCTGATAATTTCTATTATTGACGAGACCCAAGACCACGCTATACAGCATTACAACAAAAATCTGCATTTGAACAATATCAATTTTAGCTGCCCCCCGTATGTATTAGATAATATTGCCTAATATTGAATGGAGTGATGGCACCTGAAACCCAGCAATACAGGTACACTTTGTTTTCTTGTGTAATCTTACAACAAAATTATTTAATGTGAGGAAATTGTGTATATTTGTGCAGGACCTGGAGCAGATGGCCAAGGAGCAGGACAGAGAGTCAGACCAAATGGAAATCAAGGCACAGACAGAGAGTCAAAGAAGACAGCTGCTCAGGTTTGAATACTAACCACATGTAATAAGTCAATGCAAATCAAATCTCAGGAAAATGTTAAGCTATTGGCACAGTGTCCTCATCAAACTAAACAATGCATTTCAGAATAAATTGCTGTAAACTATGTACTAATGCTATTTCATACCTGTTCATGCCATACTTTTATAATAACATCATAGACATATAATGTTATTTTTGTAAGCAGTTTCACTTTGCAAGAAAATTCAGTAGACTTGCCAGGAAACAAACCACATTTATTTTTCTTCTGATGTTTGTAGTAATCAGACGGCCTGGAGGAAGGCAAATCTGGCCTGTAAACTGGCCATCGATAACATGGAAAAGGACGAGCTGCTGCAGAGTGGGGAGACCAGCAGCACCAGACAGAGGTTACGAGAGTTTCTTTTTTTTTACATTGTTGTGTAATCATATCATATAATGATACTTTGTAATATTATAATTTCACCTATAATGATTTAGGAAAGTGACAAAGGAGAGCTTGGTGGAGACGAGCAGTGACATCACAGAGAACTTGATGTCCATGAGCAGAATGATGGCTGAACAAGTGAAGCAGAGCGAGGACACTATCACCACTCTAGGTAAATAAACACTTAAATTAATTCGCGCAAATATTTTGGGCTTTTGCTACAGATTCATTTTAGTGGAAGATTACTGCTGCAGTCTTGCAAACCTTAGTTGATGAAAATCTATTTTTACACAAATCAGCTGTGAATGGATTTTTAAAATTTTACTATTTTAATAATTTATTTGACACAGCATCACTTAGAGATCACTTACTTAAATGAATATCATTTGAATCAGTGAAACTTACTTCTGTTTCTTGTACCCTGCAGCCACCTCATCTCGAACTGTACTGGAGACAAATGAGGAATTCAAAAACATGACCGGGACGATCCACCTCGGTAGAAAACTCATCCTCAAATACAACCGCCGAGAGCTCACCGACAAACTGCTCATCTTTCTGGCTCTGGCCCTGTTCCTCGCCACTGTCCTCTATATCCTTAAGAAACGTCTCTTCCCCTTTATTTAGCAAATGGACACTCAATAAGTTGCTTAAAAGTGGAGAACACACAACCGGCCTAAAGTTTTACATTTCTTAGGTTTATAAAAATGTGAGAGCCAGCATAAAAATAATCTTTGTTAAATAAACTGTATATATATTACCAAATACAGAAGAACTTACTTAAACTGTGAACAAAAAATGTCTTAGAGAAATTTCATATATATAGACATATAATGTATGGCTTTTTGTCTGTTTTGTTGATTTTTGTTGTCCTTTTTTGTGTGTTTGTTATTGATGTCTGTTTACAGTATCACTGCCAGTCTGTTTGACAAACAGAACAATAAATGTCAATCACTTATTGTGCAGAAGTGTTAGGCATTTTATAGTGGTCCTGTTACTACCAAGGTATAGTAGCAAGTGTTTCCTTTCTAGAAGCAAGGAACTACCGCTTTATCATAGCATTAGATCTACATTGTTTTAAAGGGATAAAGTGTTTTTTATTTTATTTTAATCTGTATGGCTTCCCCTTCAACAGTGTCCTGAGATTAACACTGATTTACCCCTGACAGCATAATCTGGGCCCAGTTCTCCTCCGGTTCCGTAGCTCGTGAACGTAGTTCCGATAAGTTAGCCAGGATAGTTAATAAAGCTTGTTTTTCTTCTCAAAACAACATTTGTCCAAAAAGGTAAGCGGATGTTTACGGTGGATGCGGTACGGCTACATCTGCCGTAAGCGGATGTTTACAAGTGAACAGGCTAATAGAGCTAATCTGGGCACAGTGATACGAATCGAGAGAAAATATGCGAATGCGAATTACGCTGCTGAATTTTTAGCGGACAACTGTCAGAGCTATTTCAGTGTAGTGAGCTCCTCCCTGCAGCTAGATATAAACAGGGTCTAACCAGCACTAGAACCAGAGCTAACGAAGCATCTCGGATGAGCGGCGAAACATTTTCGACCAAACAAACTTTGTCCAGTTGACAAATTGAATTTCTCCTTTTATCATGGACAACTGTTTGTGACGCAAATATATCACTTTTTGGACAAATGTTGTTTTGAGAAGAAAAACAAGCTTTATTAACTGTCCTGGCTAACTTACTGAAACTACGTTCACGAGCTACGGAACCAGAGGAGAACAGGGCTCAGACAACGCGGTGAGCGGTAAGCCAGTGTTAATGCACAACACTATTAGAGGGGAACCCATACATATTAACATTAAAAAAAATAAAAGCACCCCTTTAATATAGACTACTATTCATACATTTATCTGGTAGATTTACCACATCTTTGTTTTAATTGAGTTTGAATTAAAGCACATGCAGAGGTGAAGACGTGTAAGCAATACCTTAAAATTTTGGAATTACACTATACAAAAATAACATCCTCAATGACCAGGGTGCATAATAATAATAATAATAGTGATACAACGTCTTGACTCTTCTTATATCCGTTTGTTATTTGTTTAAAAGCTCCCCCAGTCCACCATCATTTGAAGCCTACTTTTTACTTTTCTCTTGTTTTGCAAAAGAATTAAAATAATGAGCCAGTGGGGCAAATTCACAGCAGTGTATTATTTATGCAGATGAAATGAACCACAGTCCAACAGTGGCATTAGTAATGTTTATTAAATCAGTCAAAACTACTTAAAATGTGTTTTTTTGTTTTTGTTTTTTTAATACATTAAAAAGTGGTGCATTTCCTGGGGTTTGCTTGAGATGTGGACGTTCAAGTTGATTTCAGCCTGTCCTGTAGGTGGCGCCCTGAATGTGCTCCTAAAACAACATTCAAATATAACCTGATGACCACCAAGGGATTAATACATTAAATATTCATCATGGCACCTGTAGCGAGTGGGGGATACCCATTTTCTGTGATAAGTAGTGTCTGGAATGTTTCACAGTATTGCACTAAACATAACCATCTTCCATTCATTCTTTTACACTTCTTTATATTGCTTAGGCTGTTATTATAACACACACACACAAATTGAAAAACCGGCATCCTTAATGTGAGCAGACTTGCATCTCCGCAGACCTTACAAGCAGCCTGGTGAAGAGCATGCCATCTGCTTGTCTCCATGGAGATGTTCTGGCTTTGCCTGGACATTCCACAGAATGGCATACAATGTCTCCACAGAGAATGTTCCAAAGGTTAAATTCAACTTTCAATCTCAAACGAGTCATCAGGTGTTGTGCTTGCCACCAGAAATCTTTTCACAATGCTACTTTAAAGATATGATCTGTAATTAGACCTGGTTGCTTGTCTGCATGAAGATTATTGCCATACACGGGGTACATTCAGGCAAAGACAACATTTCCATGGGAAAGTTTCATAATCCACCGTTAAGTATGAAAATGGAAAATCCCAGGGAGATGAATAAACAGTCTATTTGGATTCCCTAAACTATAAGGTGCCAAATTGGATCAAATCTAAACATGTCAAAGCATCTCTAACAATGGTTTTATTGTTCCCAGTCTGTGGTGTCTGTATCAATCATCAGTGGTCAACCAGAAACAGGTGATGCATGTGAAGGCTGGCCTAATCCAACACGTAAGAGATGCTCATGCTTAGTAAAGTGTTTAATTCCATCAATGTTTCATGGAGCTCCATCAAGTGGTCATATTGTTATGCCTGAATGTGGTAGAGTGAAGCTGTTCAAAGTGAGACTGAACAGTGTGTTACAAAAAAAAAAAACGTGAATAAATAAAAGTATTTAAATAGGTAGGAGACTTGTTGAGCTGCCAGCTGCATCTTTTGCTGGACACTAAATCCCTGTTTGAGTCCATGCCCTTCTTTAACGGAAAGATTCTGTCAAAGAGGCCTCTGCAATGGTGAGGTAGATACTTAACCTTGTACAAATGTAAAGATTAAATAAGTTATAGCATAACCAAACTATCATTTTTCTTCTACTCTAGTAATAAGTGCATGTGTGGGCTCTTATCTATCCTGTAGGTTTCTATGAGGAGGTAACATTAACTTTAACAAATATAGACTCTGTTTCATTGTCCATCAGACTGGGAGCACTCTTGTCATCCAGCTCAGGCCCCCAGAAGCTGGGCTGTGGAGGTCTCGGGACCGTGGGACCTGCTGTGGAGGTGTTCAAAGAGGTGTTTGATGGGACAAGAGAACAGGTGCTACTGAAACTGTCACACAGTGCCCCCCAGTGTTGGGTGCACTGTGCCCGAAGCCTCCGACTGACCCAGGAGCGAGCGTCATCTCCACAGGACAACAGGAAGTTAATCAGCTCCACATAAGGCCTGTGAACAGGGTAAATTACAGACATTTTATTTGGAACATCATTTGATGCTAGATGCATAATGCTTTTTGTGCAGTGTAGGCAAGATATTGCCCCAAGTCACCCACAACTCCCCGTTAGTTGTTTCTTGCATATTAAATACAACCAACCGTATTTATCATGGGATAATCTAACAAATATTTATTTGCCTGTATTTCAAATTTTCCCTCAAAATTCTTACCTGGCCAGCCAAATGATATCTCTCTGTATTTGCTATACAGCGAGATACCATTTGGACACCCTCGCTCCACCCTCGCTCCACCCTCGCTCCACCCTCGCTCCACCCTCGGTCCACCCTCGCTCCACCCTTGCTCCCCCGGTTAACAACGGACTCCGCGATTCTGATTCGTTCAAAGATGGTGACGTCAGTGCACCTGCCTTTGCCCGCAACGTCACTCTTAGGCAGCGGAAGTTCCTCCTCAGTTTTGAATCAAGATGGCGCATCGGAGAACTGAACGTCCCTTCCATTCAGCTGTAAAATTGGTCTTAAATGACCTAAAACACATCGATTCCTTAAAACCACAGCAGCTGACAGCTCTAGAGGCCTTTCTTTTCTTTCTTTTCTTTTGTTTGATTGGTTCACGTCGCTGTCCGTTAACTGTTCTCTGATTGGTTCACTTAGCTGTCTGTCTACGCGCAACGGCAGCGCATTCTGGACCAAGCATTACCAGACTCGCCGCTGGTACAGCGATGAGTCATGGATTCTTCCAGGCAATCAAAATTCAGTATTGTAGAGGGAAAACAGAAACAATAGAAATAACAAACTTCAGCAAGAATGTTTGATGATCACATCTCTAGAGTCCTACATCAGCCAATTATGATTATTATACATTTATTTTTGTAGTGTTAAAATCCGGTTAACCTGGTTTGTATTAGTGACTGACCCAGGAGGGAAGAGTAGGTGGAACTGGACCAGGCTGCCCGTGGTGTCCATGTGCTGCTGGAGTGCGAGGCAGAGCTGATGTTTAGAGTAGCACTCGCGCTGAAGGGAGTAGATCATGTCTTTTACAGCAGAGCAGCGCCGACTCACGCAAGTGAAGCGCTGCCGCAGTCCCAATGCCATGCACCGGAGGGCATCCTTCACATACGATTTACCCTGCAGGAGACATCCATTATGGCTACAATGCATAACCATAATTGCAATTTGCTAAAAAATACTAGGTAAACTGCGAAAATGTAAGGAGATAAACAAGCACACATTTAAAAATAAAATTCAGCTTGTCTGAGTGTATATTTGTAAACAAAGCCAAAGGTCACACACCATTAATATTACTAACTAATAATTTGAACTGTGACTGAAATAGCCTATTGACTACAACTGTATAGATTGTGAATAAAACAGCAAGGATTGTATACCCCCTTTCGTGCAAGTTTACACACATTCTTAAGCACTCACAATGATGCAACAGTCAATTAAGAGCTGTATTTGTTGAGTGTTTTATCGGTACTTAAATACTGTAACAAACAATACAACCTGAAAATTTAAACCTAATTGTGCAATAAATAAAAAAATGAGCACTTTGTTTGCAGTGTCAGACCTGTGCCACTCGCCAGGTCTATTCTGGTAAAGAAGGCAGGCTGTTCCTATCTGATTTCAGCCTCCTCTGAGCAGAGCATAAACTAACACTAGCCTCTACACAACATCCTCAACTAACAACCTTATGACTGTGACATGACAATGAATGAGAATGTGCATTTGTTATCATTGTGAAGACCTTGCATTTACATGGCTATCATGAATATTAACACCATGAAATTACCACAGCAATGGCATATGGTCAGTTTTGGCAGTTTGATGTATTACATGATTTGTAAGGTTACCATTTTTCACTTAAAGGAAAAGTAACGTTTTTTTTTACAATCTGAGCCTTATTTCGGTAATAAAACAAGTTGTTTTACTCACCCATAGCACTTTGGTGTCATATGGAGTACTTCCAGAGATGTTTTAAGATTTGCGTTAGCCTAGCGCGACTTCTAGCCATAGCTCGGGTCATATAATATATTCCCCGAGCATGTAATACGCCCCGTGCGGGCTCCAAATAACACAAACTTTAGCACTTTTCAAATCATAGAAGCCCGATGTCTTAGCTTACTATTTCGTTTGAAGCAAAAGTGGCCTGTAATCCGAGATTTATCCATAGATTTCAGCTTTGCGTTTCATGTTTGGGTCCCGGGAGCTGAGAGCACAGTCCGCGCATGCGCACTGGCCTCCTCATCTACTCGAAACTATGGCTAAATCTCGGATTACAGGCCACTTTTGACCACACAAAATCGTAGGCTAAGACATCGGGCTTCTATGATTTGAAAAGTGCTAAAGTTTGTGTTATTTGGAGACCGCAAACAAGTGTCCCGAGAACTCACATGATGGAGATCGCAAATCTAAAACATCTCCGGAAGTGCTCCATATGACACCAAATTACTATGGGTGAGTAAAACAACTTGTTTTATTACCGAAATAAGGCTCAGATTGTAAAAAACGTTACTTTTCCTTTAATAGCAAATTAACTGCTTCTGAAGGATGGGTCAAATGCGGAGAAATAATTTCCCTACAGGGATAAATAAAGGATAATTTAAAAAAAACAACATTGTGCCATGATAATCTGGAAGCAATAGTTAGTAAAACTCCATTACTACTTTCTTGCAAAGCACTGTGCTGAGACAGAGTTGGACTCTAGCACCCACCTGAGAGTCATAGCGACCTGCATTGTGTAGCAGAGTCAGACAGATGTGGTGTAGTCCCTGAATCTCACAGGAGTTATTGTTGAAACAATGAAACGTTCCACAGCCAACATCCCCTGAACTCACCAGACAGGATTGGATCTCTGCTGCAGGGCACAAAAACAATGAAGGAATCAAAGTATTTGTTTAACGAATGATGTTAACTTGTACTACTACCAAATTACACCACATCTAACAATATTATCAATCTTTATCTATTTTTTGTCCACTTTAATTTAATAAACAAGTGCAATCACTGTTATTAGTAAATTGTAGAAGCATGCCAGGTTTTTTTTAAAATTTACTCATCAATACAGCTCTTAATTCACAATTAAGTTCAAGGAAATAATTTAATAATTAAATAAAATTAAAATCAAGATAAACAGATTTACAAGTAATAGCATTTTAACAAAAAGCTAAATTAGGAATAAGCAAAATAGCCAGTGTCATAAAACAGCTGAAACACAGTATTAATGGTAATTAACGGTAATGATAAAAGTGACAACAATATAATGTATGTGTATGATTTCAGAGACCATGTTGGACTAAAGCATTAGCGTAAAGCACTCCATATCTAGTGGCCAAAGTCTCCGTGTGACCTGAGAGTCTGGGAAACTGGGCCCAGGCCAAGAGGAAGAACAAGAGGAGGAAGATGCCAGAACAAATCCACTTTTAATGTTCTGTAAGTAACTGGGCATAGATCCCACAGTTTGCACTGGAATGACTGAATGATAATGTTATTATATAAATCAAAAACAAGCGCAAGCGCCATGTAAATAGTGAGATTTTTTTTTCCCTAATACTATCACACATAAAAAAGCCATTTATTTTCAAGTCTCTTTAAAGGGAAAGTAATGTTTTTTACAATCTGAGCCTTATTTCGGTAATAAAACAAGTTGTTTTACTCACCCATAGTAATTTGGTGTCATATGGAGCACTTCCGGAGATGTTTTAGATTTGCGATCTCCATCATGCGAGTTCTCGGGGCACTTGTTTGCGGTCTCCAAATAACACAAACTTTAGCACTTTTCAAATCATAGAAGCTCGATGTCTTAGCCTACGATTTTATGAGGTCAAAAGTGGCCTGTAATCCGAGATTTAGCCATAGTTTCGAGTAGATGAGGAGGCCAGTGCGCATGTGCGGACTGTGCTCTCAGCTCCCGGGACCCAAACATGAAACGCAAAGCTGTAAACTATGGATAAATCTCGGATTACAGGCCACTTTTGCTTCAAACGAAATCGTAGGCTAAGACATTGGGCTTCTATGATTTGAAAAGTGCTAAAGTTTGTGTTATTTGGAGCCCGCACGGGGCATATTACATGCTTGGGGAATATATTATATGCCCCGAGCTATGGCTAGAAGTCGCGCTAGGCTAACCGCAAATCTTAAAACATCTCTGGAAGTGCTCCATATGACACCAAAGTGCTATGGGTGAGTAAAACAACTTGTTTTATTACCGAAATAAGGCTCAGATGGTAAAAAAACGTTACTTTTCCTTTAACCCGAGTCAGTTTACCGATTAAAAGTAAAACAAATGTGTGGAAAATGTCTAAACGCTTGAGTCCAGAAGAGGCCAAAGTCATTTGTTAGGGCTCGGTGAATGGTCGCAGTTGTCTCCGGTGGCCTGCCCTCATCTCTTCCTGTGCCTTGGTGGTCTGTCCCGTGGTTGGATGTGGAGCGGTGCCCGAGGCGGAGGTCAGTCTTGGGCCGGAGGTGTCGTCACGCGCTCCCCGCTGCCGGAGGGGGCGCGAGGGGGCGCGAGGGGAATGTGGAACTGCGCCGCGCGTTGAATTACAAAAAGCAAAGCGGCCCGACGCGACCCGCCACGGTAATGGGGACGGCACGCGATCTTACACTGACACTATCGTTTAGATTAAAAGCCCACCCTTCTGTGGAGACTGTATGGCAACCTGACAAACATTATCTTTTCTATTAACGAGATAAAAATAAAAGTAAAGGTGACGTGCAGGTCTGGACTGGGACAAAAAAACGGCCCTGGCATTTTTGGCTTAGACCGGACCCTCATAATTAGTCCTGGTTTAGTCCTGGTTCAATCCTGGTTTAGTCCTGGTTCAGACCTGATTTAGTCCTGGTTCAGACCTGATTTAGTCCTGGTTCAGACCTGATTTAGTCCTGGTTTAGTCCTGGTTCAGACCTGATTTAGTCCTGGTTCAGACCTGATTCAGTCCTGGTTTAGTCCTGGTTCAAATCCTGATTTAGTCCTGGGTCAGACCTGATTTAGTCCTGATTTAGTTCTGGTTCAAATCCTGATTTAGTCCTGGTTTAGACCTGGTTTACTCCTGGTTCAGACCTGACTTAGTCCTGATTTAGACCTGATTAATACTGGTTTAGACCTGATTAGTCCTGGTTTAGTCCTGGTTCAATCCTGGTTTAATCCTGGTTTAGTCCTGGTTCAGACCTGATTTAGTCCTGATTTAGTCCTGATTAGTCCTGGTTTAGTCCTGGTTTAGTCCTGGTTTAGTCCTAGTTTAGTCCTGGTTTAGTCCTGGTTCAATCCTGATTTAGTCCTGGTTCAGTTCTAAATTGTGGGCCTGTCTCTAAGAAAAAAAAAGAAAAAGAACGGTATCAGCCCCTAGGACTGTCGGCCCACCGGGAAAATGCCCGGTATGCCCGATTACCAGTCCAGGCCTGGATGACAATTTAAAGTCGTAGTGCGAGCACATTACCGGCCTATTACTAACCAATTAAGACTAATGGGATCAAAAGACTAACTGTGATTGTGGTCCTCTAATAAACAGCGGCACAGAGTATCACTAATGGATCTCTGCGCTCTTTCTTTTCCCTTGCATCATGTCGTTTACTGTACAACTTCGGTATTCCACACATTTACATACACCTTTTTTGATGCAATGGTCCTGTTATATAAAGTTTGCTATTGCATCACACTTTAAGTCATACGAGGCCAATAGTTGCACAACAATTAGTCCACCTGAAGAGTTAATTCATTTTAATTGTATGTACGATCATGTAAGTAAGTAAGTTGTGCCATGTTATTGGTTTATTTTTATTTGTATATGTAGTTTGGAAAAATTGAACAAACCCGACTGTGCAGTTCTTCGTCTCACCTGTGCTTTGTAGAGTCAGACGTTTTTTCGCTTGAGATATTTGCTTCTCCTGAAAGTCCAGCGGCTCTGTACTCAGCGCCTGTTGAGTGGCCAAAGTCACCAAAAACGCCCAAAACACACGTGCCCCGAGCGCTGACATGTTCATAGGTCCGTCTTGGTCCGTCTCTGTTTGTTCACGACCAAAGCGCAGTGCCAGGAGGAGTGTTGACTTGCAGGAGTTCCTAGTATTTGGGCTGTAATATATAAGGGTGCGAGAGTGTGCGCGCCTGACTGATGGGACCTGGTGTCTGGACCAATCAGAGCGCAGCCACGTGGACGCGCGCTGGGACGAGGACACGGCGCAGTTTATTCATTGATGAGAAATTGAGGGAATCGCAGTGTTGCATGCGTGAAGTTTAGATAAACTGTTGTTTGAAAATGAATGGACTAATGGAGTCGTGCGTAATGCGTATATGGCACAACCGCGTATCACTACAGCCATTACTGTGCATTATGTAGACTTTTTTGCCTACATTTAAACAGTGGAATAATGCAATTCAAATTAACATTTTGTACACAGTAGCAGAATCTTGTTGCTGTGCTGTACTGGTTAACAAGATGTTGGTGAGTATTATTGCTCTATTCACGATTTTGCAGTTTGCATTTGTTAGGTTACAGTAGTTGACGCAGTGCATTAATTAATTAATTTTAGGACTGTGGTTGACTGACTGCTATTTGATATACACCACATATTTGTGTTCCACCATGAGAGGTTGGAGGCCCCTGCTCTACAATGGAATGGAAACTATTAATCGTAAGCCTCATATTATCTCAACACAGAGAGCTGGTTGCGTCTTGGGAACAGCTCTGGCTCTCCAGAGGTCTCTCCAGAGGTCTCTCCAGAGGTCTCTCCAGAGGTCTCTCCAGAGGTCTCTCCAGAGGTCTCTCCAGAGGGCTCTCCAGAGGGCTCTCCAGAGGTCTCTCCAGAGGTCTCTCCAGAGGTCTCCACTCAATTAACACAAAGCCAGTCATGCGTGCACGCGCGCATGCCTGCGCGTGTCAATGCGCGTTTGAGGTTTAGCAGCTGGCTTTTTGGCTGGAGGACGACGTGCAGTAAGGAACGTATCCAAGACCAGAGACTCGTATTTTGGAAAAGAATTCAACTGTGACACTGAATAGGACTATATGATCCGCAGGTTAGGCCTACACTATCAAGCAAGCTCCTGCCTTTGAAGTCACGTGTTCATAATGTACCTGCCAGGTCTGGAAGGTCAGATGATTGGGGAGATGAGGATGTCTCCTATAAGTTATGTATGATTCCTGGCAAATAGTGAGAAACTATTGCAATAACTCACTGGTAAATAAACTGAACAAACTCTCCAAGTCTATGATGATGTCTGTGATGTAGTGTAGAAATTGTAAAGGGCTACTGATTAGACTAGACCAGGAACAGTACATTTCAATGTGACATATTTTGTTAGATTATCATCATAGTACATGAACCGTGCATGCTGACTTCACACTTAACGTTTAAATTGGTCTCTAGCCCTTATGCTGCCAGCTCCATCAGTGCTTCCTGTCCCAGCCGGGGATGACTTCAGGAAGAGTGTATGGTTGCAAGACTGCGGGATGGGACTCCACAGGAGGGCATCACTCGTCCAGACGCCTGGATGTTTGTTGAACTTTTCCCGCTCATTTTCCATGTCATGCCTACTTCAAAACAACATCCCCATCGCCTCACACAACCCCTGGGTGACCACCCACACCACAACCTTTCACCCCGACAGAGCACACACGCTCACATGCTCTGAGCGGCACATCAACACAGACAGCCCCCCTCCCATGGACAAACAGGGCCCTCTACTTCTTCCGCATGACCACTACAGTAAACAATACTCCAGTCTGACTAGTGATTGTCCAATCACTTTGTGAGGCATTTAAGTTGACCATTTTTTCTGTATCAGTGTTCAAAATCAAAGTTCCTCATATGTAGCACCTGTGAGGTCCTCTGAGAAATTGTAATAAAGTCCAGTATCATACTAATTAGACTTGGTGAAATAAACTGGTTCCTCAAGAAGAGTCAATGATTTAATAATTTCAATAAATGTTCTTGATTACTCATTGTTGTAAATAGAAAGCTAGAAATGAATCAAAGAGAATGTGAAAATAAATTAATAAAATAGGAATTAATAAAATAGTGATGCAATTGTTGTGCCTACATTTGTGTACTAAATTTTGCTAAGCTTCATTTTGAAAACAGTTGAGGTTTAACTTGTTGTTTGAAGTTTTTACTGTTATTAAAAGCATCAATTACTTAGCGGGTGTTTCTGCATCAACAGACCTGAAAAACATTTGTGTTATCATGGGCTGCCCCCCTTCAAAACAAGACCCCAATCAATAGAGGTTACGCAATCGACCAAGACCGAAAAACATAAAAAGTGAAGTGTGTCCATCAAAGTCTCAGGAGCCTCTGTCCCAAAACAATTTGGAGATTCACAAAAACAATGAGATAACAGATAATCCACTGATTTTTTTTTTTTAATTACATTAAACACATATGAGGTAATGATGCTGTTCTGCATAAACTGGCTATAGCTTTTGAGAACTATACAGTTCAAGGAAACAAGATCAATTTGATGTGTTAATTCAATTTTAAAAAATGCACACAATTATTTACAGCTACTGTACATCAAATGTCCAAGCTTGAAAGCAATATGACCAGTTACATGGGTTGGCATTAAAGTCTAGTTGTGAATAGAGAATGTGAAGAACAAAGGCCCTGATAAATTATCTGTATTTAGACAACGTTTGAGATGCTGTCCACCAGCACTATATGCCACAGCACATCTTCATTCCCATGGTGCCCATAAAAGGTATTGCTCAAAGCTTGAATTTATAGATGGCACACCAGTTCATGTACATCTACAAAAGAGACATAGAATTTAATTACAACTGTGAAGATTATAGCACAGCAGTTATTTTAATATAGTAAAGCTCTTTCTATGTGTGTCGAGCACAGCAGACAGATTATGAGGTGGTCATTCAATTCCAAATGCCTGAATTGGCTATAGACTGGCTGTGCATTTCCACCCACTGAACCTCTGACTGATGCTATGGCTAAAAAAAAAAAAAAAAATCACATTGCCACATTTTAAACAAGTTTAAACCAACCTTATGGAGTGTGGGGTCCTGTAACAGCCACTGGGGCAGGGTCTATTGGTTCGCTCTGTTCAGGAGGAGGCACTGCATTTGAACCGGTCGGACTGTCTTCTTTTTTTTCCCCAGACAAGAATTCATGGATAGCTTTTTCAATCTGCGGCCTGAAAGTGTGGTTCATTTTAGGATCTACCACTTGAGTTATAATTCGGTCCACACCTGACTCCAACATCCCAGATCTGAAAACACAACAGATATCACCCCCAATACATACATACATACAGTGCTCAAAAAAATGAAAGGAACACTTTGAAAACAGAGATTTGTATAGATATAAAAAAAGAAAAAATCTCCACACTGAGATCTGGACAGAGCAATGTTTTAGGAACAAAAGGATGCCACCTCTTTTAATGGAAATGAACAACAGATGCACTAGAGTGGCAACAATGAGACAACCCCTAAAACATGACTGGTTTTGCATGTGGAGGTCATTTCAGGTTTCTCCCTCTTAATCTTTTTTGTTTGGTTTTCCACTAGCACTGCCTTTGGCTGGAGTGATTATCACTACTGGGAGTATGAGGCCATTCCTTAACCCTACAGAAGTCGCACAGATTGTCCAACTTCTTCAGGATGTCACATCTGAATGTGCCGTTACAAGATTTAATGTGTCTCTAGCACATCTCTAGAATATGGAGGAGATTGCAGGAGACAGGCAGTTACTCTAGGAGAGCTGGACAGGTCTGTAGAAGGTCCTCAACTCATCGGCAGGACTCAAATATGCTCCATTGTGCAAAGAGGAACAGGTTGAGCACTGCTTGTGCCCTACAGAATGACCTCGAGAGCAGGTTTACCATGTGCACCTATGATAGACGTGACAGAGGCTGGAGGACAAGGAAAACGCTATGCTGCCTGCAACTGTTCAGCATGAGCGGTTTGCTGGTGGGTCAGTGATGATCTGGGGAGGCATATCCATGAAGTGACGCACAGACCTCTATCAGCTAGAAAACGGCAGTCTGACTGCTATTAGGTATCTAGAGGAAATCCTTGAACCCCCTGTCAGACCCTAAGCTGGTGCAGTAGGTCCTCATTTGGCAAGAGTATGCAGGCAGTACCTGGAGGATGATGAGATTGATACACTTAAATGGCCCTTGCGATCACCTGATTTAAACCCAGCAGAACACCTCTGGGACATTATGTTTGGGTCCATCAGACGCTGCCAAGTTGCTCCTCAGACTCTACAGGAGCTCAGTGATGTCCTTACACAGATCTGGGAGGACATCTCACAAGACACCGTCTGTCGTCTCATTAGGAACATGTCACAACATTGTCAAACATGTATACAAGCACGTGGGGGACACACAAGATATTGAGAAGCATTTTGAGTTGCAGAAATTACATTTTGGCAAAATGAACTAGCCTGTCAGATTATTTCATAATAATTTTCAGGGTGTCTATAAATTTAAGCCCTCTATAGGCTGATTTTTTATTTCCTTTATTTCCTGTCCATATTTGTATAGATATCTGCGATATATTTTCACATTGAGATCTCATGTGTTTTCAAAGTGTTCCTTAAATTTTTTGAGCGACATTGAAAATGTGAAGTTTCCAACTTGAAACAATGATGTTTCAAGTTGTAAGCTATCTCAACAAGAATATCATTCAATGTTGTATTTATTTATCTTTGTCAGTGTATATTTTTGGTTGGCGACGGCAGACGAGCAGAGGACTTACTGCACCACTTTTTGCCTAAGTCCGTTCCTCATCTGGTTCTTGTTGATGGTGGAGGTCCACTCCTGAGTACCCAGGTCAGTGGTCACAAAGTTGTCCACTTTCTGCCTTAGGTTCTGGTAGGCAGGCTGAAATAAAATAATACATACATAAAACTAATGCTCAGCTGAATGATTACCATGAACTGAACAAATATCACGCCTGTACAAGTATGGAGTATGTGTATATTTATTCTTTAAATAACCCAATAATAACAATACATTGTAATGAACATCTTGCGTCATGTGCAGCTTGCAATATTCCTCATCCAACTTCAAAAATAAAATCATTTCTTATGTTTTAAGTTTTAAAGTATATTTAAATTCCATACAAATACATAGAACTCACTACAGGTGATACATTTTATTAAAACAAAACAAAACATTTGATTAAAAATGTTGCATAAAATGCATTTAAAATGATATGCACCTTCGTGTCGACGTCCGCTAAACAGTCGCGCCGAAACTCGTCAAAAAGACCTCTGTTTTTCAAATGCTCTACAATCAGTGCGATGAGCTGAGGGTCTCCCGGGGGCAGATTGGCTCCGTTCACACTGCCGCTTCCCTCCGCCATTACTATTTAAAATAAATATGTTATTTATATTAATCTCCAGATTATTTTTCGAGTTAGAACAATCTTGCAGGTTATTTGTTAGAAGTGCCTCAATGCTAACAAAGTAGCCGTTTGTTTATACAAAATGTGTGCGTTGATTTCAGTCGCAGTCGTTATATTGTAATATTGTCCCTAATAGCCGCCTTTGCGATTTGTGAAAAACGGTAGACGCTGTGTTTACAAGCAAACGGCTTTTTTCCTGTGGGCACTACGCATGCGCATTAGGGCATTGATATCGGAAGCACTTCTTTCAATTTTGCTAGCGCAATATGGATGCACTACATTTAGGAGGGATTTTAAAGTTATGAATTTGACAATTTTCTCTTGTATACGTACATACATATACATGATAGAAATATAAATTCACATAAATCGCCCCAGGATCTATTGGACTGACAATCGCTACAAGCAAAGTTGGTATTTTAAGATAAGATATCTTGGCTAACAAAACATTAGCATTGTTAATGTAGCTTGCCTTACTGATGTGTACATGCGTGTCACTCAGCTCTGATCTATAAAGTACTGTAGTCAGTTATGCTACTTACTAAATTGTGTAGCTTTATGAATTGTTGACCTAGAGTTTTGTTTAGAAATAGCCTATCCATGATGTGTAGTGATGCTGGCTAAACGACAGACTTGACGTACAAGATCACAAGGACTTTGCCTGATGGTTCGTCTATTGTAGATGAGCGGAGGACCGGACTCGAATAAGGAGTTCATGGAGCAGTTGCGAATGCAGGAGATGTACGGTCAGAGAAACGCGGATGGCTCGGACCCGTACACCTACACCGACCCCGAGGATGGCACTGTTTACGACTGGGATCACGAGAAGAAGGCCTGGTTCCCAAAAGTAACAACTTATTTCTATTTTGTAATGGCAGTCCGGCTTATTTTTTCTTGTTTAGTAGAAGCTAAACATGTCAGTGTTTAAAATGCTCTATATTAATAATTGTATTCAAAATTATGAATCTTCCTCTGCAGATTACTGAAGACTTTCTTGCAGCCTACCAGGCTAACTATGGCTTCAATGAAGAAGGAAATCCAGATGCGCACAGTGCAACAGCAGCCAGTGGTGAACCAGCCACTTCAGAGCAAGCCAGTAAACCTCCAGTAACGGAGAAACCATCTGAAGTCACCCACATCCCCACCCCAGAGGCACGGGAAGCAAAGCCAGACAAGACACAGGATGTGAAGCAGAAAGGGGAGAAGAGGAAAGCAGAGCAGGGTAACATCTATGTGTTATATACAATCATTTAGTTTAGAATTTTATAAAATGTCTAAAATTGTTGTTTCCTTTCATTTACTGGAACAGCAGTGATATATGTAACATGGTTCGTAAACCCAAATATTAAATCATTTTAAATTGACAGCATAACTGAGTACTGGGTGTTGCCTTTTGTCCAGCTGAAATGTGATATTTCTTGATCCTAATAATATTAAATGTATTTATATCTGTTTAGGATGGTTTGACATTGATGAGGACAAAAATACAAATGTCTATGTCTCAGGTTGGTGTTAGTTACTGCGTATTTCCCCATTTCTCTTATTTTCTCCCTCTTACAATCTCTTGTGTTCTCTATCCCTAGGTCTGCCCCCTGACATTGGGGCAGATGAGTTTGCCGAACTGATGTCCAAGTGTGGCCTTGTTATGAAAGACCCCATCACTGAGGAGTACAAGGTTAAACTCTATAAGGACAAAGAGGGAAATCTAAAAGGAGATGGCCTCTGCTGCTATTTAAAGGTATTTGTAGTTAAAGCTATCATCTGTAAGTTTACTTTTTGTTTTGTTTTTTTTACCAGTAGATGGCAGATGTGAAACCTGTTCCCCTTAACTCCTTCCCCTCACCTGCCCTTGGATCAGACTCACCTGTGCTCTCTGGTCTTCTTCGCTCACGCCAAACCTGGCACACTGTTACATAGCAATAACGTTTATTGTATTGTATATTGTATAATAGCATCTATAGTATCTCACAAAAGTGAGTACACCCCTCACACTTCTAACAACACTGATATATATCAAATAACATTGAAGAAATGACACTTTGAGACAATGTATAGTCATCTGTGTACAGGTTGTTTAATGGTGTAAATTTACTGTCCCCTCAACTCAACAAAAGTGAGTACACCCCTAGGTGAAAATCTTCAAAATGGGCCCAATTAGCTATTTTCCCTCATCGGTGTCTTGTGACTTGTTGGTGTTACAGGTGTGTTAAATTTGATGTTATCCCTCTCACACTCCCTCATACTGGTCACTGTAAGTTCAATATGGCACCTCATGGCAAAGAACTCTCTGAGGATCTGAAATTTAAAAATGTTGCTCTACATAAAGATGGCCTAGGCTATAAGAAGATCACCAACACCCTGAAACTGAGCTGCAGCATGGTGGCCAAGACCATACAGCAATTTAAAGGGATATGCCACCCCCAGGTCAAACTTGGGCATCTCCCCACAGTCCAGAGACTAAAATAAGTGGTGGAAAGCGTTTTCCTGGTCACCCAGCCATTGTCCGAGTCTGTCAGCACTGACCGCCGCGGTATTTGCAGCTACTCCGCGTTGCGGAAAAAGAAAGCCGAAGCACAGAGCACGCTGCGCAACAGGGGAACTCCCTTCCTGGTGCGTAACAGGGATTCCCCTGGCAGTGTGCTCTGTGCTTCGGCTTTCTTTTTCCGCACTGAAAAATAGTTCCCACCCAAAATGAGCAAGTCAAGCTCTCCGTGTTGATTTGCACATTTATTTGCACTCGATATGAATGCGCACTACACAGAAAGTAATTGGGAAACGCATCGAGCAAATTAATTCCTTTTGGCCGAAATCTTTCTCTGGCGACGTTAGACTCCAGTCTAACGCGGAGTAGCTGCAGATACCGCGGCGGTCAGTGCTGACAAACTCGGACAATGGCTGGGTGACCAGGAAAACGCTTTCCACCACTTATTTTAGTCTCTAGACTGTGGGGAGATGCCCAAGTTTGACCTGGGGGTGGCATATCCGTTTAACAGGACAGGTTCCATTCAGAACAGGCCTCGCCAAAGAAGCACGTGCACATGCTCAGCATCATATCCAGATGTTGTCTTTGGGAAATAGAAGTATGAGTGCTGCCAGCATTGCTGCAGAGGTTGAAGGGGTGGGGGGTCAGTCTGTCAGTTCTCAGACCACACGCCGCACACTGCATCAAATTGGTCTGCATGGCTGTCATCCCAGAAGGAAGCCTCTTCTTAAGATGATGCACAAGAAAGCTGCTGGCATTGGGGGAGCTACAGTTCTTTGAGGGAACCATGAATGCCAACATGTACTGTGACATACTGAAGCAGAGCATTATCCCCTCCCTTCGGAAACTGGGCTGCAGGGCAGTATTCCAACATAACGACCCCAAACACACCTCCAAGACGACCAGTGCCTTGCTAAAGAAGCTGAGGGTAAAGGTGATGGAGTGGCCAAGCATGTCACCAGACCTAAACCCTATTGAGCATCTGTGGGGCATCCTCAAATGGAAGGTAGAGGAGAGCAAAGTCTGTAACATCCACCCGCTGTGATGTCGTCATGGAGGAGTGGAAGAGGATTCGAGTGGAAACCTGTGAAGCTCTGGTGAATTCCATGCCCAAGAGGGTTAAAGCAGAGCTGGAAAATAATGGTGGCCACACAAAATATTGACACTTTGGGCCCATTTTGGGAATTTTCACTTAGGGGTGTACTCACTTTTTTTGCCAGCAGTTTAGACATTAATGGTTGTGTGTCGAGTTATTTTGAGGGGATAGTAAATTTACACTGTTATATAAGCTGTACAGAGACTACTTTACATTGTCTCAAAGTGTAATTTCTTTAGTGTTGTCCCATGAAGAGATATACATTGCTCAATATAAAGGGAACACTAAAGTAACACATTGTAGATCTGACTGAATGAAATATTTTTTATTAAATACTTTGTTCTTTCCATAGTTGAACGTGCTGACAACAAAATCACACAAAAATTATCAATGAAAATCAAATGTATCAACCCATGGAGGTCTGGATTTGGAGTTATACTCAAAATTAAAGTGGAAAAAAACACTACAGGCTGATCCAACTTTGATGTAATGTCCTTTAAACAAGTCAAAATGAGGCTCAGTAGTGTGTGTGGCCTCCGCGTGCCTGTATGACCTCCCTACAACGCCTGGGCATGCTCCTGATGAGGCGGCGGATGTTCTCCTGAGGGATCTCCTCCCAGACCTGGACTAAAGCATCTGCCAACTCCTGGACAGTCTGTGGTGCAACTTGGCGTTGGTGGATGGAGCGAGACATGATGTCCCAGATGTGCTCAATTGGATTCAGGTCTGGGGAACGGGCAGGCCAGTCCATAACATCAATGCCTTCGTGTTGCAGGAACTGCTGACACAACTCCAGCCACATGAGGTCTAGCATTGTCTTGCATTAGGAGGAACCCAGGGCCAACTGCACCAGCATATGGTCTCACAAGGGGTCTGAGGATCTCATCTCGGTACCTAATGGCAGTCAGGCTACCTCTGGCGAGCACATGGAGGGCTGTCCTGCCCTCCAAAGAAATGCCACCCCACACCATTACTGACCCACCACCAAACCGGTCATGCTGAAGGATGTTGCAGGCAGCAGAACGTTCTCCACGGCGTCTCCGGACTCTGTCACGTCTGTCACATGTGCTCAGTGTGAACCTGCTTTCATCTGTGAAGAGCACAGGGCGCCAGTGGCGAATTTGCCAATCTTGGTGTTCTCTGGCAAATGCCAAACGTCCTTCACGGTGTTGGGCTGTAAGCACAACCCCCACCTGTGGACGTCGGGCCCTCATACCATCCTCATGAAGTCTGTTTCTGACTGTTTGAGCAGACACATGCACATTTGTGGCCTGCTGGAGCTCATTTTGCAGGGCTCTGGCAGTGCTCCTCCTGTTCCTCCTTGCACAAAGACGGAGGTAGCGGTCCTGCTGCTGGGTTGTTGCCCTCCTACGGCCTCCTCCACGTCTCCTGATGTACTGGCCTGTCTCCTGGTAGCGGCTCCATGCTCTGGACACTACGCTGACAGACACAGCAAACCTTCTTGCCACAGCTCGCATTGATGTGCCATCCTGGATGAGCTGCACTACCTGAGCCACTTGTGTGGGTTGTAGACTCCGTCTCATGCTACCAGTAGAGTGAAAGCACCACCAGCAATCAAAAGTGACCAAAACATCAGCCAGAAAGCATCAGAACTGAGAAGTGGTCTGTGGTCACCACCGACAGAACCACGTTTTTATTGGGTGTGTCTTGGCAATTGCTTATGATTTCCACCTGTTGTCTATTCCATTTGCACAACAGCATGTGAAATTGATTGTCAATCAGTGTCGCTTCCTAAGTGGACAGTTCGATTTCAAAGAAGTGTGGTTGACTTGGAGTTACATTGTGTTGTATAAGTGTTCCCTTTTTTTTTGAGCAGTGTAATTAAAAATGTTTGTAGAAGTATGAGGGGTGTACTGGTATTAGTGATGCGAGAGTTTAAAAAATGCACTGCTTCCTATGCAGAAACTTTAATACAACGCATGACTTGTTCATTAAAAAAATAGTCAATAGTAAATTGTGATAGAAGAGAGAACTGAGCTGGAAGGTGTGTAATCTTACGTAATTAAAGCAAATAACAGCCTTTTATACACTGTTGTAGGCTATAGGTGATAGTTGTAAGCTCTAAATAATTACATAAAATATCTCTAAACCATTATGGGAAGTTAGAGATAGAATAATCTGAGGGGGATTTAAAAACTTACAAACTACAAGTATATTCAGACTCTGACTTTTCTACTTGTGAGATATATGTAAGTAAGTAAATTTACTGTATTAGACATGCGTGTTGTCATCTGAAACTCTGAAATAGTCATAACTAGGGATGTCAACAATTAATCGAGTAACGATTAATTGTCGATTAAGACGTTAGTCGAACAAAATGCATTAATTGTAATTAATCGCTAATCGCGGACACGCGCACCCGTGTGGTTACGAAACAAGGCAACCGCGCACCGCGCTGTGTTCGACTCACAGCCGGCCGCAACCCCGGGTGTACGCCCGAGGCGAGATCGAACCGCGGCGCCCAGGAATGCGCCGCAACATGCCGCTGCTGGTCCCACGCGGCTGGTCCGCGGCTCGGGCCCCGAGCCACAAACCAGCCGCACGAAACCAGCAGCGGCACGCAGCGGCCCAATCCTGGTTCAGTCCAGGTCCAGTCCAGGTCCAGACCTGGTTTAGTTCTGGTCTAGACCTGGTCCAGTCCACGTTTAGTCCTGGTCTAGTCTCTTAGCCAATCAGGACAGAACACAATGTTACACTATAAAAAATTTTTTACACTATAAAAAAAAAAAAAAAATCCGTGAACCGCGATAGAGCGAGGGATTACTGTATTTTGTTATTCAGCATCAATACATTCGTCTGCTTTTTACTAAGGAATAATTAATTGAGGAATATACAATATAATAATACTATGATATATTTTTGACTCAGTGTTATGTTACTATAGCTTATATTCTTAAAGACCCTATTGGAAACACTAAAATTCAGGTGAAGAATGCAGCTTATCAGTTAATCGTTAATCGATCGATAAGGTCAATCAACTATCAATTAATTAATTAATCGATAATTTGCATCCCTAGCTCGTAACAAATTCTGCCTAACAAATCAAGGGCTATACTTTGCCAATACTGCATTACACTGAACAAAAATATAAACGCAACACTTTTGTTTTTGCTCCCATTTTTCATGAGATGTACTTAAAGATCTAAAATTCATTCCAGATACACAATATTACCATTTCTCAAACATTGTTCACAAATCTGTCTAAATGTGTGATAGTGAGCACTTCTGCTTTGCTGAGATAATCCATCCCACCTCACAGGTGCGCCACATCAAGATGCTGATCTGACATGATTAGTGCACAGGTGTGCCTTAGACTGCCCACAATAAAAGGCCACTCTGAAATGTGCAGTTTTGTTTCACAGCAAAATGCCACAGATGTCACAAGCATTGAGGGAGCGTGCAATTGGCATGCTGACAGCAGGAATGTCAACCAGATCTGTTGCTCGTGGATTGAATGTTCATTTCTCCACCATAAGCCGTCTCCAAAGGCGTTTCAGAGAATATGGCAGTACATCCAACCGGCCTCACAACCGCAGACCACGTGTAACCACACCAGCCTCCACATCCAGCAGGTTCACCTCCAAGATCATCTGAGACCAGCCACTTGGACAGCTGTTGAAACAATTGGTTTGCATAACCAAACAATTTCTGCACAAACTGTCAGAAACCGTCTCAGGGAAGCTCAACTGCATGCTCGTCGTCCTCATCGGGGTCTTAACCTGACTCCAGATCGTCGCCGTAACAGACTTGAGTGGGCAAATGCTCACATTCGATGGCATCTGGCACGTTGGAGAGGTGTTCTCTTCACGGATGAATCTCGGTTTACATTGTTCAGGGCAGATGGCAGACAGCGTGTGTGGCGTTGTGTGGGTGAGCGCTTTGCTGATGTCAATGTTGTGGATCGAGTGGCCCATGGTGGTGGTGGGGTTATGGTATGGGCAGGCATCTGTTATGGACGAAGAACACGGGTGCATTTTATTGATGGCATTTTGAATGCACAGAGATACCGTGATGAGATCCTGAGGCCCATTGTTGTGCCATACATCCATGAACATCACCTCATGTTTCAGCAAGATAATGCACGGCCCCATGTTGCAAGGATCTGTACACAATTCTTGGAAGCTGAAAATGTCCCAGTTCTTGCATGGCCAGCATACTCACCGGACATGTCACCCATTGAGCATGTTTGGGGTGTGCTTGACCGGCGTATACGACGGCGTGTACCAGCTCCCACTAATATCCAGCAACTTCGCACAGCCATTGGAGAGGAGTGGACCAACATTCCACAGGCCACAATTGACAATCTGATAAACTCTATGCGAAGAAGATGTGTTGCACTGCATGAGGCAAATGGTGGTCACACCAGATGCTGACTGATTCTGAGTCCACAGACCAAAAATCTGCAAAAAAAAAAAAGCACATTTCAGGGTGGCCTTTTATTGTGGGCAGTCTAAGGCACACCTGTGCACTAATCATGATGTCAGATCAGCATCTTGATGTGGCGCACCTGTGAGGTGGGATGGATTATCTCAGCAAAGCAGAAGTGCTCACTATCACACATTTAGACAGATTTGTGAACAATGTTTGAGAGAAATGGTAATATTGTGTATCTGGAATGAATTTTAGATCTTTAAGTCCATCTCATGAAAAATGGGAGCAAAAACAAAAGTGTTGCGTTTATATTTTTGTTGAGTGTACCTCAACAGATTGATATGTGTAGCCCTCTGAATTGAGTTCTACACATCAATCTGTGATAGTTCTCACTGAAAGTGTTGAACCATCACAACAGTAGAACAAGCCAGAAAATCTAACTTTTGCTAAATCCAGTTGTGGAAAAAAAGCTTAGGAATCTTATCCATCCACAAATGTACACAGTGCTTACCTCTGCGTATTTTTCACAAACATAATACCTATTTCTACTAAAATAAGCCAAAGTACGTCTGTCTGCATCACCATGTTTGTTTTTGTTCGTTTGGCACTGGCTTCCGCACAAACCACAGTGCTGCTGTCATTTGTCAGTCACCTGTCTCATGCAAACGATCCAATCTCAGCTGTTTATGTCGGATTACCAAGAGTTTGTGAAGTCACAAAAATCGCAGATATGTATCTTGCTAGCAAGGCTAGCTATTACCCATGATTCTCCTCACTGATTTGATGAATAATTTTGCAGAAAGAGTCTGTGGAGCTTGCTGTGCGTCTCATTGATGAGTCTGAATTACGTGGTTACAAACTACATGTTGAGGCAGCACGATTTGAACTAAAGGGAGCTTATGATGCCAGTAAGAAGAAAAAGAAGAACAAGGACTACAAGAAAAAGCTCAAAATGCAACAGAAGTATGTGCCATTATTGTATAAACATTTAGTTAAAAACAAAGTTATTGAAAGTTTTTGTGTGTGTGTTTGTGTCTATAGGCAGTTGGATTGGCGGCCAGAGAAGCAAGGAGAGGCAAGGAAGAGGCACGAAAAAGTTGTGATCATCAGGAACATGTTTCATCCCAGCGACTTTGAGGTAAAAAGTTTCCTATTAGTGTTCCTTATTCAAAATACAAATCACCCTCTTTTGAATGCCAATTTCATTTTGAGTTTTGTTGCAACTGGACAAATGCAGCATTTTGACCTGTACACACATCCAACAGTCATGCAGGTAAGGTACATAAGGTACAGAACTTTTCTGTGCAAGCATAATAGACACAAGAATTTGTTACTGTATCTATATGTCTGGTTTTGGACAGAGTGGCAGAGGAACAGCTGATGGTGATCAGCGCTGGGCGGACGAATTAAACTGTTATTTCAACAGGTTTGATGCGCCCCTCTGCCCCTCTGCCGACTCCTTCCTCCTCTTCACACCTCCCCGGGCCACTGGCCACATCCCCCTCCCCCTTCACACAGACCCAACCCAGCACCAGCCCCCCTCCACCCCCCACCACCACCCCCTGCAGTCCACCCTAGTCCCCCCCCCCTCTCCATCACACCGGACGAGGTGAGGAGGGAGCTAAGGCGACTCAGACAGGGGAAATCCGCAGGACCTGATGGTATCTGCCCCAGGCTGCTGAGAACCTGTGCAGACCAGCTCTGTGAGGTTCTCTGCTACATGTTCAATCTGAGCCTCAGCCTGGAGAAGGTCCCCGTCCTGTGGAAGACCTCCTGTGTGGTCCCGGTTCCCAAAACAACAAACGCCAGGGAACCGGCCCACTACAGACCAGTCGCCTTGACCTCCCACCTCATGAAGACCATGGAGAGGGTGATCCTCAGTCACCTCCGCTCTGTGGTGAGCCCCTCCCTGGATCCGCTACAGTTTGCCTACAAGCCAAGGAGTAGAGGACGCCGTCATCTACTTGCTGCAGCGGGCGCTCACCCACCTAGAGACCGCCGGGAGTGCCGTGAGAGTCATGTTCTTTGACTTCTCCAGCGCCTTCAACACCATCAGGCCGGCGCTGCTGCGGGGGAAGCTGGAGGACGCGGGAGTGGATGGGCATCTCGCTGCCTGGACCATCGACTACCTCACTGACCGTCCACAGTACGTGTGGCTGCGCGGCGGTGAGTGGAAGTCTGCAGCACTGGGGGCCCCCAGGGAACTGTCCTCTCACCCTTCCTCTTCACCATCTACACCTCGGACTTCACATACAACACGGACAGCTGCCATCTCCAGAAGTTCTCTGATGACTCGGCCATTGTGGGCTGTGTGTCTGAGGGGAACGAGCTGGAGTACCGCTCGGTCATCAGTGACTTTGTGGACTGGTGTGGGCGGAACCACCTGTGCCTTAACACCAGTAAGACAAAGGAGCTGGTGATCGACTTCAGGAGGAGACCACTACCTCACTCACCGGTGAACATCCAGGGGCAGGACATGGAGACTGGGGACAGTTTCAAGTACCTGGGTGTTCACCTCAACAATAAACTGGACTGGTCCCACAACACCGACGCCCTGTACAAGAAGGGCCAAAGTCGCCTCCGCCTCCTGAGGAGACTGAGGTCCTTTGGAGTGTGCAGGCCTCTGCTCAAGACTTTTTATGACTCTGTGGTGGCCTCTGCTCTCCTCTACGCTGTCGTCTGCTGGGCCCCGAGCAGCACAGAACGGGGCAGAAAAAGACTTAATAAGCTGGTCAGGAGGGCCAGCTCTGTCCTGGGCTGTCCTCTGGACTCTGTAGAGGAGGTGGCTGAGAGGAGGGTGCTGGACAAATTCATGTCCATCATGGACGACACCTCTCACCCTCTGCACCGGACTGTAGAGGAGCTGAGCAGCTCCTTCAGTAGCCGACTAAGGCACCCTCAGTGCAAGAAGGAGCGCTACTGCAGATCCTTCATCCCCACCGCAATCAGACTGTATAATTCTAATATATAGGCCAGACATGCAATATCTTTTCCATGTTGGTGCTTGTATTAATAATAATAATAATAATAATAATATTACTATTTCCTAGGGGCGGGTATTGGCAAAGAAGTCACGATTCAATTCGAATCACGATTCATATGCCACGATGCGATACTATCACGATGCATCACGATACTTGAATTATTGCGATGCATTGCAATATATTCGACATACTTCAGTGAAAATGTACCAAAAAAAAAGAGGATAACTGTAACTCTGAGCAACTCAAATAACTGAATTTATTGAATAACAAAAACAAATAAACCAAACCAATAACAAAAAAAGTGCATAGGATTTATTCTAAAACAAAAAATGATGTTCAAACATTTGCCATTTTGTAGGTAGCTACCATCATAACAAACAATACCCTTTCACAAAGAAAAAAGTGCATAGGATTTATAAAAAAAAATAAACTAATAATTAATTTATTAATATTAAATATTAAATTATTAATTGATAATAATCTATTTTTGGCATCAAGAATCGATGCAGTATATTGTGAAAGTTAGTATCGCGATGCATTGTCATGACGATTATTTTGCACACCCCTACTATTTCCATTATTACCATTACTTATTATTACTATTTTTATTATTACTTACTTTATCCCATTCCTGCCTGCATGCACTTTCTTTCTTGTCCAAATGTCCTGGAGCTACTGTGGCAAGTAAATTTCTCCTGTGTGAGATCAATAAAGTCTTATCTTATCTTATGTAAATGATGGTATGGAGATTGAACAGGAAGAGATCATTTTTGTGTCCAGGGGCTTTTTCTAGGTTTCATTGTGACTACAGTATTGTCTGGTGTTATTGTGAAATGTTTGTTTGTGAGTGATGTTTTGAGGAGACCAATGCAATGACTAAGCTTAAACTAATAATACAGATGAGAGACAAACGCAAACTATTCTTCCCTTTTTCTTCCAACATGATAACTAATGAGCAGTAATATGTTTAGGTTATCAGTACAGCTGTCAATAAACGTTTTTTGTTTGTGGTCTTTTGTAGGAGGATCCTCTTGTGTTGAATGAGTACAGAGAAGATCTTCGAACTGAATGTGAAAAGTTTGGAGAGGTCAAGAAAGTCATAATCTTTGATGTAAGTTCAGCTCCTATGTCAGTTTATCTTACAGAAATTGTCATTTGAATATTTTAGTTTGGAGTCTAAATGAATTCATTTAATATTACTGTGTTGTGAATCAGAGACATCCTGATGGCGTGGCCTCTGTGGCGTTTAAAGACCCGGATCAGGCTGATGCTTGTATGCAGTCATTTAATGGCCGCTGGTTTGGGGGACGGCAACTCACTGCTCTGCCTTGGGATGGGACCACTGACTTCCAGGTATAAATCTACTACTATGTTCACATCTACAACATAAAAAGAAGGGTATTCAGTTTAAAGGAAAAGTAACGTTTTTTTACAATCTGAGCCTTCTTTCGGTAATAAAACAAGTTGTTTTACTCACCCATAGCACTTTGGTGTCATATGGAGCACTTCCGGAGATGTTTTAGATTTGCGATCTCCATCATGTGAGTTCTCGGGGCACTTGTTTGCGGTCTCCAAATAACACAAACTTAAGCACTTTTCAAATCATAGAAGCCCGATGTCTTAGCCTACGATTTTGTGTGGTCAAAAGTGGCCTGTAATCCGAGATTTAGCCATAGTTTCGAGTAGATGAGGAGGCCAGTGCGCATGTGCGGACTGTGCTCTCAGCTCCCGGGACCCAAACATGAAACGCAAAGCTGTAAACTATGGATAAATCTCGGATTACAGGCCACTTTTGCTTCAAACGAAATCGTAGGCTAAGACATCGGGCTTCTATGATTTGAAAAGTGCTAAAGTTTGTGTTATTTGGAGCCCGCACGGGGCATATTACATGCTCGGGGAATATATTATATGCCCCGAGCTATGGCTAGAAGTCGCGCTAGGCTAACGCAAATCTTAAAACATCTCTGGAAGTGCTATATGACACCAAAGTGCTATGGGTGAGTAAAACAACTTGTTTTATTACCGAAATAAGGCTCAGATTGTAAAAAACGTTACTTTTCCTTTAAAGATTTTGTCATGGTTTCAAGAAATGGGAATTGGCTAAAGTACAATTTCTATATCAACTATTTCGGTTACAATTATCGCAGTGTAGATTATCAGGCTATCAAAGAAATACCCTCCCAATATTTTTGTTGATAATGTGCAATTTATTATCTTTTAGGTTGAAGAAACGTCACGAGAACGTGAGGAGCGTCTCAAAGGCTGGTCCTCTTTTCTAGAAAGTGGAGAAAAAGCCCACGTGGATGAGAGTACAAGTACAGCTAAACCACCACAAGAGAGCGCCACCACAGCTAACACAAATAACACTCCTAACAGCACTGAGCCAAAATCAAACCCAGCAGAGGAACCACAGTCAGCACAAGATGATGAAGAAGACATGGGTTCCACTGATAGCAGCCTGGCAGGAAGTGACGAAGAGGCTTAATTTCCACTAAAACACATTCAAATTGGACAATATTAAAAGGAAGATGTATAATACTGGAGAAATTGGACATTTGCTGGACATATGTTTTTGTGATTGCCAAGAAAAAATTAGTCTGAATCTCACCATTTCATCATATTTCATAGTTGACTTTCTGTGTGTCTTGACTCTTGTGTTTTAATTGTTTGCAAATGTGGTGCACAGCCCAACTGTGTTTCGTTTGATAAATGCTTATATGAAGAGTATGCCAATTGCAAAAACATAACGTAAAAAATAAATTATTTACTTTTTCAAATCTTTCAATAAAACTACAGCTGGGAAATTGTGACTTTTATAAAACTAGTGATTGATTCTCTGCCTGTTATTTTTCATAGTTCTTTATTTCCCGCACACTCAAAGTATGTGGAGCAGTGTACAGACCAAGGCAAAAAACTAAAATAAAGCCTCAACAAAACAAATGCCATGCTACTCTCTTTGTTGCAAATCAAAATGAGGTGTTTAGAACATGCATATAACTATAACAACATAATACAATTAGTTATCAATTATAGTTGCAACTATAAATATTACATAATCACTTCTGCAAATATTTGAGCACTCCCTCCCTAAACTACAGTTTTTAGTGGTTTAATCAAACTGGGTTTAAACCAGGATGCAAAATAATAACGGGATCATATAAAAACATCTAAAGTATATTATTATAAAGACTTTAACTGCTCGAGGAAAATATTATTCTCCAGTGATACCTGCATCACAGTTTGAGAACCACTGCACTAGAGCAATTATTTCGTAGAATCTCAGTTTGGTGTCTTGATTGAGTGTGGATGCTGAAAATTATTCTCTTACCACCTGCAATTACAAATGACAACTAATGAATCTACAGTATTTAAATACAGCAACAATAGAAGTCTGTAAACTAATATTACATTTGGCTCATTTTGACCGAGCAAAACATCTGATAGGCCAGTAATGTTTACACTTTTGTTGATGAACAGTGGGAAATTGTCACCTTCTGCCAGAGCTCCACAAAAGAGTTGTGAGCAGCTTTTTGTGCCACGTTTGAACAGCATCGGCTTTACAATAAGGATGTGGGTCAGTGTTCAGCTCGACAGACTCCTTTGTCCCAAAAACAGGACAAACATAATGAAAACAGGATTGTCTTTAGATTACATGTAATTACAGAGCATTATCAGTTTTACTAAACGATTCAATTTCTTTTTTCCTCTCAACAAAGAAAGAAAATAGTAGGCTACCAATTATGGCCTCTGGCTCTGGTCAAAAACAACTTGCATTATTGATTATGTTTTATGGGCCACAATCTGGTACCAGTGATTGGAAAATGTGACTGAAAACAGTCAAATAAAACTGACTTCTACTGAGTGATATGAGGTTTGGGGGTATTGGAGTAACGTAGGATGTAATATTTAATATTTAAAAACTATAGGCAATAATTTTTTTAGGCCTTTTTATTTGTGGTTATCCGACTGTATTAGGGACTTGACCCGAGCCGAGAACTCGATATAGGCTATTACAAGTAAAACTAAAATCTGCATTTCTGCGACAATATGCCCCCCTAAAGTGATGGATAGATCTTTAAACGGCCCTGGCCCCGATGCAGGAACTGAAGCCTTGGTTATTCAGTGTTTAAAGGAAAAGTAACGTTTTTTACAATCTGAGCCTTATTTCGGTAATAAAACAAGTTGTTTTACTCACCCATAGCACTTTGGTGTCATATGGAGCACTTCCAGAGATGTTTTAGATTAGCGTTAGCCTAGCGCGACTTCTAGCCATAGCTCGGGTCATATAATATATTCCCCAAGCATGTAATATGCCCCGTGCGGTCTCCAAATAACACAAACTTTAGCACTTTTCAAATCATAGAAGCCCGATGTCTTAGCCTACGATTTCGTTTGAAGCAAAAGTGGCCTGTAATCCGAGATTTATCCATAGTTTACAGCTTTGCGTTTCATGTTTGGGTCCCGGGAGCTGAGAGCACAGTCCGCACATGCGCACAGGCCTCCTCATCTACTCGAAACTATGGCTAAATCTCGGATTACAGGCCACTTTTGACCACACAAAATCGTAGGCTAAGACATCGGGCTTCTATGATTTGAAAAGTGCTAAAGTTTGTGTTATTTGGAGACCGCAAACAAGTGCCCCGAGAACTCACATGATGGAGATCGCAAATCTAAAACATCTCTGGAAGTGCTCCATATGACACCAAATTACTATGGGTGAGTAAAACAACTTGTTTTATTACCGAAATAAGGCTCAGATTGTAAAAAAACGTTACTTTTCCTTTAAAGGTCTGAATATTAACACTCAGTTTTGTTACACGATTGGTGATGCACTGTTGCGTTTCTCAATTCCCAGGAACCTTACTCCAAATACCACTTTGTAGCACTCCTACAGAGCTTCTGAATCAAAGTCCAGCTCACGGCTCGTGGGAGCGCACGAGGCTCCGGAGGGAGTGACTGCGCCGTGTCACGTGACCAAATCAAACTCCCGAGTTTTAATAAACATCAAAGCTTCTATAAAAGCTGAGTGATCTGTTATCAAGTTATTTAGGCTGATCATTAACCTAAATAAATAAATACACAGGCTGAAACATTTTCGGGTGATAGGCTAATTGCATTCCCAATCCACTAAGAGATTCTGCTGCATTTGTCCTTGATTTTAATTAATTGATCTGATAACAGTGTTATTTGCAGCAATGTGGCTAAAATAGCAAAAATATTTATCTATCCATCCATCCATTTTCTTCCACTTATCCGGGGCAGGGTCGCGGGGTCAGCAGTCTAAGCAGGGCCTCCCAGACTTCCCCAAGGTGTTCACAGGCCAGCCAGGAGACATAGTCCCTCCAACGTGTCCTGGGTCTTCCCCAGGGGCCTCCTCCCATTGGAACATGCTTGTACACCTCCAGGAGCAGATACCCAAGCCACCTCCCCTGGCTCCTCGCGACGTGGAGGAGCAGTGGCTCTACTCCGAGTTACTCTCGTGGGACTGAGCTCCTCACTCTATCTCTAAGGGAGTGCACAGGAAACTCATTTTTGCTGCTTGTATCCGTGATCTCGTCCTTTCGGTCATTACCCAAAGCTCATGACCATAGCTATTTATAAAATATTCACTTCGTCTGTTATTGTAGAATGAGTTTTATTTTATTAAAATGCATTTTACTGTTAAAATAAAGTTTGTTAAAAAATGAAGTTGCGCTGCATTGTGGGCAATTTCAAGCGCTCCATGGTGGCCAAGGACCTACCCGTGCTTCCAGGTCTGGACTGGGACAAAAAAACGGCCCTGGCATTTTTGGCTTAGACCGGCCCCTCATAATTAGTCCTGGTTTAGTCCTGGTTCAATCCTGGTTTAGTCCTGGTTCAGACCTGATTTAGTCCTGGTTTAGTCCTGGTTCAGACCTGATTTAGTCCTGGTTTAGTCCTGGTTCAGACCTGATTTAGTCCTGATTTAGACCTGATTAGTCATGGTTTAGTCCTGGTTTAGTCCTAGTTTAGTCCTGGTTCAATCCTGATTTAGTCCTGGTTTAGTCCTGGTTCAGTTCTAAATTGTGGGCCTGTCTCTAAGCATCAGCCCCTAGGACTGTCGGCCCACCGGGAAAATGCCCGGTATGCCAGATTACCAGTCCAGGCCTGCGTGCTTGCTTGGTAAAAGAGCCAAACGGAGGACATAAGGGCTTTGGCGAAATTGGAGCACCACATGGCGGAGCTCTGATGACCTGGATCTCAAATGGTTCAGAAGTCGAGGATCTTGGCAACTGATAGATCCATGGGAAAAAGCCAGTGTCTGAAGTTGCCTGTAGACTGCAGTGGAAGTGAACCCGCCTCTCTGCTCTCTCTTGCTGTCGATAGACCTGTGAACCCCATGCTGACCCGCGCAGAGACCCATGAGGGGAAAAAGTCCATTTAAGTCTCATTGACAGTTGTGATTTTCTTTTTTTTCAGGGCTTAACATGGATCTATCCTAATGACCGTACTTAGTCCAAACCTGAGCGCGCTGTCGGGCCCCGCAGTGCCCGGAGAAGCATCGCTCAGCAAGGCCGGGCACACCGCTGTGGCCGTGGTGCTGGGGGTCATCTTTGTCCTGGGATTTATGGGAAACTTCCTGGCATTGCTGGTTTTCTCACGGTACTCCGTGCTCCGGACCCCTGTTAACATGCTCCTGATCAACATAAGCGTCAGTGACATGCTCGTCTGCATCTTCGGGACCCCGATGAGCTTCGCCGCCAGCGTCCGCGGCAGGTGGCTCACCGGGAACTACGGGTGCCGCTGGTACGGCTTCTCGAACGCGCTCTTCGGTAATGTATTCAGCAAACTGATTTTGAGTGACATTAGTAGCCTATATCTTAAAATAAACGCAGTTTGCACAGTGTTTTATACAGGTCTGGACTGGGACAAAATAAATGGCCCTGGCATTTTTGGCTTAGCCCCTCATAATTAGTCCTGGTTTAGTCCTGGTTCAGACCTGATTTAGTCCTGATTTAGACCTGATTAGTCCTGGTTTAGTCCTGGTTCAGACCTGATTTAAACCTAATTTAGATGTAATTAGTCCTGGTTCAAACCTGATTTAGTCCTGGTTTAGTCCTGGTTCAGACCTGATTTAGTCCTGGTTTAGTCCTGGTTCAGACCTGATTTAGACCTAATTTAGATGTAATTAGTCCTGGTTTAGTCCTGGTTCAGACCTGATTTAGTCCTGATTTAGATCTGATTAGTCCTGGTTTAGTCCTCGTTCAATCCTGATTTAGTCCTGGTTCATACCTGATTTAGACCTGATTAGTCCTGATTTAGTCCTGGTTTAGTCCTGGTTCAGACCTGGTTTAATCCTGGTTCAGACCTGATGTAGTCCTGGTTTAGTCCTGGTTCAGACCTGGTTTAATCCTGGTTCAGACCTGATGTAGTCCTGGTTTAGTCCTGGTTCAGATCTGGTTTAGTCCTGGTTCAGACCTGATGTAGTCCTGGTTTAGTCCTGGTTCAGATCTGGTTTAGTCCTGGTTCAGACCTGATGTAGTCCTGGTTTAGTCCTGGTTCAGTCCTAAATTGTGGGCCGGTCTCTAAGTAAAAAAAAAAAAAAGAAAAAGAAAAGAAGGGCATCTGCCCCTAGGACTGTCGGCCCACCGGGAAAATGCCCGGTATGCCCGATTACCAGTCCAGGCCTGGTTTTATATGTGTGATTAATCGGTTGGACCTTCTGACTGTTTTACAAATCTAATTCTAATAGGCCTATACAATACAGGAAAACAATTATTTCAAGTAGACATCAACGAGACGTATTTTCAGTAGGGCTGTCAGTTTAACGCGTTAATTAGATTAATTAATTACACCACAAATTAATGCATTATAAAAAACGCAATTAGGCCTAATTATGAGAGGCAATTTGCACGCATTTTAAATTTGGCGTGCGGGGCCTTTGAACAGCAAGTTTATTTATAAAAATGTGACAGAGCATTGTCCCCGGGGAGAGCATGTGAAGACGCACATGCCTGTTTCCTTATCTGCTGCGCTCTGTGCGCCGAATCATTTTCATTATCAACCATAAACTAATTCCCATAACCTCTCCAGCGTGTTCAGGGTGCACACTTAGAAGCGCCAGTTTTGCCCATCCAAATCTCGCTAAACCCGATCATTTACTCACCCGCGCACGGCCACCTCCTCCCGTGGTGCGATCTACCCAGACACATCCACGCCGGTAGTTTAAATCGTCCAGTATTTGTATTCTCTGTATATTTGAAGCTTTGTATATTATTTATTGACGTTGCATGAAAGCTACTGTATGTGCTCATCTTTTGGCACCAGAAATATTTGCCATTTAATAGTGGAATGGTGTAAATGAGCTTTTGAATGAATGTTATGTAATGTGGGAGGGGGAATGGGGGTATATAGGTGCATTCTGCAGGTCTGCTAGCAGTCTTGTCTTGGTTACTGTGGTAACGTGCACTGAGAAAGAGAGTGAGCCAAAGACTGAAAGACTTAAAGGGGAAGTCTGCAGTCTTTTCACTGTAGGCCTACCACTGTAAATATTTTTTCACGCACGTTTTTTGCACTGTGGGAGAGCACAATAAACCACCTAAAAATTGTATTTAAAATGCGATTAATTAGATTAATCAATTACAAATCCTGTAATTAATTAGATACATTTTTTTAATCGCCTGACAGCACAAATTTTAAGTATTAATATCTATCCTAGCCATAGATCTATGATAAATTATTATAGCCTACTTCCATGATCCTATTTAGGTAGGTGCCCTTGGAGTTGGCAGTTAGCCAAGGGAACCAACAATATTGTACAACAATTCCTTATTTATTTCTCAATGTGCACAGGTATTTGCATGAAGAAAATGAATACTTTCGTGTGGTCAATGATACCACCAATTATAGTTTCATATTTCACCACATCAGACAGGTCCCTCAACAGACAGACCCTCCTAAAGTTTTGCTCGTGTTTCAGGTATTGTGTCTCTGATCTCACTGTCACTGCTCTCGTTTGAACGCTACAATGCAGTGCTTCACACTGTTCCATTAGACTCCTCTCAGTTTGGACGTGCCCGCTTTGCTGTGGCTGCCTCTTGGGTTTACTCTTTGGCCTGGACATTGCCTCCTTTGTTGGGCTGGAGCAGGTCAGCATAAATTCCTCACATACAATATGGCTATATAAGAGTAATATTTTGGACTTTGTCTCTTTGGGTTTAGCTACGGTCCAGAGGGTCCCGGCACAACCTGCTCAGTTCAATGGGACAATCAGTCGCCCACAGCGCGCTCTTATGTGAGCTGTCTGTTCACCTTCTGTCTTCTGCTGCCTCTGCTGCTTATGCTCTTCTGCTACGGGAGGATCATCATGGCTGTGCGCACAGTCACAAAACAGGTACCCATCCTGTGCTCACCCATGCTCAATTTCCAGGTTAGAAGGAGCCTCTATTTGCCATTTACATGCTCTTCAAATCTGAATGGTTTTGCCTACACTGATGTTCTCTAAACCAGGGGTCTTCAACGTTTTTCAGGCCAGGGACCCCCAAACAGATGGCGAACTGGGCCAGGGACCCCCTACTATATATACGGCATAGAATTGTTTTATATTAAATTGAGCTTTGTGTCATGTATAAACATTGCTACTCTGTTATGGTACATCCAATACAAGGAAACAATACACAGGTTAATACTGTATTTTACACTATAAAATATAAAATTATATTAAAGTGAAATCAAAAGATTTCGCGACCCTCCCTGCAGTACCTCCGCGACCCCCCTAGGGGTCGCGACCCCCCTGTTGAAGACCTCTGCTCTAAACTAAACTCACTAAACTAAACCTTGACCAAGATCTGGAAATGGCTCCAGGGGGCAGCAGTTGCCCACAGTTTGCCCCAGAGGCAGCTGACCCGTTCTCTGTCCCTTCAGGGACCATAAAGTATACCATACCTCTTGCCAAACTAGAGGACCAAAAAGTGACTTTAACTCCAGAACAAATCTATACTAATTTTTGTTGTGTACCAGGTCCCCCGGTTGAGCAACTCCTCAGCAGAGAGGAGGGAGGGCCGTGTGCTCCTGATGGTGGTCTCCATGGTGACGGGTTACCTTGTCTGCTGGCTGCCGTATGGTGTGGTTGCAATGCTCTTCTCATTTGGACGTCCTGGAGCAGTGTCTCCTGTGGCCAGTCTAGTGCCCTCTCTGTTGGCTAAGACCAGCACAGTGCTGAACCCGGTCATATATGTGCTCCTCAACAAACAGGTGTCAGACAATCCCTTTGCTGTGAATATGTGTGTAGTTATATCTGAGAAGATGATTTCACATGATTCAAGCTTAATTCAAGCACATGTTTTATCTGGTATTTCTATGATTACTCCTGTCCACATGAAACAAATACTGGTTGCTGTGAAGACAAATAGTGACTCTTATGCCCTTCTGTAAATGTTAAAAAGTTCTAAATGTGACACAGCTGTATTAAAAAAAACAAAACAAAAACATCATAGTGTACTGCAAAATTATAACCTCAGGTCTAGTATGAATTATAAATGATATTTTAGTTAGATCTTCATTGTGCTGTCAAATTGTGAATATAATATACACCCCTAACGGCTATGAACATGGAAGATATTGTTAAATATAATTGATTAATAGTTTTTAACCTCCATTGTCTCTTAACTCTTTTGTTGTGTTTGCATCTCAGTTCTCCAGATGCTTCCGACACATGTTCAGCTGGGCCTCAGAGGCCACACCCACCCCGGTGCATCAGTCCTTTCCCAGCAGCAGAGGGGCATGGATGTACCCTCCAAAAATGCCTTCAGTGGGCCAAGAGTCTTCTCCAAACACATCCTTATCCCAACCACAGAAACAAGAGCTGCAGCACACACAAAAACCAGTGGGCTGTTACAATGAAGATCCTTAAAGGACAAAATTATCTTTGTGGCATGTTAAAAGGGGAGGAGGGCTTTAATGCTTTTGCATGCAATTCTTCAGAGGGGCTCGTACTTTATGAGGCTAGCGACATGGCTACCACCTCCTACAATGACATTACAATAAATTGTGAATTTCAAACCATGTTTATTAGTTTACTTTTTAAAAATTAAATAAGATTAATTTCTAATTTTTTATTTTATTTTATTTGTATAGCCATTCAAACCAAAGTTTAAATATTTAGGATTGTATTCCATAAGAAATCGTTGCATTTAGTATGTATATAATGCTTTATATATTAAAGGAAAAGTAACGTTTTTTACAATCTGAGCCTTATTTCGGTAATAAAACAAGTTGTTTTACTCACCCATAGTAATTTGGTGTCATATGGAGCACTTCCGGAGATGTTTTAGATTTGCGATCTCCATCATGCGAGTTCTCGGGGCACTTGTTTGCGGTCTCCAAATAACGCAAACTTTAGCACTTTTCAAATCATAGAAGCCCGATGTCTTAGCCTACGATTTCGTGTGGTCAAAAGTGGCCTGTAATCCGAGATTTAGCCATAGTTTCGAGTAGATGAGGAGGCCAGTGCGCATGTGCGGACTGTGCTCTCAGCTCCCGGGACCCAAACATGAAACGCAAAGCTGTAAACTATGGATAAATCTCGGATTACAGGCCACTTTTGCTTCAAACGAAATCGTAGACTAAGACATCGGGCTTCTATGATTTGAAAAGTGCTAAAGTTTGTGTTATTTGGAGCCCGCATGGGGCGTATTACATGCTTGGGGAATATATTATATGCCCCGAGCTATGGCTAGAAGTCGCGCTAGGCTAACGCAAATCTTAAAACATCTCTGGAAGTGCTCCATATGACACCAAAGTGCTATGGGTGAGTAAAACAACTTGTTTTATTACCGAAATAAGGCTCAGATTGTAAAAAAGGTTACTTTTCCTTTAAGTACTGTATTATGTTTTTGGTGATCCCCTTATACATGATCCTCAGATCCCAGTTTGACAATGGTGGATCTAAATTGTCCTGACTATAAAAATAACAGTTTAAACAAGCATGTATAATGCTCACGATGCAATTCTGGTTCACAAGGTTGTCATGGAAAGAAAGTGTATACATTTTTAAGGTAGGGGGCTGCGCTTGTGTCATCTTTTTCCCACCAGAGGCCGCTGTAACCCATCTGCATCTATCGGCGTCAGTGTTTTTCAGAATGAAGCAACAAAATTATTAGTGACATTCACGACTCTTTAATAATCTTTTATCAATATACATTATTTTTAAGAGTCATTTCCAGGTAAACAACATTGTTCAACATTTCAATGCTTCTGACATCAAAATAATTTATTAAGAAAATAAACACATTTTCAAAAATATACAGTCATTATGCTTCATGAACACTGATATGGTGCTGCTGCATTAGTGAAGATTTGACACGTTCACATTGGACTGATAAATTACAGTTTACAAACATAATCTCAAGGACAAAATGTAATACTGTGGAAGAACAGCCATGGCATGACATTCCTCTTTATCTGTTAGAAGTCTTTTCCTCCTGGCCATGATCAGTAGAGACATCACTAATGTGTAGGTCTGGCACGGGACAGGTTGTAGAGCGGCAGCTCGGGGCGGCTGTAGTCTGGGGGGTTGGCGTGAGGGTCATAGCCCAAACGTGAGAGCATGGGGGCGATTTCTGCCATATCACTAAGGACATCTGATGGGATATTCCCCACCCACTTAGACAGCGCATCCGTGTTCACCGGCTTCACCACCTGATCTGTCGACCGCTCCACTCTGCACAGGCACAAGAGATTATGGACATGCCTTTTTAGTGTTAAATGAAAAGATGACATATTATGCTTTATTTAGCATTTATGGTAATAAATAATAAGCGTAATATTGTATTGGACATCCAAGTATGACCTGGAGTCTGAATTATAAGTAAAGGGCTGTGTAATCATGCATGTTGTAGTTCCAGAACAATACAGGATTACTTAAAAGGTCCCATGGCATGAAATTTTCACTTTCTGAGGTTTTTGAACGTTAATGTGAGCTCCCCTACCCTGTTTAGGCCCCCCATGGTTAAAAGTTGCGAAATGTCTAAACTGAGCATTTGCGATCCTTTTCTGCGTTACAAAAAATCGGAGCTCAAACGGGCGATTTTGAACAAGGCACCTTATTGACGTCAGATCGAAAAAAGAAATGCAAATGCAGTTCCACCCCTGTCTGTCTGTACTCAGCGTCTCTGTAAATCACGCCCAGAGAGTTTGGACCGCGAATGCGCTAGGGAATGCGAAATGCGGTTTTTTATTTGCCTGGAGGCACGTCCGAGTGTTTCTAGGCTCGGAAGTCCTTTATCTGAGCCTCTGGACCTTTGAACAGCAGTGGTTTAATTTTATTTTCTGTGGAAATGCGTTTATTTTTCAATGGAACGCTTCAAATCTCTCCCCCCGTGCAAAAACAAGGAAATGGATCAGCTGAGAGCTACAGCGGGAGAGCGGAGAGTTTGGCTACGCCCCCACCCTCTACTATAGGCCAGCTCTTTTCTCCTCATTTGCATTCAAGCAACAACGCCCATTATGTAGTGTTCAGAGAGAGAAAAATTACTCTCTCATCTTATCTCTGTTTCTCATGCACTGAGTGTTGATTTTGAAGAAGGATTCATTTACAGTATTAGGGAACCATTAAGGAGCCATATAAAAGCATCGAGAATCATTAAACATGCTTGATTCAATCCAAATATAACTGAGTAAGCTAGTAATGATTATATAACATGGTTAAAAGCCCAAGTTTATTTTGTAAAATACGTCTACAAATGGGTTCTTTTCAATTCAGCTACTCTGCTTGTAGGATTTAAATGATTTACTCTACATGCAACCTTTTTTGCTTTTCCTAGCTGGGGACTAGCAGTTGTCCTTTGGAAGCATATTCTATTTTATACAACTTCAAAATACTGTATGTATACAGCTTCCAAATATTTTATCTGCCAATAGGTTTTGCCTCATTTATAGGCTTATTTTATTGGCTGACAAAAGCATTATATCAGACTATTTCTCAGTATACGAGTGCTTTCACAGCTTTTATTTACATCCCCATTGCACTGTGAAGTATGCAACCACAGTAATGAAATCCATATTAAATGTGGCCTAAATCCGCTAGGGCTGTATGTGCCAGGGACCCATTTTACTGTAATTTACTGATGGCTCAGATCCCAGTAAATCCCCAGAGATTAAATCAGGAAAGTGATAGTATATTTGGTTTTCAGCAAAGCAACATACTAATCCTGTACTTGGCATACAGCATAATTTTCTTTGGCAGAATTAAATAACAAACAAAGAAATATCACATCCACTCATCAAGCCATGATTTTAGAAAATATTCAATTCATGAGTAAAGATTTGGACTGAGGTTACAGGTGACAGTTCACTTAGGTCATGTCCTGTGTAATGCCTTTGGGTATTAGCCAAAAGAAATGCAGTCATGAGGTCTAAGAGGCACAACTCTATCTTCTGGCCTTCTGTGTCCTCTTCTCCCATCATATCAAATACCCAGCCTCCATGTGCACATATTGACTTGACTTACTGACATATGGCCAATATAACCTAGGTTCATCGTCTCCATTTATTTTAATATTAAAACAGTACACCTGCTTAACCATCAGAAGTTGGCCTGTTTATCATTTGTAACATTTTAATTAAACATTTTTCTCAATCCTCATTGATTGTTACACATTAATTAACACTGGGCAGTTTACATGTACACATAGCAGCATTATAGCCAACATTTTTAAAGGTCCCATGGCATGAAATTTTCACTTTCTGAGGTTTTTGAACGTTAATGTGAGCTCCCCTACCCTGTTTAGGCCCCCCCCCATGGTTAAAAGTTGCGAAATGTCTAAACTGAGCATTTGCGATCCTTTTCTGCGTTAGAAAAAAATCGGAGCTCAAACAGGCGATTTTGAACAAGGCACCTTATTGACGTCAGATCGAAAAAAGAAATGCAAATGCAGTTCCACCCCCGTCTGTCTGTACTCAGCGTCTCTGTAAATCACGCCCAGAGAGTTTGGACTGCGAATGCGCTAGGCAATGCGAAATGCGTTTTTTTATTTGCCTGGAGGCACGTCCGAGTGTTTCTAGGCTCGGAAGTCCTTTATCTGAGCCTCTGGACCTTTGAACAGCAGTGGTTTAATTTTATTTTCTGTGGAAATGTGTTTATTTTTCAATGGAACGCTTCAAATCTCTCCCCCTGTGCAAAAACACGGAAATGGATCAGCTGAGGCCCAGAGCCGAGCAGAGAGTTTGGCCACGCCCCCACCCTCTACTATAGGCCAGCTCTTTTCTCCTCATTTGCATTCAAGCAACAACGCCCATAATGGCCTGTTCAGAGAGAGAAAAATTACTCTCTCATCTTATCTGTTTCTCATGCACTGAGTGTTGATTTTGAAGAAGGATTCATTTACAGTATTAGGGAACCATTAAGGAGCCATATAAAAGCATCAAGAAGTACCATGTCATGGGATCTTTAAGTATAAAATAAAGCAGTAGCGCCTAAAGTGGAGCGTGCAGGCCACACTTGGCCCTCTAGTTTCACATGTACGCTAAAGGACGTTTCCTCTATTACATTTCACTGATTGCACTGGCCTCCTGCACTGTGACCTGTGTAAATATAGCTAAAGCATTGCTTTTAGATGGATCTATAGAGTCACGTCATCTATGGTGTCAGGAAGCCATTGTGTGTCAGCAGTTCCCAGAGCAAAGAAAACAACAAATGAAAATCTTAAAAAGGCCATGTTATAGGCATAGGGACCAAAAATGTACTCTATTTAAAAAAAAATAAATAAAAGTGAGCCAAATAATTCCTAAACTAATAGGATAACTTGAAGTAATGAGAAACAATTTGATAATAATAATCAATTAATTGATCATTATGTTAGCATAATCAGGCAGGTACAACATTCAATAATTACAACAAACTAGAAAAAAATATTAAAAAGGTAACACATAAGAAATGAAACAATGTCACTTACTATTGTATGAAAAGCAACCAAAACATTAAAGGAAAAGTAACTTTTTTTTAACAATCTGAGCCTTATTTCGGTAATAAAACAAGTTGTTTTACTCACCCATAGTAATTTGGTGTCATATGGAGCACTTCCGGAGATGTTTTAGATTTGCGATCTCCATCATGTGAGTTCTCGGGGCACATGTTTGCGGTCTCCAAATAACACAAACTTTAGCACTTTTCAAATCATAGAAGCCCGATGTCTTAGCCTACGATTTTGTTTGGTCAAAAGTGGCCTGTAATCCGAGATTTAGCCATAGTTTCGAGTAGATGAGGAGGCCAGTGCGCATGTGCGGACTGTGCTCTCAGCTCCCGGGACCCAAACATGAAACGCAAAGCTGTAAACTATGGATAAATCTCGGATTACAGGCCACTTTTGCTTCAAGCGAAATCGTAGGCTAAGACATCGGGCTTCTATGATTTGAAAAGTGCTAAAGTTTGTGTTATTTGGAGCCTGCACGGGGCATATTACATGCTTGGGGAATATATTATATGCCCCGAGCTATGGCTAGAAGTCGCGCTAGGCTAACCGCAAATCTTAAAACATCTCTGGAAGTGCTCCATATGACACCAAAGTGCTATGGGTGAGTAAAACAACTTGTTTTATTACCGAAATAAGGCTCAGATTGTAAAAAACGTTACTTTTCCTTTAACTCAAGAAATAGCACAGTTACATCAAGAAATATATTAAGTAAAATTATGGTGACAGAAGTACAATATGATAGGTTACTAAAATAAATGTGATAAGCCAAGAAAGACACACCGCCTATGCATCTGTAATCTAGTTTCTAGTCATGAAGTGAAAAGTAAGGTGTCAGAAATGAGATGAAAGAGTGAGGTATTGTAGCCACATCCTGCTTGTGACTCTACAGTTCAATATAGAACTGCAGAGTCAGGTCTATATGAAATTTTGTTTTTAAAAAAGGTAGCTATATTGGATAAACATACTGTATTGGATTGCCTGAAGACGACGCTACCATGGAATGTTTTACAGTATGGCATTAAAAGAATCAGTCACCATGGATACAAGGTGATGCCACTAGGAAAGCTTAAGCTTAAGCCTTTATTGGTCTCACACACAATGACACACAGTGACACACGGGAGAAATTTGACTTCTGCATTTGACCCATCCTTTTCAGGAGCAGTGAGCAGCCATCTTTTTCGGCGCCCGGGGGGCAGTACCGTGAAGGGTCTTGCCCAAGGACCCACACTGGTTAGCTCATTGCCCAGGGGGGATTTGAACCCACAACCCCCAGGGGGAAAGTCCATGACTTACCAGTTGAGCTAACCAGCCGTAAAGTATTTTTATCAAATATTTTACCAATAAAAATGCCTGTAATTGACTACATGCGAGAAAGAAGTTAAAGGAAAAGTAACGTTTTTTTACAATCTGAGCCTTATTTCGGTAATAAAACAAGTTGTTTTACTCACCCATAGCACTTTGGTGTCATATGGAGCACTTCCAGAGATGTTTTAGATTAGCGGCTAGCCTAACGCGACTTCTAGCCATAGCTCGGGGCATATAATATATTCCCCAAGCATGTAATACGCCCCGTGCGGGCTCCAAATAACACAAACTTGAGCACTTTTCAAATCATAGAAGCCCGATGTCTTAGCCTACGATTTCGTTTGAAGCAAAAGTGGCCTGTAATCCGAGATTTATCCATAGTTTACAGCTTTGCGTTTCATGTTTGGGTCCCGGGAGCTGAGAGCACAGTCCGCACATGCGCACTGGCCTCCTCATCTACTCGAAACTATGGCTAAATCTCGGATTACAGGCCACTTTTGACCAAACAAAATCGTAGGCTAAGACATCGGGCTTCTATGATTTGAAAAGTGCTAAAGTTTGTGTTATTTGGAGACCGCAAACATGTGCCCCGAGAACTCACATGATGGAGATCGCAAATCTAAAACATCTCCGGAAGTGCTCCATATGACACCAAATTACTATGGGTGAGTAAAACAACTTGTTTTATTACCGAAATAAGGCTCAGATTGTAAAAAACGTTACTTTTCCTTTACATATTCCAGCAATAAACATCTGGACCATCAACACATGGAAGAATAGCTACATGTGCACCTTTAACCAAAACCTACTGTAAATGTTTGGATGTTTAGTGCAGGAGGAGGATGACTCACTTAGACAGAGACACACCCCCCGCCTTCCCGATCAGCTCCTCGTGGTGCAGCACAGAGTGGTCCCACTGCAGGTCCAGGAAGTGCAGAAGTTTCCTCATTTCAGGCTCCGGGCGTTGCACCAGCTCCTCGTAACGCACTGGGAGGCAGCGCTCCACTCCGGCTGCCAAGCACTGATTCACCATGGTCTCCACCGCACTACTCCACTTGGTCAGACAATCTCGGTAACTGCTCAGGTCAAACCCAGAGATGGTCACCTACAAAATGCAACAATACAAACATTTAAAGCTCCAATAACATGCTTTTCTTTCCAGTAGAATAAATTCATTTTTGATTTTTTTCATCGTGTATACAATGTAAAAGTGTACATTGTGTATAGGGCATATTGCATAGAATTATGAGCCAGATTTTATGAAGCATGCACAGGGATTTGTTTAGGTTTTCCTTACTGTAAACTTTGATTCATAGTTAGAACCAGTACTCGAGTTGAGGGGGGGGGGGGGGGGTCAAAATCATCCCTCTTCTAAAACGGGCATCCCTTCTTCTATCCCTTATGGCATTTTATCAATCAGGCATGAAAATCCCTAAACTTTTGGCAAATTTTGCCGTTTTTAAGTCAAAATGGCCAGTGTGCTCCAGCTTCCAATCATGTTGCAGCATAATTACGCACCGATACGCGCTCCCGCCAATCATGACGATTGCCGCTGTTGTGTTTGCGCCTGTTCGCCGATCAGCTGTGAGCCTGATATTTACGCGGCATTTCCAAGAGAAGAAGAATCCTTAACTTGCTACGTTAATGCTACGTAAGAAGGAACTCTCGCCTCGGGACACGGGATACGTTCGGGATTATGTCCTTTTCTCCGGAGCTCCGGATTATTAAAGACAACACGGCAAACTGTTAGAATGGATCTGACCGCATTCTTATGGGTGAGTCATATTATCAGATTATTTCTGCATCTATTTCGGCACTAAACCAGGACTAAACCAGGTCTAAACCAGGACTAAACCAGGTCCAAACCAGGACTAAGCCAAGACTAAACCAGATCTAAACCGGGTCTAAACCAGGACTAAACCAGGACTAAACCAGGACTAAACCAGGACTAAACCAGGTCCAAACCAAGACTAAGCCAGGTCTAAAACAGGTCTAAAACAGGTCTAAACCAGGTCTAAACCAGGTCTAAACCGGGACTAAACCGGGACTAAACCGGGACTAAACCGGGACTAAACCGGGACTAAACCAGGAGTAAACCAGGAGTAAACCAAGACTAAACCAGGACTAAGGTGTATGTGTGTGTGTGTGTGTACGTGTGCGATAACATATATCCTGTGTATTATTGAATTATTGAATGATTATATGGACTTTTTCCATTTTAACAAAGTACCTTCTAATTCTGCCCTGCCCTGAAACACCACAGTGATGTCAGTGATGGGGGAGGGCTTAGCTTAATGCCCCCCCCGTTGGTGAAAAATTTCACCATCCCCCCGGGTTTCATTTTACAACTCGACTACTGGTTAGAACTTGTAAATGTGTAAAACAATGTGTATGTAATCAGCCAGGATCTGTTAATAGGTTTGTAAAGCTACAGTTTGGTTTAAAAGCAGAGGGTCTGTTCTCAATTGAGAGAGGGAGCTTGCTAACCGTGTAGATGCAATCACTCTAGAAAACAGGTTATGGAAGCATACCTTTCGTGAAATCATGGAGTGGACAGCTGCCCTGCCATCTCGAACCATGAGCACAAATTTGGCTTTTGGGAAGATATGTGACAAATAGGACAGAGACTTTAGTGCAAACGGGTCTTTGTTACAGAGACGAGGGGCGGGCTCTCCATGACCAACGATCACCTGAAACACAAGCAAAAGTGCACTATCATTATCACACACCATTAAAACATCGATGACAAATTTAAAAATGTTTCCTTCTTTGGGCAAACTATGCATATACAGAAAGTATGTGGTTTACACTTTATACTCATTTTATTTTCCTCTTTGCTCAGACTGTGGCCATTAATAATTAAAAGGTGCCAATATTTGCACAAGTTTCCCAAAAAACTAAAAACAACCCTTTTTCTAAATATGCTTTAAGAAATCCTAACACTACATGAAGCCTATATTGCAGTTATTACAGTTACTAATGTAATTTTTGCAGTAATAACTTCCAAAACATAATTCATTGCCTCTCCCTCACCTCAAGCAGAAACGCCCTCACGGCTGCATCCAACACTTCGTCTGTGACTCCGGCTTCATCCAGTCGGATCCTCTCCTTCACAGAGCGGCTCCATGTGGCCCTCATGGCTAACAGCCGCGGAATTACCCTTGTCTCCTCCCCACAGCGGACCGCGTTATGAGCATCTAGCATCACCCGCATCAGAGTAGTACCACTGCGTGGAAACCCTCCGATGAAGATAAGGGGCGTGTCCTCGGGGAAGTGCTCAGACAAAGACACATTCTGACTGGCCGATTGGCTCAGGTGCATCTCCATCCATTTGTGTCGGTGGCTCTTGGGTGGGCACTCCACGCCACTCATGCCCAAATAAAGAAGAGAGGCAGAGCAGAAAAGCACCAAGCACAGGAGCAGTGTGGATCGGCTGGTCCGCATGGTTCAGAGTTCAGTGCAGGCACACATGAACATCTACAGAGGTGAGACAAAATATGGAGTAATGTTACATTGACTTTAATCAAAACATCCCAGTAACTACTTGAATATACTTAAAGGTCCCATGGCATGAAATTTTCACTTTGAGGTTTTTGAACGTTAATGTGAGCTCCCCTACCCTGTTTAGGCCCCCCCCATGGTTAAAAGTTGCGAAATGTCTAAACTGAGCATTTGCGATCCTTTTCTGCGTTACAAAAAATCGGAGCTCAAACGGGCGATTTTGAACAAGGCACCTTATTGACGTCAGATCGAAAAAAGAAATGCAAATGCAGCTCCAGCCCCTCCCTCTGTCTGTACTCAGCGTCTCTGTAAATCACGCCCAGAGAGTTTGGACTGCGAATGCGCTAGGCAATGCGAAATGCGTTTTTTTATTTGCCTGGAGGCACGTCCGAGTGTTTCTAGGCTCGGAAGTCCTTTATCTGAGTCTGTGGACCTTTGAACAGCAGTGGTTTAATTTTATTTTCTGTGGAAATGTGTTTTTTTCATTGAAAAGTCTCTCCTTTCCTCCTCCGCTCTTAAAACGCGGAAATGGATCAGAGAGCAGACAGCTGAGAGCTGCGCTTCCAGCGGGGGAAACCCGCCCCCCCCCCCGCTCCTTAGCCAATCTCTCTGTCTCCTCATTTGCATTCAAGCAACAACGGCCATTATGGCCTGTTCAGAGAGAGAAAAATTACTCTCTCTCATCTTATCTCTGTTTCTCATGCACTGAGTGTTGATTTTGAAGAAGGATTCATTTACAGTATTAGGGAACCATTAAGGAGCCATATAAAAGCATCAAGAAGTACCATGTCATGGGATCTTTGAGGTTGTACTAAAATATTGAAACATGGTACCACTGTGTTTCAATAACTGTATTGTACCCAAGAGGACATTTGTCTAACAGCTACAGTGCCTTGGCTGCATGATAAATGATAAAATTCGACAGTCAGTAACTCTGAACATTAGAGATTACACACATTACACATAAAATTATGGTTATAAGACTGCACAAAAAACAGATCATAAACCCAGTCATAACCATCAAAACATACAACAAAACACAATCAATAGGTAAGAAAGGTCATAAATAAAAGTCTATGACTATACCTTTATAGTGCATAATTAAGGTACTCGTTGGACCCCTCTAATTGATAATCTTGTGACACTGCTGGAATCTAAATGCAAATAAATATGTCTAGACTAAATCAATGCATGCAATCGAAACTTTCAAGTCAATATAATCCACAAATCTTCACCTGTGGGGTCTATGACATGAAGAGGCGGAGAGAGACAGAACTCTCATGGGAGAAGCTGAAGGAATACGATTGTGGGATATGGTCGTTTAAATACAGGCTTTGTCCCATCTGTGGTCGATCAGCCCTGGAGTCCAAGAGCAATGAGTCCTGGAGGCGGCCAAAGCTTGCCTCTTCTTTTACCCATGGCTCCTAATAAGACAAAATAAACAAGCTGTTAGAACATCGTTATGTTTTCTGCTCCAGGAGTAGTAGTAGCAGCAGCAGTCGTTTGCATTAATTTGTTGTCATATGTTGCAGTGTAGGGCTGTGCAGTTAATCAGTTTTTTTGATATTGAGATTCACTCATTTTTAAATCATCAATGACATGTTTGGATTTTTTTTAAATCAAATCAGTAAAAGCATGGAGTTTGGAGTTCAAACTTGGAGGAAATTTGACAATTTATTGTGTTAAAGAAATTAGCACAATAAGTCTGTATTGTTTATGTTCATTAAATTAATACTTAAAGGGATATGCCACCCCCAGGTCAAACTTGGGCATCTCCCCACAGTCCAGAGACTAAAATAAGTGGTGGAAAGCGTTTTCCTGGTCACCCAGCCATTGTCCAGGTCTGTCAGCACTGACCGCCGCGCGCAGCTGCAGCTACTCCGCGTTAAGACTGGAGGCTAACGTCGCCAGACAAAGATTTCGGCCAAAAGGAATGAATTTGCTCGATGCGTTTCCCAATTACTTTCTGTGTAGTGCACATTCATATCGAGTGCAAATAAATGTGCAAATCAACACGTCATTTTGGGTGGGAACTATTTTTCAGTGGGGAAAAACGGAGCCGAGGCACACACCACACTGCGTAACAGGGGAATCCCCGTTACGCACCACGTTGGGAGTTCCCCTGTTACACAGCGTGGTGTGTGCTTCGGCTCTGTTTTTCCGCACTGAAAAATAGTTCCCACCCAAAATGACCAAGTCAAGCTCTCCGTGTTGATTTGCACATTTATTTGCACTCGATATGAATGTGCACTACACATAAAGTAATTGGGAAAAGCATCAAGCAAATTCATTCCTTTTGGCCGAAATCTTTCTCTGGCGACATTAGACTCCAGTCTAACGCGGAGTAGCTGCAGATACCGCGGCGGTCAGTGCTGACAGACTCGGACAATGGCTGGGTGACCAGGAAAACGCTTTCCACCACTTATTTAATCTCTGGACTGTGGGGAGATGCCCAAGTTTGACCTGGGGGTGGCATATCCCTTTAAAATATTTTTGAAGAAAGGTAGAGTGACCAGTAAGCACCTGACCACTACAGTGCACATCTTTCATACTTTATCGTGATTGAAATCTGTACAATGTGATATATATACACTTTGCAGTATATATCCAATTTAATTTTCCCCTTTATACTGTACCGCCTTTGTCCAGACGGTCACACAGGGAAACAAAAACAAGCCATATTTCTCATTAAAAGTCAGACTAAATGATAATCAATGTTTAAACGACCTGGGCTATAATCTGTAAACAGGATATGACAGCAGTCATGTTGGCAATACAACTACCCAAATCAGAGGCCAATTGTAAGAATCAACAATGCAACAAGAGTGAAATTTGATCCTTAGCCACTAATTGTAGATGTTTTTATTCTTTATGACAGTTTCTACCACACTGAGACAGAGGCAATTTGGGCTTAAGCTCACATTACCATCGGCCCGGACAGCCAGACCACAACTTCTCCATTTCACTTCGCACACTACACACAAAACAGACTTGTTCCTCTAAACAGACAAAACGTGCAGTTCAAAAATAACATCTGTTTTAAATGATATACTCAATAACTGCATTACATTAATTTGACTGCAGTTTGAAAACATTGTTTTGGATTTCATCTTATTTATTATCCCAATATTAACAATAACCTACAAATGTGAGCACAGTTTTGGAAAGATACGCAATTGTGATTGCAATATCACTGGAACCTCGCGTCCAAGGCAAGAGCATTACAAAACTTGTTTTGTTTTTACAGCCATGTAACGATATAGTGGCACAAAAGTGAAAGAACTGTAATGTTCACCACTGGTAGAGAAATATTACATTTATATTGTTTATTTTAGACCATTCGAAATCCCTATCCCATATTCTACTGTCCACATCATGTTCATGAATCCTCAAAATAATGAACATCCTGAATCTATTAAAAAGCACGGTTTCAAAAAGGTACAAATGGCACAACAAGCTAATGCTTCAGCTCAGTCCTCCAGGCACATATTCAGCCTAGATCTACAACTTTCTCATCATTTATTTTTCTTTTTCCTTCTGAACTGACCATCTTTTTTTTTCTTTTTTAATTAAATAATTGAGTATGCCATTTTCATTCATCTGTCTTACATTCAGACATCTCTACGAGTCTTTGCAGCTGTATACTTTTACAGTTTTAGCCACAATCCTGTACTGGAATAGCTCTCGTTTTTGGTGTGTCCATGGTTTTGTCCTTGTTAGAGATTATGGACCAGGCCTAACATCTGGATGCCACGTGGTTCTATACAGTGTTCTCTTGTTTCTATAGCTCCTCCTGATAAGACCCAATGTAAAAACATTTTAAAAAAAATAAAAATAATGAGATTTACGTGTGATTCAAAAAATGCACTGCCATACAGAGATTAAGCCAGAAACAAAAATAGGGCAGAGGTTTAAGAACAAGGAATACATCCAAAGCAAGCCTGTGTGTGCCTTTGCAAAAGACTTCTGAACATTCTGTTGGAGTAGAAATCTGTGTAACAGCATTCACAGGTTCTATAATAAACTATAGTTAAATGCAGTAGGGCTGACAAAACAATTTCCTCATAATAATCACAACTTTCAGACAGACTTTTAAAATTTAACATAGTCAAATTTATTCCACCTAATTCAGAACTCTTCTCCAAATCATGCTTTTACAGATAGAAGTGATCTCTGAGTTCTCAAGCTAATAATTGACAATTTGAAATGATTTTTATCTCAATTAGACTTTTTGAACAGCCCTTAGTTTATGCGCTCAGTTGCATGGAACACCTAGTAAAGTTGCCCAGGTTTTAGATTTTACCATGTCCTATTAGAATCCTTGGGAAACAGTATCGTGTTGGATAATTATGCCATTTGTCCTACTCAATGTTATATAAAAAAATACCTACAGTTGATCTTTAAATTCCTTTAACTTCAAACTGAATGTATACCATTGCCCTGTCAACTTGCATTTGTTTTTAATAGTCTGTGCTTCTTCCTGACATTTTATTGTGTCTGAGTTGTTGTTCTTGGTTCTACCTTTTGGCCAGGACTCATAAGAAAAGCCAGTTTAATTTTGGATTTTCAAAGTTACTAAAAAATACTACTAAAATGTACATTTCCAATATAATGTTCTTAATCTGCAGCCATTGTCACAGCGAAAATAGTGCGATAAAAGTAACATTATGTACTTCATGCAAAGACCAGCATTAAACCTGGTAAATCTGGGATTGACCTTAAAAAGGTTGCAGTATTTGTAGAAAGGGAGTCATCAAATAAAGACAAAAGGTAAGTGGACCATGGACCATGGACCTATAATAAGGACTGGAAACAAGGTGACTAACCAAAATGTCACCTTTAGTTTACACCGAGTTCCAATCAAAAGCACAAATTGATGACAGGTTTACTGCAATGTAGTATAGCCATTTATAACACTAAAGGTAGAAACAATGTACAGTGGTACCTCACCTTACGAAATTCATTTGTTCCAGAAGTGGTTTCGTAACGTGAATTTTTCGTAAGTTGAGTAGCTATTTCAATGGAAAAAGCCTGATTCATTCCAAGGTTGTTTTTTTTTATAGTGTAACTTTTTTTTAATAGTACAACATTGGTTCTGCGTCCTGATTGTCTAAGAGACTAGACAGGACTAAACGTGGTCTAAACCAGGTCTAAACTAAACTAGGCCTAGGCCAGAACTAAACCAGGCCTAGGCCAGAACTAAACCAGGTCTAAACCTGGACTGGACCTGGACTAAACCAGAACTGGACCAGGTCTAGACCTGGACTAAACCAGGATTAAACTACCACGTGCCGCTCTTTGCTGGTTTCGTGCGGCTGGTTTGTGGCTCGGGCTCCAGAGGACGCGGTCCGGGCGCCGCGGTTCTATGTCGTGCTCGCAGCCCCAGTGCCGGTCGTGCAGACCAGGACGAGGGGTGCTCGTCCTGGTGCGTGGTGCGTCCCGGTGCGAGGACCACGCGGTGCGTGGTCCTCGCACCGGCTGGTTTGTGGCCCGAGCCACAAACCAGCTGGTGCGTGCTCCTCGCCGCGCGGTGCCGTTGCTCCTCGCCGCGCGGTGCCGTTGCTCCTCGCCGCCCGGTGCGTTCATGTCTCCGCGCTGCTTCCGGAGTCGTGTCTCCCACGTTTCACTATTTCATACATTTTGAAAATCTTGCGTGTTCTGCGCTAGAGCTAAGAGGCCGAGAAAGGTGCTTTTTGAGCGGGGATAACAGCGGGGCGTGCATCTGAGCGCGCATTATTCGAATTTTTGAGATTTCGCGTTTCGTAACTTGAATTTTCTTTCGTATCTAGAGACCAAAATTTAACGTGAGGGCGTTTCGTAACTTGGATTTTTCGTATGTAGGGTCTTTCGTAAGGCGAGGTACTACTGTATTCAAGTCTAATATTAAAAATGTAATTTCTAACTTGACATGTACTAGTAATTTAGTTTTTAAGTAAATACATGCCAATATACAGATAAGATTGTTTTGTTCAAAGTAAGCATTCGCTATATGTAGGGTGTTTACCCGGTACAGTCCCAGTTTTGAGCCCTGGGTCTCCTGTCCAGCAGATTTATACAAAACCAGTGATTTTTCCCAGGTATCCCCATTTTTCACACCCGAACTCTCACCTTACCCATCTCCCACCCCCCACCCCCCCATATTGGCATAACCAGTATTCCATAAAAAGACATATCACTCTAGACACTTTAAAAAACTGCTGCTAAGGACGACTGTTGCACTGTTGCACATTTACTACTGGATTTTACTCCTGTTGCACTGTTGTTTACTACTGTTATTGCACATTTACATTTACTACTGGAATTTTTAGTACTGTTGTTTACTCCTGTTATTGCACTAGAATTACCACTGTTGCACTATTATTTATTTTTATTTTATCTTAACTCCAATGCACATTCTACTGCACATGCCCAATTCACTGCTGTATCTTCCATTGCACATTTTGATGCACACTGCACACTTTGGAAATCTGTATATGGGTATTTATTTATTATGTTGCACTGTTTTAAGATTTTAGACCGTAGACTTTAGTTTTAACTTTAGATCTCTGTCTTAGATAGTTTTTGTTGTGTTTTGTCTTCATATTGTATTTTGTACACTGTCTTTTTGCACTACTTGGCCAGAGAGAAACGAAATTTCGATTCACTGTATGTTGAACACATATGGCAGAATTGACAATAAAGCTGACTTTGATCTTTGGATCTTTTGACCAGTTTGGTCCAAACTAGGACTAAACTAAATCAGGACTAAAACAGAACTATCACAATTTATGACTAATCTGATCCCTGCCAACAGTAAAGAGGAGCATAAATTGTTATTCGTTTTGCCAAATAAAGAATATTGACAGAAATATTTATTTATACCAGTCATCCCAGCCCCGGTGTGTCCCAGTTTATGTGATTAGAGAGGCTATATGCGAGGTCTGTCATCTAAAAAAAACACTTTGATTTGACTTTACACTGTATTTCCGCGTTCATCAACATACAAAGAAACCTAATTTAGTGCAAGTAAAGGGCGATCACGAGTGTCTGCGGCTGGAAGGCAAAGGCCCAGCGGCTTTGCACATCTGGACTCTCGGTGAGCAGGGATCCAAGCAGAACCAGGTGAACAACCCGCTGTAAATCAACAAACCGTGACAGACCAGCGACCACCTACCGCCACCAGCTCCACAAACAAGCCATCGATTACACAACATTTCACCATTTTCATCTACGTCTCGGAAAAGAAATACACGTTCACTCACCAGCGCCTGCGAAACAGTCAAAATCCACAGAAAAAACCCAACTACAATCACCTTCGTGGCCCAAAAAGATGATTATACCAGCGATTTTCAGACACGATGCGCATCTGTGTAGCTTAATGAAATGTCAGTAATCGCTTGGCTGTTTTGCCTCGACCGTTTTCCACATTAAATTTGCACATTTGCGTAAGAAACAACTTTGTACCGTAAGAACGAAGTGAGCTACATCTGCATCTGAGGGGAAAATATGTGATCAGGAAAGAGAGATGAAGCTGAGCGCTGATTGGTTGAAATTATCGTACACATTTACATAAACCACTCTGATTGGTCCAAAGGCGTTAAAGGGGCTCTTCCACCACCGCAGTGTAGGCAAAATGTTTTATGTACGCGGGGAAGGATAAAATTACTTTACCTATCGATTCGTGTGCTCTTAGTAAAAGCCCACAAGGGAAATTCAATCAGCAAGTGCGGTATAAAGTGGAAGTTACGGCCGGTTCATTTAATTTAAGCTATAACTTATCTGGCAAAGCAGACAAGAATTTTAGGGTGTGATAAGACATGGATTGGTGGGATTATAGTAGCCACATACAGATTCTAAATTTAAGATGTAATAAATAATAATGAAATGTTAACATATTGGAAAATTTACTTTTTCTTATTCTTATTTTTCTTATTATGCTGCTGTTGTTGCATTTTGTTATTTGAACACTAATTTCCCCATACAGTGGTACCTCACCTTACGAATGACCCAACAAACAAAAATTTCAAGTTACGAAACGCGAAATCTCAAAAATTCAAATAATGCGCGCTCAGCCACACACATTATACACTTTTCTCAGACTGGATTTAAACTTTTCTCACATTTGTCTCTCGTTTAAACACTCAAACTTTCATAGATTTTCAACAAAATGTATTAATGCGTGAAAAGTCCCTCAGTCGTCCAGGTAGAATCCATGACCCTGCGACGCGCCTCCCGGCAGCTAGATATAAGCAGGGTCTAACCAGTACAATAACCAGAGCTGACGAAGCCTCTCGGATGAGCGGCGAAACGTTTTCAACCAAACAAACTTTGTCCAGTTGACAAATTGAACTTCTCCTTTGATCACAAAATGTATTAACAGTGAAGTGTGGGGGGAAGGGGGAGGGGGAAGAAAACTGCACTCTGACACGTGTGATAGCGCAGCATGACCCGGCGCGGAGCTGACAGCAGGTCTAGACCAAGGTCTAAACCTGGACTGGACCAGGACTAAACCAGGACTAAACCAGGACTAGACCAGGTGGATTAAAGCAGCGAGGAGGGGACTGCACGCAGTCTGAGTGCATGAACGCATGAACGAGACCCATGCAAGAGCCGCGGTGGTCTAGACCTCCTCTAGACCTGACCAGGTCTAGAGGAGGTCTAGAGGAACCGCGGTGGTCTGGACTAAACCAGGACTAAACCTGGACTAAACCAGGAGGAGCCGCGGTGGTCTGGACTAAACCAGGACTAAACCTGGACTAAACCAGGAGGAGCCCGCGGCTCTTGCATGGGTCTCGTTCATGCGTTCATGCGCTCAGACTGCGTGCAGTCCCCTCCTCGCTGCTTTAATCCTCCTGGTCTAGTCCTGGTCTAGTCCTGGTCTAGTCCTGGTCTAGTCCTGGTCTAGTCCTGGTTTAGTCCAGGTTTAGTCCAGGTTTAGTCCTGGTCCAGTCCAGGTTTAGACCTTGGTCTAGACCTGCTGTCAGCTGTGCGCCGGGTCATGCTGCACTATCACACGTGTCAGAGTGCAGTTTTCTCCCCCCCCCTACTTCACTATTAATAATTTTGTTGAAAATCTATGAAAGTTTGAGTGTTTAAACGAGAGACAAATGTGAGAAACACAGAACACAATGTTACGCTATAAAAAAAAGTTACACTATAAAAAAAAAACTTGGATCGGGGCCTTGGAACGAATCAGGCTTTTTCCATTGAAATAGCTACTCAACTTACGAATTTTTCACATTACGAAACCACTTCTGGAACGAATTAATTTCGTAAGGTGAGGTACCACTGTATTAGGATTAATTGCCATTTAGGACATTCTCAGTCATTCCCATCTGGTAGTTGATGAGGTTACTATACTTAACTTCTTCAAAATGCAGTTTTAACTTAGAATTGGGTTTGTGTAAAAAAAAAAAGAAAAATCCCTCAGTTATCCAGGTAGAATCCATCCATCCTTGGCCAAGGGTTGTATAAAAACAGGAAACCACTGCATCACCTTTAAATGAAACAGGCTTTCCAGAATTTCCTTCCTCTGCGTTTCAACTAATTCAAACACCATAAATCATAGTCAGGTCCAGAACAAATGGGTATTTTTGGAATGAGTTGCGTCTTTTAAAAATGGTAAAAGCAAGTCCACTCTCTATATGCAGGATGAAAATTCTTGACCAGGATTTTGTTGGTTAATTTTATGCAACGCCAAATAGGGATGTCAAGAGAGATCATTCATGTACTACGTGGCCAGGTTAATGAAATCAAACTTTCTGAATGAAAAAGTAATTCTAATCTTAAACACATAAAAATTCAAAGTGAAAAGAAATGACATATTTTTGCTTCTTAAATTGTCACCATTATTATGTTATTTTTTTTGTATATAGTGTCCTGAATAACCATTTAACAAATACTCTCATGTTACGGCAAACATGTTATCCTATTGGTCTGTCTAAACTAGTGATATGTGGGCAATAAAAATATATACAGTATAATTTTTTAATAAAATATAGAAAAGCGACTTCTTTTTACAAAATTGACTGTTCTTTATTTTATAGTTGCAATCTAAAATGAAAGTGCACAAAAATTATAAAAATACGTCAAATTGTGCTCAAAAACTCAAGGTTTCACTCCCTGCTAGTGTCATGAATTTTCTGTAGTTTCTTCTGTCTCTACATCAGCTGTGGTTTTGTTTTGTTGTTCCGGGTCTCCAGGAAGGATGTCTGCAATGGTCTGAATCAGCTCCTCAATCTGCTCCTCTGACAGACGTTCTTCACTCTCTTCAACCATCTGAACATAAACAGGATAAACTGTGGTCTGTTTCAATACATATGACCTATAGATATGACAAATGTAATTAATGTATGCAACAGACCGTAATACACAATATATAAATAATATATCTATGTCCATCCTCTGTAGCATTCTAGCATTTAGTAGAAATATGCATTTGGAACAAGCAGTACATATTTTTGTAAAACTACTTACAAGCTGAATTTCCACTGCTGTTTGTGGGCGGTGGTTTAGTAGCTGCAGCTTTTCTGCTCTGAAATAAAGAATAAATATAAAAAAGGTTGAAATTGCTAACAATGAATGTACCAAAGCTTAACGTATGGTGGGCCATTCTGCCAGTCACATTACAGACCAAATGTTACAGTAACAAACTGTGCATTAGGGTTAAAAGAAATGAGTCAATATCTTATTGGTATTTTTTGCATTTCTAATTCCCTGACTAGCTAGTCCCTTCTACATTCTGTTCGAATCCGGAGGGATCTCAATCCAGACTATAGAACATGAAAAACCTCTGTCCAAATTTTAGATAATCCAACCACAGACACAGAATTTATAGCACATGTCCCTCAAATGTGGAGGACATCTAACATTCACAACAAAAAATATAACTTCTTTTACCTCAAACTAGTAATAGTTCAGTGCAGATTTTAAGTATATCCAAGAAAATTAAGACCACAGAGTAATAGTAACTGTTAAACTAATCAAATGTGCTCTGGAATTTCCCCACTGTGGTACTAACAAAGGCATATTTTATCTTTTGTATTCAGAATATTTGTAGAGGTCTAAAGTCTACCAATTTTTTGCTGTTTTTATACTAAAGAGGACCCCCACGGAGACCGTATAGTTGATTCTCTGTAGAGAAAAATATAATTCCAATTTTCCAACTATTTAAATTCAGAGTGATCAGTTAATTGATTAATCTATCACTCTGTCTCCAACCATCATCTCCAATCCTAATACAGCCCTGCCACTTAGGGTGACCAGACATCTCAAAAAATTCAGGACAGTCCTAAAGTCTAAGCTGCTGTCCTGAATCCGGCCCTAAATGTCCTGAAAATTACACTCAAACAGAATACTGAGTAGTTATTTTCTGATACACATTAAAAACGGTTTGTAGAGAGGCCAAGTGAACAGCATGCAGCCCTGACTGCTGCTGACAGGCTACACACGGCCCCTGACGGCTTCTAAGTGGCTTATTGCAGCCCCGGCTACAATCTATCCATTTTGTTTATTTTTTTGACATTCTATAATTAGGCGTGAATATGCAAGGACAATACTAGAACCCCAACACGCCACTAAAAAGCACCAGTAAGGTATGGGGAGGAGTGGGTGAGGGAAGTACCTGTGAATTGCCTCTGTGACAGTACAGACCAACAGTTATTTTTTTGTGCAGTTATTTTTCCACAATGACATTTTGAGTTCAGAATTTTTATGTTTTCTTGTGGCAGAAATATTAGTGAAAGACTTGATCTTTGAATAAAAATATGTTTAGACAGATTTGAAAATTCATTTATCGTCCTTGTATCAGCGAGTCCCCCCCAGCTCGCACAGGTAAATACTGTCATGGGGAATACTTAATCCACCTTGCTCCTGGTGGATAATGTGTATATGAATGGGTGAGTGGTTCCTTGATGTAAAGCGGTTTGAAGGTACAAAAGGACTATACGATTTACCAGACAGGAAGTTGAGAACCAGACAAACACACAAACATTAAATGCTTTCCAACTCACTTTGTAAGTTTGTGAGGCATCATGGTCCTAAGAAAGTCTTTGACGATCTCTGGACTTTGCCTGCTGCAAGGAGTCTTTGACAGGTATTTCAATGTCTACACAAAATATGAAAATGTATTAAACTAGTTAAAAAGATTACAGTGGTACCTCACCTTACGAATGACCCAACAAACGAAAATTTCAAGTTACGAAACGCCTTCACGGTAAATTTTGGTCTCTAGATACGAAAGAAAATTCAAGTTACGAAACGCAAAATCTCAAAAATTCAAATAATGCGCGCTCAGCCACACACATTATACGCTTTTCTCAGACTGAATTTAAACTTTTCTCACATTTGTCTCTCGTTTAAACACTTTCATAGATCTTCAACAAAATTATTAATAGTGAAGTGTGGGGGGAAGGGGGAGGGGGGGAGAAAACTGCGCTCTGACACGTGTGATAGTGCAGCATGACCCGGCGCGGGGCTGCCAGCAGGTCTAGACCAGGACTAAACCTGGACTAAACCTGGACTAAACCTGCACTAAACCTGCACTAAACCAGGACTAAACCAGGACTAGACCAGGACTAGACCAGGACTAGACAAGGACTAGACAAGGACTAGACAAGGACTAGACAAGGACTAGACCAGGTGGATTAAATTTCCCGGTTTCGTTTCGAGTCACAGCTGAGGCGAGCCGCTGCTCGCCGGAGGACCGCACGCAGTCTGAGCGCATGAACGAGACCCACGAACGCATGCAAGAGCCAGGTCTAGACCAGGTCTAGACCAGGTCTAGACCAGGTCTAGACTCTTGCATGCATTCGTGGGTCTCGTTCATGCGCTCAGACTGCGTGGGGTCCTCCGGCTGAGGCAAGCAGCGGCTCGAGTCAGCTGTGACTCGAAACGAAACCAGGAAATAGACCTTTAATCCACCTGGTCTAGTCCTGGTCTAGTCCTGGTCTAGTCCTGGTCTAGTCCTGGTCTAGTCCTGGTCTAGTCCTGGTCTAGTCCAGGTTTAGTCCAGGTTTAGTCCAGGTTTAGTCCAGGTTTAGTCCAGGTTTAGTCCAGGTTTAGTCCAGGTTTAGACCAGGTCTAGACCTGCTGGCAGCCCCGCGCCGGGTCATGCTGCGCTATCACACGTGTCAGAGCGCAGTTTTCTTCCCCCTCCCCCTCCCCCCCCACACTTCACTGTTAATACATTTTGTTGAAAATCTATGAAAGTTTGAGTGTTTAAACGAGAGACAAATGTGAGAAAAGTTTAAATCCAGTCTGAGAAACCAATCAGGACGCAGAACACAATGTTACACTATTTAAAAAGTTACACTATAAAAAAAAAAAAAAAAAACTTGGATCGGGGCCTTGGAACGAATCAGGCTTTTTCCATTAAAATAGCTACTCAACTTACGAATTTTTCACGTTACGAAACCACTTCTGGAACGAATTAATTTCGTAAGGTGAGGTACCACTGTATTTGATTTTATAGGTAGAACAAGCTCAGACCTCATACATGATGGTGTTGAGGTTTTGCTGCCCAGCACTGTGCTTGTTCTTCCCACTGTCTTTCCTTTGCTCCTTCAGGTCTGTCAGCAGTTTAAAAATCTGAAGATAAGAAAAGATAATTAAAAAGGGATAAAGGCCTCCCTTGCTAACAATACTGGTGTTTCAATATGTCTATCTCCAACGTAGGGTGGGAGGGGTTTGATCCTATAGACAAAGGACTACAAAATAGAACACTGGTCTCGTTGACTTTTTAGATCAAAAGAACAAAGGACTTTTCCGCCAATGTTAACCAATTTAAGCTAAAGTAATGAGTTTTCTCCCCATAGTGTTTATTTGACTGCCATAGGGATACAACAAATGACATATAGGATCATATGGGCAAAAAAGGTTGCCTTTTTGATTGAGGGGCACATAATGGAAGTTTTGGAAGTATTTTTTTCTCTTCTTCGTTATTCTTAGCATGGATCATTTCTCTTACACAGAAATATAAGTGAATTTCAAGTTGATTGTAAATCACACATAGTGTACTTGTCCAAAGAATTATACTTTATCAGCGTGTTTGACAGCCTTTTTGTTCAGTACAAATTCTTCTGATATAATTAAATTAGCTCATCTGTAAAACTTTTTTTCAGGTGAGGAGGGTGGAAGGAATGTGCACGTAGAAACAGAAAAAAAGCATGTTATTTTCCCTTTTTTTCCCGCCAGTCCTGTCCACTGAACACTGTCAATAGCCCCTATTGGAAATATTTCTTTAAGACACAATGAGAGATGCACAAACATTTAAGACACAATGAGAGATGCACAAACATACCTCATAGTTACTGAGCATAGCAGCATTGGCATTTTTCCTGGAAATATCAAATAAACACATTATGCTTTGGAAATGGACAAAGCACAAAGCAAATCATATAATTAGACCTTTATAGGTATAATTAAAAAAATATCTTATCTATTGTAGTTTTAGGCACGTTTTATCTTAAGGTGGAGCGTTAATTATCCCACTGGCTAAACTGTTACACAAAGCATACGCATTAAGCCTCAGTACAAGAGACAAATCTAAGAGATGCTTCAAACAATAATTTAATGTACACTTATTTACTTACACCTCCATCACGGACAAAACCGAGAGCGTGGGTCCTTTAAACAAAAAGGTCCGTCTAGAAATTACACCAACAAAAACGTTCCGTTCTTCTTCCTCTAATGATTTCCGGCAGGCTACACGCTACAGAGGGGAATGCTGCCCCCCACCGTCGTTAAAGTACATTAAATCAGGGGTGTCAAACAAATTTTGGTCCGGGGGCGTATCCAACCTACTTTGATCTCAAAGGGCCCGGATCAGAAATCTCATGGCATATAACTCCAATAATAGTAATAAGTCCAAATATTTGTCCAGAGAAACGCAAATCGTTTACAGATTGCTGTTTCCTCCAATCCCAGCAATAATTCGTTTATCTTCTGTCTTCTCAATTCTCTGTTCAAGTTTTGTTGGAAATGCCGTGTCTCGTAGTGCCGTTTAAGATTATATTCCTTGAGCACCGCCACTTGTTGCAAACACACAAAGCATACAGGTTTCCCATTCACCTCCTTGAACAAATAGGAATTAGTCAGTTTTTCTTGGAAAATCCTGCACTCTGCATCCACTTCTCATTTTTGACATTTTGCTGATGAGGGTGTCACGGTCGACAGTCAAAACGATGGTCCTTTAAGAGCGTTTGGAAAGAGTCGAGTCTTCATTTGTGCTGCTCTGGTGGGAGGGGCCACGCACAGAGGCTCTGGAGACGCTGCTATGCTAAACTGCGCAGAAAAGAGGCACAGAAAATTAGCAATATTTTACCAGAAAATTTAAATATAATTAAAATATTTTAATAGAAAATCAGCCAAGGGCCAGATTAAAGGTCTTGGAGAGCTGGATCCGGCCCCCAGGCCGCATGTTTGACACCCCTGCATTAAATTCTCAGGTCGAGGCTGGTGCGGCGAAGAAAGTTTAGCAAAGCTAAATCCACTTGACTATTGTCAGACAAGAGTGAGAAGGTCTCAATTCCCAGATCAGATAGCTTCTTGTAGAGCTGCCTCCTTTCTCTGCTGTAAGTGCTGCGTGATAACAATGTGTGGCTAACAGTTTGTGGGTTTCTGTCACAGTTGCAGAAGCCATTAGGGCTCAAGTCTCAGTCTTGTTAAGACCACTTCATCTCTTCTGCAATTGGACCCACACTTCCTAATGTTTTGGACTGACAGCTGACAGGAAAAATAGTGCCCGACTGCCCCGCCATTTGCCCTTCCATTCTTTTTGTCATTTATTAATCAGATGTTGTTTACAGACACTGTGGAATCCTGCTTTGCCAGTGATACAACCAGCTCTTTCTTTCTGAAGTGCCTTTTTAGCCAGGACATCAGCTTCCTCGTTCCCCAAACACAAATTTTTGGGCTTGATCTGCTTCCGAGATAAAAGTGGTTAAATCTCATTTATATTGAGAAGATGAACTGAAAATCAATTAATAACTGTGCTGGTTAGCTAATGTATTCAAGATATTTAATTATATCATTTTACATCAAAATTGCATCTGTTTATACAATAGATTTAGGCTATTTTTGCTTAAAAATAATATTTATATTTTGAAAATATTTAACTTGCACTTTATCCATCAAGAAATAAACAAGTAATATCTTAAGACATCAGGTGCACACAATTTCTAGGCACCTCTCTTATGTGAAATCAAAACATATTTTATGTTCAAACTCTAGCGATATTAAAATTAATGTATTGGAATGTGCAGACAGGCTTTCAGATAGAACTGGTTGCTTGTAGACACACTGTACCTTCTGATAAACTACACTTTTTGCCTTATTTTGCATACATTTCCTATTTTGACCCAATACTATATCTTGGAAACTATAGCCAATCAGCACTTCTGACATACTTTTTCTTTATTAGTGACCTAAACCAAGAAAAATGTCACTACTTTTGTTCCGGAAGCATTTTGCTTGTAGACCAGTGATACCAGCATGTCCCGGGATCCAGATAAACATAGAACTTGATTTCAAATGATCAATTCGATTTAGACAGCAAAGAATCTCAATGATTAAGTCAGTGCGAGTCTCAGATGACCTGTGACTAAGGGCAGCCAATGCAGCAGCAGAATCAGAACACACTATATAATTTGCAGGGGGTTGTTCTCAAATCCACTGTAATGCCCATAAAATAGCAAGAAGCTCAGCTGAGAACACAGAAATGTCATCTGACACACACACTTTGCTTAATCAATGGCTCAGAGACATGCATTCCAAAACCCACCTTATGCCCCTTCTTAGATCCGTCAGTAAAAATATGAACAGCTTCCCTCTGATTGCTCAAAATTTCCTTAAAGCAGACACAAGCTGTTCTTTTGTCAAGACCAAGTAACTCAGTGTTGACTTCTGGCTCAAGAAGGTTCCACAATGGTAGAGGAGGCCACACCAGATCCACTACCTCAGTTTTCCGCAACCCCATAGCTTCCACCACATTCGCACAGTGGGCAAAAAAACAGGCTTTCTTTGGCCTCTTTTCAAACTCCCAACAAAGATCGAAGAGACACTTGTATGCAAAAGTGCTGTGTGATCCTGCCACCCTAGCCCAATAATGGACCCCTAACTTGTCCTGTCTAAACCTCAGAGGACATTCGCCCATTTCAACCAGGATGGAGGTTGACCTGAAGGCACCACAGCAGACCCGAAGCACTTCTGACTGTACCCCATCTGGTCTTTTTAACACAGATTGAGAAGCAGCCCCAAATACTACACAGTCGTAGTCAAGAACAGGTCTGACCATGGATCATTTGGAGAGTGAACCTCTCCGCACCCCAGTCACTCCCTGACAGGCTCCTCATAATGTTTATCACCTTCTCACTTTTGCTAACAATTTTATCGATGTGGGTTTTCCAGGTCAACCTCTAAACCTCATTTTCTCAATAGACAGCTTAAAGGAAAAGTAACGTTTTTTTTTACAATCTGAGCCTTCTTTCGGCAATAAAACAAGTACTTTTACTCACCCATAGCAGTTTGGTGTCAATTGGAGCAGTATCACAGAACTTATGTTGAGCCGTTCTGTTCTACTAATGATCCCGTATCCGTTAGCGTGAGTGCTCGGGGCACTGATTTGCGGTGTCCAAATAACACAAACTTTAGCACTTTTCAAATCACAGAAGATCGCTGTGTCAGGGTAGACTTTTAGTAGATTCCAAAACGGCCTGAAACCCAATATCCAGCTATAGTTTCATTTGATGACGTCATCAGAGAGGACAGTGCGCATGCGTGAACTCAGCTGTTTTGTAAACACCGCTAGTCCGAAAGAAGCTAACACCGCTCTGAACTTTACTTTTCTGTTGCGATATCGGAATAAATCAGTGCCCCGAGCACTCACGCTAACGGATACGGGATCATTAGTAGAACAGAACGGCTCAACATAAGTTCTGCGATACTGCTCCAATTGACACCAAAGTGCTATGGGTGAGTAAAACTACTTGTTTTATTGCCGAAAGAAGGCTCAGATTGTAAAAAAAAAACGTTAATTTTCCTTTAAATCCCCATTTATTTCCCCACTGAATAACTTTGTTAAGAGCCTTCTGAGTTTCTGTAAAGACATAATTAACGTTCCTTCCACTCCTCCAGATGGCACCATTATCAGCAAACAATGATTTACCAAAGCTATAATCAACACAGTGAAATATATCATTAACTGTTATGTTAAATGAAAGGGGGCTAATAACTGCACCTTGGGGAGTACCATTTTCTATCTCCTCTATTTCTGATAGTGTTACCTACCCTTACCTGGATTCTCCTACTGCATAAAAAAACGTTTAATCCAACTGAACATCCTCCCATTAACACCCGCATCATAAAGCTTAAGAAGTAGCCCCTCCCTTCACAAAGTGTCATATCTAAAAAATACTGCTAAAACTGCTTCCTTATTAATTATCACTTTTCTCACATCTCTGTCCAATACTCCTGCTGAATCCAAAGTGCTTCTTCCTTTTTGAAAGTAATGTTGATAATTCACACACAAAAAAAAAACCAACCCATCCTCTCCATTATCTTACAGAGCACAGATGATAAGGCTATAGGTCTATAAGATGATGGAGACAACAAGTCCTTTCCTGGCTTCAAAATTGGGACCACAATTGCATGCTTCCATGATTTTGGTAGGTTACCAGACACCCACACATACACTCAACAAAAATATAAAAGCAACACACTCCTGAGATGGACCCAAAGATCCAAAATTCTCTCCAGATACACAACACTACCATTTCTCTCAAACATTGTTCACAAATCTGTCCAAATGTGTGACAGCGAGCACCTCTGCCCCGCCGAGACAATCCACCCCACCTCACAGGTGCGCCACATCAAGATGCCGATCCGACATCATGACCAGTGCACAGGTGCGCCCCAGACTGCCCACAATAAAAGGCCACCCCGAAATGTGCTTTTTTTTTTTTGTGTGTGCTTTATTGGGGGTCTGGGGACTCAGAACCAGTCAGTATCTGGTGTGACCACCATTTGCCTCATGCAGTGCAACACATCTTCTTCGCATAGAGTTTATCAGATTGTCAGTTGTGGCCTGTGAAATGTTGGTCCACTCCTCTTCAAAGGCTGTTATGGACGAAGAACACAGGTGCATTTTATTGATGGCATTTTGAATGCACAGAGATACCGTGATGAGATCCTGAGGCCCATTGTTGTGCCATACATCCATGAACATCACCTCATGTTTCAGCAAGATAATGCACGGCCCCATGTTGCAAGGATCTGTACACAATTCTTGGAAGCTGAAAATGTCCCAGTTCTTGCATGGCCAGCATACTCACCGGACATGTCACCCATTGAGCATGTTTGAGATGTGCTTGACCGGCGTATACGACAGCGTGTACCAGCTCCCACTAATATCCAGCAACTTCGCACAGCCAATGAAGAGGACAACATTCCACAGGCCACAATTGACAATCTGATAAACTCTTGCGAAGAAGATGTGTTGCACTGCATGAGGCAAATGGTGGTCACACCAGATACTGACTGGTTCTGAGTCCCCAGACCCCCAATAAAGCAAAAAAATGCACATTTCGGGGTGGCCTTTTATTGTGGGCAGTCTGGGGCGCACCTGTGCACTGGTCATGATGTCGGATCGGCATCTTGATGTGGCACCTGTGAGGTGGGGTGGATTGTCTCGGCGGGGCAGAGGTGCTCGCTGTCACACATTTGGACAGATTTGTGAACAATGTTTGAGATAAATGGTAGTGTTGTGTATCTGGAGTGAATTTTGGATCTTTGGGTCCATCTCAGGAAAAATGGGAGCAAAAACAAAAGTGTTGCGTTTATATTTTTGTTGAGTATAATTAAACAAGGCCAAAATGTCATATAAAACATCCCCACCTAGGTGCTGCAACAGCTTGTAACTTATTCCATCTTGCCCTGGAGTCGTGTTCGCTCCAGACTGTATTGCCTCTTCCAACTCTTTTAAAGAAAAAAACAAGTTATATGAACAATTAGTAGCCACCCCTCCATCCAGCTTTGAGCTATTCTTACTTAGGGTATCATGTCTTAACTTTAAAATTTCCTCCCTCAAGTGCTTTGAGTTATGGACATCCTTAAAAACATTTACACACATGTCATATTTTCCTTTATCCTTAACAGCCTCCTGTTGACCATCGGACAACACAGGAGCACAGAGTATCTGGTCCTAAGGTGCCACAAAAGTTCCACCAAGTTTTTTTTTTTTTCAGCCTTAATAACTTTCCTTGCTGCTGCTCTGCATTTTTTATATTCACTTATCGACCGAAATTAGCAATACATACGTTTATACTGCAGCACGGTCAGAGCGAGGAAATTCTTCGTCTTTTTATTAGTTTAATTAGCAACTCGCAAACATTAATATATTTAACGATCGATCGCAACAAATACAGTGGTACCTCACCTTACGAATGACCCAACAAACGAAAATTTCAAGTTACGAAACGCCTTCACGGTAAATTTTGGTCTCTAGATACGAAAGAAAATTCAAGTTACGAAATGCGAAATCTCAAAAATTCAAATAATGTGCGCTCAGCCACACACATTATACGCTTTTCTCAGCCTGGATTTAAACTTTTCTCACATTTGTCTCTCGTTTAAACACTCAAACTTTCATAGATTTTCAACAAAATTATTAATAGTGAAGCGTGTGGGGGGAGGGGGAGGGGGGAGAAGACTGCGCTCTGACACGTGTGTGATAGCGGCATGTGTGACAGCTGACCCGGCGCTGCCAGCAGGTCTAGACCTGGACTAAATCAGGATTAAACCTGGACTAAACCTACTAAATCAGGATTAAACCTGGACTAAACCTGGACTAGACCTGGATTGGACCAGGTGGATTAAAGCGCCGCACGTGGGTCTATTTCCTGGTTTTGTTTCGAGTCACAGCTGAGGCGAGCCGCTGCTCACATGCAAGAGCCGCGGTCTAGACCTGCTCTCCAGGGCCCCTCCAGGCACGGAGCCCCAGACATCCAGGGACCCAGGGGGACACTGCCAGCCCGCCTTAAGAGTTCCCTAAGCGGGCATGGGTCCGGGGATTGTCCCGGTCACCGGCCTGGAGGTCTTGAAGAGGCCGATCTCACGGTTCTATCCAGGCCGCTCTGTGAGCACCTTACGCAGGCAGGTCTAGAGCAGCGGCTCGCCTCAGCTGTGACTCGAAACGAAACCAGGAAATAGACCCACGCGCTGCGCTTTAATCCACCTGGTCTAGTCCTGGTTTAGTCCTGGTCCAGTCCAGGTTTAGACCTTGGTCTAGACCTGCTGTCAGCTCCACGCCGGGTCATGCTGCGCTATCACACGTGTCAGAGCGCAGTCTTCTCCCCCCTCCCCCTTCCCCCCACACTTCACTAGTAATTAATATTGTTGAAAATCTATGAAAGTTTGAGTGTTTAAACGAGAGACAAATGTGAGAAAAGGACACAGGACGCAGAACACAATGTTACACTATAAAAAAAAGTTACACTATAAAAAAAAAAAAACTTGGATCGGGGCCTTGGAACGAATCAGGCTTTTTCCATTGAAATAGCTACTCAACTTATGAATTTTTCACGTTACGAAACCACTTCTGGAACGAATTAATTTCGTAAGGTGAGGTACCACTGTACTCACGTTTTTGATCTTGGCGCTGCTTGTTTTTCAGGAAGTTCCTCTCACGAAGGGAACCGCCCCCAGAATATCACACAGCAAAGAAATAAAGAAATTAATAATAATAATAAATAAATTATGACATTGTCTCACTAGATTAAATCACTGTTATGTTGGCGGATTTCACCTAACATTTAAACCGAACACTGATCTATTAAAATAAAAAAGAAGCACAATGCAGAGCATATCCACGAGGGGGCAGCACTGGTGACAGTCGGACTTCCACAGAAGAAAAGCAGGTTTAGTTTTTTGTTTTTTGTTTGACGCGTTTCGTCAGAAAATACTGCTGCTGTCACAAACATAATCCGCCGGGGTGCAAAGATCACGGACACACGGAGCGATGACTAACGTGGAGGTAATTTAAACACATGATTTATCCTTGATTTAATTATAGTCCTGTCTCCACGTGTATACACGTGCTTTTGTTGTACTCTCGTGTTTAGCTCTCAGATGGAGAACAGTCCTATGCTTCTGATCTACGCCGATTTTACTTATTTATGCGCGATATTTGCCCATTTTCTTTTGTTTTGAAATCGTATTTAATTTTTATTATTATTAATGAATTACTGTGAGCAAATGACGGAATAATGATCTCGATTGGTTGATGATTACTTTTACAGTATACTGACTTTCTTCTTTTTGTTTATTTCTGAATATGTTTTGTAGTTTAAAAACTAACAGGGTAATAGTTTGGCCCTATTTCTACATGGAAAATGTTAAACATGCTTCCTGGCACTGGCACTGGGTTAGATTTTTCATATTGCCAGTACCTAACGTTGCATGAGTAATTACAATGTGCTGCTAATTCTACATTACCACATTATCAAGCTACTTTATGGTTACTACAGTAATACTGTGTTTTTTAACAGGGAAATAAACTTTGGGGGGGTCGGTTCGTGGGTGACACAGACCCCATAATGGAGAAATTCAATGCTTCAATCTCCTACGACCAGAGGATGTGGGATGCAGACATCAGAGGAAGCAAAGCCTATGTGAAGGCGCTGGAGAAGGCCAAGCTCGTCACCACGGATGAGATGACCAGTATTTTAAATGGGATGGATCAGGTGAGGTTAACCCAGCTTAGCTAATTAATGCTTCTATTTTCCATGGTAAATACACAAGGAATAACATAGGTGTATTTCTATGCTATGAAATTACGTACTTACTATTTCTTGCTTTCTTGCCTTTATGTTAAATTGGATAATATATCAACTAACTATAGACAAACATGGAATACATTAAAGGAAAAGTAACGGTTTTTTTTACAATCTGAGCCTTCTTTCGGCAATAAAACAAGTAGTTTTACTCACCCATAGCAGTTTGGTGTCAATTGGAGCAGTATCGCAGAACTTATGTTGAGCCGTTCTGTTCTACTTATTATCCCGTATCCGTTAACATGGTGCTCGTATCATATGCTCGGGGCATTACTTTGCGCTCTACAAATAACACAAACTTTAGCACTTTTGGCCTGAAGCCCGATATCCAGCTATAGTTTCATTTGATGACGTCATCAGAGAGGACAGCGCGCATGCGGGAACTCAGCTGTTTTGTAAACACCGCTAGTCCGAAAGAAGCTAACACCGCTCTGAACTTTACTTTTCTGTTGCGATATCGGGTTTCAGGCCGTTTTGGAATCTACTAAAAGTCTACCCTGACACAGCGATCTTCTGTGATTTGCTAAAGTTTGTGTTATTTGGACACCGCAAATCAGTGCCCTGAGCACTCATGCTAACGGATACGGGATCATTGGTAGAACAGAACGGCTCAACAGAAGTTCTGCGATACTGCTCCAATTGACACCAAACTGCTATGGGTGAGTAAAACTACTTGTTTTATTGCCGAAAGAAGGCTCAGATTGTAAAAAAACGTTAATTTTCCTTTAAGTTTACATTGCCTATTTTGTTTCTATAATTATCTATTTAGCTAATACCTCACATTAGTTTTGTTCAAAAGCGAGAGTTTGAATGACTGAGTTGTTTTAATTTAATCTTCTTGCATAATTTTCCAAAGCGGATTTTTAGTTGAGGCTCCATGTTAATTAGTGACATTTGAAAGCGAGAATACAGGAAAGTTCTGTGCTTTCTGAGAACAAAAAACAAAGGCACGTGACACACAAGCTGAAAACTGCCCTGTCATTTAGACACACAGTATTGAACCTTGCTGTGTGGCTGAACTCACTTTGTCCTTTATAAGCGGCATGGAGGCTGAGTGGCTAACACTCACGCCTCACAGCAAGAAGGTTCTGGGTTCCGATCCCAGGGTCGCCCGGGCCTTTCTGTGTGGAGTTTGCATGTTCTCCCCGTGTCTGGGTGGGTTTCCTCCCCGTGTCTGGGTGGGTTTCCTCCGGGCACTCCGGTTTCCCCCATCAACCCAAAAAACATGCTCCAGGTAAAATCCTCCAGCTGAGGTCCTGACCAAGCCTGAGCAGTAAGATCATGGAGATGGCAGTCTGAATCCTGAATAAAGGTCAAATGCAGAGGACAAATTTCCCTTTGGGGACAATAAAGATAAGAAAATAAAAAAATTATAAACGCCACTGACTTAACTTTGATACCTCCAGACTAGGGATTCAAATTATCGATTAATTCATTAATCTATAGTTGATTGACCTTATCGATCGACTTACGATTAATTGATAAGCAGCGTTTTTCACCTGAATTTTAGTGTTTCAATAGGGTCTTTAAGAATATAAGCTGTAGTATACATAACACTTGAGTCAAAAATATATCGTATTATTATATTGTATATTCCTCAATTAATTATTCCTTAGTAAAAGGCAAACAAATGTATTGATGCTGAATAACAAAATACATTCCTTATTGAAAATAAATTGAGGATGTTTTTTATAAAAGCTCCGTGATATGAAATGATAAAAAAATGAATTGATCGGGGAAAACATTTCACTCACACACACGCACAGTCGCACACACCGGCACACGGGCCGGACAGCGGGCTGCTTCCACTGCGCTTTCACGTGGAGCCTGCTACTCGGCCCGGAGCGGAGGAGCACGTGCAGCGCGCCGCGCACGTGTTCACGCAGACAGCGGGACACGGAGCGAACCAAGCCGCAAAAATTGGGTTCGCAGGAGAACATTTTGCACTGTTTCTAGATCCGGCCGCGGATGTAACGCTATGGTCCTTCTCGTGAGTGGGTTTGCATCTCGTGTTCACATTGCAGAGTAGCGCCCTCTCCTCTAGCGATTAGTTACAATTAATGCATTTTAATCAACCAACGTCTTAATCGACAATTAATCGTAAGTCGATTAATTGTTGACATCCCTACTCCAGACTGCTTCTAGTGGTTCAAAGCCTCCACACATTTATCAAAGCAGAAATCCACAAAGTACTGGTCAGAAAGTAACATCCTTTTAAATAAATTGCGTAAACAATTGACGTTATAATTAGGGGTGTAAAGATTAACCGATTTGGATCGGTTATCGGTCTGTGACCTCTGCGATCTGAGTGTACCGATCAACGGAGCCCGGATCGGTCCAAATGCACTACAAAAGGTCCGATGCACCGGATTTACGGCCAAGAATAGGTTTGCTAGCTCCTGAGCGGTGTCTCTCATGGCGCAGAAGCCGCCTTGTGTGTTTGCGTTCGCTAAATCACGGGTTAGTATGTGGGTGGTTCACTTATCTGGGGTTGAAGCTTATTGGCTGCTACCAGGCAATGAACAAGAACTGTGTTATTAGGCTCAGTGTCTGTGTTGTGTATGTAGGCGATTAGCCGCATCTTCTTCTGTCCGGATCCTTTGGGATACGATAAAACGACATATCCTGCCTACTGTGCTGGTGATTACTACACCCGGGTGCGCAACAATACAACGGCATGATTGCGAAATAAGAAGTAACTTAACGCAATGGCTATATTCGATATCTGTGTCCTTTTAACGTTCCGTTGATCTCTGCTGTGTTGTTGGCTGTGGTATCCCACTTCATGTCCAAAATGGCGGCCACAATTTTGTGACGTCACGTGGGATGGGTCAATACTGCCTGCAACATGATTAAGCATGAGCGGTTTGGTGGGTCAGTGATGGTCTGGGGAGGCATATCCATGGAGGACACAGACCTTTTCCGGTTAGAAAATAGCAGTCTGACTGCCATTGGGTATCGAGATGAAATCCTTGAACCCATTGTCAGACCCAAGCTGGTGCAGCATGCCTGGAGGATAATGGGATTGATACAATTGAATGGCCCTCACAATCATCTGACTTAAACCCAGTAGAACACCCTTGGGACATTATGTTTGGGTTCATCAGACGCTGCCAAGTTGCTCCTCAGACTCCACAGGAGCTCAGTGATGTCCTTACACAGACACAGGACATCTCATAAGACACCATCCGTCGTCTCATTAGGATCATGTCACAACATTGTCAAACATGTATACAAGCACGTGGGGGACACACAAAATATTGAGATTGAAAAACTTTGATTTTCAGGGCGTCTATAAAATGAAGCCCTGTGTACTGTAGGCTGGTAATTGTATTTCCCTGAAAAGAGGTGGCATCTTTTTGTTTCTAGTACATTGCCCTGTTCATATTTTGTAGATACCCAACATAGTCTCTTTTCACATTGAGATCTGATGTGTATTAAAAGTGTTCATTTAATTTTTTTGAGCAGTATATGTAATTATCATTTAAGTAAATGGACTGAATGTGTTTATGTTTATAGATTTCTGAGGAGTGGAGCAAAGGCATTTTTGTGATTAAACCTGAAGATGAAGATATTCATACTGCTAATGAGAGACGATTGAAGGTAGGTATGATTGATTACTTAACTGAGTTATGGTTATGTTTGATCAAGGCAGTAGAGTCACTGTGGTAACCTTTGAAAGAAATAGTCAATGTTGTTCATATATATTTGTTCATATATTTTAATAGGAGCTAATTGGTGCTCCTGCAGGCAAGCTGCATACTGGTCGTAGCAGAAATGACCAGGTTTGTATATTTTTGTACCAAACACACTACATTTTGTAAACTTTTGTACTTTTACCCCTGTTGTCTGTGATGTTCAGGTCGTTACTGACATGAGACTGTGGCTTCGTGATGCTATTTCATCCCTCAGAGAAGCCGCAATGCAATTGCTCTCTACAATGGTGGAACGGGCAGCAACGTGAGGATCAGGATCAATGTAAATACTGTATCTAGTCTAGTCTAGCTGTAAGCCTTTTTCTAATTCAATTCACAGAGAAGTTGATGTCCTATTTCCTGGTTACACGCACATGCAGAGGGCCCAGCCAATTAGATGGAGCCATTGGATTTTAAGGTAACAGTGTGATTTAATTATGATGGTATCTGTTACTATGGGACTAGTTTGTGTTTTTCTTTTAGTCATGCCGTTGCCCTGAGCAGAGATGTGGAGCGGCTTCAGGAGATCAACAAAAGAGTTAACATTTTGCCTCTAGGAAGGTATTTATATATAGTATATGTGTGTGTGTATTATGTGTGCGTTACTTTCGTCTGCCATTTCTTCACTACAGTAATTGCAGTAATCTTCTGGCTGTTCTCTTTCATTGTATTTTAGCTTGTGTTTTATGGAGTAATTTATTCAATGGCATAGTGTTGACTGTACAAAAGCAACTGGCCACAAATCATTTTCTTTATTACTGTATTTATTTGTCTGTGCCAAAGGTAGACTAGCCATCCAATTAGCTCATTTGCCAAAATTCAAATGTTTGTCTAGGTTTTTCAGTGCAATGATGAAATATAAATTGAAAACATGTATTATTTTGGTCTCTTATTTGCTTAAAAATATTAAGCAGTTGGGCTTTAACTGATATCACATCTGAGAAATTCTCTGGCAGGCTCAACATCATCAGTTTTACCACTTCACTTCTGCTACTTTGACAACTGTTCCGCTCTCTTGCGTGTAATGGTTTATTTATAAGCCCTCTTGTTTTCAGTGGTGCTCTTGCTGGTACACCATTTGACATTGATAGGAATCTATTATGTAAAGGTGAGACAACTATACCAAAATAATAAATTCATTTCTATACTTTGTAATATAAAGAATATTTTTGCTTTGTCCTCAGAGTTGGGTTTTACCAGCTTCAGTCTTAACAGTATGGATGCAACAAGCCAGAGGGATTTTGTTTGTAAGTAAACGATTTACTTTGTTTTATTTACAAGCATTCATGATCATGATGAATGGTATTTTTTTTTTCCAGTGGAGTTTTTGTTCTGGGCCTCACTGTGTCTGACCCACCTCAGTAAAATGGCTGAAGATCTGTTGTTGTACAGCACCAAAGAGTACTCCTTTGTCACGCTTTCTGATGCCTACAGGTCAGATGGTTTCTGAGCATATTATGTTATGATGTATGTTGTAATATGATTTATTTATTTATTTTCAACAGTAAAAACAAATTAATCTCTAGTTTTCCCTACTATAAAATGCCATTATGAAGAGCGGGGCCTGTCAGCTTTGCAGTTTTGAACCAAAAGTTAACTGACCTGCATCTATTATCAAGCCCTTTTAGACCAATATTGCTTTATACAATTAATAAAATGTATAGAAGTATAAATCCATATGTTGTTCAATACTAAATACCCGAAAATCATAATGTCTTTTTTAAAAACAGTGGGAGTAAATTTCCTGTATTGTAATGTTTATAAAGGTTTATGTGCCTCTGTATATAGTACAGGCAGCAGTTTGATGCCACAGAAGAAGAATGCTGACAGTCTGGAGTTGATCCGCAGCAAGGCAGGACGCATCTTTGGCCAAGTAAGACTTGAATTTCCTCTTTTTATTCGCACCCAAAGTTATAGCAAAGAGGCCATAGAACTAAAATATCACATTGGACAAAATCTATTGTTTTAAATATGCTTTACATTGTAAATATTTTACCAAAGACCACTCTGTTTTGTTGCAATGTTAAATTAAAGATCCCATGACATGGTACTTCTTGATGCTTTTATATGGCTCCTTAATGGTTCCCTAATACTGTAAATGAATCCTTCTTCAAAATCAACACTCTGTGCATGAGAAACAGAGATAAGATGAGAGAGTAATTTTTCTCTCTCTGAACAGGCCATTATGGGCGTTGTTGCTTGAATGCAAATGAGGAGAAAAGAGATGGCCTATAGTAGAAGGTGGGGGCGTGGCCAAGCTCTCCGCTCTAGCTCTCAGCTGATCCATTTCCGTGTTTTTGCACGGGGGGAGAGATTTGAAGCGTTCCATTGAAAAATAAACACATTTCCACAGAAAATAAAATTAAACCACTGCTGTTCAAAGGTCCAGAGGCTCAGATAAAGGACTTCCGAGCCTAGAAACACTCGGACGTGCCTCCAGGCAAATAAAAAAACGCATTTCGCATTGCCTAGCGCATTCGCAGTCCAAACTCTCTGGGCGTGATTTACAGAGACGCTGAGTACAGACAGACGGGGGTGGAACTGCATTTGCATTTCTTTTTTCGATCTGACGTCAATAAGGTGCCTTGTTCAAAATCGCCCGTTTGAGCTCTGATTTTTTGTAGCGCAGAAAAGGATCGCAAATGCTCAGTTTAGACATTTCGCAACTTTTAACCATGGGGGGGGGCCTAAACAGGGTAGGGGAGCTCACATTAACGTTCAAAAACCTCAGAAAGTGAAAATTTCATGCCATGGGACCTTTAACCTATTTCCAGTTTTGAGGTTAAATTACAACAACTGAACACAAAAATACAGGTAGTGCTTTAAGAACCTCTAAATTATTAAAATGCAAAGACCTAATGGATGTAATTACCCTGATGTGACCATGCAACTCTTGAAGTGGCACAAGGGCATAGTGTTAACTCCTGCCTCATAGCCACAAGGTCTTGGATTTGATTCCAGGGCTTTGTGGAGTCGTTCTTTGTAGTGCTGGGTTCAAAAGATCGATCCATGATACGATATCGATTCACTATCAAAAAAATACGATATCGATTCAAAAATGTGCGGATCGATCTTTTCCAAATGTTTATAGGCACTATTTTCTCGACCACGGAAGGAGAACTATAAAAGGCGGGTGCCGGTGAACGAAACTGAAACTTGGTGCGCCTTGTGAGATGGCTGGAGCTGCACAGCTAAAATCACCTCCTGGTTTGAAGGCTGATGTGTGGCATTACTTTGGATTCAAACGTTACGAGGACAGTATGTAAGTAGATCGATATCGGATCGGATCGGATCGTGGATGGAATCGCATCTTGGCCTTGTGAATCGAAATTGAATCGATCCAGGAAATCAGGATCGATACCCAGCCCTAGTTCTTTGTAGTCTTGCTTGTTCTCCACCTATTTGCATAATTTTTTCTTTGTTCAACCTTATAGTAGTTAACACAATTGATGGAATGTGGAGATATTTAGCAGTTTATTTGTGCTGTGATTGTTAGTTCACCAATTCTTTTTCCAGTGTGCTGGATTCATGATGACTATGAAAGGTTTACCGAGCTGCTACAACAAAGACCTGCAGGTACTGTCCCTCTGTCTTAAAGGAAAAGTAACGTTTTTTACAATCTGAGCCTTATTTCGGTAATAAAACAAGTTGTTTTACTCACCCATAGCACTTTGGTGTCATATGGAGCACTTCCGGAGATGTTTTAGATTTGCGATCTCCATCATGTGAGTTCTCGGGGCACTTGTTTGCGGTCTCCAAATAACACAAACTTTAGCACTTTTCAAATCATAGAAGCCCGATGTCTTAGCCTACGATTTTGTGTGGTCAAAAGTGGCCTGTAATCCGAGATTTAGCCATAGTTTCGAGTAGATGAGGAGGCCAGTGCGCATGTGCGGACTGTGCTCTCAGCTCCCGGGACCCAAACATGAAACGCAAAGCTGTAAACTATGGATAAATCTCAGATTACAGGCCACTTTTGATTCAAACGAAATCGTAGGCTAAGACATCGGGCTTCTATGATTTGAAAAGTGCTAAAGTTTGTGTTATTTGGAGCGTATTACATGCTTGGGGAATATATTATATGACCCGAGCTATGGCTAGAAGTCGCGCTAGGCTAACCGCAAATCTAAAACATCTCTGGAAATGCTCCATATGACACCAAAGTGCTATGGGTGAGTAAAACAACTTGTTTTATTACCGAAATAAGGCTCAAATTGTAAAAAACGTTACTTTTCCTTTTAATATGCTTGATTAATTGTTTTATTGGTTTAATTACAGTTACAAACTTATCAAAATAATGTATTATTATTGTCTCCAGGAGGATAAGCAGGCCATGTTTGACTGCTTTGACACACTTCATGCTGTGCTTCAAGTGACAACTGGAGTCATGTATACACTCAAGGTATTCAAGTCAATCATGTCTACGGTGTGATTTTTGGTGTTACTTTTCTTTTTTACTTTTTTTAAAATTTAGCTATTTTGCATTTTTAGACTCGATCTTCAATTAAAATGCGTTAATCAAGTCACACTGTTGATTCTGCATATGACAAATAAACAATCTTGAAAACATACAGTAGATATTGTTAAAAGTGTACTCGAAATATACTTTGTATTTTTTGTATTTTTTTCAGATTAACCCTTCAGCAATGGAAGGAGCCCTCAGTCCAGACATGTTAGCAACTGATTTGGCCTATTACCTTGTGAAGAAAGGGGTGAGTGAGATATCTCAAATTGGATGCAGAAGTTAAGTGTATTATACCGTATTGGCCCGAATATAAGACGACCCTGATTATAAGACGACCCCCTCTTTTTCAAGACTCAAGTTTGAAAAAAGACTTTTTGAACACCAAATTTAATTTTTATACAGAAAATAATTACAGTACATCTGAAACAAATGATTATAACAATATATTCGAGAGAAAAAGCATGTTATTTTGCCTCATTCAAATCATGCAAAAACTGTCTATCACATCTTAATATCTGAACATTTAAATATGTAAACTAAAGTGCAATCACATTTGTAAATGAATGGCTTCTGGTTTTTGAAATGTAAATAAACCAATCTACTGTGATAAAACAACAAAATTGCAATAACTGCATTAACCATCAAAGTGAAGTCTAAGTGAAGTCAGCTGCCGGTTAACCTGGCCGATCTTCCACCCACTTTTCTCCAGATTGTCGCTACGTTTCTCCATTTTCTGTTATCTCTTCTCTTATTTTCTTCTCTTTTCTTTCTTACCGCTATTTTTTATTTTTCTTCTTCGCTTTGGCCTGGGGAGTTCAGTTCAGCATTCGCTTTAAAGATATCTGGCGCCATCTAGCGTTGTGAATGGGTATAATGTCTAGACCCCGAATGTAAGACGACCCCCACTTTTTCAGTCTTATTTCAATGCAAAAAACATTGTCTTATATTCGGGCCAATACGGTAATATAAAGGAGCTTACCTATGTAAGTAACATTGGGTTGATTTCAATACTAGAATTTATGTTTTACCCAATGTTACAAGGTTTTAATACCATTAGAGGATACTTTTCAGCCAATATTCAGTAGCCTCCTTCACATTTGATGAAAGTCTAGTCACAATATAACAAGCAGAAGGAGGTTTCAGAACAGCAGGACTACACTGCCCTGTACTAGTAATAAATGTCATAAACATCTTTGTTTAGGTCCCCTTCAGAGAGGCTCATGGCATTGCTGGAAAAGCTGTTTTTACTGCAGAATCCAAAAACATTGCCTTAAACCAACTTACTGTGGAAGACTTGAGTTCTGTCAGGTAAATATGATCTTCTCCTTATAAGTAATACAGAATTATATTTTACTATACATCTTTTAATATCAGTTTTGTCTACACATCCCTGTTCATTTTATTTGATATGGGGTTATTTTTGTCTCATTAATATTCACAAATGCACAGAGGATGATTGGTTTGTACATGTTCTGATATCCACAAATCCAAATTTAATATTTGTAACTTGTATTTCGGTCTTTACAGATAGACGTGTCTCAAAAATTCGTCAGAGGAAATCTGTAATTTTTTTTTGTAAATAAAAAAATATATTTACAAATACACATCTATTTGTAAAGACTGAAATACAAGTTACAAATATAAAATTTGGATTTGTGGGAATCAGAACACATGTACAAACCAATCATCCTCTGTGCATTTGTCAATAATAATGAGACAAAAGTAACCTCATAATTTAACACATTTATGTAAAAATGTCACATAAATATTCATTTATTTAATAACCATTTTCTTTTCATCTCAATCAATCAATCAATCAAACATTTATAAGGCGCTTTTCATACAAAATTGTAGCACAAAGCGCCTTACAGTGGTCAAGGATTAGAAGATTGACCTTTATTGATCTCGCACAGGAGAAGTTGTTTCTATATTTGACCCGGGGACCATCCCCATGATTTTGTTTTGTTATTTATGCTTTGGTCAGGCCCTAAGCTGGAGGATTTTACCTATGGCGCATGTTTAGGTTGGTGGGGGAAACCGGAGTACCCGGAGGAAACCCACCCAGACACGGGGAGAACATGCAGTCTCCACACAGAAAGGCCTTTTTTATTTTTAAATATTTTTTGCCCTTTCTAGAATGGCAGTTTGTCGATTCATACGACTTGCCTACATTATTATCTTGTCTTTTCTCAGCCCTCATTTTGGAGAGGATGTGGCCACAGTGTGGGACTACAGCAGCAGTGTGGAGCAGTACAGTGCCCCCGGTGGGACGGCAAAGTCCAGCGTCTTAGCCCAAATAGAGTGCCTACGAACCTGGATCAAGGCACAGTTGCAGTAATCATCAGTAGTGACTGAATTTAGTTTACTGAACAAAATGGTCAATCAATGTTCACGCGGAATGTAACCTGGTTACAAACTTATGTCCCGGTATGCACATATTAGCAATGGAAGCCGTCCTAGTTCTTTTGACACTACTTTTATTTTCAAACGTCAAACAATTTATTTTGGACAGCACCACTGTTGCTTTTAGTTACTGCTATTTTCATTTTCATCACTTTTTTTTTTTTTTTTTGTATTTTTGATATTTCATAATTGGCAAGATTAATAAACTGATTCAGCCTCTTCATTAACTATGTGAAACCTTCTAAATTGAAATATTTTTCTTTATAATATATACATGTATACAGTTAACTGACCAGGGTGAAAATCATAAGTAAGAGATGTCTGCGCACACAACATTTACTAAAGTTTACAAAATGTGTACTAAATTTACTAAATATGTAATAAAAGACAAAAAGAGCACACCAGAGTTAGACTTGGCAGAAGTAAGCCTGAGTTAGACTTGTAGACGACTCTGCCGTCTAGTGGCTGAGTGGGTCTGAAGTTGTCAGTCATGGGCTGACCTGTCCAGAACCGGCACTTTGACATGAAGGCACTCAACTAGAGGAAAAAATATATATATATATCTCAGGATTAGTGTGAATTCCAGATTAAAGTATAAAACTGTTACATTCAATTTACCAGAGAAGTAATAATATAGGGGCATATGATATGCTCAACTTCTTTAGCTTTTAACCATGTTGCAAGTTTAGGGAACCCACCTCTCCTGTCATCTGTTAATCCAGCTTCTCACCTGTCTGCTGCTGACCGGTAGCATCCTCTTAAAAACGGTCCATGCCACGGATTGTTCACAGCCAGGTGTCGTCATGGAGCCCACGTATCTATAATAACTGTGGAGTTCCGACGCTGATGGGACGATGTCACTCAGTCTGAAGTTTATCACATCTGTAGAGCTGCCTGGGAACAGAGGAGTCCAAATCTGTACAGTTACAAATATTATATCTAGAAAACACACACTTCAGGCTTCTCACATCGTTCACATGTTCTGTCATGTCCTCTCTCACTATGTTTGTAAATCTCATTGATTTTTCAACTCCAAATTTCCTCATCGTGTTATATTGTTCAGAGGAAGGGTAATGAATATAATTAGTAAGTAATGATACCTTTTTAAATAATACGTTAATGACATTGGTGTTTCAGTGTACTGTTCATTTTATATATATATTTTTTTTGTACCATTATTTTGAACATGACCCAACGCCTCTATCAATGTGTCCAGATGTGGATGGTCTTCCGCTGACTCCTGTGAACAGCATATATTTTTTAATTATGTCGACAGCATTTTAAACAACAAAACTTGATATATTTTAAACAGTACCTTGAACAGAAAAGCAAGCAGAGCTATTCCAGCCATGTCATGCTGAGCTTCGGTCAGAGAGCTGTATGGCTCCTTTATGTGGACTATGTGCATCTAGAAATAACACAGAGGTCTATTATACAAAATAAAAAATACTGTCCTGTCTGAAAAAATAGTCTTAACAGATAGGACAGTAGAAAATAATGCTATAAAATATGCTTTGAATACTGTCAAAATAGTGGTTTCAGTGGTCTATAAATCTGCACAGGTTAGTTGGGGTTTGAGGTCAAAAAGTCTCTAAACTATTAACCTTATTGCATTTTATCACCACAAATGTATTCAGTTGTGCCAGTATTGATGTTGCTTTTTGGGTTTATTTTATATTTTTAAATTCATAAAGTTGTCCATACCTCCATAGGCAGCCTCTCTCCGTCAATAGTGTGTTCAGACCCTGGGCTTCCCTCTCGGCCCCAATGAAAGTGGAAATTTGCTGCTCTGTAGTTTCCAGGCAGAGCTCCTCCGGACAATCGCACTGACTGAGGCAGGCTGAAAGTGGCTTAAATCACACACATACAAGCCTACGGTATTTTAAATTCATTTATGAAAGATGAAGATTGCAGTCTGGAGCACAGTACACACTAAAATACACCCTAAAATATAAAAAAAGTTTGTACCTGTAAAACTGTATTATTATTGTAATGATGAAATTGGCAGTAAGGATTGTTACCAGATTGCCCAGTGTTCTCCAGGCTTATGTTGATTTGTTTGTTGTGTCCGATGAAGTTGAAAGGAGCCAGAGCAGAGATAGTGTGGACTTTACTAGTGACAATGTTGATGGGAGACTGACGAAGCCCTCCACACCTTGGGAACTGGGCTACCCAATGACTTGGATCTGAAATCATTCAAAAAATGGGTCAGTCGAGCTTAAAGATGTTGTATGTTCTATATATCTTCTGAACTAAATTCTGAACCAACTGGGGGTTTGTTTTTACTACTACTAGTTCTGTGTTCTCTTCATGTTGACTTTATAATTATATTAGTGTTGGTTGATGATTGGAGAGCAGATAGGCTCATAATGGCAACCACACTAACTGTCAAGGAATAAAAAATAGCTTCTTTGTCAATAAAAGCACTATACAAGATGATGTGTGTAGAATCCCTCAGTCATCCAGGTAGAATCCATGGCAAAAGGAGAAATTTAATTTGTCAACAGGACAAATTTTATTTGGTCGAATATTTCAGTCTATTTCAAACCCACAAACACTTTAAGACAAAAACTCGTCCACCCAAAGGACAAAACACCGAGCCACAAACAAAGCAATGTGGTCTACTCCATTCAGTGTAGTGAAGACTGCAGTGAGCGCTACATTGGGGAAACCAAACAGCCACTTCACAAGAGGATGTACCAACACAGACGGGCGTGCCAGAGTGGACCGTCATCTGCCGTTCATCTTCACCTAGAAGCCACGGGCCATTCTTTTGAGGACAGTGAGGTTCAGATCTTAGCCACGGAAAAGAACTGGTTTGAGAGGGGAGTGAAAGAGACTATTTTTGTCAAAAAAGAGAATCTGTCGTTAAACAGAAATGGGGGAGTTAGACATAACTTGTCTCCCATTTATAATTCGATTCTTAAACCAAGTCAAAACAGACAAAGAAACATTAGGGCAGACGAGCCAGGGCAGAGGGGTGGAGAGGGTCGTTAGGCTTGAATAGGGAGGCGAAACTAGTCGCCAGAGGAATTTGAAAAACAAAGAGACAGATTAGTGGGGATCGTTTTCAGAGCTTTTTCAGTGTTGTGAGCTCCTCCCTGCAGCGAGATATAAACAGGGTCTAACCAGCACTAGAACCAGAACTGACGAAGCCTCTCGGATGAGCGGCGAAACATTTTCAACAAACAAACTTTGTCCAGTTGACAAATTGAACTTCTCCTTTTATCATGGATTCTACCTGGACGACTGAGGGACTTTTCATGCATCTTTGGTCGAATACGTTTTGCAGCTCATCCAGTTCAGAACTGAAGAAGCAGCTTGGATGAGCTGCGAAAGTTGACAAATTGAATGAGAAATTCAATTTGTCAACTTTCGCAGCTCATCCAAGCTGCTTTTGCCTATACAAGACAATGTGATTGGCTTCATGACAAAAAGTAATAATTTTAGAATATTTACTTTAGTCACTTGCAAATTCCAAATTTGCAAAAATGCATTTTAACTTTATTTCTTATGTTAGACATTTTGTCTTCAGTGATCATATTTGAAGTGCCTCACCTCTGCATGGTTCCTCACAGGAGTACTGGGCATCATAGCACCACAGACCTGAACAGAAACTGCAGTTAAGCAACAGCAGCAGTGTTTAAGTCAAACTGAAACGTCAAATGCTCACTATGGAGACAATTTAGTTAGAATATTTATTTCAAACCTGCACATATAATTCAAATGGTTACTTAAGTTTAGTAAGTTAATTCACGCCATCTTTCAAGATCTCTGCTGCTAAAAGATGCTTAAATGCTCAACAAAGCAATAGAAAGATTGCTACTACGGTAATTCCCCTCCTGGATTAAAATTGTGTTGTTGAGTGGTAAACATTTAATGCTTAGTTTGTTACACTCTGTCTTCCTGTTGCCTGTAGAAATTACTCGCCCATCAAATAAGTGATTAAATCCTGATGTTTCGAGTCTAATTGTTGTCATGTGAGTGTGGTGAGAATGGACAGCTCAGTCTTTACAGGAGTCAGATTAACCCAGATGTCTCTCACAATAACCTGCTTTGATTCAAATCGTTTCTCACCACGGAGAACAATGCACAAGACACACTGGCTCTGCACCTGTTTCCTCCAGAGAGGGGCTTGTCTCAGATAGTTAAATTAAGATCTTAAATGTTCTGATTACATCTTATTTTGGCATCTCAATTGCATCTCAGTGGAAAAGATGTGCACTGATGTAACATTGATCTTTGACTGATTTTTATTTATTTTCCTTTCTGTTCTGGTTTATAAATCCTACCAGGGTGCACAACCCATGTGGCCACTCTACAAGTACATCACTACACAGAATAATTTGGGAAGAGTTTTATTTTGTTATATTACAACTTGCAATACATCTGGCACTACTCCTCCATGTACAAGAATGACGGCATGCAGTATGTTGTTATTTTGAGTTGTTTGTAAGACTCAAAAATAGAAATTGAAATAAATTTATTTTTTGTCACCTGACACATTTTTAATTAAATTATAATGATGAAGATGATGAATGAATTTTGTTGAGTATGTCACAAGTCAATATACAGTACATAATACATTACACGTATACATGTACGTGTAGGCATATTAATATAATTTCTTTAGATAAGTAACATATCTCAAAAAAGTGTCATATGGGAAAAAGTGTCAACTTTTTTAATCCCACCCCTTACAGTCACTTAAACATTAATATTTAATTGTAACATAGGCTAAAAAAGAAGGGAATTCACAACAACAAACTTTACTGCTAACATAAGTCTCCTACTCTGTAAATGTTGCTCTAATGAAAGTGTGTTTGGGTGCTTACCGGTGCCTGTGGTCTGGTAGATATAAAGTAGGTTGAGGAGGTAAAGAGACAAACCCATGATGAGCTTAGATGGATCTCTTCACACTTCTGAGCTGAGGCAGTGTGGGACCTGAAGAAAAGGGGGCCCGGCCTTGGTTTTAACAGAGGCCCCCTTCTGTACTAAATCTGAACTACATCATCTGGTAACGGGCAGAACTGGTTATTTGCACAAATTGAGTTGAAGGTGACCTTGTATTTACCGTAAATAATTCACACTTAAATGCACAAGTCATTGTGCTATTGCTTATGTGTATGTTCACATCTCAAGCAGGATTTCTTAAACAGATGCTCTCTGAAATATAAACAATCATCTAATTTATTAATCGTTCCTCAACTTATTATCTCTAATAGCAGTTCAATACAATGTATGTTTATACATACATAGTCCAGGGCTCTCAAGTCTCACGCATTGAGAGTGTGACACACACAATTCGACGTGTTCACACGCTCACACGCCACACATGGCATTTCTCTATGGAGGTAATTTTGTCTCATAAAGATTTGTATAAATAAAAAAAGATATATATAAATATAAATACATTTATAAATATTCAAACACAAAATACAAATACAAAAACGCGACATACAAATAAATGATAGAATGTATATAAATACACAGGCATTTGTAAATATATTTTCGAGATTTGTAAATATATTTTTGAGATTTCGCTTTCCAGGTCGCTTTCCACTCGACTTTCCACTCGAGCGAGGACCCACTGTAGTCTCATTTACTAAAGAGCAACTATGATAAAAGGAGAAATTCACTCATTCACGCGTCTAAAGAGCAACTACCGACAAGCTGCTCAACACTGCCATCTGCTGGATGTCCAGTGAAGGCTATTTGTGTTCAAATCCGGTGACATTTATTTGCGAATCGTGGTTTGCGGTAGAGCTGTCTCACAATTACGTCATCGACACGAAAGCAAAAAATGGATCCACAAATGCAGACTCCACATAGAAAGACAACTACATCTGTTTTCAAATCTCGAAAATATATTTACAAATCTTGAAAATATATTTACAAATGCCTGTGTATTTATATACATTCTATCATTTATTTGTATGTCGCGTTTTTGTATTTTGTGTTTGAATATTTATAAATGTATTTATATTTATATATATCTTTTTTTATTTATACAAATCTTTATGAGACAAAATTATCTCCATATTTCTCACGCTGATTTTTTTGTGTGTGTGTGTGCCCAGAAAATCGGTCTGTGTGGCTCAGTTTATGCAGGCACCGCGCGTTTTCAGCGGAAAAAACTCTCCCCCTCCTCCCCGTCCCGCTCCCCGGAAAAAAAATCAGCCAATCAGAAAATAGATTGTTCTGTTGTTGGGCAGACTGTAGAGTGTAGATTCAGCCGCTAAGCGCACACTGCGGTGATGATAAAACAAACTGAGAACCATCAGGTAATAACTTCTTTTATATAACTCTCATTAGTTGCTTTGTAGTTTAAGTTTGCTCTTTAGACAAACATTTACAGCAGGGCTCTCAAGACTCACGCATTGAGAGAGACAATTCGACGCGTTCACACGCTCACACGGCATTTCTCACGCAATTCAAGCCCCCCCCAGAAATTACGCAGTCTCACGCACGACCCTGCTCAAAACTTGAGAGCCCTGTACATACATTTATATCATTATTTAGCATGTATAGAAATAAAGGCCTGGTAAAGGCAGTGATCATGCAGTAACACTTTGCAGTCTTTGTCAATAGCATTTCTTTAGGCTTGCACTAGTCATGTATTCATAGTCACCATCACTTCATAAAATGCCATAAGCACTGTTATACGTGTCAAAAAGATGTAATAATAGCATATTATGTAACATAATAGTAAACATATTTACCGTAAACCTATAGTGAAGTGCACAATGTCTACAACTTTCAGTGACCAAAATGTCTTTAATAATAATAATAATAAATAAAATTATAATAATAATTTTGCCTGTGGTAGCTTTACACCTACCATGCTTTTCTTATATATTGACTTTTCTTTGAAAACACCTTGTCAGTACTTACTGAAAAATAAAACACAACATAACTTAAACATGTACAAATATATTTAATTTGTTAATCATTTATAAAAATTAATGTATTACAAAGCACATTACATTGTTTTTAAGCAGCACTACTAAGTTTACTGTGTTGTAATAAAATGAGGAAATCCTTCATGTGACAGTTTTGCTGACAGTGAGTGGCTATGTATATGCTCAACCCAAATTCTCTTCTTCTGAGCTAGTTGGGATATCACTATCCATTTTTCTATGTGTTCCAAATCTTTTCCTCTCTGCGTTTGGTAATTCGTTTGTTCCCATATTTTTAAATTTTGATCAAATCCGTCTACCACATACTTGCTGTCTGAAATTATTTTAATGTCCCGAAATTTTTTCTTGTCCGCCCATGCCAGAGCCTTCATAAAAGCCTTGATTTCAGCAGCCTGTGCTGACCCTTTGACCTGTCCTCTTTGCTGGAACAACTTCCTTCCGAATGGGTCATAGGCTATCCATGCCTACACGGCGTTATCTTGGTCCTGGCTTTTCTTACTCCCGTCTGTATAGATTATTACTTTAGGCATAAATTTCAATGGCTTTTCCTCTTTTGATGCTTTGCTGGGTGTATCACCCTTTAATCTAAACTGCCATTTTGGGTCTATCAACAGCATCTGCCATTTTCCCCATCTAGACTGGTAAGCTTTTGCTCCCTCTACTGTGTCTTTTGATAGCTCTTTTAATAGCGGCCAGTTTGTCCTAATATCTACAGACTCTGGGTCTCCATACTTTTTAAGGCCCTTATACGCTGCATAGAGCAGCGTTAATTCTCTCTCTAGGCCTGTGTACCTCAATTCAGTGGGAGAATATATTTTACTAATTAGCAGACTGGGCTGTTTGGATCCTGCATTATATATCCACAGAGTCCCTCCTCTGTCCGTTATTTCGGTCTCTATTCTGATTGAAGTTTGTGGCTCTCTGGGTTCCAATTCTACAGCATTAGCTTTGCTATATTCAATCAGCTTGTTCCATTCTGCTAGTTCTGCCTGAGTCAATTCCCGATTATGTACAGTCACTTTCTCCTCTTTCCTCTGCCTCAGGCCTCTCTTTAGATCATGTATCCCTAATGCTTTCTCCGCACAATGAGGTATATGTCCACTGATGTATACCAGTTTTCCCATTGCAGATTCTAGGTCTAGCAGAGTTTTGGGAGTTGGGATATTACTGAAATAGTCGGGTGCAACTGCTCTTCCTATTTTGTTTATTGTGAATCCCAGATATTTCACCTCATCCACTCCTATCTGGCATTTTTTAAGGCCTATCTTCATGCCTGCTTCTTTCAGGCGCCTTAGCACCTCGTCTAACACACGGAGGTGCTCATCTTGGGTTTCTGTTGTCCAGTAAATGTCATCCACATAAACTGTCACATCTAACCCTTCCATGAGTTTTTCCATTTGCTCTTGAAACACAACGGGCAAGTTTACATAGCCTTGGGGCAACGACAACCACCTATAACCTTTGCCTTTGTACTGAAAACATGTCTTGTATGTGCTATAATGCTCTAATCTACATGACCAAAATCCATTTGATAAATCTACCACACTCTTATATTTCTTTGCTGGTAAAAACTCTAATGATTTTCTGGGATTTAGATTTTGTCTCACATCCTTCTGTGTAATCCTGTTCAATTCTTTAAGGTTGTGCACTGGCCTAAAGGTCCCGTCCTTTTTCGGCACTGCCTGTATTGGCATGATACAAGGAGGATTTGGCTCTTCTGCTATTACTTTCAGCTTTAGTAGCTCCTCTATTGTTTTACCTAGTTCCTCCTCTGCGTCGGGATTTAAGGGGTACTGGGGAAACCTTCCGGGCATTCCTCCTAGAATTACATGTTGGAAGCCTTTTAAGCACCCCACGTCATTTTTGAACTCTGCAAATATTCCCCATGTCTAAACTCTCTTTCAACCTCTGCTTATCTAGTTTAGATTCGCCTATAACCTGCTGCTTTTGGGCCTCCACGTCATATTCCTTTAACCAATTTACATTAACAGGCTCTGCTAATTTCAAGTCTTTCAATCCTAACAGGTTCACTTTGCCTTGAATTCCTACTAGCTCTCCCCACTGTACTCTCTTGACGCGCTTTACGCTTCCGTCAGCTAACTGTACTTCCATAGTCTCTTCTAGACCTTCTGTGGGATCTTTCAGCACGCTCACATCTGCTCCAGTGTCTATTACGAATTCAACTGACTCGGAGCCATTTTTTACTTTCGCTCTAAGTCTACCGTCCCGCTCATAAGCTACGCGTTCAAGTTGGGACAGTATTTTGCTTCCCATTCTGCGACCCTTTTGGTCACCTCGTCTCTTTGTTATTGATTCATTTCGTTCCATTCTCTCTGGCGCACTCTGGGTACTGGCGGCGCATCCTCCGGTATCACTCGTCCTTTCCATGTCCGTTGGAGGGGTGGCCTGCTCTGATTCCTCGGTCTGAATTCCGGAGCGTTTCTGTTCAATTGGGACTCTCTGCGCTCGTTTGAATTCCGTCTGAGTTCCCATCTGCCTTGCTGTTCTCTCTTTAGGTCCTGTCTGGCCTGATTCCAATTGTTTCCTTGTCTTGTTTGCTCCCACTTGTTGGGTCCTCCAGTTCTCTGCCCTTCTCTCCACTGTTGAGATTGAGCAGGTCTCTGGTTCGATTGGTTCCTGTCTCCTGCTTGTTTCTGGTACATCGTATTTGATCCTGAGGGATGCTCCCGATTGTTCTGAACGTGGGGGCCATGAAGGCCCCCTTTCCCGTTTTTTGTCTTCCTTTGATCTTTCCGGAGAGCAGTCAGATCATCAAACTGTCTTACTCTCGTTACTTGTTCCGCGCTACTCATGTCTTGCCATTGTACTGCCAGTTGGCTTCCTCTGTCTAGTTTCGTCAGAAACCTAACTATTTGACGCGCATTTATTCCTCTTGCCTCCAAATCTGCGAGGGCGAATTGTAAAGTGACACGTCCTTCATTTACCAGCCCTGCCTTTTCTTCAATTTGTTCCTCCATTTCATCCTCTCCTGGCTTTTCGGGAATCATTATTAATGCTTCTTTGAGGGTATGGCCTTTGGGTATATGAAGTACATGTTTTGTATTTACTGCCCAGGACACTAGTTTGTTTCTCATAGCATAGTCTGGTATTCCGCTGTTCTTGCACCTTTTCAGATATTCTACTGTTGTTTCTCCTTTTTCTTTACTTGGAAAAAGGGACACCATAGTGTTTATATCCACTTTTGGATTCACCAAATCTGTTTCTCCCTCTTCTTCAAATTCTTCTGCTACTTCTCTCCCTGGTCTAGGGGTGGAAAATAACGTTTTTGCTGGCGGATTTGTTTTCCGCTTTGTCCGGCCTCTAGGTGGGTCTGAGTGGTGCGCGGGGGTCTGTGAATTGTAAACGGGTCTCCGCGGGCTCTCTGAGCGCCACGGTCTCGCAGGGGGTGACCTAGGCCTTTGTGGGGTGGTTGAGCGCCCCCTTCCTAGTCCGTAACTTTCTGTTTCCTCCTCTGGGTATGAAACTTGTTCCTGGGGGGCTTCTTGTTGCCTGCCCCTCCTCTGACCCTCCATATACCTTTCAACTGACCTATCCCTTCGAATGGCTGCCTCCCTAAGATAATCATAACTTTCAGCTGTATATGCCTCTTTCCAGGGTTGTGATACTCCTTCCATACCATAGATTTCCCCAGATGTGGGGGCTTTTCGGGTGGCTTGTCTTTCCAGTGGGTTGGCACCATACCAATTCATGTCCTCCTCATCGTCATTTTCTGCCCATTCTCCTTCTTCAGGCTCATTTGAACCCAAGTAGGGGGCCCAGTTTCTCCCTTGGCCCTCAAGAATTGTGGTGCATGGCCAAGCCTTGAGATTTACTGGCTTGAGAGTTATTGATTTAGCTCGACTGTTTTTTGCCCTGACATAATTTACCCGGGGCTCATTTCTTACAGGCTCTACCGGCTCTTCTATTGGGTATGTGGGTCTTGGTGTTCCTGGTCTCAGAGGTACTCTCGGAAGCTCTCTGTGTGACCTATCACTGTCCCTAGGTCCCGGTAGGTCATATTGAGGAGCTCTCTCCCCGTATGGCCTCCTTGGTGAGTCCTCCCCTTCACTATCATCTCCACTACTGCCACCGTCTGCCCCTGCTACCGCTACGACGCGGCTAGGCTGAACAGGCCTAAAATCGACCTTTACAGGCTTTTTAGGATTACTTTTGGGTCTGGCCTGTCCTATTTTTTCCTGTATTGCAGCGGACACTGACTCAGCAGCGCCCTCTGCCACTAGGACCCATATCGTCACTTCCGGCAGGTCCGTATATGCTAAGGAGTGTATTAACCATTCTCTGAGCCGATTTCGTGTCACCCGCCCCATCTTAGGGGGCGCGTCTTTTAACACTATGTGTGTGCCTCCAGATTCCTGAATCCCTATGATGGCTTTTTGCCATAATGCTTCCCATAACTCCTGGCTTAGTTCTCCTTTTACTTCGATTGCGTGAGCCCTCTGATACTTAGTTTTATTTCCTTCAACCTCCATTGTATATGTCTGATTCTGATATCCTCTTATTCTCTGCTTTTCGGCGTCTGCTAGCATTTTCTTCCAGTGTGTTCTCCCAACTAAACGCCTAACCCAGCCATGATCTTTTTCCTCACTTAGAAGACCTACCGTCCAAAATAATAGATCTGCATCATGCATTATTTTATTGTGACTCGGAGCACCCTCAGCGATTATTATTGTTCCTTTTCCTCTTTTAAGAGTCCTGTGTTCTAAAATGTCTTGATCTAGTTCTGATTCACTGCCTTCCCCAGAGCTTACATTGAGGGGGGATATGCGTGTGGGAACTCCTACTGGCCCTTTAATATTAGGGCTAAAGGCTATAGTGTTTCCTGTCTCTCTGTCTGTTACCTCCGAGGGTTTTAGTCTGATTTCTGAGCCCTTTATAAACTGTCCTGGCTCACCCCCAGTGATCCCTGTATTCTGACCAAAATCTAGGTCCTGAGATAAGTTTATTAGTTGTCCTTCTGCTGCACTACTCATATCTGGCCTATACGAGCTCCTCCTGTTTGCGCTTGACCGGGTCCCAGTTAGCTCATGGGTGACGTGGCTCTCTTGTGCTCTCCTCCGGTAAGGAGTCAAACTTAGGCCTTCTGATCTTAACATTTCGGGGTCTTTTGATACCCAAACTCCCCTGTTCGTATATGGCGGATTTTCAGTCTGTAACCTATGTCTTTCGTCATACAGCTCCCTAAGTTGCGCCCACGGCTGTAAATCACTCATGTTAACGTCAAGCAGGGCGCTTTTCAACCCCTGGGCTAACGCCGCATCTGGAGACAGCACTATAGGTGTTAATCCTCTTCTAAGAGCCTCATAACAGCCTATGGCAGCAGCTTGCACCGCTACCGTGACGTCATAGTTAAAGAAACCCGAGCCATGCACGGTTAAGACCACTCCTTCTATACAAGATAAGTTTCGATTTCTCCTTTCCTCCTGAACATGGTCTAGGAGAGACAGGGGACCAAAGTACGATTTTACTAACTTTATCATTTGGTCCTGGTCTGGTGGTATCTCATTTCGAGCTGACCAGCAATGGAAAAGTATTTCCTTGAATTGATCGTATTCTGTGGTTAAAGTGGATAAACAAGAACACGTTGTGTCACTGCCCTCCGGTAGAGGAAGGTATTCCTCTAATTTAAACCGGTGTCCGTTCACTTCCCTGGGCCACACGTTTTGTATGGCCTTTGCTATTCCTCCGTTGTGTTTCAGCTCTGTGTTAGCTGAATTAATTATTGCTAGAGACCCAATTTCCGCGATGTCTGCCCCTGTCCAGTCCACCTGCTCTAAGGTGGATTCTATTATGACTACTCCGTTTAATTTTGACATATTTACTGGCCTTGATTCTCCTAGTTTCGAGCCTATAGTGCTGTACTGCCCGCTCGGTATAGTCCCAGCCGCGTAAGGCGGTGGTCGGGTCACTTCCTCAAACTCCTCGTCTTCACTAAGTCCTCTCTCACTTTGGTATCCTTCAGCTTCCTGATTTACGGAATAATTCTCCTCGTCGTCTACTGAAGGCGTATTATGTATTCTTACTGCCATTTTGTTCACCTCCTGACTTCTTTAATAACACGCCAACTTCTCGTCACCTGTTTTGGAAATAACGCGAACCACAGCGGGTAAGTATTCCGCTGACTGGACTAGAGTTCTTTTACCTGTTTTAAATCTATTCTATCAATATACTAACAACGTAAATCCTAAATGTTTACGTATAGTCAGTTTATCACGACGCAAATGCCTATTTATTTTTTCATAAATCGTATAATTGACTTACTATAGCGCGAATCCTACTGTACAGACGCTTATAACTTATTTTATTGTAGCACAAATCTTACTATACGAACGCTTAGATCTTATAGTTATGTTATTATAACGCGAATCTTACTATACGAACGCTTATGATACTCTATCTTTATCCTAATTGTATAGATTTTAGTTGTTTTGACACAGCGCGAGTCTTAACTTACAAACGCTTACAATATGCTATGTCCTAATAGATCGTGGTTATTTTGACACAACACGAGTCGTATCGTACGAACGCTTATATTATTTGTTAGTTTACCACGGCGCGACAATACTACAAACACCGAGAATATTAGTTAGTTTACTACAGCGTGAGGATTTACTCTACTGACGCCTAGTTTTATCTACAAATGATTTAACACAGCGTGAGGACTTACTCGACTGACGCTTAGTTTATTTTTTGCTATTATCCTATAGATAATACAGCGTAAGGACTTGCTCAACTGACGCTTAGTTTATTTATTTATTATTATTATTATATATTTTTTTAGATAATACAGCGCAAGGACTTACTCAACTGACGCTTAGTTTATTTATTTATTATTATTATTATTATTATTATATTTTTTTTTAGATAATACAGCGCAAGGATTTACTCAACTGACGCTTAGTTTATTTATTATTATTTATTAATTTATTTATTTAATTATTTAATTATTATTATTATATATATATATTTTATGATTATTATTATTTTTATTTTATTTTTTTTTTAGATTATACAGCGCAAGGACTTACTCAACTGACGCTTAGCGCTAGGACTTACTCAACTGACGCTTAGTTAATTTTTTTGTATTATCCTATAGATAATACAGCGCAAGGACTTACTCAACTGACGCTTAGCGCCAGGACTTACTCAACTGACGCTTAGCGCTAGGACTTACTCAACTAGCGCTCAGTTTATTCTAGCGATATCCTAACAACACCAATCTTGGTTATTAATGTACAGTTAGTTTACCACGGCGCAAGGACTTACTCAACTGACGCCGGCGTTGGACTTACTCTAACACCGCCTAGAATAAATCTGTCTATCCCTACCGGGTTAATTTATTCCCCAGCGCCAACCGTAAAGCGCTTGAAGTTACTATCCCTGACCTACCTAAATTTCGGTCGTCGCACTTAGTGTCCCTTGTGGACACGGCTCTCCTTACCGCGTGCCTATATACGTGTCCTCACAGTGCGTCGGAGAAACACATTCCTGACCTGTATGGACTAGGTGGCGCTTCTCGCTCCACAGTATCGTGCCCCCGTCAGTTTTGTAATATCGCTTAGTTCAAAATATTACTATGAGACTACGATTCCCACACTGACGCTAGTCCCCCTGCACCCCTATGAGGGCAGGTAAATCTATTCCCTTAATTCCGTTCTCCCCAGACGTGAGCGGAGCTCGCCTTTGTTCTTCGTAGCTAAAGCGACCTCACAATCCAGGTGCCTGTAGGATAGCGAGCGTCAGAGGTTGGCCAGGCCTCTTTACTCACTACCCTCGAGTTTTAGTCGGTTAACTAAGATCCAAAAAGGGGTCCTCACCCGGGTTTAAATCTACGACCCAAATAGTTTAACGTTTCTATTTGTCAAACTACTCAGGTCCCTGTTCGGGCGCCATGACGAATGAGCTCAGAAGCAGAGCAACCAAGAAACAATATTTCTACCTTTTACCTGAGGATGAGGCTCCCTTAAGGATGACTAAAATTAACCCCCCTAAAAACCTTTACACTCTCGAGGTTGGTAGTTACCCTTTTCTAGGAGTTTAGGCTAGGTGAAGTGGAAAAGACTTACCAGGCAGAAGCGACGATTGTTAAAAAGATGTCCTCTTGAAATTAAACTTTTTCAAAAAGTGGGCTCTCAGAACTGTTTGCTTTTATATGCTTTGTACTTTATTCGTAATCAGTCACTGTCAAGGAACTTTTACAATTGATTATCTGCGTGGGTAATACGCTGCTTATAAAAGACCCGTACATATGGCACCGAATGACTGGCTGACCTGCAACTATGTATCTAACAAGCTCTATCCTGACTTACAGCCCTTAACATGGAATACTTTACGTACCCAGCCAGGCACAAGTCAGTTGCACACGCTAAGTCCGCTGACAGTCTTACTGATGGGCTACCGCCCCGGAAAGACTCACAAATCGGTTCATCCGTGCTGATAGAGCCCCGCTGCCGCAACTCAGTCATTCAATGGTATGCAAGGTCACCTACCTTGATACAGTGTAAAACACACGGATCTACTATGAGTCAGTGTGAGTGGGAGTACAAGCTTCAGCAAAATCTGAGACAAGACCCGAGAAGCGACCAGAAACCACGGCTTATATTCTCTTCAAAGGGGGTTTCCAAAAGGACTTCCCCCATTACCTCACTTTAGGCTATTGTGATTGGCCAAGGAACTGCCCACTGCCCCTCCTGAAAAACCGGTCTCGGCCGGTTCTGGGGGATTTCCAGGTGGCTGGTTTGAACTGTCATAACCTTTTTACTGCTTGTACTATGCCCCAAAGTAACCCCGCTGTCATGGTTCATGGTTTTTTTGGCTGTTATTTCATATTGTGTGTATTTTATTCCTTTGTGTCCTCAGTGTTTTATTTTGACATTTCTGTTCAGCTTTTTACTTTTAGTTTTACTTCCGGTCTGTTGATTGTTTTCCCCGCCCTGATGTGCTACACCTGTGTCTGTCTGCATTTATACCCCATGTTCTCCTCTGCCCTTTGTTGGTCCATTGTCAATGTCTCGTCACGTTTCGTCATTAGTAGTCATGTCTTGCGTCTTTGGATTTTTGGTCAGTTCTTTGTTTGTTATTAAAGTACTTAAACAGTAGTCCTGCATTTTGGGTCATCCCTCCTGTTTCCTCGTGACAGAATGGACCAACCAGATCAGACCCAAGCAGACTACTCTCCTTTTTTTTATTTTTTTTGTTATTGTGTGGGAAGTGGATTGTCTCCTGCAGCTGCTCTGCAGCAGGCCCGGGACTATGCCTGCAATGAGTCTGCTACCTCCAGAAGAGTCACAAGGAGGAGACTTGGGGCTTGCAGATGGTAGCCCAGCCCTGCTTGTTAAGCCCCCCTTCCTCCACTTCAGCTCCCACCTCCTTCTCAAGAGTCACTGGTGCCCAATGCCATTACAGACTGCCCACCATCCCTGAATTCTATTTTGCTTGAGCTTTTTTTTTTGTGGAGATTCCTGACCTCGACTTGCCTGCTTCTGTTCCTGAGCCACCGCTGGACACATCTCTCCGTCCAGGGTGGTCGTTCTCCTGAGCCCCTGCAGCAGCTTCGCTGGACAAAGTTCTCCGTCCAGGGAGCTTACCTGCTTCTGTTCCTGAGCCACCGCTGGACACATCGCTCCGTCTGGGGTGGTCGTTCTCCCGAGCCCTTGCAGCAGCTTCGCTGGACAAAGTTGTCCGTCCAGGGAGTTTACCTGCTTCTGTTCCTGAGCCACCGCTGGACACATCTCTCCGTCCGGGGTGGTCGTTCTCCTGAGCCCCTGCAGTAGCTTCGCTGGACAAAGTTCTCCGTCCAGGGAGCTTACCTGCTTCTGTTCCTGAGCCACCGCTGGACACATCTCCGTCTGGGGTGGTCGTTCTCCCAAGCCCCTGCGGTAGTTTCGCTGGACATCGCTCTCCGTCCAGGGAGCTGGCTGCCAGATCTCAGCCCTGCCCCTCATCCAAGTTGAGCTCCAGACATCCCACCTAACTTCACTGCCATCTCCATTGTGAACTGCCCTTGCCTTCATGACGCCAGACCATTCTGACTGTTTTTTTCAGATCTCTTGTCCCTCCTCCAGGCCCCCTCCACCCTCCCGAGTTTATTGTGGCTCTTGGGGACGTCTGGGAGCCGTCCCTTGAGAGGGGGGTACTGTCATGGTTCATGGTTTTTTTGGCTGTTATTTCATATTGTGTGTATTTTATTCCTTTGTGTCCTCAGTGTTTTATTTTGACATTTCTGTTCAGCTTGTTACTTTTAGTTTTACTTCCGGTCTGTTGATTGTTTTCCCCGCCCTGATGTGCTACACCTGTGTCTGTCTGCATTTATACCCCATGTTCTCCTCTGCCCTTTGTTGGTCCATTGTCAATGTCTCGTCACGTTTCGTCATTAGTAGTCATGTCTTGCCTCTTTGGATTTTTTGATTTTGGTCAGTTCTTTGTTTATTATTAAAGTACTTAAACAGTAGTCCTGCGTTTTGGGTCATCCCTCCTGTTTCCTCGTGACACCCGCCAGTCTGTCTCCAGCTGCCTGAGGTTACTCCCGAGCAAAACTCAAGGTCAGCTTCGGGCATGCCCAGACATGCCCCGGCATGTTCTAACTTGTCCAGTCTTACAGGCCTCACTTGAAGCCTGCCCTAGTAGTTTCATGATCCTCATGTCTTGTCTCATAACAATTTCATGTTTATATAAACTTAAAAGTGAAACTTAAACACAAAAAGTAAATGAACAAAATGAATACATGCCTTTATGGCTCATGCTCATAACTTCATAGCATAACAAGATCAAATCATTTTTCATAGTTTCATACAATAAAATGAAAACTCTCTCCCTAAATCTGTTATCTTTTCGACACAACCACTTGTCCACAGTTACTTGCTACTCTGCCTTCTCCTTATCTTCTAGTACTCCCTTTTTCACAGCTCCTCATTATAATACACACACGCTCTTCATGTGAGTGAAATGAAATCATATTTAGAATACATGAGTAACTTTAATAAAAATGATACATGATATATAATAAGTATGATTAATAAGTTGATAAATGTTAACATGCAAGATTATAATATGATCATAATGAAATGGTAACATAAGAAATGATGACAAATCAACATCAAATCATAAAGGAAACATTATTCAAAATCATAAACTCAAAACATTAAAGGGTGAACCATGTTTTTATAACTTTTTATATTTTGTACCCTTGAGTATATAAGCGCTTTTACGGCTTAACATCAGAAAATGTACCTTTATTATACTTTTAATATTTCCAACACTTATATATATGTTAAACAAAAGTCCTTTTAACTGTACCAGTATGAAGGCACGTTTATGCACCCTGTCGCCCTCTGGTGGTAAGGGCTAACTGTAACAGTGTAGAGGCACGTTTACGCACCCTCTCTCGCCCTCTGGTGGTAGGGGCGAGAATCTTCAACAGTAGTATAATTGTATTATTTGCTCACCTGAATGGCCACAGCCGCCACCACGACAAGGGTAGCTAACATCATCATGCGTCCGATCCAGCCCAGGTTTGAGGTCTTGAGGATGAAGAAGCGGGCGCGGCTTAGTTTTGTGAGAGTGTGCGGTGGGTAGCGCATGGCATTCACCCCCTCCATTTTCAGCTTCTTGATGAGACAGCTGCGCAGGTGACTGAGCTGGTCAAAAGAGAACTTACCATGATAACAGCCCATGCCACTGTTACCTGGAAGACACAGGAAGGGGAAATATGTATTAAAAAAATGGAGAAAACACTCACCATATAGTGCGTTGTAAGTCATAAAGGGAGGAATTCAAGCAAGCCTCCTACAGTATACAGTGAACCCTCGTTTATCGCGGGGGTTAGGTTCCAGAAATAGCCCGCAATAAGTGAAATCCGCGAAGTAGGACAATTTTATATTTTACAATTATTCTACATGTTTTAAGGCTGAAAACGCTTCACCAGACACATTATACACCTTTCTGAGACTGGTATTAACATTTTTCTCTTGTTTAAACACTCAAACTTTTGTAGATTTTCATTAAAATATATTAATAGTGTGGGGGGGGGGGCACGTGACACGCGGACACGTGCGCGCGGACACGTGTGTTTGTTTTGGTACCACATATCCATGCCATGTGTGAAAGTCGAGTGGAAAGCGACCTGGATATCATTTTGGGCAAGACTCAAGCCAATGCTAACAGTGCCAAACCGCTAACAGACGCCTCTGTGCACCAGTCCTCACCACAAGACCAGGTAAGACCAACCTGCGCTCACAAGAGTTGGTTGCATTTCACCCCGGCTCCAAAATCAGACCGCTATCAATGCGTCGCCAATACTCCACAGCTCTCTAGGACGGGGTCGGGTTCGTGAGGGGAAAAGACCCACTGTCTCCTCTGTGCGCGCGAGTGTCCTCTCCCCGCTGCGGCTCCCCCGGACGCCGCGCGGCCAGGCGCCAGGCCCGTCCATGTTGATTCTTGGCTCTTCCATTTGTCCGGCTCGCACTCAGTCTCTTCCATGGCTCGTGCAAGTAAACAAAGGCCACACCTCCTGTCACCCAGGCGCTCTCGTGAAGGACATCTGAGACTCTGTCCCTACCATCCCTGGTCTAGACCTGGTTTAGTCCTGGTTTAGACCTGGTTTAGTCCTGGTTTAGACCTGCTTTAGACCTGGTTTAGTCCTGGTCTAGTCTCTTAGCTAATCAGGGCGCAGGACAGAATGTTACACTGTAAAAAAAAGTTACACTATAAAAAAAATTGAAAAAAAAAAAAAAAAAAAATTGGAAAAAAAAATCCGCGAAACAGCGAGGCCGCGAAGAGTGAACCGCGATACAGCGAGGGTTCACTGTATACATAAAATACAAATACAACTAATTACTATTAGTACTGTAAGACAAAATTATTATGATATAGCTTGTGCCACTCAGTCAGCAGGTGGAGGGTTCTTGGACTTTGGAATAAAATGAACATTAATTTAGCAATTGGCACTATTTAAAGGAAAAGTAACGTGTTTTTTTTTTTACAATCTGAGCCTTCTTTCGGCAATAAAACAAGTAGTTTTACTCACCCATAGCAGTTTGGTGTCAATTGGAGCAGTATCGCAGAACTTATGTTGAGCCGTTCTGTTCTACTAATGATCCCGTATCCGTTAGCATGAGTGCTCGGGGCACTGATTTGCGGTCTCCAAATAACACAAACTTTAGCACTTTTCAAATCACAGAAGATCGCTGTGTCAGGGTAGACTTTTAGTAGATTCCAAAACGGCCTGAAACCCGATATCGCAACAGAAAAGTAAAGTTCAGAGCGGCGTTAGCTTCTTTCAGACTAGCGGTGTTTACAAAACAGCTGAGTTCACGCATGCGCACTGTCCTCTCTGATGACGTCATCAAATGAAACTATAGCTGGATATCGGGTTTCAGGCCGTTTTGGAATCTACTAAAAGTCTACCCTGACACAGCGATCTTCTGTGATTTGAAAAGTGCTAAAGTTTGTGTTATTTGGACACCGAATGCCCCGAGCACTCACGCTAACGGATACGGGATCATTAGTAGAACAGAACGGCTCAACATAAGTTCTGCGATACCGCTCCAATTGACACCAAACTGCTATGGGTGAGTAAAACTACTTGTTTTATTGCCGAAAGAAGGCTCAGATTGTAAAAAAAAAATGTTAATTTTCCTTTAACATGCAGCAGCAGATGGGATGAATTTCACATGCTTTCAGGGCAGTATACAGGGAGGGGACAAAGGGGTCTGTTGTCCTCGGCCCCAGGGTTTTAGGGACCTGGAATTGAATCCTTTTCTTATAATGTGCTTCTTGCCCCGGGCCCCCAAATTTCTGATGACAGGCCTACATGCTTTATATAGATGTTTAATGATGTTGCTGAGTCTCTTACCAACTCCTCCAAAGGGCAGAGCGCTGATGGAGTAATGCACTAGACAGTCATTGGCCAAGATCGCTCCACTGGATGTTTCTTCTATCATTTTCTGTATCACCTACAAATAGACATAGAGCCAAAATATCAGTACTTTTCCAGTATTTTTTGTTTGATGTTTCTATGACATCACCAAACCTTTTCATCTGGTGTGAATACATAAAGAGCCAGAGGTTTCTCTCCTTTGTTGATGAATGTTATGGCTTCGTCCAAACCACTGACGGTGATGATGGGAAGAACGGGACCAAAAATCTCCTCCTGCATCACTTTGGCGTCAGGCTTCACATCCCTCAGCACTGTGGGAGCTGAGCACAAGGGTCAATAATATAGCAATAAAATGAGAGCCTTCTTTAAGGTGCAGATGGCAAGGTTTTCCATCTGCTTGTCTGCATAGGAATTCTTTTGCTTTGCCTAAAAATACACATATTTATTGCATTTATTCAATTACTGGGGTTTTGTTGCTAAAATGCATTGGAAAGCAAGCATTCTTAAGGCCAATCCATGCTTCTTAAGAAGTTTCTTATATAGCAAGAACTGGCCTTTAAAGGTCCCATGGCATGAAATTTTCACTTTCTGAGGTTTTTGAACGTTAATGTGAGCTCCCCTACCCTGTTTAGGCCCCCCCCATGGTTAAAAGTTGCGAAATGTCTAAACTGAGCATTTGCGATCCTTTTCTGCGTTAGAAAAAATCGGAGCTCAAACGGGCGATTTTGAACAAGGCACCTTATTGACGTCAGATCAAAAAAAGAAATGCAAATGCAGTTCCACCCCCGTCTGTCTGAACTCAGCGTCTCTGTAAATCACGCCCAGAGAGTTTGGACTGCGAATGCGCTAGGCAATGCGAAATGCGTTTTTTTATTTGCCTGGAGGCACGTCCGAGTGTTTCTAGGCTCGGAAGTCCTTTATCTGAGCCTCTGGACCTTTGAACAGCAGTGGTTTAATTTTATTTTCTGTGGAAATGTGTTTATTTTTCAATGGAAAGCTTCAAATCTCTCCCCCGTGCAAAAACACGGAAATGGATCAGCTGAGAGCTAGAGCGGAGAGTTTGGCCCACCCTCTACTATAGGCCAGCTCTTTTCTCCTCATTTGCATTCAAGCAACAACGCCCATTATGGAGTGTTCCGAGAGAAAAAAATACTCTTTCTCATCTTATCTCTGTTTCTCATGCACTGAGTGTTGATTTTGAAGAAGGATTCATTTACAGAATTAGGGAACCATTAAGGAGCCATATAAAAGCATCAAGAAGTACCATGTCATGGGATCTTTAAAATGAGAAGGGTTTCCTCTCCATTTCAGAGCAGTGACCTGTCATCTGCTTGACTCCATAGAGATAGATAAGCTTAAGTTTGCCTGGGCATTTTGTGGCCTGGGGGAGGAATCCTGCCCTTGACCTGTTTAAATCTGTACCCCGCAGGTTTTTGATAATAATTCTGTCTATAGTGTCTGAGTGGGGAGTGAATGAATAATGCCCTGTTAAGCATCTCTGAGTGCCCAAAAGGCACTTATGGCATGGTAATAGATTACAGTAGCATATATTTTACAGAAATGGTTCAATTATTACCAATGTAGCAGTCTGTTTCTTCGTTTTGTCCGCCCATGGCCACCATACTGTCGTCTATAAGAGCCATGATTCTCTTGAAGTGTCTCTGGTTGATGACGCGTCCGTAGTCAGGGCAGGTCTGTGGGTTTTCTGTGTAAAACTCCTAATAATGGAAAAAGAGATACTGTTTTATAACAATCTTACAAATGCATGTATTGTTCAGTTATAATGTGTTAATTAATTTGGCACAAATGTCAGTATATACTCTAAATATAGATATAATCAAACCTTCTAACTAATAACCAACAGTAGAGGGCAAGTTACTTCAAAACTGTAATGCGTTATTTATTACTTGTTACTGTCATTTCAAAGTAATTTGTTACATTCAAATATTACTGTATTTAAAATGTAAGGCATTGCACTACTATTGCATTACTTTTAAGTTACTCTCACCAAAATTGGAAATATGGATTTGGCTAAATGTAGCTCATGACGCTCATTTAGCTCATCACTCATCCAGTGGAAGGTGACTGAGCTGAACAGGAAGTACAGTTACTAGCGCTAATCTTTAGCTTCACCCCGAATCGCGCGCTGTGTGGATGTAAACAGACACGTGAGGAGCTACTCTCACCTTTTTTACTTTCAAAGAACACCTCAAACTGGATTAATAGCTCTGTTTTATGGACTGGGTGTCATTATTTGTGGAGGACAAATTCTATGGATAATGTGGATGAGATGCTACAGTTTATATTTACAACTTTACGGGAGGTGAGTAATAATTATTTTCACTGTTTCCTGAGTTTGCATCTTGCTCCTCTGTGTCCGTCACTCCCTCTGACCCTGATACTCTGTTGGCTGTTATTGTAGCATTGCTGATGTTTGGTGGTTATGATATGCCAGAGCAGCTCAGAGTCACACACACACACACACACGAGGAGTGCAACGGCTTCAAACTCGCATACGAAGACACAAAGTCAGGTCATGCCTTCCCTAACTTGGGGAGAAGCAAATCGCAGCCAAAATCGGGCAAATTCTTCTTTAATGTGGCCATACCTGCCTGTCAAAGCCTGATCCCGTCAGATCTCAGAAGCTAAGCAAGGCAGGACCTGGTTAGTACTTGGATGGGAGACCGCTGGGAATTCCAGGTGCCACAGTGGGGCAACAGTTGCAAAAACTGTCGCTGTGTCCTTAGGCAAGACACTTTACCCACATTTGCCTAGTATGAAAGTTGAGTGTGTGTGAGTGTTGGAGGTGGTGCAGAGGGGCCGATGGCGCAGATTGGCAGCCTCGCTTCCGTCAGTCTGCCCCAGGGCAGCTGTGGCTACAGAAAGTATCTTACCACCACCAAGTGTGGAGTGAATGAACAATGAACTGTAAAGCGCTTTGGGTATCATGAAAGGCGCTATATAAATGCTATGAATTATTATTATTATTATTAATGTGTGGCAGCCTTTAATAATACATTTGACATGATGTTATGCATCTGTTCTGATCTGATCGGACGTTTTACCACTGCTGATCTCGCTGTGATTTTTGCAAATTTGTATGAAGAAAAACAAAAGCCCCACCACTTCAATTCAGGTAAAAAAAAAGCATTGTAACGCATGACATTTGTACCGAGCAAAATATTACAAATTTTCTGTAATGCCTTACATTACTGCGCTACAGCAAAAAGCTATGCATTACAGTAATTTGTTACTTTTGTAATGCGTTACTATCAATATCCACTTTTACCTGAACTACATTTGAATATATTTGCACATGCCTATTTAATGTCATTGTGCTTGATTTTTACCTTAACGGCTTTCTTGATCTCTGCGATGACTTTGTCCTGGATGCTTGCTTCACACAGAATGTAGTCTGGAGCAATGCAGGTTTGGCCACAGTTTGTATATTTGCCCCATGCCACTCGTCTGTGTACGGAAAAATAAGAAAAGTATTTACAACCAATAACTAAGAACAGCTGCAAAGATTGTCTCACATTTTGTCCATAGTTGGTTGAATTTAACTGTTCATATTACAAAAGTGCACAAAAATTTACACTTTTTTGAAAGATTTCACAGCAAATTTCACTTCTTAAGAGTTTTGAAAAATGCACAATTTAGACGTTATATCATCCAGTCCGACTGACTATTTATGGTGCGACATAAATGACTGTATCGTCTGCATACATTTGGCAGTGTCTTTGCACATTTCTGTCAAAGCATTTATGTATAAACAGGAAGGCACTGTTGCTTATGAGCATTTGTTACACCAGTTATCGCGTTGGTCCTGGGTTCAAATATGGGCCACCCAACTTTGCTAAACACACTTTTTCCCACCCACTTCTCTTATTGTTAAGTCTCTGCAAGGCTCTGAGTGAGTGGCAGCTGGATGTAAGTGTCAACCTTCAGAATATTTTATTTCATTGAGTGGCTTTATTTACCTCTCTAAGTCAATAGAGAAATACAAAGTGTACATGAACTGTGATTAAACCAAAATAGTGACCTGACACCAAGAAAAAAAAAAAAATTACTTATTTATTTTGGAAATGGAAATGTGAATGTCCTAGTTAAAGGTGAGGTGCAAAATGTTCACTTGTTTCAAGAATGCCACATAAATTAGACAAGCTAAGGTCCTGTGTGATTTTTCTGTTTGTCAGACAAACATATAGCGATAGCAAGATTCAGCTTTAGCCTTCTTTCTGCATAAAACTTACCTGTAAAGTCTTAAAGTCTGGGCAGTGAACCTCTTCATGTATGTGCTGATCCTTTTGATCAAGGCGTAATTAAACTTTTTAAATTTTCACTGGTTGTATATGACTTTTTTTAATGAATGTTAAACCTCACACAAACTGTTCATTTTAAGTTGGTGAAATTTAGACAGGCAAGATCCTTTATGACTCTATATGCGGCAGGAATGTTTTTACACTCCATGATTCTGTCTCATATAGAGTACTGCATAACCACATGGTCACTTGCTGCTGGCACAACATTCAAACCAGTGGAATCACTTTTTTAAAAAGCTGTGAAAATATTGGACAAGAAACCATTCTCAGTTCACCACTGCACTATTTTAGACAAGTACAACTTGCTCAATTTTAATAATTCTGTTTTATATACGAAGTTTTGCATGGTCTTGCTCCTCCTCCGCTACAGGATTTTATTAAAACAAAGACTGTCAGTGGGATGGGAACTAGGGCCACATCCCAGGGGAACTGTGAGGTCCCACACAGATGCTCAACATTTGGACAAAGTGTGCTCTCAGTCAGAGGCACTAAGTTCTGGAACTCTCTCCCATTACTAATAAGAGAGACTCCAACAGTGACCACTTTCAGATCACACTTGAAACAGTGGCTAAAGGAAAACCAGACTTGTGGACACTTTTAATGTTTAACTGCTGCTATTGTCACTTGTAATTGTTTTTTACTGTGGTGTCACCTGCCTAGGGACTATAGATGGAAATTAGCATTTTTGCTATAATCTGTCGTATTTACACGGCAATGTTGTAGATGTTCATTAATATGCACTGTCCGTATTAAAAAAAAGAATAAATACAAATAAAAAATTAAGTTAAATTAAAATAGACCTAATGTTTTGCCATTTCGACTGGTCTTTCTCTCATACACTATTTACATGAATGGAGTTTCAGTTCATACCTGCATACAATGGTGATGTCACAGTTTTTATCGATGTAACAGGGGTTTTTTCCTCCAAGCTCCAGAGTGACCGGCGTCAGGTGCTTTGCTGCAGCCTCCATGATGATTTTACCAACCATAGTGTTCCCGGTGTAAAAGATGTGATCAAAACGCTGCTTTAACAACTCCTGTGTCTCAGCCACTCCTCCAGTCACAACCGGGTACAGCTCCTGAAATGTAAAGAAGTTAAGGTAATACAGTAAACCTATAGTAAAGTAAGAATTGAATAGTCTATTTTATATGTACATTTATTTTATATGTACATTTACATTTTGATATTACAGAAAAAATGAAAAAAGCGGAAAGAACTTAAATATACCGTGGAACACAGTGAAGACCGTCATCATCAAATGGAGAAAATATGCCACAGTGACATTACCAAGAACAGGACGTCCGTCCAAAATGTGCTATGGTTTGATGAAACCATGGTTGAACTTTTTGGACATAATTCCAAAAGGAATATTTGGCGCAAAAACAACACTGCACTTCACCAAAATAACACGACAGCTAGAGTGAAGCATGGTGGTTCCAAATACCAGTCGGCCTTCTGTTAGAACGCTGACGATGAAGAGGAACTTCATCTTTCAGCATGACAATGACCCAAAGCACACATCTAAATCAACAAAAGAATGGCTTCACCGGAATAAGATTGAGGTTTTGGAATGGCCCAGCCAGAGTTTAGACCTGAATCCCATCGAACATCTGTGGGGTGATCTGAAGAGGGCTGTGCACAGGAGATGCCCTCGCAGTCTGTCAGATTTGGAGCGGTTTTGCAAAGAGTGGGCAAATATTGCCACATCAAGATGTGCCACGCTGATAGGCTCCTACCCAAAAACACTGAGTGCTATAATAAAAGCCAAAGGTGCTGCAACAAAGTATTAGTTTAAGGGTGTGCATATGTATGCAACCAAGTTATTTTAAGTTTTTTATTTTATATGATTTTATGTTTCCCCTTTAAAGGTTTCAGTTTGTTCTTCAATTGCATTGTACAGGTTATAGGTCACATTAAAGGTGGAAAAAGTTGTGAAATTATTTGTCTTGTTATTTTTTTGCATCACAAAAACCTGGCATTTGAACAGGGGTGTGTAGACTTTTTATATCCACTGTATATAAAATCATGCTTTTGTTGAGATCTGAATATTATTTAATAGATAAGAGATCAAAACAATATTCCAAAAACTACTATTTTATAGTGAATATGCCCAAATAGTATGAATGTGTTCTTACTTTGTCAATGTATGCAGGCAAAAACTCCTCCATGACTTTGGCAGTGTGGACACAAACTTCAGAGGGCTTGATCACAGCTGCATTACCTAGAAAATAAAATCAACCTATTAATAAAACAGAATTATAAAGCACTTTAAATTACAATAATAAATGTATATGTGGCTGATTCATCTCTTGTCTTAACTGTAATACTTAATACTTCATTACATAATATTGTTTTCTTAAGGAGTGCCTGCAGTATTTTTGATAAGGTATGCACAGTTAAGTGGGTGACAGACTCTCCATGCGCACTTGTGTACGCAGGTACATGTCCCAGTTTGGTCAAAGACCCCTGTTGCACTCCTTCATGTGTAACTTACGACATTCAAGTTGTGAAAAATTAGTACAGGTGCCTCTGGTTTTCTTCATAATCTAGTTTTTGACACTGACGACTTTGAAGACGTGTCACCTACTGCACAGACAGAATCTGATAATTCAAGGATGAAGTCCATTGAGAGCATTACACCAGGAAACACCTACACTGACTTTCACCAGGGTAAATCTAGTGTTGGTTTAAAAAATGTCAGCTGTCAGCTTTTATTTTAAAGACTCACAGTGTTTGTACTTGTGTACTTTTAGCTGTTTGTATTTTAACTTATACTTGTTGTAAGGCGGCCTTGAGTGTCCAGAAAGGCGCCTAATAAATCAAATGTATTATTATTATTATTATTATTTTACTCCAATTTGATTAATTCAACGTGTAAAAAGTCTATTTTTGCTACATTCAGCTTAGGTACATCTTTAACTTTCTTTTCTACTGCCCCTGTATTTAAATACTATTTGATCAGAGAGATTGAAGGTTTAAATTGTTAACTTTTTCTTAACATTATTATTGTACATATTATTAGGATTATTGCTATGCCATGGTGGAAAACAAAATAAACTTGCCAAATTCACCACAACTTAGTGAGAGACCTAGTTGGAACTGTTGTAAATTCATATTAGTAACATGAAAGCTTATTTTATTTCTACGGTTAAAAAGTAATGCAGAGAATTGTGCTCCGGTATCTGGTAATTGCCCTCTCCCTCAGTGCCCTCTGACCCACTCCTCCCTCTCACAAACTCTCCTGCCCTTTGCCTAGCATGAAGACTCTATTCATGTAAAGCTTGGATGTCCAACTTGATTCTTGTAAAGCAGTATTTTAACCCAAAAGAATGAGCCGAGTTGCAAGCGTAGTGGCGGCCCATCCCTCACCTATCAATAGCTGTTGTAAAGCTAAAATTCATGCATGTAAATACTAACAATGTGTTAAAGGGTTTAAAAGAGCTAGATAGATGGATTTAAATATCTACTTCCTCGTTAACATAAGAATAATCTGATTTATTGGTATGGTTGTATATAGTTTTTTGGGGGGGGACTATTTCTCCTGTGTGAGATCAATAAAGTCTTATCTTATCTTAAATATTCTTATTTCTACTTGTACAATTGTATTTTACATGTGGCATTGTTCTATGTTTTTAAAAAGTATAACTAAATATCATCGGCAATCTGTAAGACAACAATAAACGTGGTTTTGGATTACCAGCTGCGATGGCCCCAATGAGAGGTTGGATGGTGACACCCCAAGGGTAGTTCCAGGCTCCAATGATGAGGACCACACCGAGGGGCTCAGGGCGGATATAGACTTTGTCCGAAATGGTCAGCAAGTTCTTCTCCACATGACGAGGTGCTGCCCAAGACTTCAGGTTTTTAACAGCCAGGTTTATCTCGCCCTCCAAGCCCATTGTCTCATACAGCTGAGTACCCACTTGACTCTGGTAGAGAGCAAGGATGTAGCAGTAGTTTAAAATAGGGCTTAGTAGTGAAGAGATTTGGAATGTGAGTGGGGATTGTCTGGTTATATATAGTACACATAAAATGGAAATCTTTACAGTGTTTTGGAAGAGCCCAAAAGCCACTCAAAAAGTGTGTGAGCTGCACCAGGAATAGCATAAAGAACATTACAGTACCTACAAAAACAAATGTAAATTATTCTAATCAAGGGCATCTAAAATAATGAGAATGCTATTGTACAGCAAACGAATGAAGTGCTTGAACTCTTGTACAGCTGTACTCACTCCAGCTACTGTATGTGGCCATGTATTTGAAGTGCAGTTGAGTATTTTCATGTAAAAAACACACAAAGTTTTCTTCAATAGCACAAGTCCTAAAATATCTTAGCTTTTTATTCTCAAAGAGTAATTAGCAGCATTTTCAGGACGTAATATAACTCTTAGACTCAAAGTACTTTGTACTTTTTGGGATGGCTGTTACCTTATTTAGGTCTTTCTTCATTGCGTCTTCAATCTCTTTTTGTCTCTCAATGAACAGGCGCTTGAGGCTCTCGAGCTGCAGGATGCGGTAGTCTAGGCATTTGGACCGACCCGTTTCAAATGCTTTCCTGGCCCGAGCCACTGCCTGTTGCTCGTGGGACATCCTGAACACAGACACAACAGTTTTGCTATAAACCGCCCAGTTTACATTTACATTTGGTAAAGTCACATTTCTTTAGGTATTTCTTTGTTCTATTTTAGTGGTCAATAATAATAATAAACAAGTGACCTCATCTATTTAAGTTTGGGTACTATAGTTTTATAGTATTTGTATTTCAAGACAGATTGTGAAATATATTGATTTTGATAAACTTAGACTTAGAGAAACTTAATTGATCCACAAGGGAAACTGTTTTGGGTACAGTAGCTCACTCATCAAATATAATATATAACAGAGGGTAACAAAATATAGACGGAATACCAACCAAAGAGCAATGGACCAGTGTCAGATGAGACATAATTATAAAATAATAATTAATTAATAAATACATAAATGTACAAATTAGAATTCAATAGAAAGTAAGTAATAAAGTATGAAATACAATATCAAATAAGATAAACTTGTTCACTAATTATATTTTATATTGCTTATCTGATGGGTAGAGACGTTAAGCGCCACTGCTTCGTTTTGATCGCATTTGGTGGGCTATCAACTCCTAAATGTTGTAGTTTGATAACATACAAACTAAATATTAATATATAAGGCTTTACTCAAACGTTTTTAGCGAAATTACCCTTTGGCTATTGACATCTGCCTCTTGTGACCCTGTTTGTCATTGTTTATAGAAAAAGCACAGAGCGTAACCAGAAACCCAAGCGCACTCTTTTAAAGCCACAGCACATATTAACATTACTATATCGGGTACATATCTCCTTTCATTGCAGTACAATCAGGGCTCTCAAGGCTCACGCTTGAGAGTGTGACACACGCAATTCGACGTATTCACACGCCACACATGGCATTTCTCACGCTGATTAGTGTTTTTTTTTTTTTTTTGTGCCCAGAAAATCGGTCTGTGTGGCTTAGTTTATGCAGGCTCCGCGCGTTTTCAGCGCCGCCCCCTCCCCCTCAGTGTTGCCAACTTAGCGACTTTGTCGCTATTTTTAGCTACTTTTTGGACCCCCCTAGCGAGAAAATTAGACAAAAGCGACTAGCGACAAATCTAGCGACTTTTTTTGGTGATCAGAGGCTCCAAGATCGCGATCTTGGGAGGGGGGGGGGTTGCGCCGTTTTCTCTCTTTCCCCGTTCAGAGAAAGAGACAGAGAGGGGCAGTGGAAGAGAGACACAGGCAGAGAGGGGTGGGGGCGGTGTCGGTACCCAATGTGGGCGGAAGTACCTGATGTGGGCTCTGTGTTCGCACATGTGCAGTTTGTGTATTGTTGTACGGGTTTCACGACAGTGCCCGATTCGTTCCTTGCAGTTGGTTTACGGCTCTGTCTGCAGATTACCTCAGGGTGGTTGTCTCGTGTGATTTATCTATCTTTTTTTAATCTATATTTTGTATCTTTATCTCTCTTTTTTTATACATTATTTATTTTATTTATTATTATTATTATTATTATTATTTTCTATTTGGAGGTAAATTAACACCTTAGCATTTGCATTTTGTTAATTTTATTTTTATTCCTCATGTTGTAACATGTCTTCTGTAATGGACGTCGGGGACATTTTTGTGTTAAATCCACGTTAACAACCTAACAAAAACATTTTTTAAGGTTCTACAGTTGCCTCAAAAAGTTCTTAGACTCACTCTTATTTATTTTGTATATATTATGTATTTTTTAATACATAATATAATACATTATTTATTTGAGTATTTATTTACATACTTATTTTTATTTTTGATGTATAATTTATTTATTTATTATTTATTACATTTTTTATCTTTATCTATCTATCTATCCATCTATCTAGCTATCATGCCGAAAATTGTCTTCGTTGTCAAAATAGATGTCTGTCGTAAATAAAATAAATACTTTTTTAAAAAGCCCGAATCGGGCAGATAAACCCTCCTTCTTCCTGATACGTCATGATACGTCATTATACATCATTGTGCGCATGTGCAGAACACACAGAGCCCACATCGGGTACTTCCGCCCACATCGGGCACTCACAGGCGGAGTTGAGAACAGCGTGGACTGTTGTGGACTGTCGCTTCCTTGTTTTTTTTCCTCACTCACTCACAGGCAGACAGACACCGCTCACCAGTCTCTCCTCTGCTCCCTCCCATCTCGTCAGATCGCCTCGGAGTCTGGTCATTGATCCTCTGCCATAGGCTCTGATTCTCAATAAGTGTATGCCTATGCGCTCTGATTTGTTTTCTTTTTCTTTTTGGCGAAGTCACAAGTAGCACTGCTTAAAAAGCTAGTTGTACAGCACAGAAAAGTTTTAAAAAGCCAAAAAAAAAAAAAAAAGCTACAGTTTGCCCACTATAGCACAAAATAAATAAATAAATAAATAAAAAGCTTTAGTTAAACAGCACAAAAAAAAAAAACACAAAATAAAAAAGCAAGCTATAGATCTTGAACTACAGCTCAAAAAAATAAAAATCTAAAAAATAAAAACCACGTTTGGATTGGACCGCTCGCTCGTCTAGCTACTTTTAGCTACTTCTGGGCGGGCCAATAGCTACTTCCGATGCTGGGGAGTTGGCAACACTGCTCCCCCTGCTCCCCCGAGCAGGGGGAGGGGGAGCCTCAGCCTGAGCCTCAGTCCCGGTGCCACGTCTCCTCTGAGACCCACCGACTCCGGTCCCGGTGTCTCCGTCTGTGCATAACGTGTCCCCCCCGACGGCTTACGCGCGGAATACGCGCGGCCCAGAGCCGAACTGCCCGTGGTGAGTCGCGGTGAGACGCGGTGAGACGCGGGCCCGTGCATTGACCAGAGTCTTACATGAATCCGTTAAAAATGTCCCGCTCCCTCCTCCCCGCCCCTCTCAGCGCGCACTGACAAAGTGCAGTGATTATAAAACAAACTGAGAACCATCAGGTAATAACTTCATTTATATAACTCTCATTAGTTGCTTTGTAGTTTAAGTTTGCTCTTTAGACAAACAGGGCTCTCAACACGCAATTCGACGTGTTCACACGCTCACACGGCATTTCTCACGGCAACTCGCTTTGTTACTTAGATCGCACAAACACAGCGCTTGTTTACATTTTTAAAAGTAGGCACATGTTAATGTTATTTTTTGTCCTTTTGAACTTGTGTGCCCTTTCTCATTCGTTACACTTCGCCTACAGCTATGCCTTCCCTTGAGCCGAAAAAGCTAGGTAGCCTGTTAGCTCCAAAATCGTCAAATACGCTTTGTGTAACCGAAACAATGTCACACAAAGTTAATTTCTACATGTTATGCTCAAGGTTTCACAACGGTCACACAGACAGTGGCTCTTCCCCGTCACGCTGAGAGAACGAACCCGACCCCGTCCTAGAGAGCTGTGGAGTATTGGCGACGCATTGATAGCGGTCTGATTTTGGAGCCGGGGTGAAATGCAACCAACTCTTGTGAGCGCAGGTTGGTCTTACCTGGTCTTGTGCTGAGGACTGGTGCTCAGAGGCGTCTGTTAGCGGTTCGGCACTGTTAGCATTGGCTTGAGTCTTGCCCAAAATGATATCCAGGTCGCTTTCCACTCGACTTTCGCACATGGCATGGATATGTGTTACCAAAACAAACACACGTGTCCGCGCGTCACATGTCACGTGTCCGCGCGTCACGTGTCCGCGCGTCACGTGTCCGCGCGTCACGTGTCCGCGCGAATGTTAAATAACATTAACATGTGCCTACTTTTAAAAATGTAAACAAGCGCTGTGTTTGTGTCCGTGTCCGCGCGTCACGTGTCCGCGCGTCACGTGTCCGCGCGTCACGTGTCCGCGCGTCACGTGTCCGCGCGTCACGTGCCCCCCACTATTAATATATTTTAATGAAAATCTACAAAAGTTTGAGTGTTTAAACAAGAGAAAAATGTTAATACCAGTCTCAGAAAGGTGTGTAATGTGTCTGGTGAAGCGTTTTCAGCCTTAAAACATGTATAATAATTGTAAAATATAAAATTGTCCTACTTCGCGGATTTCACTTATTGCGGGCTATTTCTGGAACCTAACCCCCGCGATAAACGAGGGTTCACTGTATATATATATAGCTGTGTTTAGGGTCGCCAACAGTCTCTTGAAAAACAGAATCGTCCCGTATTCAGAACAAAAGTACGTGTATCGTGTATCTCGTATTAAACTTTGTATTAAACTGCGGGCGGCGCGAGCCCGTGTCTGGAGCCGCGGACCGAGCGAGTGAGCGCAGCTCTTTCACAACAGCGTGTACCATTGCGTGTACACAGGTTAAACTTTATAAAACATCCTATATACCTCATCCTACCTGCCCGTGCCTCACTTAACGCGTCGCTCCTCGCTTTTTCACCTGCGCCTTTTAGCGCGCATAAGCTCCTCCTCAATGCCTCTGATTAGACGAAGTGCAAAGCAAAAACAAATCCAATATATACTACTAGTAGGCCTACCTGTTAATAAAATGTGTTTTTTTTTGTACTTTTATGTACAGTTTTATTTTATTGCTAACATATAGCATATAGAAATCCAAATTTCAGAAATTTAAAATTTTCCAGCGGGGGGGGCGCGTGACTTTCCGCTTTTTTCATGTTTGGCCACTTTCATCCCTGAATATATATATATATATATTTATATATATATATATATAATTAATTAATAATTTTTAATGGGGGCGCGTTCGTAACCACGAAGCGTCATAAACCGAGACCGTCGTAACCCGAGGACCCCCTGTATATTTTACTATACATCTTTTAATATCAGTTTTGTCTACACATCCCTATTCATTTTATTTGATATGGGGTTACTTTTGTCTCATTATTATTCACAAATGCACAGAGGATGATTGGTTTGTACATGTGTTCTGATATCCAGAAATCTAAATTTAATATTTGTAACTTGTATTTCGATCTTTACAGATGGATGTGTCTCAAAAATTCGTCAGAGGAAATCTGTAAAAAAATATTATTATTTTTTTGTAAATAAAAAAATATATTTCAAGTTCAAAGTTCAAAGTTCAAAGTCAGCTTTATTGTCAATTCTGCCATATGTGTTCAACATACAGTGAATCGAAATTTCGTTTCTCTCTGGCCAGGTAGTGCAAAAAGACAGTGTACAGAATACAACATGAAGACAAAACACAACAAAAACTATCTAAGACAGAGATCGAAGTTAAAACTAAAGTCTATGGTCTAAAATCTTAAAACAGTGCAACATAATAAATAAATACCCATATACAGATTTCCAAAGTGTGCAGTGTGCATCAAAAATGTGCAATGGAAGATACAGCAGTGAATTGGTCATGTGCAGTAGAATGTGCATTGGAGTTAAGATAAATAAAAATAAGTGTGCAACAGTAGTAATTCTAGTGCAACAGGAGTAAACAACAGTACTAAAAATTCCAGTAGTAAATGTGCAATAACAGTAGTAAACAGCAGTGCAACAGGAGTAAAATCCAGTAGTAAATGTAAATGTGCAACAGTGCAACAGTCGTCCTTAGCAGCAGTTTTTTAAAGTGTCTAGAGTGATATGTCTTTTATGGAATACAGGTTATGCCAATATGGGGGGTGGGGGTGGGAGATGGGTAAGGTGGGAGTTCGGGTGTGAGTTCAGCCTCCTGACAGCCTGGTGGATGAAGCTGTTTGAAAGCCTGGTGGAGTGGGCCCGGAGACTCCGGTACCTTCTCCCCGAGGGCAGGAGGCTGAACAGGCTATGTGCGGGGTGGCTCGGGTCACCCACAATGCTGGACGCTCTGCGGGTGAGCCGGGTGTTAAAAATGTCTAGGAGGGAGGGGAGAGAGACACCAGCGATCCTCCCAGCTGCATTCACTATGCGCTGCAGAGCTTTCCTGTTCTGTTCAGTGCAGCTCCCGTACCACACAGTGATGCAGCTGGTCAGGACGCTCTCAATGGTGCCTCGGTAGAAGGTGGTCATAATGGGTGGAGGGGCTCCAGCTCTCCTCAGTTTGCGGAGGAAATAGAGGCGCTTCTGAGCCCTCTTTGCCAGTGATACAGTATTCACTGTCCAGGAGAGGTCCTCACTGATGTGCACCCCCAGGAATTTGGTGCTGCTCACCCTCTCTACAGCAGCACCATTGATGGACAGTGGGGGTGCTGGGTGGGGCCTCTCCGGAAGTCAATAACAATCTCCTTGGTCTTTTCAACATTAAGAAGGAGATTGTTATTGCTGCACCACTGGGTCAGAAGGCTCACCTCACTTCCTGTAGTTTGTCTCATCGTTATTAGAGATGAGACCCACCACAGTCGTATCGTCCGCAAACTTCACTATGTGATTGGTGCTGAACGCTGGTGAGCAGTCGTGGGTCAGCAGAGTGAAGAGCATCGGACTGAGCACACAGCCCTGGGGGGCTCCTGTGCTCAGTCTAATGCAGCTTGAGGTGTTTCTGCCGACCCGCACTGCCTGTGGCCTCTCACTGAGGAAGTCCAGCAGCCAATTACAGAGTGAGGTCTGAAGCCCCAGGTGGTCTAGTTTAGTGATGAGCTGCTGTGGGATTATAGTGTTGAATGCTGAACTGAAATCTATGAACAGCATTCTCACATATGAGTCTTTATTGTCTAGGTGGGTGAGAGCCGGGTGAAGTGCAGAACAGATTGCATCCTCGGTAGAGCGGTTGGCCCGGTATGCAAACTGGTATGGGTCTAGGGTGGGGGGGGGGGGGTGGATTTGATGTGTGCCATGACTAGCCGTTCAAAGCACTTCATGATGATGGGGGTCAGTGCAACAGGGCGATAGTCATTAAAAGTGGCCGGAGTGGGCTTCTTTGGCACGGGAACGATGGTAGTGGTTTTGAGGCAGGAGGGAACGACAGCCTGGCTCAGAGAAGCATTAAAGATGTCTGTGAAGACATCCTTGAGCTCCTCTGCACAGTCTTTCAACACACGACCAGGAATGTTGTCCGGGCCTGCAGCCTTGCGGGTGTTGATCCTGGAGAGTGTCCTCTTCACGCTGGCTGCAGACACACACAGGGGCTGGTCGTGGGGAGGTGGTGGAGTTTTTTGGGGCCGGGTGTCATTTCCTGCCTCAAACCGTGCAAAGAAGCTGTTGAGGTCATTGAGCAGGGTGATATTATTGTCACAGGTCTGTGGCAAGGGTTTGTAATCCGTGATGTTCTGGATGCCCTGCCACAGACTCCGTGTGTCCCTGCTGTCTCTAAAGTGTCCGGTTATTTTCTGTGTGTATCTGTGTTTGGCTTTCCTGATGCCACGGGACAGGTTGGCTCTTGCTGCCAACCTGCCAACCTGCCAACCTAAATTTACAAATACTATAATCTATATAATATAATCTATTTGTAAAGACCGAAATACAAGTTACAAATATAAAATTTGGATTTGTGGGAATCAGAACACATGTACAAACCAATCATCCTCTGTGCATTTGTCAATAATGAGACAAAAGTAACCTCATAATTTAACACATTTATGTAAAAATGTCACATAAATATTCATTTATTTAATAACCATTTTCTTTTCATCTCAACTTTTTTATTTTTAAATATTTTTTGCCCTTTCTAGAATGGCAGTTTGTAGATTCATACGACTTGCCTACATTATTATCTTGTCTTTTCTCAGCCCTCATTTTGGAGAGGATGTGGCCACAGTGTGGGACTACAGCAGCAGTGTGGAGCAGTACAGTGCCCCCGGTGGGACGGCAAAGTCCAGCGTCTTAGCCCAAATAGAGTGCCTACGAACCTGGATCAAGGCACAGTTGCAGTAATCATCAGTAGTGACTGAATTTAGTTTACTGAACAAAATGGTCAATCAATGTTCACGCGGAATGTAACCTGGTTACAAACTAATGTCCCGGTATGCACTTATTAGCAATGGAAGCCGTCCTAGTTCTTTTGACACTACTTTTATTTTCAAACGTCAAACAATTTATTTTGGACAGCACCACTGTTGCTTTTAGTTACTGCTATTAAAAAAAGAACATTTTCATCACTTTTTTTTTTTTTTGTATTTTTGATATTACATAATTAGCAAGATTAATAAACTGATTCAGCCTCTTCATTAACTATGTGAAACCTTCTAAATTGAAATATTTTTCTTTATCATATATACATGTATACAGTTAACTGACCAGGGTGAAAATCATAAGTAAGAGCTGTCTGCACACACAACATTTACTAAAATGTACAACATTTGTACTAAATTTACTAAATATGTAATAAAAGACAAAAAGAGCACACCAGAGTTAGACTTGGCAGAAGTAAGCCTGAGTTAGACTTGTAGACGACTCTGCCGTCTAGTGGCTGAGTGGGTCTGAAGTTGTCAGTCATGGGCTGACCTGTCCAGAACCGGCACTTTGACATGAAGGCACTCAACTAGAGGAAAAAATATATATATATATCTCAGGATTAGTGTGAATTCCAGATTAAAATACAGTGGTACTTCACCTTACGAATGACCCAACAAACGAAAATTTCAAGTTACGAAACGCCTTCACGGTAAATTTTGGTCTCTAGATATGAAAGAAAATTCAAGTTACGAAACGCAAAATCTCAAAAATTCAAATAATGCGCGCTCAGCCACACACATTATACGCTTTTCTCAGACTGGATTTAAACTTTTCTCACATTTGTCTCTCGTTTAAACACTCAAACTTTCATAGATTTTCAACAAAATGTATTAACAGTGAAGTGTGGGGGGAAGCGGGAGGGGGGAGAAAACTGCGCTCTGACACGTGTGTGCGCACATGACCCGGCGCGGAGCTGACAGCAGATCTAGACCAAGGTCTAAACCTGGACTGGACCAGGACTAAACCAGGACTAAACCAGGACTAGACCAGGACTAGACCAGGACTAGACCAGGACTAGACCAGGTGGATTAAAGCAGCGAGGAGGGGACTGCACGCAGTCTGAGCGCATGAACGCATGAACGAGACCCATGCAAGAGCTGCACGTCTACGTCTAGAGGAGCCGCGGTGGTCTGGACTAAACCAGGACTAAACCTGGACTAAACCAGGAGGAGCCGCGGCTCTTGCATGGGTCTCGTTCATGCGTTCATGCGCTCAGACTGCGTGCAGTCCCCTCCTCGCTGCTTTAATCCACCTGGTTTAGTCCTGGTCCAGTCCAGGTTTAGACCTTGGTCTAGACCTGCTATCAGCTCCGCGCCGGGTCATGTGCGCTATCACACATGTCAGAGCGCAGTTTTCTCCCCCCTCCCCCTTCCCCCCACACTTCACTGTTAATACATTTTGTTGAAAATCTATGAAAGTTTGAGTGTTTAAACAAGAGACAAATGTGAGAAACACACAGAACACAATGTTACACTATAAAAAAAGTTACACTATAAAAAGAAAAACTTGGATCGGGGCCTTGGAACGAATCAGGCTTTTTCCATTGAAATAGCTACTCAACTTAAGAATTTTTCACGTTACGAAACCACTTCTGGAACGAATTAATTTCGTAAGGTGAGGTACCACTGTATAAAACTGTTACATTCAATTTACCAGAGAAGTAATAATATAGGGGCATATGATATGCTCAACTTCTTTAGCTTTTAACCATGTTGCAAGTTTAGGGAACCCACCTGTGAGTGCGCCAATGCGCCCCACTAGCCTCGGTCTCGGTGTTTCTAGAAGTTTCTTTCCGACGCGTCACGTAAAGTAAATAAAGAGTCTTGACTCCAAGTTTGTCTTTTCTATCTTTACTAAAGTGAAAGGTCATACAGAGTGGGTGCAAATAAGGTGAATAAACAGGGAAATGGAAAGATGAATTTCTGAGGCTTGTGGTTTTCCCGCGTGTGTTGTGTTAGGCTCTGTATGTGTGGTGATGTCCTTCTTGGCGTCTTTGCGTGTCATATAGCGGTGAGCTCCTGCCTGTCACTGAGAGACCGGGCTTCCTTGTACTCCGTGGCTCCCGACAGGACTCACCCTACGTTGCGTTGTCGACGGTGCTACTGGTTCTTCTTTGCTGTCCGTACGTGCCCTGTAGCGGTGCGCGTTCCCGTCTGTCACCCGGGAGACGGCCGATGTTACACTCTTGCTTGGTTCTTACACGACGTTTACGTGACGATACGTGACGATACGTGACGGTACGTGACGGTACGTGACGATACGTGACGATACGTGACGATACGTGACGGTCAAAAGACTGTGTAGCTTCTGTGGTCCAGGACGTCCTAATTCCCCGTCATCTCGGCTCATCCGATACTCTATGGTCTCGGGATATCCTCCTGGCCACCAGACCGCGGCTTCTTATCCACACTACCTACGTAGCTTAGTTGTTTCCCCGTCTTCTTGTGTGGGTGTGTGTGTGTTGGTAAGATGTGTCTTCTCCGGTGTCCGTGTGCTATCTGTCCCGTGTGTTCTCTGAGGTCTGTATTTATAACAGGTAAGACCAAAGATAAAAGAACAAAGAATAAAGCGAGATCAAAGTCATCCAATCAGAAAGCATTCCCTGAACCTGAAGCGGGACAAGAGCAGCTGCTATAAAAAGAGTATATATATATATATATATATATATATATATATATATATATATATAGAATGGGTTAAAATGCAGAGAAGAATTTCTCCAGTGTGAGATCAATAAAGTTACTTCTTCTTCTTCTTCTTCTACTCCAGAACACAGAACGTACGAAATGGCTCCTACACCACCTCTCCTGTCATCTGTTAATCCAGCTTCTCACCTGTCTGCTGCTGACCGGTAGCATCCTCTTAAAAACGGTCCATGCCACGGATTGTTCACAGCCAGGTGTCGTCATGGAGCCCACGTATCTATAATAACTGTGGAGTTCTGACGCTGATGGGACGATGTCACTCAGTCTGAAGTTTATCACATCTGTAGAGCTGCCTGGGAACAGAGGAGTCCAAATCTGTACAGTTACAAATATTATATCTAGAAAACACACACTTCAGGCTTCTCACATCGTTCACATGTTCTGTCATGTCCTCTCTCACTATGTTTGTAAATCTCATTTTTCGACTCCAAATTTCCTCATCGTGTTATATTGTTCAGAGGAAGGGTAATGAATATAATTAGTAAGTAATGATAACTTTTTAAATAATACATTCATGACATTGGTGTTTCAGTGTACTGTTCATTTTATATATATATATTTTTTGTACCATTATTTTGAACATGACCCAACGCCTCTATCAATGTGTCCAGATGTGGATGGTCTTCCGCTGACTCCTGTGAACAGCATATATTTTTTTAATTATGTCGACAGCATTTTAAACAACAAAACTTGATATATTTTAAACAGTACCTTGAACAGAAAAGCAAGCAGAGCTATTCCAGCCATGTCATGCTGAGCTTCGGTCAGAGAGCTGTATGGCTCCTTTATGTGGACTATGTGCATCTAGAAATAACACAGAGGTCTAATATACAAAATAAATACTGTTCTGTCTGAAAAAATAGTCTTAACAGATAGGACAGTAGAAAATAATGCTATAAAATATGCTTTGAATACTGTCAAAATAGTGGTTTCAGTGGTCTATAAATCTGCACAGGTTAGTTGGGGTTTGAGGTGAAAAAGTCTCTAAACTATTAACCTTATTGCATTTTATCACCACAAATGTATTCAGTTGTGCCAGTATTGATGTTGCTTTGTGGGTTTATTTTATATTTTTATATTCATAAAGTTGTCCATACCTCCATAGGCAGCCTCTCTCCGTCAATAGTGTGTTCAGACCCTGGGCTTCCCTCTCGGCCCCAATGAAAGTGGAAATTTGCTGCTCTGTAGTTTCCAGGCAGAGCTCCTCCGGACAATCGCACTGACTGAGGCAGGCTGAAAGTGGCTTAAATCACACACATACAAGCCTACGGTATTTTAAATTCATTTATGAAAGATGAAGATTGCAGTCTGGAGCACAGTACACACTAAAATACACCCTAAAATATAAAAAGTTTGTACCTGTAAAATTGTATTATTATTGTAATGATGAAATTGGCAGTAAGGATTGTTACCAGATTGCCCAGTGTTCTCCAGGCTTATGTTGATTTGTTTGTTGTGTCCGATGAAGTTGAAAGGAGCCAGAGCAGAGATAGTGTGGACTTTACTAGTGACAATGTTGATGGGAGACTGACGAAGCCCTCCACACCTTGGGAACTGGGCTACCCAATGACTTGGATCTGAAATCATTCAAAAAATGGGTCAGTCGAGCTTAAAGATGTTGTATGTTCTATATATCTTCTGAACTAAATTCTGAACCAACTGGGGGTTTGTTTTTACTACTACTAGTTCTGTGTTCTCTTCATGTTGACTTTATAATTATATTAGTGTTGGTTGATGATTGGAGAGCAGATAGGCTCATAATGGCAACCACACTAACTGTCAAGGAATAAAAAATAGCTTCTTTGTCAATAAAAACACTATACAAGACGATGTGTGTAGAATCCCTCAGTCATCCAGGTAGAATCCATGGCAAAAGGAGAAATTTAATTTGTCAACTGGACAAATTTTATTTGGTCGAATATTTCAGTCTATTTCAAACCCACAAACACTTTAAGACAAAAACTGGTCCACCCAAAGGACAAAACACCGAGCCACAAACAAAGCAATGTGGTCTACTCCATTCAGTGTAGTGAAGACTGCAGTGAGCGCTACACTGGAGAAACCAAACAGCCACTTCACAAGAGGATGTACCAACACAGGCGGGCGTGCCAGAGTGGACCGTCATCTGTCGTACATCTTCACCTAGAAGCCACGGGCCATTCTTTTGAGGACAGTGAGGTTCAGATCTTAGCCAGGGAAAAGAACTGGTTTGAGAGGGGAGTTAAAGAGGCTATTTTTGTCAAAAAAGAGAATCTGTCTTTAAACAGAAATGGGGAAGTTAGACATAACTTGTCTCCCATTTATAATTCGATTCTTAAACCAAGTCAAAACAGACAAAGAAACATTAGGGCAGACAATCCAGGGCAGAGGGGTGGAGAGGGTCGTTAGGCTTGAATAGGGAGGCGAAACTAGTCGCCAGAGGAATTTGAAAAACAAAGAGACAGATTAGTGGGGATAGTTTCAGAGCTATTTCAGTGTAGGAGCTCCTCCCTGCAGCTAGATATAAACAGGGTCTAACCAGCACTAGAACCAGAGCTGACGAAGCCTCTCGGATGAGCGGCGAAACGTTTTCAACCAAACAAACTTTGTCCAGTTGACAAATTGAACTTCTCCTTTTATCATGGATTCTACCTGGACGACTGAGGGACTTTTCACGCATCTTTGGTCGAATACGTTTTGCAGCTCATCCAGTTCAGAACTGAAGAAGCAGCTTGGATGAGCTGCGAAAGTTGACAAATTGAATGAGAAATTCAATTTGTCAACTTTCGCAGCTCATCCAAGCTGCTTTTGCCTATACAAGACAATGTGATTGGCTTCATGACAAAAAGTAATAATTTTAGAATATTTACTTTAGTCACTTGCAAATTCCAAATTTGCAAAAATGCATTTTAACTTTATTTCTTATGTTAGACATTTTGTCTTCAGTGATAATATTTGAAGTGCCTCACCTCTGCATGGTTCCTCACAGGAGTACTGGGCATCATAGCACCACAGACCTGAACAGAAACTGCAGTTAAGCAACAGCAGCAGTGTTTAAGTCAAACTGAAATGTCAAATGCTCACTATGGAGACAATTTAGTTAGAATATTTATTTCAAACCTGCACATATAATTCAAATGGTTACTTAAGTTTAGTAAGTTAATTCACGCCATCTTTCAAGATCTCTGCTGCTAAAAGATGCTTAAATGCTCAAAGCAATAGAAAGTGTGCTACTAATTCCCCTCCTGGATTAAAATTGTGTTGAGTGGTAAACATTTAATGCTTAGTTTGTTACACTCTGTCTTCCTGTTGCCTGTAGAAATTACTCGCCCATCAAATAAGTGATTAAATCCTGATGTTTCGAGTCTAATTGTTGTCATATGAGTGTGGTGAGAATGGACAGCTCAGTCTTTACAGGAGTCAGATGAACCCAGATGTCTCTCACAATAACCTGCTTTGAATCAAATCGTTTCTCACCACGGAGAACAATGCACAAGACACACCGGCTCTGCACCTGTTTCCTCCAGAGAGGGGCTTGTCTCAGATAGATTAAATATTCTGATTACATCTTATTTTGGCATCTCAATTGCATCTCAGTGGAAAATATGTGCACTGATGTAACATTGATCTTTGATTTTTATTTATTTTCCTTTCTGTTCTGGTTTATAAATCCTACCAGGGTGCACAACCCATGTGGCCACTCTACAAGTACATCACTACACAGAATAATTTGGGAAGAGTTTTATTTGGTTATTTTGCCTTTTAAAAGGCAAATTACAACTTGCAATACATCTGGCACTACTCCTACATGTACAAGAATAACGGCATGCAGTATGTTGTTATTTTGAGTTGTTTTGACTCAAAAATTGAAATTGAAATAAATTTATTTTTTGTCACCTGACACATTTTTAATTAAATTATAATGATGAAGATGATGAATGAATTTTATTGAGTATGTCACAAGTCAATATACAGTACATAATACATTACACGTATACATGTACGTGTAGGCATATTCATATAATTTCTTTAGATAAGTAACATATCTCAAAAAAGTGTCATATGGGAAAAAGTGTCAACTTTTTTAATCCCACCCCTTACAGTCACTTAAACATTAATATTTAATTGTAACAGGCTAAAAAAGAAGGGAATTCACAACAACAAACTTTACTGGTAACACAAGTCTCCTACTCTGTAAATGTTGCTCTAATGAAAGTGTGTTTGGGTGCTTACCGGTGCCTGTGGTCTGGTAGATATAAAGTAGGTTGAGGAGGTAAAGAGACAAACCCATGATGAGCTAGATGGATCTCTTCACACTTCTGAGCTGAGGCAGTGTGGGACCTGGAAGAAAAGGGGGCCCCGGCCTTGGTTTTAACAGAGGCCCCCTTCTGTACTAAATCTGAACTACATCATCTGGTAACGGGCAGAACTGGTTATTTGCACAAATTGAGTTGAAGGTGACCTTGTATTTACCGTAAATAATTCACACTTAAATGCACAAGTCATTGTGCTATTGCTTATGTGTATGTTCACATCTCAAGCAGGATTTCTTAAACATATGCTCTCTGAAATATAAACAATAATCTAATTTATTAATAGTTCCTCAACTTATTATCTCTAATAGCAGTTCAATACAATGTATGTTTATACATACATACCAGGGCTCTCAAGTCTCACGCATTGAGAGTGTGACACACACAATTCGACGTGTTCACACGCTCACACGCCACACATGGCATTTCTCTATGGAGGTAATTTTGTCTCATAAAGATTTGTATAAATAAAAAAAGATATATATAAATATAAATACATTTATAAATATTCAAACACAAAATACAAATACAAAAACGCGACATACAAATAAATGATAGAATGTATATAAATACACAGGCATTTGTAAATATATTTTCGAGATTTGTAAATATATTTTTGAGATTTCGCTTTCCAGGTCGCTTTCCACTCGACTTTCCACTCGAGCGAGGGCCCACTGTAGTCTCATTTACTAAAGAGCAACTATGATAAAAGGAGAAATTCACTCATTCACGCGTCTAAAGAGCAGCTACCGACAAGCTGCTCAACACTGCCATCTGCTGGATGTCCAGTGAAGGCTATTTGTATTCAAATCCGGTGACATTTATTTGCGAATCGTGGTTTGTGGTAGAACTGTCTCACAATTACGTCATCGACACGAAAGCAAAAAATGGATCCACAAATGCAGACTCCACATAGAAAGACAACTACATCTGTTTTCAAATCTCGAAAATATATTTACAAATCTTGAAAATATATTTACAAATGCCTGTGTATTTATATACATTCTATCATTTATTTGTATGTCACGTTTTTGTATTTTGTGTTTGAATATTTATAAATGTATTTATATTTATATATATCTTTTTTTATTTATACAAATCTTTATGAGACAAAATTATCTCCATATTTCTCACGCTGATTTTTTTGTGTGTGTGTGTGCCCAGAAAATCGCTCTGTGTGGCTCAGTTTATGCAGGCACCGCGCGTTTTCAGCGGAAAAAACTCTCCCCCTCCTCCCCGTCCCGCTCCCCGGAAAAAAAATCAGCCAATCAGAAAATAGATTGTTCTGTTGTTGGGCAGACTGTAGAGTGTAGTTTCAGCCGCTAAGCGCACACTGCAGTGATGATAAAACAAACTGAGAACCATCAGGTAATAACTTCATTTATATAACTCTCATTAGTTGCTTTGTAGTTTAAGTTTGCTCTTTAGACAAACATTTACAGCAGGGCTCTCAAATCTCACGCATTGAGAGAGACAATTCGACGCGTTCACACGCTCACACGGCATTTCTCACGCAATTCAAGCCCCCCCCCCCAGAAATTACGCAGTCTCACGCACGACCCTGCTCAAAACTTGAGAGCCCTGTACATACATTTATATCATTATTTAGCATGTATAGAAATAAAGGCCTGGTAAAGGCAGTGATCATGCAGTAACACTTTGCAGTCTTTGTCAATAGCATTTCTTTAGGCTTGCACTAGTCATGTATTCATAGTCACCATCACTTCATAAAATGCCATAAGCACTGTTATACATGTCAAAAAGATGTAATAATAGCATATTATGTAACATAATAGTAAACATATTTACCGTAAACCTATAGTGCAAGTGCACAATGTCTACAACTTTCAGTGACAAAAATGTCTTTAATAATAATAATAATAAATAAAATTATAATAATAATTTTGCCTGTGGTAGCTTTACACCTACCATGCTTTTCTTATATATTGACTTTTCTTTGAAAACACCTTGTCAGTACTTACTGAAAAATAAAACACAACATAACTTAAACATGTACAAATATATTTAATTTGTTAATCATTTATAAAAATTAATGTATTACAAAGCACATTACATTGTTTTTAAGCAGCACTACTAAGTTTCCTGTGTTGTAATAAAATGAGGAAATCCTTCATGTGACAATTTTGCTGACAGTGAGTGACGAATGAGCTCAGAAGCAGAGCAACCAAGAAACAATATTTCTACCTTTTACCTGAGGATGAGGCTCCCTTAAGGATGACTAAAATTAACCCCCCTAAAACCCTTTACACTCTCGAGGTTGGTGGTTACCCTTTTCTAGGAGTTTAGGCTAGGTGAAGTGGAAAAGACTTACCAGGCAGAAGCGACGATCGTTAAAAAGATGTCCTCTTGAAATTAAACTTTTTCAAAAAGTGGGCTCTCAGAACTGTTTGCTTTTATATGCTTTGTACTTTATTCGTAATCAGTCACTGTCAAGGAACTTTTACAATTGATTATCTGCGTGGGTAATACGCTGCTTATAAAAGACCCGTACATATGGCACCGAATGACTGGCTGACCTGCAACTATGTATCTAACAAGCTCTATCCTGACTTACAGCCCTTAACATGGAATACTTTACGTACCCAGCCAGGCACAAGTCAGTTGCACACGCTAAGTCCGCTGACAGTCTTACTGATGGGCTACCGCCCCGGAAAGACTCACAAATCGGTTCATCCGTGCTGATAGAGCCCCGCTGCCGCAACTCAGTCATTCAATGGTATGCAAGGTCACCTACCTTGATACAGCGTAAAACACACGGATCTACTATGAGTCAGTGTGAGTGGGAGTACAAGCTTCAGCAAAATCTGAGACAAGACCCGAGAAGCGGCCAGAAACCACGGCTTATATTCTCTTCAAAGGGGGTTTCCAAAAGGACTTCCCCCATTACCTCACTTTAGGCTATTGTGATTGGCCAAGGAACTGCCCACTGCCCCTCCTGAAAAAAACGGTCTCGGCCGGTTCTGGGGGATTTCCAGGTGGCTGGTTTGAACTGTCATAACCTTTTTACTGCTTGTACTATGCCCCAAAGTAACCCCGCTGTCATGGTTCATGGTTTTTTTGGCTGTTATTTCATATTGTGTGTATTTTATTCCTTTGTGTCCTCAGTGTTTTATTTTGACATTTCTGTTCAGCTTGTTACTTTTAGTTTTACTTCCGGTCTGTTGATTGTTTCCCCGCCCTGATGTGCTACACCTGTGTCTGTCTGCATTTATATCCCATGTTCTCCTCTGCCCTTTGTTGGTCCATTGTCAATGTCTCGTCACGTTTCGTCATTAGTAGTCATGTCTTGCGTCTTTGGATTTTTGGTCAGTTCTTTGTTTGTTATTAAAGTACTTAAACAGTAGTCCTGCATTTTGGGTCATCCCTCCTGTTTCCTCGTGACAGAATGGACCAACCAGATCAGACCCAAGCAGACTACTCTCCTTTTTTTATTTTTTTAGTTATTGTGTGGGAAGTGGATTGTCTCCTGCAGCTGCTCTGCAGCAGGCCCGGGACTATGCCTGCAATGAGTCTGCTACCTCCAGAAGAGTCACAAGGAGGAGACTTGGGGCTTGCAGATGGTAGCCCAGCCCTGCTTGTTAAGCCCCCCTTCCTCCACTTCAGCTCCTACCTCCTTCTCAAGAGTCACTGGTGACCAATGCCATTACAGACTGCCCACCATCCCTGAATTCTATTTTGCTGGAGCTTTTTTTTTTTTTGGAGATTCCTGACCTCGACTTGCCTGCTTCTGTTCCTGAGCCACCGCTGGACACATCTCTCCGTCCGGGGTGGTCGTTCTCCTGAGCCCCTGCAGTAGCTTCGCTGGACAAAGTTCTCCGTCCAGGGAGCTTACCTGCTTCTGTTCCTGAGCCACCGCTGGACACATCTCCGTCTGGGGTGGTCGTTCTCCCAAGCCCCTGCGGTAGCTTCGCTGGACATCGCTCTCCGTCCAGGGAGCTTACCTGCTTCTGTTCCTGAGCCACCGCTGGACACATCTCTCCGTCTGGGGTGGTTGTTCTCCCAAGCCCCTGCGGTAGCTTCGCTGGACATCGCTCTCCGTCCAGGGAGTTTACCTGCTTCTGTTCCTGAGCCACCGCTGGACACATCTCTCCGTCCGGGGTGGTCGTTCTCCTGAGCCCCTGCGGTAGCTTCGCTGGACATCGCTCTCCGTCCAGGGAGCTTACCTGCTTCTGTTCCTGAGCCACCGCTGGACACATCTCTCCGTCCGGGGTGGTCGTTCTCCTGAGCCCCTGCGGTAGCTTCGCTGGACATCGCTCTCCGTCCAGGGAGCTGGCTGCCAGATCTCAGCCCTGCCCCTCATCCAAGTTGAGCTCCAGACATCCCACCTAACTTCACTGCCATCTCCATTGTGAACTGCCCTTGCCTTCATGACCCCAGACCATTCTGACTGTTTTTTTCAGATCTCTTGTCCCTCCTCCAGGCCCCCTCCACCCTCCCGAGTTTATTGTGGCTCTTGGGGACGTCTGGGAGCCGTCCCTTGAGAGGGGGGTACTGTCATGGTTCATGGTTTTTTTGGCTGTTATTTCATATTGTGTGTATTTTATTCCTTTGTGTCCTCAGTGTTTTATTTTGACATTTCTGTTCAGCTTGTTACTTTTAGTTTTACTTCCGGTCTGTTGATTGTTTTCCCCGCCCTGATGTGCTACACCTGTGTCTGTCTGCATTTATACCCCATGTTCTCCTCTGCCCTTTGTTGGTCCATTGTCAATGTTTCGTCATTAGTAGTCATGTCTTGCCTCTTTGGATTTTTTGCTTTTGGTCAGTTCTTTGTTTATTATTAAAGTACTTAAACAGTAGTCCTGCGTTTTGGGTCATCCCTCCTGTTTCCTCGTGACACCCGCCAGTCTGTCTCCAGCTGCCTGAGGTTACTCCCGAGCAAAACTCAAGGTCAGCTTCGGGCATGCCCAGACATGCCCCGGCATGTTCTAACTTGTCCAGTCTTACAGGCCTCACTTGAAGCCTGCCCTAGTAGTTTCATGATCCTCATGTCTTGTCTCATAACAATTTCATGTTTATATAAACTTAAAAGTGAAACTTAAACACAAAAAGTAAATGAACAAAATGAATACATGCCTTTATGGCTCATGCTCATAACTTCATAGCATAACAAGATCAAATCATTTTTCATAGTTTCATACAATAAAATGAAAACTCTCTCCCTAAATCTGTTATCTTTTCGACACAACCACTTGTCCACAGTTACTTGCTACTCTGCCTTCTCCTTATCTTCTAGTACTCCCTTTTTCACAGCTCCTCATTATAATACACACACGCTCTTCATGTGAGTGAAATGAAATCATATTTAGAATACATGAGTAACTTTATGTAGTGTTCTAATATTAAAATAACCTATCGCGAGACTAGGATAATAACTCTCACGAGACTTATGGGAGAACGAATAGTTAGGGAGGCAACCATGAGACATGTACATGCCAAGTTGTATCCGTGTTCATTAAAAGAATACTAAACGGAATATTCCTCTCTTGTGTGTGATTCCTAACACACCACAACTGGCGACGAGGATGTGCCCGACAGCATAGTAGCAGGACGGAGTTACAAGCCCTCTCAGCTGTCCACGGACTTTAATGAAGAAAAAAAAAAACGCATGCAAGCCACGACCATGGCGAATGGACATTAGCCACGACAAATATCGGAGTTTCAACACCGGATCTTCGATGGATACTCATCTTTCAGGGAAGTGAAATGTTTTCTGTGAAATGCCAAAACGTTTAATAATCGAAATTGAGCGTGCATATGTCGAATTACTCCTCACGAAAACCTGTTAGAAGTCTCGTTTGAAATCGAAAGTAAAAATGGCTCAAGCTGTGGCACTCGGCGGGCTAACACCACCTCACCCATTAGACACGATGGGCGAACCTGAAACGTTACATCAACGATGGGAAATGTGGAAGAATGAACTTGAAATATACATCACTGCATCAGGAGTAGTAAATGCTGCACAAAAGCGAGCTGTGTTATTGTTAACAGGGGGAGAAGGGCTGCGTGAGATATGGAAAAATTTCACCGAGGAGCAAAAAGCCCACAGACCTGCCCGTGACCAGCAAGCTGCACAAGATGTATTTCAAGTAGCCATCCAACTCTTCGACAACACATTTGCACTGAGGGAAAATATTCCAAAATCCCGTACAAAATTCTGGGAAACAGAGGCCAATGCTGGTGAAACAATAAATAATTTCATCACTCGCCTAAAAGTACTAGTGAAAACATGCAATTTTGGCGCTGAAGCTGATAACCATGTTAGAGATAAAGTACTACTGCACATTAAAAATTCTGAACTAAAAGCCAAATTATACAGAGAAGACAATCTCACTCTGGACCGGCTTATTCAAGTAATTGGCTTATACCACCACAAGGAGGCATTAATTTTAAGCTCACCATCAAACACCAACCATGTCTCTGGCAGAGCACAGCCCAAACCAAAGGCCAAAGCACCTCCACCACAGTCTGGATGTTACAAGTGTGGTGCACATGGACACGTAGGTCGTGAGTGTATCCGATCCAAAAACCACAAGTGCAGCCACTGTGGGAAAAAGGGTCACTTTGACGAATTCTGTTTCCACAAAAACAAACCTAAGTCAAATCAAGATGATGCACAGAGCTCACAGGGTCGAAGTAAAGCCCCAGGTCGCAGCAGGGATGATTCAAAGCAAAGTAAAGGCCGAAATAAAAAGAGCCAACATAGAGTAGAGGAAGGAGAAAGCCTTGACTCACAGAGTGACTCTGAAGATTTCTACCTATTTAAGATCTCTAAAGCTGATGACACCCTGGACCTGCGCCTGAATGGTTTCACCCTACCCATGGTGATAGACTCTGGTGCTCACCACAACACGCTGTCTGTGCAGGACTTTAAAAGGTTACAGAAGGCCAGGCCTGAAGTCAGTCTGCAACCTGCCTCTACAAAACTGTATCCTTATGCCAGCAAACAAGCCCTCACACTCTTAGGCAAATGCACACTTGAAGTTGAAGTCCCAGACACACCGCGACGTGCCAGCGCATCATTCTTCGTAGTGCCCCAAGCACAAGCATCACTCTTAAGCAACAGGACCAGCAAAGAGCTTGGACTGTTAAGAGTTGGCATTGACGCCAACATCCTCAGCTGTTCTGGAGCCGGCATATGGTCAAGCCTACGCACAAAACACCCACAAGTTTTCTCTGGGCTGGGAAAGCTCAAGAACTACCAGCTCAGACTGCAAATCGACCCAGATGTCACTCCAGTCATTCAGCCTGTGCGGAGAATTCCATACAATCGACGACGGCGAGTTGTTGAAAAGCTAAAAGAGCTAGTGGAATTGGACGTCATCGAACGAGTGACAGAACCATCTCATTGGGTGAATCCACTAGTCACTGTGGAGAAAAGACCAGAAATATCCCACAAGTGTGGAGATGTGAGAATCTGCGTTGACATGAGGAGAGCCAATGTGGCCATTGTTCGTGAACGCCACCCAGTGCCTACCATCGACGAGACCATCCAGGAAATGGCCGGAGGAAAATATTTCTCCAAAATTGACCTCAACATGGCGTATCATCAAGTAGAGCTCCACCCCGACTCCAGGGAAATCACAACATTCGCTGCCCCAGGTGGACTCTATAGGTACAAAAGGCTCCTGTTTGGAGTGAATATGGCCTCAGAAAAATTCCAGCAGATAATCAGCCAAGTTATCAAAGACTGTCCAGGTGCATACAACATGTCAGACGACATAGTCGTAGTTGGCAGCACCGAAGCAGAACATGACACAAGGCTGGCTACTGTGGTACAACGTCTAGCTGAAAGAGGACTGACAGTTAATGAGAAGAAATGCCAGATCAAACTGACATCCATCAAATACATGGGACATGTTCTTTCACAAGAAGGTCTGAAAGTGTCAGATGAAAAGGTCAAAGCCATTGCGCATGCTCCCCCACCGACCGATGCGTCACAAATGCGCAGCTTCCTCGGATTGGCTCAGTTCTGTGCGAAGTTCGTCCCACAGTTCGCCACAATAACTGCGCCTCTCTGGGAGCTCACAAAGCAAGATGCTGAGTGGAAATGGGAAGAGGAGGAACAGCGTGCGTTTGACCAGGTCAAAGAAGCTTTAATCATGGCCCCTGTCATGGCCTACTACTCAGTTGGAAGACCGACCAGAATCACCTGTGATGCTTCCCCCATTGGTGTTGGTGCTATCCTGGAACAACAACAGACAGACGGAGTCTGGAAGCCGATGTATTACGCCAGCAGGAAGCTAACACCTACTGAGACACGCTACTCTCAGTTTGAAAGAGAAGCCCTCGGAGTATTCTGGGCCTGTCGCAAATTCAGTCTGTATCTCATCGGATGTGAATTCAAGATCCTCACAGATCACAAGGCGCTTGTGAAAGTGCTATCGCCAAACTCACTGCCTCCATCAGCCCGAGTGGAACGGTGGTTGCTATACCTGCAACAGTTCACCTACGAAGTAGTCCACATTCCTGGCAAAACCAATAAGGCTGACCCCCTGAGTCGTCAACCCGTTGGTCACTGCGACAAGGCTGAGGAGAAAGAAACAGATGAGTACATCTACAGCATCATTAAGGATTCCGTACCTTATGCTCTAACCCCCCGCGAGGTCGAGGAGGCTTCAAAGGATGATCCGAACATCTCCAAGCTACGTCAAGCCATACAGACAAATGACTGGACCTACTTCAAAGGCACAGCATTCCAGGCGGTTAAAGATGAACTCTGGACCGCTGGACAGTTGGTGATGCGAGGAAAAAGGATCGTGATTCCCGAAGCCCTGCAAGAGCGCGTTCTAGAGTTAGGACATGAAGGACATCAAGGGATTGTAAGAACAAAGAACCGACTGCGAACCAAAGTCTGGTGGCCTGAAATTGACAGAATGGTAGAAAAGAAAGTGAAGCAATGCTACCCATGTCAAGTGATCGGCAAGAACGCTCCACCAGAAGAGTTAGAGCGCACACCATTGCCAGACCAGCCCTGGACTTACCTGGCAGTTGATCTTCTGAGCATATCTGAAGGTAACTATCTGCTTGCTGTAATTGACTATTACTCCAGATGGCCTGAAGTTGCCTACATGAAAGTCACCAATGCCACCAACGTGATTAATGCTTTGGAAACAATGTTTCAAATCCATGGCTACCCCAAGTATCTGAGAAGTGACAATGGACAACCGTTTGCATCCAGAGAGTTCCATGATTACCTCACTGCACATGGGATCATGCAGCTGAAAGGAGTACCATACTGGCCTCAGTCGAACGGAGAAGTGGAAAGGTTTAACCGGACAATTCTGAAATCAGTGAAAATTGCCAAGATCGAACAGAAAGACTGGAAGGTCGCACTGAAGAAGTTTCTGTTCCACTACCGAGCCACTCCTCACACTGTCACAGGAGTGTCCCCGGCAAAGCTGCTGATGAACCGAGAGCTCCGTGACAAACTGCCCAGTATCACCGGTATGCCTGCTGACAACGAGAAACCCCATGCCGCTGCTTCAGAGGAAATTCATGACAAAGACGCTCTGCAAAAGTTGAAGCGCAACCTTGCTGCTGATCAGAGAAGAGGAGCTAAGGATCAAGACATAAAACCAGGAGACACTGTTCTTTGCAAGAATCTACACAAGTCGAGCAAACTAGACCCAAACTTCGAATCACAACCATATGAAGTCATCAATAAACAAGGAAATGCAGTCATAATCCAACAACCCAACAGCGCACCCAAGATGAGAAATGCCGCTCATGTGAAGAAGTTCGATGGAGATGTCAGCCTCAGCACCCCTACTGGTCCAGATCCAGTCCCCTCGGCTGAGTCTGTCTCAGTCTCCATTCCCATCCCCAAAACCCCTCTTTCCCCTTCTTCCATAGGTGCAGAAGCCATGGCAGCAGTGCCGCCACCTGACGTTCCTGTGAAGTCTGCTCGTGTCAGGACCCCACCTGCATGGCAAAAGGACTATGTGATGACCTGAACTCTTACTTTACTTAAAAAAAAAAAAAAAGGAAAATGATTCTTTTGTTTAAAAAGAGGGAAGGGTGAATTTGAATTTAAGTTTAAGTTTGTATAGAACAGAAGTTTATTTTGTACAGAGTAATGATCAGAGAAAATGTTTATGTTAATTCTAAGTTAAGTCTCAGCATAGCATAACTACATTGGTGTAGATATGATTTATTTCTCAAGTCTACATTAAGGAATTTCATTATTAAAAAGAGGGAAGATGTAGTGTTCTAATATTAAAATAACCTATCGCGAGACTAGGATAATAACTCTCACGAGACTTATGGGAGAACGAATAGTTAGGGAGGCAACCATGAGACATGTACATGCCAAGTTGTATCCGTGTTCATTAAAAGAATACTAAACGGAATATTCCTCTCTTGTGTGTGATTCCTAACACACCACACTTTAATAAAAATGATACATGATATATAATAAGTATGATTAATAAGTTGATAAATGTTAACATGCAAGATTATAATATGATCATAATGAAATGGTAACATAAGAAATGATGACAAATCAACATCAAATCATAAAGGAAACATTCAAAATCATAAACTCAAAACATTAAAGGGTGAACCATGTTTTTATAACTTTTTATATTTTGTACCCTTATTGAGTATATAAGCGCTTTTACGGCTTAACATCAGAAAATGTACCTTTATTATACTTTTAATATTTCCAACACTTATATATATGTTAAACAAAAGTCCTTTTAATTGTACCAGTATGAAGGCACGTTTATGCACCCTGTCGCCCTCTGGTGGTAAGGGCTAACTGTAACAGTGTAGAGGCACGTTTACGCACCCTCTCTCGCCCTCTGGTGGTAGGGGCGAGAATCTTCAACAGTAGTATAATTGTATTATTTGCTCACCTGAATGGCCACAGCCGCCACCACGACAAGGGTAGCTAACATCATCATGCGTCCGATCCAGCCCAGGTTTGAGGTCTTGAGGATGAAGAAGCGGGCGCGGCTTAGTTTTGTGGGAGTGTGCGGTGGGTAGCGCATGGCATTCATCCCCTCCATTTTCAGCTTCTTGATGAGACAGCTGCGCAGGTGACTGAGCTGGTCAAAAGAGAACTTACCATGATAACAGCCCATGCCACTGTTACCTGGAAGACACAGGAAGGGGAAATATGTATTAAAAAATGGAGAAAACACTCACCATATAGTGCGTTGTAAGTCACAAAGGGAGGAATTCAAGCAAGCCTCCTACAGTATATACATAAAATACAAATACAACTAATTACTATTAGTACTGTAAGACAAAATTATTATGATATAGCTTGTGCCACTCAGTCAGCAGGTGGGGGGTTCTTGGACTTTGGAATAAAATGAACATTAATTCAGCAATTGGCACTATTTAAAGGAAAAGTAACGTGTGTTTTTTTTTACAATCTGAGCCTTCTTCCGGCAATAAAACAAGTAGTTTTACTCACCCATAGCAGTTTGGTGTCAATTGGAGCAGTATCGCAGAACTTATGTTGAGCCGTTCTGTTCTACTAATGATCCCGTGTCCGTTAGCGTGAGTGCTCGGGGCACTGATTTGCGGTCTCCAAATAACACAAACTTTAGCACTTTTCAAATCACAGAAGATCGCTGTGTCAGGGTAGACTTTTAGTAGATTCCAAAACGGCCTGAAACCCGATATCGCAACAGAAAAGTAAAGTTCAGAGCGGCGTTAGCTTCTTTCGGACTAGCGGTGTTTACAAAACAGCTGAGTTCACGCATGCGCACTGTCCTCTCTGATGACGTCATCAAATGAAACTATAGCTGGATATCGGGTTTCAGGCCGTTTTGGAATCTACTAAAAGTCTACCCTGACACAGCGATCTTCTGTGATTTGAAAAGTGCTAAAGTTTGTGTTATTTGGACACCGAATGCCCCGAGCACTCACGCTAACGGATACGGGATCATTAGTAGAACAGAACGGCTCAACATAAGTTCTGCGATACCGCTCCAATTGACACCAAACTGCTATGGGTGAGTAAAACTACTTGTTTTATTGCCGAAAGAAGGCTCAGATTGTAAAAAAAAACGTTACTTTTCCTTTAACATGCAGCAGCAGATGGGATGAATTTCACATGCTTTCAGGGCAGTATACAGGGAGGGGACAAAGGGGTCTGTTGTCCTCGGCCCCAGGGTTTTAGGGACCTGGAATTGAATCCTTTTCTTATAATGTGCTTCTTGCCCCGGGCCCCCAAATTTCTGATGACAGGCCTACATGCTTTATAAAGATGTTTAATGATGTTGCTGAGTCTCTTACCAACTCCTCCAAAGGGCAGAGCGCTGATGGAGTAATGCACTAGACAGTCATTGGCCAAGATCCCTCCACTGGATGTTTCTTCTATCATTTTCTGTATCACCTACAAATAGACATAGAGCCAAAATATCAGTACTTTTCCAGTATTTTTTGTTTGATGTTTCTATGACATCACCAAACCTTTTCATCTGGTGTGAATACATAAAGAGCCAGAGGTTTCTCTCCTTTGTTGATGAATGTTATGGCTTCGTCCAAACCACTGACGGTGATGATGGGAAGAACGGGACCAAAAATCTCCTCCTGCATCACTTTGGCGTCAGGCTTCACATCCCTCAGCACTGTGGGAGCTGAGCACAAGGGTCAATAATATAGCAATAAAATGAGAGCCTTCTTTAAGGTGCAGATGGCAAGGTTTTCCATCTGCTTGTCTGCATAGGAATTCTTTTTGCTTTGCCTAAAAGTACACATATTTATTGCATTTATTCAATGACTGGGGTTTTGTTGCTAAAATGCATTGGAAAGCAAGCATTCTTAAGGCCAATCCATGCTTCTTAAGAAGTTTGTTATATAGCAAGAACTGGCCTTTAAAGGTCCCATGGCATGAAATTTTCACTTTCTGAGGTTTTTGAACGTTAATGTGAGCTCCCCTACCCTGTTTAGGCCCCCCCCCCCCATGGTTAAAAGTTGCGAAATGTCTAAACTGAGCATTTGCGATCCTTTTCTGCGTTACAAAAAATCGGAGCTCAAACGGGCGATTTTGAACAAGGCACCTTATTGACGTCAGATCAAAAAAAGAAATGCAAATGCAGTTCCACCCCCGTCTGTCTGTACTCAGCGTCTCTGTAAATCACGCCCAGAGAGTTTGGACTGCGAATGCGCTAGGCAATGCGAAATGCGTTTTTTTATTTGCCTGGAGGCACATCCGAGTGTTTCTAGGCTCGGAAGTCCTTTATCTGAGCCTCTGGACCTTTGAACAGCAGTGGTTTAATTTTATTTTCTGTGGAAATGTGTTTATTTTTCAATGGAAAGCTTCAAATCTCTCCCCCGTGCAAAAACACGGAAATGGATCAGCTGAGAGCTAGAGCGGAGAGTTTGGCCCACCCTCTACTATAGGCCAGCTCTTTTCTCCTCATTTGCATTCAAGCAACAACGCCCATTATGGAGTGTTCCGAGAGAAAAAAATACTCTTTCTCATCTTATCTCTGTTTCTCATGCACTGAGTGTTGATTTTGAAGAAGGATTCATTTACAGAATTAGGGAACCATTAAGGAGCCATATAAAAGCATCAAGAAGTACCATGTCATGGGATCTTTAAAATGAGAAGGGTTTCCTCTCCATTTCAGAGCAGTGACCTGTCATCTGCTTGACTCCATAGAGATAGATAAGCTTAAGTTTGCCTGGGCATTTTGTGGCCTGGGGGAGGAATCCTGCCCTTGACCTGTTTAAATCTGTACCCCGCAGGTTTTTGATAATAATTCTGTCTATAGTGTCTGAGTGGGGAGTGAATGAATAATGCCCTGTTAGGCATCTCTGAGTGCCCAAAAGGCACTTATGGCATGGTAATAGATTACAGTAGCATATATTTTACAGAAATGGTTCAATTATTACCAATGTAGCAGTCTGTTTCTTCGTTTTGTCCGCCCATGGCCACCATACTGTCGTCTATAAGAGCCATGATTCTCTTGAAGTGTCTCTGGTTGATGACGCGTCCGTAGTCAGGGCAGGTCTGTGGGTTTTCTGTGTAAAACTCCTAATAATGGAAAAAGAGATACTGTTTTATAACAATCTTACAAATGCATGTATTGTTCAGTTATAATGTGTTAATTAATTTGGCACAAATGTCAGTATATACTCTAAATATAGATATAATCAAACCTTCTAACTAATAACCAACAGTAGAGGGCAAGTTACTTCAAAACTGTAATGCGTTATTTATTACTTCTTACTGTCATTTCAAAGTAATGTGTTACATTCAAATATTACTGTATTTAAAATGTAAGGCATTGCACTACTATTGCATTACTTTTAAGTTACTCTCACCAAAATTGGAAATATGGATTTGGCTAAATGTAGCTCATGACGCTCATTTAGCTCATCACTCATCCAGTGGAAGGTGACTGAGCTGAACAGGAAGTACAGTTACTAGCGCTAATCTTTAGCTTCACCCCGAATCGCGCGCTGTGTGGATGTAAACAGACACGTGAGGAGCTACTCTCACCTTTTTTACTTTCAAAGAACACCTCAAACTGGATTAATAGCTCTGTTTTATGGACTGGGTGTCATTATTTGTGGAGGACAAATTCTATGGATAATGTGGATGAGATGCTACAGTTTATATTTACAACTTTACGAGAGGTGAGTAATAATTATTTTCACTGTTTCCTGAGTTTGCATCTTGCTCCTCTGTGTCCGTCACTCCCTCTGCCCCTGATACTGCTGTTTTTGTAGCATTGCTGATGTTTGGTGGTTATGATATGCCAGAGCAGCTCAGAGTCACACAGACACCACACACACACACACACACACACACACACACACACACACACACACACACACACACACACGAGGAGTGCAACGGCTTCAAACTCGCATACAAAGACACAAAGTCAGGTCATGCCTTCCCTAACTTGGGGAGAAGCAAATCGCAGCCAAAATCGGGCAAATTCTTCTTTAATGTGGCCATACCTGCCTGTCAAGCCTGATCCCGTCAGATCTTAGAAGCTAAGCAAGGCAGGGCCTGGTTAGTACTTGGATGGGAGACACTGGGAATTCCAGGTGCCACAGTGGGGCAACAGTTGCAAAAATTGTCGCTGTGTCCTTAGGCAAGACACTTTACCCACATTGCCTAGTATGAAAGTGGTGAGTGTTGGAGGTGGTCGGAGGGGCAGATGGCGCAGATTGGCAGCCTCGCTTCCGTCAGTCTGCCCCAGGGCAGCTGTGGCTACAGAAAGTAGCTTACCACCACCAAGTGTGGAGTGAATGAACAATGAACTGTAAAGCGCTTTGGGTGTCATGAAAGGCGCTATATAAATGCAATGAATTATTATTATTATTATTATTATTATTAATGTGTGGCAGCCTTTAATAATACATTTGACGTGATTCACAATGATGTTATGCATCTGTTCTGATCTGATCGGATGTTTTACCACTGCTCATCTCGCTGTGATTTTTGCAAATTTGTATGAAGAAAAACAAAAGCCCCACCACTTCAATTCAGGTTAAAAAAATGCATTGTAACGCATGTTACTGACATTTGTACCGAGCAAAATATTACATTTTTTTCTGTAATGCCTTACATTACTGCGCTACAGCAAAAAGCTATGCATTACAGTAATTTGTTACTTTTGTAATGCGTTACTATCAATATCCACTTTTACCTGAACTACATTTGAATATATTTGCACATGCCTATTTAATGTCATTGTGCTTGATTTTTACCTTAACGGCTTTCTTGATCCCTGCGATGACTTTGTCCTGGATGCTTGCTTCACACAGAATGTAGTCTGGAGCAATGCAGGTTTGGCCACAGTTTGTATATTTGCCCCATGCCACTCGTCTGTGTACGGAAAAATAAGAAAAGTATTTACAACCAATAACTAAGAACAGCTGCAAAGATTGTCTCACATTTTGTCCATAGTTGGTTGAATTTAACTGTGTACTGTACTGTTCATATTACAAAAGTGCACAAAAATTAACACTTTTTTGAAAGATTTCACAGCAAATTTCACTTCTTAAGAGTTTTGAAAAATGCACAATTTAGACGTTATATCATCCAGTCCGACTGACTATTTATGGTGCGACATAAATGACTGTATCTTCTGCATACATTTGGCAGTGTCTTTGCACATTTCTGTCAAAGCATTTATGTATAAACAGGAAGGCACTGTTGCTTATGAGCATTTGTTACACCAGTTATCGCGTTGGTCCTGGGTTCAAATATGGGCCACCCAACTTTGCTAAACACACTTTTTCCCACCCACTTCTCTTATTGTTAAGTCTCTGCAAGGCTCTGAGTGAGTGGCAGCTGAATGTAAGTATCAACCTTCAGAATATTTTATTTCACTGCGTGGCTTTATTTACCTCTCTAAGTCAATAGAGAAATACAAAGTGTACATGAACTGTGATTAAACCAAAATAGTGACCTGACACCAAGAAAAAAAAAATACTTATTTATTTTGGAAATGGAAATGTGAATGTCCTAGTTAAACAGAATGTGAGGTGCAAAATGTTCACTTGTTTCAAGAATGCCACATAAATTAGACAAGCTAAGGTCCTGTGTGATTTTTCTGTTTGTCAGACAAACATATAGCGATAGCAAGATTCAGCTTTAGCCTTCTTTCTGCATAAAACTTACCTGTAAAGTCTTAAAGTCTGGGCAGTGAACCTCTTCATGTATGTGCTGATCCTTTTGATCAAGGCGTAATTAAACTTTTTAAATTTTCACTGGTTGTATATGACTTTTTTTAATGAATGTTAAACCTCACACAAACTGTTCATTTTAAGTTGGTGAAATTTAGACAGGCAAGATCCTTTATGACTCTATATGCGGCAGGAATGTTTTTACACTCCATGATTCTGTCTCATATAGAGTACTGCATAACCACATGGTCACTTGCTGCTGGCACAACATTCAAACCAGTGGAATCAGGTTTTTAAAAAGCTGTGAAAATATTGGACAAGAAACCATTCTCAGTTCACCACTGCACTATTTTAGACGCAACTTGCTCAATTTTAATAATTCTGTTTTATATACGAAGTTTTGCATGGTCTTGCTCCTCCTCCGCTACAGGATTTTATTAAAACAAAGACTGTCAGTGGGATGGGAACTAGGGCCACAGCCCAGGGGAACTGTGAGGTCCCACACAGATGCTCAACATTTGGACAAAGTGTGCTCTCAGTCAGAGGCACTAAGTTCTGGAACTCTCTCCCATTACTAATAAGAGAGACTCCAACAGTGACCACTTTCAGATCACACTTGAAACAGTGGCTAAAGGAAAACCAGACTTGTGGACACTTTTAATGTTTAACTGCTGCTATTGTCACTTGTATTGTTTTTTACTGTGGTGTCACCTGCCTAGGGACTATAGATGGAAATTAGCATTTTTGCTATAATCTGTCGTATTTACACGGCAATGTTGTAGATGTTCATTAATATGCACTGTCCCTATTAAAAAAAAGAATAAATAAAAATAAAAAATTAAGTTAAATTAAAATAGACCTAATGTTTTACCATTTCGACTGGTCTTTCTCTCATACACTATTTACATGAATGGAGTTTCAGTTCATACCTGCATGCAATGGTGATGTCACAGTTTTTATCGATGTAACAGGGGTTTTTTCCTCCAAGCTCCAGAGTGACCGGCGTCAGGTGCTTTGCTGCAGCCTCCATGATGATTTTACCAACCATAGTGTTCCCGGTGTAAAAGATGTGATCAAAACGCTGCTTTAACAACTCCTGTGTCTCAGCCACTCCTCCAGTCACAACCGGGTACAGCTCCTGAAATGTAAAGAAGTTAAGGTAATACAGTAAACCTATAGTAAAGTAAGAATTGAATAGTCTATTTTATATGTACATTTATTTTATATGTACATTTACATTTTGATATTACAGAAAAAATGAAAAAAGCGGAAAGAACTTAAATATACCGTGGAACACAGTGAAGACCGTCATCATCAAATGGAGAAAATATGCCACAGTGACATTACCAAGAACAGGACGTCCGTCCAAAATGTGCTATGGTTTGATGAAACCATGGTTGAACTTTGGACATAATTCCAAAAGGAATATTTGGCGCAAAAACAACACTGCACTTCACCAAAATAACACGACAGCTAGAGTGAAGCATGGTGGTTCCAAATACCAGTCGGCCTTCTGTTAGAACGCTGACGATGAAGAGGAACTTCATCTTTCAGCATGACAATGACCCAAAGCACACATCTAAATCAACAAAAGAATGGCTTCACCGGAATAAGATTGAGGTTTTGGAATGGCCCAGCCAGAGTTTAGACCTGAATCCCATCGAACATCTGTGGGGTGATCTGAAGAGGGCTGTGCACAGGAGATGCCCTCGCAGTCTGTCAGATTTGGAGCGGTTTTGCAAAGAGTGGGCAAATATTGCCACATCAAGATGTGCCACGCTGATAGGCTCCTACCCAAAAACACTGAGTGCTGTAATAAAAGCCAAAGGTGCTGCAACAAAGTATTAGTTTAAGGGTGTGCATATGTATGCAACCAAGTTATTTTAAGTTTTTTATTTTATATGATTTTATGTTTCCCCTTTAAAGGTTTCAGTTTGTTCTTCAATTGCATTGTACAGGTTATAGGTCACATTAAAGGTGGAAAAAGTTGTGAAATTATTTGTCTTGTTATTTTTTTGCATCACAAAAACCTGGCATTTGAACAGGGGTGTGTAGACTTTTTATATCCACTGTATATAAAATCATGCTTTTGTTGAGATCTGAATATTATTTAATAGATAAGAGATCAAAACAATATTCCAAAAACTACTATTTTATAGTGAATATGCCCAAATAGTATGAATGTGTTCTTACTTTGTCAATGTAGGCAGGCAAAAACTCCTCCATGACTTTGGCAGTGTGGACACAAACTTCAGAGGGCTTGATCACAGCTGCATTACCTAGAAAATAAAAACAAACAACCTATTAATAAAACAGAATTATAAAGCACTTTAAATTACAATAATAAATGTATATGTGGCTGATTCATCTCTTGTCTTAACTGTAATACTTAATACTTCATTACATAATATTGTTTTCTTAAGGAGTGCCTGCAGTATTTTTGATAAGGTATGCACAGTTAAGTGGGTGACAGACTCTCCATGCGCACTTGTGTACGCAGGTACATGTCCCAGTTTGGTCAAAGACCCCTGTTGCACTCCTTCATGTGTAACTTACGACATTCAAGTTGTGAAAAATTAGTACAGGTGCCTCTGGTTTTCTTCATAATCTAGTTTTTGACACTGACGACTTTGAAGACGTGTCACCTACTGCACAGACAGAATCTGATAATTCAAGGATGAAGTCCATTGAGAGCATTACACCAGGAAACACCTACACTGACTTTCACCAGGGTAAATCTAGTGTTGGTTTAAAAAATGTCAGCTGTCAGCTTTTATTTTAAAGACTCACAGTGTTTGTACTTGTGTACTTTTAGCTGTTTGTATTTTAACTTATACTTGTTGTAAGGCGACCTTGACTGTCCAGAAAGGCGCCTAATAAATCAAATGTATTATTATTATTATTATTATTTTACTCCAATTTGATTAATTCAACGTGTAAAAAGTCTATTTTTGCTACATTCAGCTTAGGTACATCTTTAACTTTCTTTTCTACTGCCCCTGTATTTAAATACTATTTGATCAGAGAGATTGAAGGTTTAAATTGTTAACTTTTTCTTAACATTATTATTGTACATATTATTAGGATTATTGCTATGCCATGGTGGAAAACAAAATAAACTTGCCAAATTCACCACTACTTAGTGAGAGACCTAGTTGGAACTGTTGTAAATTCATATTAGTAACATGAAAGCTCATTTTATTTCTGCGGTTAAAAAGTAATGCAGAGAATTGTGCTCCGGTATCTGGTAATTGCCCTCTCCCTCAGTGCCCTCTGACCCTCTCCTCCCTCTCACAAACTCTCCTGCCCTTTGCCTAGCATGAAGACTCTATTCATGTAAAGCTTGGATGTCCAACTTGATTCTTGTAAAGCAGTATTTTAACCCAAAAGAATGAGCCGAGTTGCAAGCGTAGTGGCGGCCCATCCCTCACCTATCTGAAAATAGCTGTTGTAAAGCTAAAATTCATGCATGTAAATACTAACAATGTGTTAAAGGGTTTAAAAGAGCTAGACAGATGGATTTAAATATCTACTTCCTCGTTAACATAAGAATAATCTGATTTATTGGTATGGTTGTATATAGTTTTTTGGGGGGAACTATTTCTCCTGTGTGAGATCAATAAAGTCTTATCTTATCTTAAATATTCTTATTTCTACTTGTACAATTGTATTTTACATGTGGCATTGTTCTATGTTATAACTAAATATCATCGGCAATCTGTAAGACAACAATAAAAGTGGTTTTGGATTACCAGCTGCGATGGCCCCAATGAGAGGCTGGATGGTGACACCCCAAGGGTAGTTCCAGGCTCCAATGATGAGGACAACACCGAGGGGCTCAGGGCGGATATAGACTTTGTCCGAAATGGTCAGCAAGTTCTTCTCCACATGACGAGGTGCTGCCCAAGACTTCAGGTTTTTAACAGCCAGGTTTATCTCGCCCTCCAAGCCTATTGTCTCATACAGCTGAGTACCCACTTGACTCTGGTAGAGAGCAAGGATGTAGCAGTAGTTTAAAATAGGGCTTAGTAGTGAAGAGATTTGGAATGTGAGTGGGGATTGTCTGGTTATATATAGTACACATAAAATGGAAATCTTTACAGTGTTTTGGAGGAGCCCAAAAGCCACTCAAAAAGTGTGTGAGCTGCACCAGGAATAGCATAAAGAACATTACAGTACCTACAAAAACAAATGTAAATTATTCTAATCAAGGGCATCTAAAATAATGAGAATGCTATTGTACAGCAAACTAATGAAGTGCTTGAACTCTTGTACAGCTGTACTCACTGCAGCTACTGTATGTGGCCATGTATTTGAAGTGCAGTTGAGTATTTTCATGTAAAAAACACACAAAGTTTTCTTCAATAGCACAAGTCCTAAAATATCTTAGCTTTTTATTCTCAAAGAGTAATTAGCAGCATTTTCAGGACGTAATATAACTCTTAGACTCAAAGTACTTTGTAATTTTTGGGATGGCTGTTACCTTATTTAGGTCTTTCTTCATTGCGTCTTCAATCTCTTTTTGTCTCTCAGTGAACAGGCGCTTGAGGCTCTCGAGCTGCAGGATGCGGTAGTCTAGGCATTTGGACCGACCCGTTTCAAATGCTTTCCTGGCCCGAGCCACTGCCTGTTGCTCGTGGGACATCCTGAACACAGACACAACAGTTTTGCTATAAACCGCCCAGTTTACATTTACATTTGGTAAAGTCACATTTCTTTAGGTATTTCTTTGTTCTATTTTAGTGGTCAATAATAATAATAAACAAGTGACCTCATCTATTTAAGTTTGGGTACTATAGTTTTATAGTATTTGTATTTCAAGACAGACTGTGAAATATATTGATTTTGATAAACTTAGACTTAGAGAAACTTAATTGATCCACAAGGGAAACTGTTTTGGGTACAGTAGCTCACTCATCAAATATAATATATAACAGAGGGTAACAAAATATAGACGGAATACCAACCAAAGAGCAATAGACCAGTGTCAGATGAGACATAATTATAAAATAATAATTAATTAATAAATACATAAATGTACAAATTAGAATTCAATAGAAAGTAAGTAATAAAGTATGAAATACAATATCAAATAAGATAAACTTGTTCACTAATTAGGGACCGAGCCCGAAGGGGGACGAAGGTCCCTATTGTTGTTGCTTTGTTTCCGTATTATTATTATTCTTGTTCATACACGCTGGGGCAATTTTGAGCATGTTCCCATGCTTCAAAACAAACGAAACTTTGCACGGGCATCACAAAGTGCTGCCAGTACGACCACACAAAGTCTCGTCCCTGGGGGACCTGGGGGTCCCTGGGAGACCCCCCACTGGGGGACCCCCAGTGGGGGGTCTCCTAGACCGTACCTCAGATGGGCATAAATTTTGGTAAGCATAATCTTAAGACGTTGGAGATGTTAAATTGCGAAGGATTTTCAAATAGGCGGTAATATGACGATACGGCGGATCGATAAAGTTAGGTATGGAATTTGAAACACTTCTCCTACACCGTACCTCAGATAGGCTTAAATTTTGGTGAACATAATCTTAAGACGTTGGAGATGTTAAATTGCGAAGGATTTTCAAATAGGCGGTAATATGACAATACGGCGGATCGATAAAGTTAGGTATTTATTGAATGGGAGTGATGAGTTATGAATGGGAGGTATTTGTTGCTAGGCAACGCCCTGATCAAAGGTCTTTGATCTTTGTACCTTTGATCTGATATAGCTGCAAGCAGCAATGTGGGGACAAGCATCGAAGGTTCATGTAGGCCTCAGCATGTAGGCCACATGCAGGGTCTGACAGGGTCTAACAGAGTCTGACAGGGTCTGACAGGGTCTGACAGGGTCTGTTCTGACAGGGTATCTACAATGTCATGGCCACGCCCAACAGGAAATGAGATAATTGTGCCAGGCACACGAAATTTGGTATGGCTGTGCGTCTCAGTAAGACGAACAAACGCAGGTGCGAGGTCCCGACCAACGCCGCTTGCGGCTTTAATTATATTTTATATTGCTTATCTGATGGGTAGAGACGTTAAGCGCCACTGCTTCGTTTTGATCGCATTTGGTGGGCTATCAACTCCTAAATGTTGTAGTTTGATAACATACAAACAAAATATTAATATATAAGGCTTTACTCAAACGTTTTTAGCGAAATTACCCTTTGGCTATTGACATCTGCCTCTTGTGACCCTGTTTGTCATTGTTTATAGAAAAAGCACAGAGCGTAACCAGAAACCCAAGCGCACTCTTTTAAAGCCACAGCACATATTAACATTACTATATCGGGTACATATCTCCTTTCATTGCAGTACAATCAGGGCTCTCAAGGCTCACGCTTGAGAGTGTGACACACGCAATTCGACGTATTCACACGCGCACACGCCACACATGGCATTTCTCACGCTGATTAGTGTTTTTTTTTTTTTTTTTTTTTTTTTGTGCCCAGAAAATCGGTCTGTGTGGCTTAGTTTATGCAGGCTCCGCGCGTTTTCAGCGCCGCCCCCTCCCCCTCAGTGTTGCCAATTTAGCGACTTTGTCGCTATTTTTAGCTACTTTTTGGACCCCCCTAGCGAGAAAATTAGACAAAAGCGACTAGCGACAAATCTAGCGACTTTTTTTGGTGATCAGAGGCTCCAAGATCGCGGTCTTGGGAGGGGGGGGGGGTTGCGCCGTTTTCTCTCTTTCCCCGTTCAGAGAAAGAGACAGAGAGGGGCAGTGGAAGAGAGACACAGGCAGAGAGGGGTGGGGCGGTGTCGGTACCCAATGTGGGCGGAAGTACCTGATGTGGGCTCTGTGTTCGCACATGTGCAGTTTGTGTATTGTTGTACGGGTTTCACCACAGTGCCCGATTCGTTCCTTGCAGTTGGTTTACGGCTCTGTCTGCAGATTACCTCAGGGTGGTTGTCTCGTGTGATTTATCTATCTTTTTTTAATCTATATTTTGTATCTTTATCTCTCTTTTTTTATACATTATTTATTTTATTTATTATTATTATTATTATTATTTTCTATTTGGAGGTAAATTAACACCTTAGCATTTGCATTTTGTTAATTTTATTTTTATTCCTCATGTTGTAACATGTCCTCTGTAATGGACGTCGGGGACATTTTTGTGTTAAATCCACGTGAAGTTAACAACCTAACAAAAAACATTTTTTAAGGTTCTACAGTTGCCTCAAAAAGTTCTTAGACTCACTCTTATTTATTTTGTATATATTATGTATTTTTTAATACATAATATAATACATTATTTATTTGAGTATTTATTTACATACTTATTTTTATTTTTGATGTATAATTTATTTATTTATTATTTATTTATTTATTACATTTTTTATCTTTATCTATCTATCTATCCATCTATCTAGCTATCATGCCGAAAATTGTCTTCGTTGTCAAAATAGATGTCTGTCGTAAATAAAATAAATAATTTTTTAAAAAGCCCGAATCGGGCAGATAAACCCTCCTTCTTCCTGATACGTCATGATACGTCATGATACATCATTGTGCGCATGTGCAGAACACACAGAGCCCACATCGGGTACTTCCGCCCACATCGGGCACTCACAGGCCGTTTCCCAATTCAGTGACGGCACGCTTGTGAGTGTGCCGTCGGTCTGTCGTCGAGACGGCGCACACTCGCTCTGTCCTTAGTGCACTACGTTTCTCACATGGCCGTCTGCGAAATTGAACAGGTCCCGCCTCAGCTCAATGAGCTGAGTGGTCTGCTCCTTGTTCCCTAAAGACAAAAATATTATACTATTGCGACTAGTAATACTTGGAATTGGGACATGGCCAATGTTCCCCCTAATTTTGAATGTGTCTGAGCAAACACACAATAACTCCACATCCGAAATGAACCCCCCCCCCGCGCGGCTCGCACTTTGCAGATATAAAAAAAATGCCCCCGCGGCTGAATAAAAAGCTCTTTCATCCCTGATTTACAGTGCGCTGCACAAGTTTTCTTGTGCGCTGAGAATGTGCGAACAGTGCGCAGCTTAGAGTAAACGCTGGACATGGCGATACTGTAGAATATCCAGCATTACAACAGCAAAGGAAATATAGAAGTGTAAGGGGAAAAGCATGTGAACGGTAATACAGGTGCCGTGATCTATGCCGTTACGGCTACCGTCACACATGTTTAGTGTAGTTTATGAAGAGTTTCATGTAGCATAGTTGTAGGTGAGGTGAACCAGTACGTATATTTTATAGTGACGTCGCAACTCTCACTTGTGGATGTCGCTGGCGAGTCGGTCTTTGTAGTCCCGCGCTGTGCATGCTGGGGCTTTTAAGTGTGCGGAGCGTGCATGTTTGCACACTTGGTCCACGCCCCGATTTCCATGGAAACGACGGCGCCGTTCAGAGCTCGTCTTGACGGTGCAGGTGGAAAAAAACGAATGGAACGGCCCTTGTCGCGCCGGATATGACGCATATCCCGTTCCAAGGACGCTAACAAGCGTGCCGTCGCTGAATTGGGAAACGGCCACAGGCGGAGTTGAGAACAGCGTGGACTGTTGTGGACTGTCGCTTCCTTGTTTTTTTTCCTCACTCACTCACAGGCAGACAGACACCACTCACCAGTCTCTCCTCTGCTCCCTCCCATCTCGTCAGATCGCCTCGGAGTCTGGTCATTGATCCTCTGCCATAGGCTCTGATTCTCAGTAAGTGTATGCCTATGCGCTCTGATTTGTTTTCTTTTTCTTTTTGGCGAAGTCACAAGTAGCACTGCTTAAAAAGCTAGTTGTACAGCACAGAAAAGTTTTAAAAAGCCAAAAAAAAAAAAAAAAAGCTACAGTTTGCCCACTATAGCACAAAATAAATAAATAAATAAATAAATAAAAAGCTTTAGTTAAACAGCACAAAAAAAACCCACAAAATAAAAAAGCAAGCTATAGATCTTGAACTACAGCTCAAAAAAATAAAAATCTAAAAAATAAAAACCACGTTTGGATTGGACCGCTCGCTCGTCTAGCTACTTTTAGCTACTTCTGGGCGGGCCAATAGCTACTTCCGATGCTGGGGAGTTGGCAACACTGCTCCCCCTGCTCCCCCGAGCAGGGGGAGGGGGAGCCTCAGCCTGAGCCTCAGTCCCGGTGCCACGTCTCCTCTGAGACCCACCGACTCCGGTCCCGGTGTCTCCGTCTGTGCATAACGTGCCCCCCCCGACGGCTTACGCGCGGAATACGCGCGGCCCAGAGCCGAACTGCCCGTGGTGAGTCGCGGTGAGACGCGGTGAAACGCGGGCCCGGTGCATTGACCAGAGTCTTACATGAATCCGTTAAAAATGTCCCGCTCCCTCCTCCCCGCCCCTCTCAGCGCGCACTGACAAAGTGCAGTGATTATAAAACAAACTGAGAACCATCAGGTAATAACTTCATTTATATAACTCTCATTAGTTGCTTTGTAGTTTAAGTTTGCTCTTTAGACAAACAGGGCCCTCAACACGCAATTCGACGTGTTCACACACTCACACGGCATTTCTCACGGCAACTCGCTTTGTTACTTAGATCGCACAAACACAGCGCTTGTTTACATTTTTAAAAGTAGGCACATGTTAATGTTATTTTTTGTCCTTTTGAACTTGTGTGCCCTTTCTCATTCGTTACACTTCGCCTACAGCTATGCCTTCCCTTGAGCCGAAAAAGCTAGGTAGCCTGTTAGCTCCAAAATCGTCAAATACGCTTTGTGTAACCGAAACAATGTCACACAAAGTTAATTTCTACATGTTATGCTCAAGGTTTCACAACGGTCACACAGACAGTGGCTCTTCCCCGTCACGCTGAGAGAATGAACCCGACCCCGTCCTAGAGAGCTGTGGAGTATTGGCGACGCATTGATAGCGGTCTGATTTTGGAGCCGGGGTGAAATGCAACCAACTCTTGTGAGCGCAGGTTGGTCTTACCTGGTCTTGTGGTGAGGACTGGTGCTCAGAGGCGTCTGTTAGCGGTTTGGCACTGTTAGCAGTGGCTTGAGTCTTGCCCAAAATGATATCCAGGTCGCTTTCCACTCGACTTTCGCACATGGCATGGATATGTGTTACCAAAACAAACACACGTGTCCGCGCGTCACGTGTCCGCGCGTCCGCGCGTCACGTGTCCGCGCGTCACGTGTCCGCGCGTCACGTGTCCGCGCGTCACGTGCCCGCGCGAATGTTAAATAACATTAACATGTGCCTACTTTTAAAAATGTAAACAAGCGCTGTTTGTGTCCGTGTCCGCGCGTCACGTGTCCGCGCGTCACGTGCCCCCCACTATTAAGATAAGATAAGATAAGATATGCCTTTATTAGTCCCTCATTAATATATTTTAATGAAAATCTACAAAAGTTTGAGTGTTTAAACAAGAGAAAAATGTTAATACCAGTCTCAGAAAGGTGTGTAATGTGTCTGGTGAAGCGTTTTCAGCCTTAAAACATGTAGAATAATTGTAAAATATAAAATTGTCCTACTTCGCGGATTTCACTTATTGCGGGCTATTTCTGGAACCTAACCCCCGCGATAAACGAGGGTTCACTGTATATATATATAGCTGTGTTTAGGGTCGCCAACAGTCTCTTGAAAAACAGAATCGTCCCGTATTCAGAACAAAAGTACGTGTATCGTGTATCTCGTATTAAACTTTGTATTAAACTGCGGGCGGCGCGAGCCCGTGTCTGGAGCCGCGGACCGAGCGAGTGAGCGCAGCTCTTTCACAACAGCGTGTACCATTGCGTGTACACAGGTTAAACTTTATAAAACATCCTATATACCTCATCCTACCTGCCCGTGCCTCACTTAACGCGTCGCTCCTCGCTTTTTCACCTGCGCCTTTTAGCGCGCATAAGGTCCTCCTCAATGCCTCTAATTAGACGAAGTGCAAAGCAAAAACAAATCCAATATATACTACTAGTAGGCCTACCTGTTAATAAAATGTGTTTTTTTTGTACTTTTATGTACAGTTTTATTTTATTGCTAACATATAGCATATAGAAATCCAAATTTCAGAAATGTAAAATTTTCCAGCGGGGGGGGGGGGGGGGGGGCGTGACTTTCGGCTTTTTTCATGTTTGGCCACTTTCATCCCTGAATATATATATATATATATATATATATATATATATATATAATTAATTAATATATTTTAAATGGGGGCGCGTTCGTAACCACGAAACGTCGTAAACCGAGACCGTCGTAACCCGAGGACCCCCTGTATATTTTACTATACATCTTTTAATATCAGTTTTTTCTACACATCCCTATTCATTTTATTTGATATGGGGTTACTTTTGTCTCATTATTATTCACAAATGCACAGAGGATGATTGGTTTGTACATGTGTTCTGATATCCACAAATCCAAATTTAATATTTGTAACTTGTATTTCGATCTTTACAGATAGATGTGTCTCAAAAATTCGTCAGAGGAAATCTGTAAAAAAATATTATTATTTTTTTGTAAATAAAAAAAAATATTTCAAGTTCAAAGTTCAAAGTTCAAAGTCAGCTTTATTGTCAATTCTGCCATATGTGTTCAACATACAGTGAATCGAAATTTCGTTTCTCTCTGGCCAGGTAGTGCAAAAAGACAGTGTACAGAATACAACATGAAGACAAAACACAACAAAAACTATCTAAGACAGAGATCGAAGTTAAAACTAAAGTCTACGGTCTAAAATCTTAAAACAGTGCAACATAATAAATAACAAATAACCTATACTATATACAGATTTCCAAAGTGTGCAGTGTGCATCAAAATGTGCAATGGAAGATACAGCAGTGAATTGGTCATGTGCAGTAGAATGTGCATTGGAGTTAAGATAAATAAAAATAAGTGTGCAACAGTAGTAATTCTAGTGCAACAGGAGTAAACAACAGTACTAAAAATTCCAGTAGTAAATGTGCAATAACAGTAGTAAACAGCAGTGCAACGGGGGTAAAAATCAATAACAGGAGTAAACAACAGTACTAAGAATTCCAGTAGTAAATGTGCAATAACAGTAGTAAACAGCAGTGCAACAGGAGTAAAATCCAGTAGTAAATGTAAATGTGCAACAGTGCAACAGTCGTCCTTAGCAGCAGTTTTTTAAAGTGTCTAGAGTGATATGTCTTTTATGGAATACAGGTTATGCCAATATGGGGGGTGGGGGGTGGGAGATGGGTGAGGTGGGAGTTCGGGTGTGAGTTCAGCCTCCTGACAGCCTGGTGGATGAAGCTGTTTGAAAGCCTGGTGGAGTGGGCCCGGAGACTCCGGTACCTTCTCCCCGAGGGCAGGAGGCTGAACAGGCTATGTGCGGGGTGGCTCGGGTCACCCACAATGCTGGACGCTCTGCGGGTGAGCCGGGTGTTAAAAATGTCTAGGAGGGAGGGGAGAGAGACACCAGCGATCCTCCCAGCTGCATTCACTATGCGCTGCAGAGCTTTCCTGTTCTGTTCAGTGCAGCTCCCGTACCACACAGTGATGCAGCTGGTCAGGACGCTCTCAATGGTGCCTCGGTAGAAGGTGGTCATAATGGGTGGAGGGGCTCCAGCTCTCCTCAGTTTGCGGAGGAAATAGAGGCGCTTCTGAGCCCTCTTTGCCAGTGATACAGTATTCACTGTCCAGGAGAGGTCCTCACTGATGTGCACCCCCAGGAATTTGGTGCTGCTCACCCCTCTCTACAGCAGCACCATTGATGGACAGTGGGGGGTGCTGGGTGGGGCCTCTCCGGAAGTCAATAACAATCTCCTTGGTCTTTTCAACATTAAGAAGGAGATTGTTATTGCTGCACCACTGGGTCAGAAGGCTCACCTCACTCCTGTAGTTTGTCTCATCGTTATTAGAGATGAGACCCACCACAGTCGTATCGTCCGCAAACTTCACTATGTGATTGGTGCTGAACGCTGGTGAGCAGTCGTGGGTCAGCAGAGTGAAGAGCATCGGACTGAGCACACAGCCCTGGGGGCTCCTGTGCTCAGTCTAATGCAGCTTGAGGTGTTTCTGCCGACCCGCACTGCCTGTGGCCTCTCACTGAGGAAGTCCAGCAGCCAATTACAGAGTGAGGTCTGAAGCCCCAGGTGGTCTAGTTTAGTGATGAGCTGCTGTGGGATTATAGTGTTGAATGCTGAACTGAAATCTATGAACAGCATTCTCACATATGAGTCTTTATTGTCTAGGTGGGTGAGAGCCGGGTGAAGTGCAGAACAGATTGCATCCTCGGTAGAGCGGTTGGCCCGGTATGCAAACTGGTATGGGTCTAGGGTGGGGGGAGGATGGATTTGATGTGTGCCATGACTAGCCGTTCAAAGCACTTCATGATGATGGGGGTCAGTGCAACAGGGCGATAGTCATTAAAAGTGGCCGGAGTGGGCTTCTTTGGCACGGGAACGATGGTAGTGGTTTTGAAGCAGGAGGGAACGACAGCCTGGCTCAGAGAAGCATTAAAGATGTCTGTGAGGACATCCTTGAGCTCCTCTGCACAGTCTTTCAACACACGACCAGGAATGTTGTCCGGGCCTGCAGCCTTGCGGGTGTTGATCCTGGAGAGTGTCCTCTTCACGCTGGCTGCAGACACACACAGGGGCTGGTCGTGGGGAGGTGGTGGAGTTTTTTGGGGCCGGGTGTCATTTCCTGCCTCAAACCGTGCAAAGAAGCTGTTGAGGTCATTGAGCAGGGTGATATTATTGTCACAGGTCTGTGGCAAGGGTTTGTAATCCGTGATGTTCTGGATGCCCTGCCACAGACTCCGTGTGTCCCTGCTGTCTCTAAAGTGTCCGGTTATTTTCTGTGTGTATCTGTGTTTGGCTTTCCTGATGCCACGGGACAGGTTGGCTCTTGCTGCCAACCTGCCAACCTGCCAACCTAAATTTACAAATACTATAATCTATATAATATAATCTATTTGTAAAGACCGAAATACAAGTTACAAATATAAAATTTGGATTTGTGGGAATCAGAACACATGTACAAACCAATCATCCTCTGTGCATTTGTCAATAATGAGACAAAAGTAACCTCATAATTTAACACATTTATGTAAAAATGTCACATAAATATTCATTTATTTAATAACCATTTTCTTTTCATCTCAACTTTTTTATTTTTAAATATTTTTTGCCCTTTCTAGAATGGCAGTTTGTAGATTCATACGACTTGCCTACATTATTATCTTGTCTTTTCTCAGCCCTCATTTTGGAGAGGATGTGGCCACAGTGTGGGACTACAGCAGCAGTGTGGAGCAGTACAGTGCCCCCGGTGGGACGGCAAAGTCCAGCGTCTTAGCCCAAATAGAGTGCCTACGAACCTGGATCAAGGCACAGTTGCAGTAATCATCAGTAGTGACTGAATTTAGTTTACTGAACAAAATGGTCAATCAATGTTCACGCGGAATGTAACCTGGTTACAAACTAATGTCCCGGTATGCACATATTAGCAATGGAAGCCGTCCTAGTTCTTTTGACACTACTTTTATTTTCAAACGTCAAACAATTTATTTTGGACAGCACCACTGTTGCTTTTAGTTACTGCTATTAAAAAAAGAACATTTTCATCACTTTTTTTTTTTTTTTGTATTTTTGATATTACATAATTAGCAAGATTAATAAACTGATTCAGCCTCTTCATTAACTATGTGAAACCTTCTAAATTGAAATATTTTTCTTTATCATATATACATGTATACAGTTAACTGACCAGGGTGAAAATCATAAGTAAGAGATGTCTGCGCACACAACATTTACTAAAATGTACAACATTTGTACTAAATTTACTAAATATGTAATAAAAGACAAAAAGAGCACACCAGAGTTAGACTTGGCAGAAGAAGTAAGCCTGAGTTAGACTTGTAGACGACTCTGCCGTCTAGTGGCTGAGTGGGTCTGAAGTTGTCAGTCATGGGCTGACCTGTCCAGAACCGGCACTTTGACATGAAGGCACTCAACTAGAGGAAAAAATATATATATATATCTCAGGATTAGTGTGAATTCCAGATTAAAGTACAGTGGTACTTCACCTTACGAATGACCCAACAAACGAAAATTTCAAGTTACGAAACGCCTTCACGGTAAATTTTGGTCTCTAGATACGAAAGAAAATTCAAGTTACGAAACGCAAAATCTCAAAAATTCAAATAATGCGCGCTCAGCCACACACATTATACGCTTTTCTCAGACTGGATTTAAACTTTTCTCACATTTGTCTCTCGTTTAAACACTCAAACTTTCATAGATTTTCAACAAAATGTATTAACAGTGAAGCGTGGGGGGGAAGGGGGAGGGGGGAGAATACTGTGCTCTGACACGTGTGTGCGCACATGACCCGGCGCGGAGCTGACAGCAGATCTAGACCAAGGTCTAAACCTGGACTGGACCAGGACTAAACCAGGACTAAACCAGGACTAGACCAGGACTAGACCAGGTGGATTAAAGCAGCGAGGAGGGGACTGCACGCAGTCTGAGCGCATGAACGCATGAACGAGACCCATGCAAGAGCCGCACGTCTACGTCTAGAGGAGCCGCGGTGGTCTGGACTAAACCAGGACTAAACCTGGACTAAACCAGGAGGAGCCGCGGCTCTTGCATGGGTCTCGTTCATGCGTTCATGCGCTCAGACTGCGTGCAGTCCCCTCCTCGCTGCTTTAATCCACCTGGTTTAGTCCTGGTCCAGTCCAGGTTTAGACCTTGGTCTAGACCTGCTATCAGCTCCGCGCCGGGTCATGCTGCGCTATCACACATGTCAGAGCGCAGTTTTCTCCCCCCTCCCCCTTCCCCCCACACTTCACTGTTAATACATTTTGTTGAAAATCTATGAAAGTTTGAGTGTTTAAACGAGAGACAAATGTGAGAAACACAGAACACAATGTTACACTATAAAAAAAGTTACACTATAAAAAGAAAAACTTGGATCGGGGCCTTGGAACGAATCAGGCTTTTTCCATTGAAATAGCTACTCAACTTAAGAATTTTTCACGTTACGAAACCACTTCTGGAACGAATTAATTTCGTAAGGTGAGGTACCACTGTATAAAACTGTTACATTCAATTTACCAGAGAAGTAATAATATAGGGGCATATGATATGCTCAACTTCTTTAGCTTTTAACCATGTTGCAAGTTTAGGGAACCCACCTGTGAGTGCGCCAATGCGCCCCACTAGCCTCGGTCTCGGTGTTTCTAGAAGTTTCTTTCCGACGCGTCACGTAAAGTAAATAAAGAGTCTTGACTCCAAGTTTGTCTTTTCTATCTTTACTAAAGTGAAAGGTCATACAGAGTGGGTGCAAATAAGGTGAATAAACAGGGAAATGGAAAGATGAATTTCTGAGGCTTGTGGTTTTCCTGCGTGTGATGTGTTAGGCTCTGTATGTGTGGTGATGTCCTTCTTGTCGTCTTTGCGTGTCGTATAGCGGTGAGCTCCTGCCTGTCACTGAGAGACCGGGCTTCCTTGTACTCCGTGGCTCCCGACAGGACTCACCCTACGTTGCGTTGTTGACGGTGCTACTGGTTCTTCTTTGCTGTCCGTACGTGCCCTGTAGCGGTGCGCGTTCCCGTCTGTCACCCGGGAGACGGCCGATGTTACACTCTTGCTTGGTTCTTACACGACGTTTACGTGACGATACGTGACGATACGTGACGGTACGTGACGATACGTGACGATACGTGACGATACGTGACGATACGTGACGGTCAAAAGACTGTGTAGCTTCTGTGGTCCAGGACGTCCTAATTCCCCGTCATCTCGGCTCATCCGATACTCTATGGTCTCGGGATATCCTCCTGGCCACCAGACCGCGGCTTCTTATCCACACTACCTACGTAGCTTAGTTGTTTCCCCGTCTTCTTGTGTGGGTGTGTGTGTGTGTGTGTTGGTAAGATGTGTCTTCTCCGGTGTCCGTGTGCTATCTGTCCCGTGTGTTCTCTGAGGTCTGTATTTATAACAGGTAAGACCAAAGATAAAAGAACAAAGAATAAAGCGAGATCAAAGTCATCCAATCAGAAAGCATTCCCTGAACCTGAAGGCGGGACAAGAGCAGCTGCTATAAAAAGAGTATATATATATATATATATAGAATGGGTTAAAATGCAGAGAAGAATTTCTCCAGTGTGAGATCAATAAAGTTCTTCTTCTTCTACTCCAGAACACAGAACGTACGAAATGGCTCCTACACCACCTCTCCTGTCATCTGTTAATCCAGCTTCTCACCTGTCTGCTGCTGACCGGTAGCATCCTCTTAAAAACGGTCCATGCCACGGATTGTTCACAGCCAGGTGTAGTCATGGAGCCCACGTATCTATAATAACTGTGGAGTTCTGACGCTGATGGGACGATGTCACTCAGTCTGAAGTTTATCACATCTGTAGAGCTGCCTGGGAACAGAGGAGTCCAAATCTGTACAGTTACAAATATTATATCTCGAAAACACACACTTCAGGCTTCTCACATCTTTCACATGTTCTGTCATGTCCTCTTTCACTATGTTTGTAAATCTCATTGATTTTTCGACTCCAAATTTCCTCATCGTGTTATATTGCGTGAAAAGTCCCTCAGTCGTCCAGGAAGAATCCATGATAACAGGAGAAGTTCAATTTGTCAACTGGACAAAGTTTGTTTGGTTGAAAACGTTTCGCCGCTCATCCGAGAGGCTTCGTCAGCTCTGGTTATTGTACTGGTTAGACCCTGCTTATATCTAGCTGCCGGGAGGCGTGAGCGGCGAAACGTTTTCAACCAAACAAACCAAACAACCACTGGAGAAACCAAACAAACTTTGTCCAGTTGACAAATTGAACTTCTCCTGTTATCATCGTGTTATATTGTTCAGAGGAAGGGTAATGAATATAATTAGTAAGTAATGATAACTTTTAAAATAATACATTAATGACATTGGTGTTTCAGTGTACTGTTTGTATATATATAATATATTTTTTTTGTACCATTATTTTGAACATGACCCAACGCCTCTATCAATGTGTCCAGATGTGGATGGTCTTCCGCTGACTCCTGTGAACAGCATATATTTTTTTAATTATGTCGACAGCATTTTAAACAACAAAACTTGATATATTTTAAACAGTACCTTGAACAGAAAAGCAAGCAGAGCTATTCCAGCCATGTCATGCTGAGCTTCGGTCAGAGAGCTGTACGGCTCCTTTATGTGGACTATGTGCATCTAGAAATAACACAGAGGTCTATTATACAAAATAAATACTGTCCTGTCTGAAAAAATAGTCATAACAGATAGGACAGTAGAAAATAATGCTATAAAATATGCTTTGAATACTGTCAAAATAGTGGTTTCAGTGGTCTATAAATCTGCGCAGGTTAGTTGGGGTTTGAGGTCAAAAAGTCTCTAAACTATTAACCTTATTGCATTTTATCACCACAAATGTATTCAGTTGTGCCAGTATTGATGTTGCTTTGTGGGTTTATTTTATATTTTTATATTCATAAAGTTGTCCATACCTCCATAGGCAGCCTCTCTCCGTCAATAGTGTGTTCAGACCCTGGGCTTCCCTCTCGGCCCCAATGAAAGTGGAAATTTGCTGCTCTGTAGTTTCCAGGCAGAGCTCCTCCGGACAATCGCACTGACTGAGGCAGGCTGAAAGTGGCTTAAATCACACACATACAAGCCTACGGTATTTTAAATTCATTTATGAAAGATGAAGATTGCAGTCTGGAGCACAGTACACACTAAAATACACCCTAAAATATAAAAAGGTTTGTACCTGTAAAATTGTATTATTATTGTAATGATGAAATTGGCAGTAAGGATTGTTACCAGATTGCCCAGTGTTCTCCAGGCTTATGTTGATTTGTTTGTTGTGTCCGATGAAGTTGAAAGGAACCAGAGCAGAGATAGTGTGGACTTTACTAGTGACAATGTTGATGGGAGACTGACGAAGCCCTCCACACCTTGGGAACTGGGCTACCCAATGACTTGGATCTGAAATCATTCAAAAAATGGGTCAGTCGAGCTTAAAGATGTTGTATGTTCTATATATCTTCTGAACTAAATTCTGAACCAACTGGGGGTTTGTTTTTACTACTACTAGTTCTGTGTTCTCTTCATGTTGACTTTATAATTATATTAGTGTTGGTTGATGATTGGAGAGCAGATAGGCTCATAATGGCAACCACACTAACTGTCAAGGAATAAAAAATAGCTTCTTTGTCAATAAAAACACTATACAAGACGATGTGTGTAGAATCCCTCAGTCATCCAGGTAGAATCCATGGCAAAAGGAGAAATTTAATTTGTCAACTGGACAAATTTTATTTGGTCGAATATTTCAGTCTATTTCAAACCCACAAACACTTTAAGACAAAAACTCGTCCACCCAAAGGACAAAACACCGAGCCACAAGCAAAGCAATGTGGTCTACTCCATTCAGTGTAGTGAAGACTGCAGTGAGCGCTACACTGGAGAAACAAAACAGCCACTTCACAAGAGGATGTACCAACACAGGCGGGCGTGTCAGAGTGGACCGTCATCTGCCGTACATCTTCACCTAGAAGCCACAGGCCATTCTTTTGAGGACAGTGAGGTTCAGATCTTAGCCACGGAAAAGAACTGGTTTGAGAGGGGAGTTAAAGAGGCTATTTTTGTCAAAAAAGAGAATCTGTCGTTAAACAGAAATGGGGGAGTTAGACATAACTTGTCTCCCATTTATAATTCGATTCTTAAACCAAGTCAAAACAGACAAAGAAACATTAGGGCAGACGAGCCAGGGCAGAGGGGTGGAGAGGGTCGTTAGGCTTGAATAGGGAGGCGAAACTAGTCGACAGAGGAATTTGAAAAACAAAGAGACAGATTAGTGTAGATAGTTTCAGAGCTATTTCAGTGTAGTGAGCTCCTCCCTGCAGCTAGATATAAACAGGGTCTAACCAGCACTAGAACCAGAGCTGACGAAGCCTCTCGGATGAGCGGCGAAACGTTTTCAACCAAACAAACTTTGTCCAGTTGACAAATTGAACTTCTCCTTTTATCATGGATTCTACCTGGACGACTGAGGGACTTTTCACGCATCTTTGGTCGAATACGTTTTGCAGCTCATCCAGTTCAGAACTGAAGAAGCAGCTTGGATGAGCTGCGAAAGTTGACAAATTGAATGAGAAATTCAATTTGTCAACTTTCGCAGCTCATCCAAGCTGCTTTTGCCTATACAAGACAATGTGATTGGCTTCATGACAAAAAGTAATAATTTTAGAATATTTACTTTAGCCACTTGCAAATTCCAAATTTGCAAAAATGCATTTTAACTTTATTTCTTATGTTAGACATTTTGTCTTCAGTGATAATATTTGAAGTGCCTCACCTCTGCATGGTTCCTCACAGGAGTACTGGGCATCATAGCACCACAGATCTGAACAGAAACTGGAGTTAAGCAACAGCAGCAGTGTTTAAGTCAAACTGAAATGTCAAACGCTCACTATGGAGACAATTTAGTTAGAATATTTATTTCAAACCTGCACATATAATTCAAATGGTTACTTAAGTTTAGTAAGTTAATTCACGCCATCTTTCAAGATCTCTGCTGCTAAAAGATGCTTAAATGCTCAACAAAGCAATAGAAAGATTGCTACTAATTCCCCTCCTGGATTAAAATTGTATTGTTGAGTGGTAAACATTTAATGCTTAGTTTGTTACACTCTGTCTTCCTGTTGCCTGTAGAAATGACTCGCCCATCAAATAAGTGATTCAATCCTAATTGTTGTCATGTGAGTGTGGTGAGAATGGACAGCTCAGTCTTTACAGGAGTCAGATGAACCCAGATGTCTCTCACGATAACCTGCTTTGATTCAAATCGTTTCTCACCACGGAGAACAATGCACAAGACACACTGGCTCTGCACCTGTTTCCTCCAGAGAGGGGCTTGTCTCAGTTAAATTAAGATCTTAAATATTCTGATTACATCTTATTTTGGCATCTCAATTGCATCTCAGTGGAAAAGATGTGCACTGATGTAACATTGATCTTTGACTGATTTTTATTTATTTTCCTTTCTGTTCTGGTTTATAAATCCTACCAGGGTGCACAACCCATGTGGCCACTCTACAAGTACATCACTACACAGAATAATTTGGGAAGAGTTTTATTTTGTTATATTACAACTTGCAATACATCTGGCACTACTCCTCCATGTACAAGAATAACGGCATGCAGTATGTTGTTATTTTGAGTTGTTTGTAAGACTCAAAAAAGAAATTGAAATAAATTTATTTTTTGTCACCTGACACATTTTTAATTAAATTATAATGATGATAAATGAATTTTATTGAGTATGTCACAAGTCAATATACAGTACATAATACATTACACGTATACATGTCCGTGCAGGCATATTAATATAATTTCTTTAGATAAGTAAGGGTTATGGGAAAAAGTGTCAACTTTTTGAATCCCACCCCTTACAGTCACTTAAACATTAATATTTAATTGTAACATAGGCTAAAAAAGAAGGGAATTCACAACAACAAACTTTACTGGTAACATAAGTCTCCTACTCTGTAAATGTTGCTCTAATGAAAGTGTGTTTGGGTGCTTACCGGTGCCTGTGGTCTGGTAGATATAAAGTAGGTTGAGGAGGTAAAGAGACAAACCCATGATGATCTTAGATGGATCTCTTCACACTTCTGAGCTGAGGCAGTGTGGGACCTGGAAGAAAAGGGGGCCCGGCCTTGGTTTTAACAGAGGCCCCCTTCTGTACTAAATCTGAACTACATCATCTGGTAACGGGCAGAACTGGTTATTTGCACAAATTGAGTTGAAGGTGACCTTGTATTTAAATAATTCACACTTAAATGCACAAGTAATTGTGCTATTGCTTATGTGTATGTTCACATCTCAAGCAGGATTTCTTAAAGGAAAAGTAACTGTTTTTACAATCTTCTTTCGGCAATAAAACAAGTAGTTTTACTCACCCATAGCAGTTTGGTGTCAATTGGAGCAGTATCGCAGAACTTATGTTGAGCCGTTCTGTTCTACTAATGATCCCGTATCCGTTAACATGGTGCTCGTATCATATGCTCGGGGCATTACTTTGCGCTCTCCAAATAACACAAACTTTAGCACTTTTCAAATCACAGAAGATCGCTGTGTCAGGGTAGACTTTTAGTAGATTCCAAAATGGCCTGAAACCCGATATCCAGCTATAGTTTCATTTGATGACGTCATCAGAGAGGACAGTGCGCATGCGTGAACTCAGCTGTTTTGTAAACACCGCTAGTCCGAAAGAAGCTAACACCGCTCTGAACTTTACTTTTCTGTTGCGATATCAGGTTTCAGGCCGTTTTGGAATCTACTAAAAGTCTACCCTGACACAGCGATCTTCTGTGATTTGAAAAGTGCTAAAGTTTGTGTTATATGGACACCGCAAATCAGTGCCCCGAGCACTCACGCTAACGGATACGGGATCATTGGTAGAACAGAACGGCTCAACATAAGTTTTGCGATACTGCTCCAATTGACACCAAACTGCTATGGGTGAGTAAAACTACTTGTTTTATTGCCAAAAGAAGGCTCAGATTATAAAAAAAACATTACTTTTCCTTTAAACAGATGCTCTCTGAAATATAAACAATAATCTAATTTATTAATAGTTCCTCAACTTATTATCTCTAATAGCAGTTCAATACAATGTATGTTTATACATACATACATTTATATCATTATTTAGCATGTATAGAAATAAAGGCCTGGTAAAGGCAGTGATCATGCAGTAACACTTTGCAGTCTTTGTCAATAGCATTTCTTTAGGCTTGCACTAGTCATGTATTCATAGTCACCATCACTTCATAAAATGCCATAAGCACTGTTATACATGTCAAAAAGATGTAATAATAGCATATTATGTAACATAATAGTAAACATATTTACCGTAAACCTATAGTGAAGTGCACAATGTCTACAACTTTCAGTGACAAAAATGTCTTTAATAATAATAATAATAATAATAATAATAATAATAATAATAATAATAATAATAATAATAATAATAATAATAATAATAAATAAAATTATAATAATAATTTTGCCTGTGGTAGCTTTACACCTACCATGCTTTTCTTATATATTGACTTTTCTTTGAAAACACCTTGTCAGTACTTACTGAAAAATAAAACACAACATAACTTAAACATGTACAAATATATTTAATTTGTTAATCATTTATAAAAAATTAATGTATTACAAAGCACATTACATTGTTTTTAAGCAGCACTACTAAGTTTCCTGTGTTGTAATAAAATGAGGAAATCCTTCATGTGACAGTTTTGCTGACAGTGAGATAATAGACACTTATAAAGCTTATAAAGTTTAAAAGAAAAAGTGCTTCAGGCTGAAATTAATGGACCTGTCTGAGCTACACTGTATATTTCATTAAAAAAAACAAAAAAAAAAAACAGCTGGAAATGTTTAAATTGCACTTAGGCTCTTGTTTCTTCATTGGGTTTGGAAATAAAGGTAAGAAATCATTACAAATAAATATTACATGAAATTAAAAGAGTGCTAAAATAGCTATAAAAGAATAAATAATTACTAAAATTAGTTTAAATGCTGAAATGAAATGTTAAATTTTTACAATTGTAAAATTTTCAGTCAAAAGTCATCTCGAAATTAAATTGTTAGATTGTTAAATTGTGAATTTCTTTGTACTTCTATAGTGTATGCAGTCTTTTCCGGTTTGTGGTCTTCAAAACAAGTAATTCTGAAAAGGACACAGAAAAATTAATAATACAAAATGTGCTATATCTTATGATAAATATGGCAACTTCAACAATTAAATCTAAAATATAAAAAATCTTCAAAGAGCCTAGGTATTAATGGAATGTATAACATGTTATTATGCTAAATATTTTTTCTTTAAGCTTTTTACTGTGTTATAATGTTCATACTAGACTACTAGAGTATACTTCATACTAGGTACTAGACAGGATATCATCAAAAACATGCCTGAAGGGGTTTTAGATGTCATCCATGCATGAGTATTTTAGTGATCTCTCCTGAGCCCTCCAGTTAGCTGTAAGATTCTGTCCAGTGCTCATCCCAGAAGCCTATGTCACCCATGCTCCCACACAACAATTCTCCATGAAAATACTTGTTGAGCAACTTGGTAATCTTGGCGCGGTGCGCAGTAGTTTCATTAGTGGGGTATGTTACATGTTAGCAGTTAATACCCCATAGATGTAAAATACTCCTCTTTAAAGGTCCCATGGCATGAAATTTTCACTTTCTGAGGTTTTTGAACGTTAATGTGAGCTCCCCTACCCTGTTTAGCCCCCCCCCCATGGTTAAAAGTTGCGAAATGTCTAAACTGAGCATTTGCGATCCTTTTCTGCGTTACAAAAAATCGGACCTCAAACGGGCGATTTTGAACAAGGCACCTGATTGACGTCAGATCGAAAAAAGAAATGCAAATGCAGTTCCACCCCCGTCTGTCTGAACTCAGTGTCTCTGTAAATCACGCCCAGAGAGTTTGGACTGCGAATGCGCTAGGCAATGCGAAATGCGTTTTTTTATTTGCCTGGAGGCACGTCCGAGTGTTTCTAGGCTCGGAAGTCCTTTATCTGAGCCTCTGGACCTTTGAACAGCAGTGGTTTAATTTTATTTTCTGTGGAAATGTGTTTATTTTTCAATGGAACGCTTCAAATCTCTCCCCCCGTGCAAAAACAAGGAAATGGATCAGCTGAGAGCGGAGAGCGGAGAGTTTGGCCACGCCCCCACCCTCTACTATAGGCCAGCTCTTTTCTCCTCATTTGCATTCAAGCAACAACGCCCAGAATGGCCTGTTCAGAGAGAGAAAAAATACTCTTTCATCTTATCTCTGTTTCTCATGCACTGAGTGTTGATTTTGAAGAGGGATTCATTTACAGTATTAGGGAACCATTAAGGAGCCATATAAAAGCATCAAGAAGTACCATGTCATGGGATCTTTAATAATAAACCTGGATTTTAGTTTACTTTACATATATTTCTACTATGTAATTTTTACTTAAAAGTAGTATAATTGTATTATTTGCTCACCTGAATGGCCACAGCCGCCACCACGACAAGGGTAGCTAACATCATCATGCGTCCGATCCAGCCCAGGTTTGAGGTCTTGAGGATGAAGAAGCGGGCACGGCTTAGTTTTGTGAGAGTGTGCGGTGGGTAGCGCATGGCATTCACCCCCTCCATTTTCAGCTTCTTGATGAGACAGCTGCGCAGGTGACTGAGCTGGTCAAAAGAGAACTTACCATGATAACAGCCCATGCCACTGTTACCTGGAAGACACAGGAAGGGGAAATATGTATTAAAAAATGGAGAAAACACTCACCATATAGTGCGTTGTAAGTCACAAAGGGAGGAATTCAAGCAAGCCTCTGTATACATGTGAAAAATACAAATACAACTAATTACTATTAGTACTGTAAGACAAAATTATTATGATATAGCTTGTGCCACTCAGTCAGCAGGTGGGGGGTTCTTGGACTTTGGAATAAAATGAACATTAATTTAGCAATTGGCACTATTTAAAGGAAAAGTAACGTTTTTTTTTTACAATCTGAGCCTTCTTTCGGCAATAAAACAAGTAGTTTTACTCACCCATAGCAGTCTGGTGTCAATTGGAGCAGTATCGCAGAACTTATGTTGAGCCGTTCTGTTCTACTAATGATCCCGTATCCGTTAGCGTGAGTGCTCGGGGCATTACTTTGCGGTGTCCAAATAACACAAACTTTAGCACGTTTCAAATCACAGAAGATCGCTGTGTCAGGGTAGACTTTTAGTGGATTCCAAAACGGCCTGAAACCCGATATTCAGCTATAGTTTCATTTGATGATGTCATCAGAGAGGATGCGTGAACTCAGCTGTTTTGTAAACACCGCTAGTCCGAAAGAAGCTAACACCGCTCTGAACTTTACTTTTCTGTTGCAATATCGGGTTTCAGGCCATTTTGGAATCTATTAAAAGTCTACCCTGACACAGAGATCTTCTGTGATTTGAAAAGTGCTAAAGTTTGTGTTATTTGGACACTGAATGCCCCGAGCACTCACACTAACGGATACGGGATCATTAGTAGAACAGAACGGCTCAACATAAGTTCTGCGATACTGCTCCAATTGACACCAAACTGCTATGGGTGAGTAAAACTACTTGTTTTATTGCCGAAAGAAGGCTCAGATTGTAAAAAAAATGTTAATTTTCCTTTAACATGCAGCAGCAGATGGGATGAATTTCACATGCTTTCAGGGCAGGGGCAGTATACAGGGAGGGGACAAAGGGGTCTGTTGTCCTCGGCCCCAGGGTTTTAGGGACCTGGAATTGAATCCTTTTCTTATGTGCAGGGATGAAAGTGGCCAATCATGAAAAAAGCGGAAAGTCACGGCGCACCCCCCCCCCCCCCCCGCGCGACGCGTTAAGTGAGGCACGGGCAGGTAGGATGAGGTATAGGATGTTTTATAAAGTTTAACCTGTGTACACGCAATGGTACAGGCTGTTGCGAGAGCTGCGCTCACTCGCTCGGTCCGCGGCTCCAGACACGGGCTCGCGCCCGTGTTTAATACGAACAGTTTAATACGAGATACACGTACTTTTGTTCTGAATACGGGACGATTCTGTTTTTAGGGGACGGTTGGCGACCCTAAACACAACTATACATATATACAGTATATATACACCCAAAATCTTTCTCAACGAATTTGCACAGATATTAAAAAAAAAAAAATAAAATTACCCTGCGGCTGAAAAAAAAGCGGAGATCCGCTAAAAAACGGAACTCTTTCATCCCTGTATGTGCTTCTTGCCCCGGGCCCCCAAATTTCTGATGACAGGCCTACATGCTTTATATAGATGTTTAATGATGTTGCTGAGTCTCTTACCAACTCCTCCAAAGGGCAGAGCGCTGATGGAGTAATGCACTAGACAGTCATTGGCCAAGATCGCTCCACTGGATGTTTCTTCTATCATTTTCTGTATCACCTACAAATAGACATAGAGCCAAAATATCAGTACTTTTCCAGTATTTTTTGTTTGATGTTTCTATGACATCACCAAACCTTTTCATCTGGTGTGAATACATAAAGAGCCAGAGGTTTCTCTCCTTTGTTGATGAATGTTATGGCTTCGTCCAAACCACTGACGGTGATGATGGGAAGAACGGGACCAAAAATCTCCTCCTGCATCACTTTGGCGTCAGGCTTCACATCCCTCAGCACTGTGGGAGCTGAGCACAAGGGTCAATAATATAGCAATAAAATGAGAGCCTTCTTTAAGGTGCAGATGGCAAGGTTTTCCATCTGCTTGTCTGCATAGGAATTCTTTTGCTTTGCCTAATAATACACATATTTATTGCATTTATTCAATTACTGGGGTTTTGTTGCTAAAATGCATTGGAAAGCAAGCATTCTTAAGGCCAATCCATGCTTCTTAAGAAGTTTGTTATATAGCAAGAATTGGCCTTTAAGATGAGAAGGGTTTCCTCTCCATTTCTGAGCAGTGACCTGTCATCTGCTTGACTCCATAGAGATAGATAAGCTTAAGTTTGCCTGGGCATTTTGTGGCCTGGGGGAGGAATCCTGCCCTTGACCTGTTTAAATCTGTACCCCGCAGGTTTTTGATAATATACTCAACAAAAATATAAATGCAACACTTTTGTTTTTGCTCCCATTTTTCCTGAGATGGACCCAAAGATCCAAAATTCACTCCAGATACACAACACTACCATTTCTCTCAAACATTGTTCACAAATCTGTCCAAATGTGTGACAGCGAGCACCTCTGCCCCGGCGAGACAATCCACCCCACCTCACAGGTGCGCCACATCAAGATGCCGATCCGACATCATGACCAGTGCACAGGTGCGCCCCAGACTGCCCACAATAAAAGAACAACCCGAAATGTGCATTTTTTTTTGCTTTATTGGGGGTCTGGGGACTCAGAACCAGTCAGTATCTGGTGTGACCACCATTTGCCTCATGCAGTGCAACACATCTTCTTCACATAGAGTTTATCAGATTGTCAGTTGTGGCCTGTGGAATGTTGGTCCACTCCTCTTCAAAGGCTGTGCGAAGTTGCTGGATATTAGTGGGAGCTGGTACACGCTGTCGTATACGCCGGTCAAGCACATCCCAAACATGCTCAATGGGTGACATGTCCGGTGAGTATGCTGGCCATGCAAGAACTGGGACATTTTCAGCTTCCAAGAATTGTGTACAGATCCTTGCAACATGGGGCCGTGCATTATCTTGCTGAAACATGAGGTGATGTTCATGGATGTATGGCACAACAATGGGCCTCAGGATCTCATCACGGTATCTCTGTGCATTCAAAATGCCATCAATAAAATGCACCTGTGTTCTTCGTCCATAACAGCCTTTGAAGAGGAGTGGACCAACATTCCACAGGCCACAACTGACAATCTGATAAACTCTATGTGAAGAAGATGTGTTGCACTGCATGAGGCAAATGGTGGTCACACCAGATACTGACTGGTTCTGAGTCCCCAGACCCCCAATAAAGCCAAAAAAAAAAAATGCACATTTCGGGGTGGCCTTTTATTGTGGGCAGTCTGGGGCGCACCTGTGCACTGGTCATGATGTCGGATCGGCATCTTGATGTGGCGCACCTGTGAGGTGGGGTGGATTGTCTCGGCGGGGCAGAGGTGCTCGCTGTCACACATTTGGACAGATTTGTGAACAGTGTTTGAGAGAAATGGTAATATTGTGTATCTGGAGGGAATTTTGGATCTTTGGGTCCATCTCAGGAAAAATGGGAGCAAAAACAAAAGTGTTGCGTTTATATTTTTGTTGAGTGTAATTCTGTCTATAGTGTCTGAGTGGGGAGTGAATGAATAATGCCCTGTTAAGCATCTCTGAGTGCCCAAAAGGCACTTATGGCATGGTAATAGATTACAGTAGCATATATTTTACAGAAATAGTTCAATTATTACCAATGTAGCAGTCTGTTTCTTCGTTTTGTCCGCCCATGGCCACCATACTGTCGTCTATAAGAGCCATGATTCTCTTGAAGTGTCTCTGGTTGATGACACGTCCGTAGTCAGGGCAGGTCTGTGGGTTTTCTGTGTAAAACTCCTAATAATGGAAAAAAGAGATACTGTTTTATAACAATCTTACAAATTCATGTATTGTTCAGTTATAATGTGTTCATTAATTTGGCACAAATGTCAGTATATACTTATCAGCACATGCTCTAAATATAGATATAATCAAACCTTCTACCTAATAACCAACAGTAGAGGGCAAGTTACTTCAAAACTGTAATGCGTTATTTATTACTTGTTACTGTCATTTCAAAGTAATGTGTTACATTCAAATATTACTGTATTTAAAATGTAAGGCATTGCACTACTATTGCATTACTTTTAAGTTACTCTCACCAAAATTGGAAATATGGATTTGGCTAAATGTAGCTCATGACGCTCATTTAGCTCATCACTCATCCAGTGGAAGGTGACTGAGCTGAACAGGAAGTACACTTACTAGCGCTAATCTTTAGCTTCACCCCGAATCGCGCGCTGTGTGGATGTAAACAGACACGTGAGGAGCTACTCTCACCTTTTTTACTTTCAAAGAACACCTCAAACTGGATTAATAGCTCTGTTTTATGGACTGGGTGTCATTATTTGTGGAGGACAAATTCTATGGATAATGTGGATGAGATGCTACAGTTTATATTTACAACTTTACGAGAGGTGAGTAATAATTATTTTCACTGTTTCCTGAGTTTCCTGAGTTTGCATCTTGCTCCTCTGTGTCCGTCACTCCCTCTGCCCCTGATACTCTGTTATTGTAGCATTGCTGATGTTTGGTGGTTATGATATGCCAGAGCAGCTCAGAGTCACACAGACACCACACACACACACACACACACACACACACACACACACAGGAGGAGTGCAACGGCTTCAAACTCGCATACGAAGACACAAAGTCAGGTCATGCCTTCCCTAACTTGGGGAGAAGCAAATCGCAGCCAAAATCGGGCAAATTCTTCTTTAATGTGGCCATACCTGCCTGTCAAAGCCTGATCCCGTCAGATCTTAGAAGCTAAGCAAGGCAGGGCCTGGTTAGTACTTGGATGGGAGACCGCTGGGAATTCCAGGTGCCACAGTGGGGCAACAGTTGCAAATACTGTCGCTGTGTCCTTAGGCAAGACACTTTACACACATTTGCCTAGTATGAAAGTTGAGTGTGTGTGAGTGTTGGAGGTGGTCGAAGGGGCCGATGGCGCAGATTGGCAGCCTCACTTCCGTCAGTCTGCCCCAGGGCAGCTGTGGCTACAGAAAGTAGCTTACCACCACCAAGTGTGGAATGAATGAACAATGAACTGTAAAGCGCTTTGGGTATCATGAAAGGCGCTATATAAATGCTATGAATTATTATTATTATTATTAATGTGTGGCAGCCTTTAATAATACATTTGACATGATGTTATGCATCTGTTCTGATCTGATCGGACGTTTTACCACTGCTGATCTCGCTGTGATTTTTGCAAATTTGTATGAAGAAAAACAAAAGCCCCACCACTTCAATTCAGGTAAAAAAAAAAAGCATTGTAAACGCACGTTACTGACATTTGTACCGAGCAAAATATTACATTTTTTTCTGTAATGCCTTACATTACTGCGCTACAGCAAAAAGCTATGCATTACAGTAATTTGTTACTTTTGTAATGCGTTACTATCAATATCCACTTTTACCTGAACTACATTTGAATAAGATTAAGCTTGGGCTTTTTTAGCCTTTATTGGTCTCACACACAATGACACACAGTGACACACGGGAGAAATTTGACTTCTGCATTTGACCCATCCTTTTTTTCAGGAGCAGTGAGCAGCCATCTTTTTTTTTCGGCGCCCGGGGGGCAGTACCGTGAAGGGTCTTGCCCAAGGACCCACACTGGTTAGCTCATTGCCCAGGGGGGGTTTGAACCTACAACCTCCAGGGGGAAAGTCCATGACTTACCAGATATATTTATATAATATATAATATATTTAATATATTTGCACATGCCTATTTAATATAATATAATATATTTATATTATATATTATATTTATATAATATATAATATATTTGCATATAATATATTTGCACATGCCTATTTAATGTCATTGTGCTTGATTTTTACCTTAACGGCTTTCTTGATCTCTGCGATGACTTTGTCCTGGATGCTTGCTTCACACAGAATGTAGTCTGGAGCAATGCAGGTTTGGCCACAGTTTGTATATTTGCCCCATGCCACTCGTCTGTGTACGGAAAAATAAGAAAAGTATTTACAACCAATAACTAAGAACAGCTGTAAAGATTGTCTCACATTTTGTCCATAGTTGGTTGAATTTAACTGTTCATATTACAAAAGTGCACAAAAATTTACACTTTTTTGAAAGATTTCACAGCAAATTTCACTTCTTAAGAGTTTTGAAAAATGCACAATTTAGACGTTATATCATCCAGTCCGACTGACTATTTATGGTGCGACATAAATGACTGTATCGTCTGCATACATTTGGCAGTGTCTTTGCACATTTCTGTCAAAGCATTTATGTATAAACAGGAAGGCACTGTTGCTTATGAGCATTTGTTAAACCAGTTATCGCGTTGGTCCTGGGTTCAAATATGGGCCACCCAACTTTGCTAAACACACTTTTTCCCACCCACTTCTCTTATTGTTAAGTCTCTGCAAGGCTCTGAGTGAGTGGCAGCTGGATGTAAGTGTCAACCTTCAGAATATTTTATTTCATTGAGTGGCTTTATTTACCTCTCTAAGTCAATAGAGAAATACAAAGTGTACATGAACTGTGATTACACCAAAATAGTGACCTGACACCAAGAAAAAAAAAATTACTTATTTATTTTGGAAATGGAAATGTGAATGTCCTAGTTAAAGAGAATGTGAGGTGCAAAATGTTCACTTGTTTCAAGAATGCCACATAAATTAGACAAGCTAAGGTCCTGTGTGATTTTTCTGTTTGTCAGACAAACATATAGCGATAGCAAGATTCAGCTTTAGCCTTCTTTCTGCATAAAACTTACCTGTAAAGTCTTAAAGTCTGGGCAGTGAACCTCTTCATGTATGTGCTGATCCTTTTGATAAAGGCGTAATTAAAGGAAAAGTAACGTTTTTTTACAATCTGAGGCTTCTTTCGGCAATAAAACAAGTAGTTTTACTCACCCATAGCAGTTTGGTGTCAATTGGAGCAGCATCGCAGAACTTATGTTGAGCCGTTCTGTTCTACTAATGATCCTGTATCTGTTAGCGTGAGTGCTCGGGGCATTACTTTGCGCTCTCCAAATAACACAAACTTTAGCACTTTTCAAATCACAGAAGATCGCTGTGTCAGGGTAGACTTTTAGTGGATTCCAAAACGGCCTGAAACCCGATATCCAGCTATAGTTTCATTTGATGACGTCATCAGAGAGGACAGTGCGCATGCGTGAACTCAGCTGTTTTGTAAACACCGCTAGTCCGAAAGAAGCTAACACCGCTCTGAACTTTACTTTTCTGTTGCAATATCGGGTTTCAGGCCGTTTTGGAATCTACTAAAAGTCTACCCTGACACAGCGATCTTCTGTGATTTGAAAAGTGCTAAAGTTTGTGTTATTTGGAGAGCGCAAAGCAGTGCCCCGAGCACTCACGCTAACGGATACGGGATCATTAGTAGAACAGAACGGCTCAACATAAGTTCTGCGATACTGCTCCAATTGACACCAAACTTCTATGGGTGAGTAAAACTACTTGTTTTATTGCCGAAAGAAGGCTTAGATTGTAAAAAAACGTTACTTTTCCTTTAAACTTTTTAAATTTTCACTGGTTGTACATGACTTTTTTTTAATGAATGTCAAACCTCACACAAACTGTTCATTTTATGTTGGTGAAATTTAGACAGGCAAGATCCTTTATGACTCTATATGCGGCAGGAATGTTTTTACACTCCATGATTCTGTCTCATATAGAGTACTGCATAACCACATGGTCACTTGCTGCTGGCACAACATTCAAACCAGTGGAATCAGGTTTTTAAAAAGCTGTGAAAATATTGGACAAGAAACCATTCAGTTCACCACTGCACTATTTTAAACAAGTACAACTTGCTCAATTTTAATAATTCTGTTTTATATACGAAGTTTTGCATGGTCTTGCTCCTCCTCCGCTACAGGATTTTATTAAAACAAAGACTGTCAGTGGGATGGGAACTAGGGCCACAGCCCAGGGGAACTGTGAGGTCCCACACAGATGCTCAACATTTGGACAAAGTGTGCTCTCAGTCAGAGGCACTAAGTTCTGGAACTCTCTCCCATTACTAATAAGAGAGACTCCAACAGTGACCACTTTCAGATCACACTTGAAACAGTGGATAAAGGAAAACCAGACTTGTGGACACTTTTAATGTTTAACTGCTGCTATTGTCACTTGTAATTGTTATTGTTTTTTACTGTGGTGTCACCTGCCTAGGGACTATAGTTGGAAATTAGCATTTTTGCTATAATCTGTCGTATTTACACGGCAATGTTGTAGATGTTCATTAATATGCACTGTCCCTATTAAAAAAAAGAATAAATAAAAATAAAAAAATTAAGTTAAATTAAAATAGACCTAATGTTTTGCCATTTCGACTGGCCTTTCTCTCATACACTATTTACATGAATGGAGTTTCAGTTCATACCTGCATGCAATGGTGATGTCACAGTTTTTATCGATGTAACAGGGGCTTTTTCCTCCAAGCTCCAGAGTGACCGGCGTCAGGTGCTTTGCTGCAGCCTCCATGATGATTTTACCAACCATACTGTTCCCGGTGTAAAAGATGTGATCAAAACGCTGCTTTAACAACTCCTGTGTCTCAGCCACTCCTCCAGTCACAACCGGGTACAGCTCCTGAAATGTAAAGAAGTTAAGGTAATACAGTAAACCTATAGTAAAGTAAGAATTGAATAGTCTATTTTATATGTACATTTATTTTATATGTACATTTACATTTTGATACTACAGTTTAGGGTTGAAAGTAAATACAGTGGTACCTCACCTTACGAAAATAATTCGTTCCAGAAGTGGTTTCGTAACGTGAATTTTTCATAAGTTGAGTAGCTATTTCAATGGAAAAGGCCTGATTGTTCCAACATTTTTTTGTAACTTTTTTTTATAGTGTAACATTGTGTTCTGCGTCCTGATTGGCTAAGAGACTGTAGACACAGGACTAAACGTGGAATAAACCAGGTCTAGACCAGAAATAAACCAGGTCTAGACCAGGTCTAAACCAGGTCTAGACCAGGTCTAAACCAGGTCCAAACCTGGACTGGACCGGGACTAAACCAGGACTGGACCAGGTCTAGACCTGGACTAAACCAGGATTAAAGCACCACGTGCCGCTCTTTGCTGGTTTCGTGCAGCTGGTTTGTGGCTCGGGCTCCAGAGGACACGGTCCGGGCGCCGCGGTTCTATCTCGTGCTCGCAGACGTTCCAAGGTTTTTTTTTAATAGTGTAACATTGTGTTCTGCGTCCTGATTGGCTAAGAGACTAGACCAGGACTAAAAGGTGTAATAAACCAGGTCTAGACCAGAAGTAAACCAGGTCTAGACCAGGTCTAAACCAGGTCTAAACCTGGACTGGACCTGGACTAAACCAGGACCGGACCAGGTCCAAACCCAGACCAAACCGGGACAAGACCAGGATTAAATCACCCCGTGCGGCTCTCTCACCGCTGGCCTCACGCGGCTCCTGCGCTCACCCGGGTGTGCTCGGCCCGCGTGGACGCGGCCCCGAGGTGGAGGCACGGCCCGGGCGCCGCGGCTCCATCCCGCGCCCGCAGCCCCGGTGTACGCGCGGCCTCGCGCCGTGTCGCGCACCTCTCCAGGGATAACTGGCTTGTGGCGGCCAAGCGTTCATAGCAACGTCGCTTTTTGATCCTTCGATGTCGGCTCTTCCTATCATTGTGAAACAGAATTCACCAAGCGTTGGATTGTTTACCCACTAAGGGAACGTGAGCTGGGTTTAGACCATCGTGAGACAGGTTAGTTTTACCCTACTGATGATGTGTTGTTGATAGTAATCCTGTGTCTCCGCTCCCCTCGCACGTTCGGCGCTATATTGAGCCGTGTCCCCCCCACGCTTCACTATCCGTTTCAACTATCCGTTGAAAATCTATGAAAGTTCGAGTGTTCAAACGAGAGAGAAATGCCAGAAAAGCCCAACTCCAGTCTGAGAAAAGCGTAGAATGTGTGTGGTGAGGCATTTACAGCCCTAAAACATGTAGAACAATTGCAAAATACAAAGTTGTCCTACCTCACGGACCTCTCCCACCGCGGGCCACCTCTGGAACCTAACCCCGTGTGTGTTGATAAAGTGTATTTACGTTTCGGGGCGTGCATCTGAGCGCACATTATTTGAATTTTTGAGATTTCGCGTTTCGTAACTTGAATTTTCTTTCGTATTTAGAGACCAAAATTTAACGTGAAGGTGTTTCGTAACTTGGATTTTTCGTTTGTTGGGTCTTTCGTAAGGAGAGGTACCACTGTAACCATGTTTTGAGTTTGCATGTTAGCTATAGCGGCATGTAATTTGTTAGTAAGATCAAAAGTGTAATATATAATAGACTATGAACCCTTTACTATACAGTGGATATAAAAAGTCTACACACCCCTGTTCAAATGGCAGGTTTTTGTCATGTAAAAGATTACGTCAAGATAGATAATTTCAAAACTTCCACCTTTCATGTGACCTACAACCTGTACAACGCAACTGAAAAACAAATCTTTCAGGGAGATGAAGTAAAAATAAACAACTCAGATTAATGTGACTGCATAAGTGTGCACACCCTTTTATAACTCGGGATGAGGCTGTGTTCAGATTTAATCAGTTCCATTCAAACTCATGTTAAACTGGAGTTAGCAGCACAAACCTGTCAGCAATTCAAATCCCTCTGATCAACCCCAAATAAAAGTTCAGCTGTTCTAATCGGCTTTTCCTCACATTTTTGTAGCCACATCTTCCAGTACAAGCCATGGTCCGCAGAGAGCTTCCAAAGCATCAGAGGGATCTCATTATTCAAAGATATCAGTCAGGTGAAGGCTACAAAAGAATTTCCAAGAACTTAAATATACCGTGGAACACAGTGAAGACCGTCATCATCAAATGGAGAAAATATGGCACAGTGACATTACCAAGAACAGGACGTCCGTCCAAAATGTGCTATGGTTTGATGAAACCATGGTTGAACTTTTTGGACATAATTCCAAAAGGAATATTTGGCGCAAAAACAACACTGCACTTCACCAAAATAACATGACACCTAGAGTGAAGCATGGTGGTTCCAAATACCAGTCAGTGTTGGCACAAAACCTTCGGCCTTCTGTTAGAACGCTGACGATGAAGAGGAACTTCATCTTTCAGCATGACAGTGACCCAAAGCACACATCTAAATCAACAAAAGAATGGCTTCACCGGAATAAGATTGAGGTTTTGGAATGGCCCAGCCAGAGTTTAGACCTGAATCCCATCGAACATCTGTGGGGTGATCTGAAGAAGGCTGTGCACAGGAGATGCCCTCGCAGTCTGTCAGATTTGGAGCGGTTTTGCAAAGAGTGGGCAAATATTGCCACATCAAGATGTGCCACGCTGATAGGCTCCTACCCAAAAACACTGAGTGCTGTAATAAAAGCCAAAGGTGCTGCAACAAAGTATTAGTTTAAGGGTGTGCATATGTATGCAACCAAGTTATTTTAAGTTTTTTTATTTTATATGATTTTATGTTTCCCCTTTAAAGGTTTCAGTTTGTTCTTCAATTGTATTGTACAGGTTATAGGTCACATTAAAGGTGGAAAAAGTTGTGAAATTATTTGTCTTGTTATTTTTTTGCATCACAAAAACCTGGCATTTGAACAGGGGTGTGTAGACTTTTTATATCCACTGTATATAAAATCATGCTTTTGTTGAGATCTGAATATTATTTAATAGATAAGAGATCAAAACAATATTCCAAAAACGACTATTTTATAGTGAATATGCCCAAATAGTATGAATGTGTTCTTACTTTGTCAATGTAGGCAGGCAAAAACTCCTCCATGACTTTGGCAGTGTGGACACAAACTTCAGAGGGCTTGATCACAGCTGCATTACCTAGAAAATAAAAACAACCTATTAATAAAACAGAATTATAAAGCACTTTAAATTACAATAATAAATGTATATGTGGCTGATTCATCTCTTGTCTTAACTGTAATACTTAATACTTAATTACATAATATTGTTTTCTTAAGGAGTGCCTGCAGTATTTTTGATAAGGTATGCACAGTTAAGTGGGTGACAGACTCTCCATGCGCACTTGTGTACGCAGGTACATGTCCCGACAGCCCTGAGCAAAACAGAACAGTTTGGTCAAAGACCCCTGTTGCACTCCTTCATGTGTAACTTACGACATTCAAGTTGTGAAAAATTAGTACAGGTGCCTCTGGTTTTCTTCATAATCTAGTCTTTGACACTGACGACTTTAAAGACGTGTCACCTACTGCACAGACAGAATCTGATAATTCAAGGATGAAGTCCATTGAGAGCATTACACCAGGAAACACCTACACTGACTTTCACCAGGGTAAATCTAGTGTTGGTTTAAAAAATGTCAGCTGTCAGCTTTTATTTTAAAGACTCACAGATAAAGGTGTTTGTACTCGTGTACTTTTAACTGTTTGTATTTTAACTTATACTTGTTGTAAGGCGGCCTTGAGTGTCCAGAAAGGCGCCTAATAAATAAAATGTATTATTATTATTATTTTACTCCAATTTGATTAATTCAACGTGTAAAAAGTCTATTTTTGCTACATTCAGCTTAGGTACATCTTTAACTTTCTTTTCTACCACCCCTGTATTTAAATACTATTTGATCAGAGAGATTGAAGGTTTTAAATTGTTAACTTTTTCTTAACATTATTATTGTACATGCAGTATTATTAGGATTATTGCTATGCCATGGTGGAAAACAAAATAAACTTGCCAAATTCACCACTACTTAGTGAGAGACCTAGTTGGAACTGTTGAAAATTCATATTAGTAACATGAAAGCTTATTTTATTTCTGCGGTTAAAAAGTAATGCAGAGAATTGTGCTCCGGTATCTGGTAATTGCCCTCTCCCTCAGTGCCCTCTGACCCTCTCCTCCCTCTCACAAACTCTCCTGCCCTTTGCCTAGCATGAAAACTCTATTCATGTAAAGCTTGGATGTCCAACTTGATTCTTGTAAAGCAGTATTTTAACCCAAAAGAATGAGCCGAGTTGTGAGCGTAGTGGCGGCCCATCCCTCACCTATCTGAAAATAGCTGTTGTAAAGCTAAAATTCATGCATGTAAATACTAACAATGTGTTAAAGGGTTTAAAAGAGCTAGATAGATGGATTTAAATATCTACTTCCTCCTTAACATAAGAATAATCTGATTTATTGGTATGGTTGTATATAGTTTTTTGGGGGGAACTAATTCTCCTGTGTGAGATCAATAAAGTGTTATCTTATCTTAAAGGAAAAGTAACGTTTTTTACAATCTGAGCCTTATTTCGGTAATAAAACAAGTTGTTTTACTCACCCATAGCACTTTGGTGTCATATGGAGCATTTCCAGAGATGTTTTAGATTTGCGTTAGCCTAGCGCGACTTCTAGCCATAGCTCGGGGCATATAATATATTCCCCAAGCATGTAATATGCCCCGTGCGGGCTCCAAATAACACAAACTTTAGCACTTTTCAAATCATAGAAGCCCGATGTCTTAGCCTACGATTTCGTTTGAAGCAAAAGTGGCCTGTAATCCGAGATTTATCCATAGTTTACAGCTTTGCGTTTCATGTTTGGGTCCCGGGAGCTGAGAGCACACTCCGCACATGCGCACTGGCGTCCTCATCTACTCGAAACTATGGCTAAATCTCGGATTACAGGCCACTTTTGACCACATAAAATCGTAGGCTAAGACATCGGGCTTCTATGATTTGAAAAGTGCTAAAGTTTGTGTTATTTGGAGACCGCAAACAAGTGCCCCGAGAACTCACATAATGGAGATCGCAAATCTAAAACATCTCCGGAAGTGCTCCATATGACACCAAATTACTATGGGTGAGTAAAACAACTTGTTTTATTACCGAAATAAGGCTCAGATTGTAAAAAACGTTACTTTTCCTTTAAATATTCTTATTTCTATTTGTACAATTGTATTTTACATGTGGCATTGTTCTATGTTATAACTAAATATCATCGGCAATCTGTAAGACAACAATAAAAGTGGTTTTGGATTACCAGCTGCGATGGCCCCAATGAGAGGCTGGATGGTGACAGCCCAAGGGTAGTTCCAGGCTCCAATGATGAGGACAACACCGAGGGGCTCAGGGCGGATATAGACTGTGTCCGAAATGGTCAGCAAGTTCTTCTCCACATGACGAGGTGCTGCCCAAGACTTCAGGTTTTTAACAGCCAGGTTTATCTCGCCCTCCAAGCCCATTGTCTCAAACAGCTGAGTACCCACTTGACTCTGGTAGAGAGCAAGGATGTAGCAGTAGTTTAAAATAGGGCTTAGTAGTGAAGAGATTTGGAATGTGAGTGGGGATTGTCTGGTTATATATAGTACACATAAAATGGAAATCTTTACAGTGTTTTGGAAGAGCCCAAAAGCCACTCAAAAAGTGTGTGAGCTGCACCAGGAATAGCATAAAGAACATTACAGTACCTACAAAAACAAATGTAAATTATTCTAATCAAGGGCATCTAAAATAATGAGAATGCTATTGTACAGCAAACTAATGAAGTGCTTGAACTCTTGTACAGCTGTACTCACTGCAGCTACTGTATGTGGCCATGTATTTGAAGTGCAGTTGAGTATTTTCATGTAAAAAACACACAAAGTTTTCTTCAATAGCACAAGTCCTAAAATATCTTAGCTTTTTATTCTCAAAGAGTAATTAGCAGCATTTCCAGGACGTAATATAACTCTTAGACTCAAAGTACTTTGTACTTTTTGGGATGGCTGTTACCTTATTTAGGTCTTTCTTCATTGCGTCTGCAATCTCTTTTTGTCTCTCAATGAACAGGCGCTTGAGGCTCTCGAGCTGCAGGATGCGGTAGTCTAGGCATTTGGACCGACCCGTTTCAAATGCTTTCCTGGCCCGAGCCACTGCCTGTTGCTCGTGGGACATCCTGAACACAGACACAACAGTTTTGCTATAAACCGCCCAGTTTACATTTACATTTGGTAAAGTCACATTTCTTTAGGTATTTCTTTGTTCTATTTTAGTGGTCAATAATAATAATAAACAAGTGACCTCATCTATTTAAGTTTGGGTACTATAGTTTTATAGTATTTGTATTTCAAGACAGATTGTGAAATATATTGATTTTGATAAACTTAGACTTAGACTTAGAGAAACTTAATTGATCCACAAGGGAAACTGTTTTGGGTACAGTAGCTCACTCATCAAATATAATATATAACAAAGGGTAACAAAATATAGACGGAATACCAACCAAAGAGCAATGGACCAGTGTCAGATGAGACATAATTATAAAATAATAATAATAAATAAATACATAAATGTACAAATCCGAATTCAATAGAAAGTAAGTAATAAAGTATGAAATACAATATCAAATAAGATAAACTTGTTCACAAATTATATTTTATATTGCTTATCTGATGGGTAGAGACGTTAAGCGCCACTGCTTCGTTTCGATCCCATTTGGTGGGCTATCAACTCCTAAATGTTGTATTGTAGTTTGATAACATACAAACTAAATATTAATATATAAGGCTTTACTCAAACTTTTTTAGCGAAATTACCCTTTGGCTATTGACATCTGCCTCTTGTGACCCTGTTTGTCATTGTTTATAGAAAAAGCACAGAGCGTAACCAGAAACCCAAGCGCACTCTTTTAAAGCCACAGCACATATTAACATTACTATATCGGGTACATATCTCCTTTCATTGCAGTACAATGAATGCGAGCCTGGATATTGTTATTATTATGTAATAGCAACTAATTAATGAGAAACTATCTGCATTTTACCATTGTCGAACGCGCAACAAAACCCGCAATAGCAATAGCACTGACCATCGCGTCCGACTACAAAGTGCACCGCGCATTTCCGCTATACTTCTCTTATCGCTCTTCAGCACATTTCCATCGTGCTGTGAAGCCTATCATGAAATTATGGATGCTTCTTCGTGGCTAATTCAATCCTACCTGAACCTGTAGTGTTTTCTTGCGGTCCTGGATATGAGTGGGCGCTGGACGGCCGGAGCAGCGGTCAGAGGCAGAGGCACCCGCAGCCCCCTGTCCCCGCTTTAAGAACCGCCTCCGTCCCCGCCCACCTCCGGCCCATCTCCGGGAGGAAAGCCAACGCATTTCAGACCTTGGACTTTTTTTAGATTAGTTTGTTTAGGTATTGCTAATAGTCAAATAGTAGTAATTTAGAAACAATCAGGAAGATTTATCTTTTTTTTTTTCTTTTCCAAAAGCAGATGTGTACAGTACATAACACGTAATTTTTATTTTTTTTTAAAGGAAAAGTAACGTTATTTTACAATCTGAGCCTTCTTTCGGTAATAAAACAAGTCGTTTGACTCACCCATAGCACGTTGGTGTCATTTGGAGCTGTTTGGTAAAAGTTATGTTGTAGCGTATCCGTTAGCGTGAGTACTCGGGGCATTACTTTGCGGTCTCCAAATAACACAAACTTTAGCACTTTTCAAATCATAGAAGCCCGATGTCTTAATCTACGATTTCGTTTGAATCAAAAGTGGCCTGTAATCCGAGATTTATCCATAGTTTTCAGCTTTGCGTTTCATGTTTGGGTCCCGGGAGCTGAGAGCACACTCCGCGCATGCGCACTGGCGTCCTCATCAACTCGAAACTATGGCTAAATCTCGGATTACAGGCCACTTTTGATTCAAACGAAATCGTAGATTAAGACATCGGGCTTCTATGATTTGAAAAGTGCTAAAGTTTGTGTTATTTGGAGACCGCAAAGTAATGCCCCGAGTACTCACGCTAACGGATACGCTACAACATAACTTTTACCAAACAGCTCCAAATGACACCAACGTGCTATGGGTGAGTCAAACGACTCGTTTTATTACCGAAAGAAGGCTCAGATTGTAAAATAACGTTACTTTTCCTTTAAATATGAGCCTTATACTCCATAGTTGATGTGTGAGTTATGTACCGATAAAAACCACCAGTTCCCGAGGAGCGGATGGGGGGAATTGCGTGAGAAATGCCGTGTCGAATTGTCTCTCTCAATGCGTGAGTCTTGAGAGCCCTGCTGTAAATGTTTGTCTAAGGAGCAAACTTAAACTACAAAGCAACTAATGAGAGTTATATAAATGAAGTTATTACCTGATGGTTCTCAGTTTGTTTTATCATCACCGCAGTGTGCGCTTAGCAGCTGAAACTACACTCTACAGTCTGCCCAACAACAGAACAATCTATTTTCTGATTGGCTGATTTTTTTCCGGGGTGCGGGACGGGGAGGAGGGGGAGAGTTTTTTTTCGCTGAAAACGCGCGGTGCCTGCATAAACTGAGCCACACAGGCCGATTTTCTGGGCACAAAAAAAAAAAAAAATCAGTGTGAGAAATGCCATGTGTGGCGTGTGAGCGTGTGAACACGTCAAATTGCGTGTGTCACACTCTCAATGCGTGAGACTTGAGAGCCCTGGTAATGCACTACTTATTACTTGTTAGTGTCATTTTAAAGTAATGCCTTACATTACAATATTACTCTAAATAAAAAGTAAGGCATTACACTACTTTTGCATTACTTTAGTTACTCTCGCCAAAATGGCTGGATTTGGCATCTACAGTGCAAATCTCTCATGTGTCATGACTTTCACCTGCCATCCAGGAGGTTTTGGGAGCCTGCAGACTGAAAACCAACATGTCCAGTAATTGCTTCTTACCCGCTTACAATACCTACCTTGGAGTCCTTATTTTGAACAAAGTCATCTGCTTTTCCATCTTGAAAAGGAGCTAGCACTATCCGATTCTTCTGGTTCTGTCATCCTTTGTCAGTCTGCCAGTTCGAGATGAAGTAAAAGGAAATGGAATGTTCTGCGCGGACTTATCAGATTCAGTAGCTGATCTCGCGGTGATCTGCGAACTTTGTATGAAGAAAACGCAAAACCCACAAAAACAAAGCAGGTTAAAAATGCATTGTAATGTGCGTTACTGGCATTGTAACGAGTAATATATTACAGATTTTCTTCCCTGTAATGCGTTACATTACTGCGTTACGCCAAAAAGTAATGCATTACAGTAATTAATTACTTTTGTAACGAGTTACTCCCAACACTGAAAACCACACACACACACACACACACACACACACACACACACACACACACACACACACACACACACACACACACACACACACACACAAACTAAACTAACCCCATTCTGGCCTGTGCATTATCGTCACTTTTTAAAAAAACTTTTTTCATTTTTGTTTTATAGTCTATTTTGTCTTTTATCAATTAATATGAATAAAAATACGAACTTTCTCAGAGACTATTAACATAAAATTTTCTTCTTTGGCTACACTTGCAAAGCACAAAAAGCAGTTTTGCAGCAGCAGGGATTATTTATTATCCAGTCACTCAGTGTTTTAAGATGCGTTTTATATTGGCTCAGCAAGTATGTGGTTAATTTCGCATTTGGAAAAAAAACAATTATCCATGGTTATGTGTATATGCTATTATTCATCCCATTTACTCTAAAATATCATAACATTTTTTTCTATTTCCACTGACATCCACAATATAGGTTCATCAATCTGCTGAATATTACCAAATTCTACCAGCTCCTGAATTCCACCTCTTTTAAAGCTGCATTCATTCATGCATTTTTTTTTGTAATCTCAGGCTCATCTTTAATCCACTGCCAAACTGAATTCACACTACCCTCCTATACTCTTTTGAACATCCCAGGACGGTGTTAGTAATGGACCATGCCCAAAAATCTGTGGGCTTAACAGGAAACATGGACTCTTCTTCCCCTTCACATCAAACAGCTGAGGTTTGTGTATTGTGGAAGCAGCAGAGCTGGTGCAGCAGAGAGTCATTCACACCAGTGTGTTAAACCCAAATTCAGAAAGACAATTGTTGGACATGGACACAAGTTTGTTAGATGATGAAAGAACAGTTTGTGTATTCATACAAACATACATGCACATTGTTTTTTGACATTGACAAAGCAATTAAAACATGTAAGAACAATTAGTAGCACATTAAAAATGTTCATCAAAACTGTCTATGTTGTAGTTTTTCGGGTTAGCCTATATCTTAGTTGTTGTATTCTAAGTATATTGTAATAGAGTCTGATGTGTAGGCCTATGGGAATATGTAACCAATATATTGAAATACAAGATACATCAAATGTATGAGTATGACTGTATGTATAACCACAAACAATATCTTCGCTCAGAGCTGAGAGCCACTGAGCCGAAAGGCAAAGCTCTCGATTTACCGGTCAATTTACGTTCCTACCCTCACCTATGGTCATGAGCTTTTGGTAATGACCCGAAAGGACAAGATCGCGGATACAAGTGGCCGAAATGAGTTTCCTCCGTAGAGTGGCTGGGTGCTCCCTTAGAGATAGGGTGAGGAGCTCAGTCACACAGGAGGAGCTCGGAGTAGAGCCGCTGCTCCTCCACATCGAGAGGAGCCAGCTGAGGTGGCTCGGGCATCTGTTCTGGTGCCTGCTGGATGCCTCCCTTGGGAGGTTTTTCAGGCATGTCCCACCGGGAGGAGGCCCCGGGGAAGACCCAGGACCCGCTGGAGGGACTATGCCTCTCGGTGGCCTGGGAACGGAGGAGCTGGAGGATGTGTCCAGGGTGAAAGAAGTCTGGGAAACCCTGCTTAAACAGTTGCCCCAGCCCCGGATAAGTGGAAGAAAATGGATGGATGGGTGGATGGAATATCTTTGCTCTTGCCATCCCCTTTTATACACATATAGTGCCATTGTGGTCTACATTACTTTGCAGTTCTCTAGAGTCTAAACCATACAAATATTCAAAGTGAAGATATCTATTGCCTATGTTGCTCCTCCAACAAGAGGTTCAGAAAACAGATGCAACGGTGAAGTAAGCCTTAAAGAACAGACTGAGCATGTTTTGAGCTGCTTTACTTCACAAGAGGTTTGTTTATTCCTCTGCAGCACATAACATTTGGAGCCTGGTTGGCTCCATTTTGGAGCCAGGTTTCACATCTGGTTAGTAATGGCATATCATAAATGTTGTTTAAAAAGTTTGAGGAAATGTTTGATATTTCATGATCATTCCCATGATCGTGGGAATGATTATGAATCAAATATATTTAATTGAATGTGTGTAATGTATGTTTTTAGTAATGCTCAGCTATAATGTTCAATTTTAATGTATTCATAAGGATTGTCTGGTTATATATAGTACACATAAAATGGAAATCTTTAAAGTGTTTTGGAGGAGCCCAAAAGCCACTCAAAAAGTGTGTGAGCTGCACCAGGAATAGCATAAAGAACATTACAGTACCTACAAAAAGAAATGTAAATTATTCTAATCAAGGGCATCTAAAATAATGAGAATGCTATTGTACAGCAAACTAATGAAGTACTTGAACTCTTGTACAGCTGTACTCACTCCAGCTACTGTATGTGGCCATGTATTTGAAGTACAGTTGAGTATTTTCATGTAAAAAACACACAAAGTTTTCTTCAATAGCACAAGTCCTAAAATATCTTAGCTTTTTATTCTCAAAGAGTAATTAGCAGCATTTCCAGGACGTAATACTCAAAGTACTTTGTACTTTTTGGGATGGCTGTTACCTTATTTAGGTCTTTCTTCAAAGCGTCTGCAATCTCTTTTTGTCTCTCAGTGAACAGGCGCTTGAGGCTCTCGAGCTGCAGGATGCGGTAGTCTAGGCATTTGGACCGACCCGTTTCAAATGCTTTCCTGGCCCGAGCCACTGCCTGTTGCTCGTGGGACATCCAGAACACAGACACAACAGTTTTGCTATAAACCGCCCAGTTTACATTTACATTTGGTAAAGTCGCATTTCTTTAGGTATTTCTTTGTTCTATTTTAGTGGTCAATAATAATAATAAACAAGTGACCTCATCTATTTAAGTTTGGGTACTATAGTTTTATAGTATTTGTATTTCAAGACAGATTGTGAAATATATTGATTTTGATAAACTTAGACTAAGACTTAGAGAAACTTAATTGATCCACAAGGGAAACTGTTTTGGGTACAGTAGCTCACTCATCAAATATAATATATAACAAAGGGTAACAAAATATAGACAGAATACCAACCAAAGAGCAATAGACCAGTGTCAGATGAGACATAATTATAAAATAATAATAAATAAATACATACATACATACATACATACATACATACATAAATACATAAATGTATATGTACAAATTAGAATTCAATAGAAAGTAAGTAATAAAGTATGAAATACAATATCAAATAAGATAAACTTGTTCACAAAGGTCATCTCTATTTATATTTTATATTGCTTATCTGATGGGTAGAGAGACGTTAAGCGCCAGTGCTTTGTTTTGATCCCATAAGGTGGAGGCTTTAATTTATGCCCTTATGTTTGTTTGGTTTTTTTTGGGTTTTTTTTTGCCTCTTCTGGCAAAAAAGTGTGTGTTTAAAATGTTTTTATGTTATATATGTGCAAAATAGATACATAAAAAAATAAATAAATTACAATCCAAGTGACATGAATCCAGATAATTGACATATTAACATTTGTAGCCTACATATTCACAATATAACCGTAAATACACTTTTTAATTTCATTTTACATTAAATGAATTAGTTTTTTATCTTCTTTCATCTCTAACTTATAACTTGTACAGATATTTATATTTTTAACCTTATACCCATGAAATACAAGGTAAAATATAGCTGCAAGCAGCAATGTGGGGCCAAGCACCGAAGGTGCATGTAGGCCTCAGCATGTATTATCGTTTTGTCATGACAGCCAATCAAACGCTACGTTATAAGCAGAAATGTCTGACAGGGTCTAACAGAGTCTGACAGGGTCTGACAGAGTCTGACAGGGTCTGACAGGGTCTAACAGAGTCTGACAGGGTCTGACAGGGTCTAACAGAGTCTAACAGGGTCTGACAGGGTCTAACAGAGTCTGACAGGGTCTAACAGAGTCTGACAGGGTCTGACAGGGTCTAACAGGGTTTAACAGGGTCTAACAAGGTTTAAGAGGGTCTAACAGGGTCTGTTAGCCAGGCTTCCCAGGCTCCCAGGCTTCCTATGAGGGTTCCCGAGATATGAGCTCACTTCGGCTAGATCAAAGACACATCAAACATTTTTTCAGATCAAAGGTACATTTTCAGGAATTTTCTGCGTTGCCTAGCAATGCAGAAAATTCCTGAAGATTGCTGAAAATTCCTGCAACTTTGACCTGCTGGTGGCACTAGACAGTTGGGGGTGGGGGCCTATAAATTGCTGTGGGTAATGAGGAGACTGGCTGGAATGCGCATGCAAAATTTCACAACTTTTTACCAGACGGTTCTAGGGGTTGCCATCCCATAGGTGGAAGAATAATGTATAATAATAATAATAACAAGCACCGATCGTTCATGTAGGCCTCAGCATGTAGGCCGCCTGCAGGGTCTGACAGGGTCTATCAGAGTCTGACAGGGTCTAACGAGGTCTGACAAGATCTAACAGAGTCTGACAGGGTCTGACAGGGTCAGGGTCTAACCCTGTCAGAACAGACACATCAAAGACAGATCAAAGGTTGCTAGGTGCGTTGCTAGGCAATTGACAAATTCCTGCAACTTTGACCTGCTGGTGCCGCTAGACGGTTGGGGCTGGGGGCCTATAAATCGCTGTGGGTAATGAGGAGACTGGCTGGAATGTGCATGCTGCAAAATTTCACAACTTTTTACCAGACGGTTCTAGGGGCTGCCATAGACTCCCATTGAAGAAAGAATATAAAATAATAAGAAGAAGAATCAGGAGACCAGAACATCAAAGGAAAGATCATAGGGTTACTAGGCAACTTACCTAGGCAATGCAAAGCAATTCTTATAGGGTGCCTAAACACCTTCGGTGCTTTGCCCCCTAATAATCAGGAGACCAGAACATCAAAGGAAAGATCAAAGGGTGCGGCAAAGGGGGTGGCAGTAGCTCAGTTGGTAGAGCGCTTGCCTGGTGCCTGGTGCCAGGGGTTGGCGGTTCGAATCCCGCTCTTGATGGGTGGACCGCGTGTGATCCAAGCTCTCACAGATGAGCGCTGCCGTTGTGTCCTTGGGCAAGACACTTAACCCCAGTGTCTGCGGACACTGGTAGCCCCCATGGCAGAAGAACCATCAGGGCCCGTTGTGACGTGAGCCACCTGTGGGAGGATTCTCCAGCTGAGGTCCTGACCAAGCTGAAGCAAGAAGATCTGCACATTACTGCAGTGGGTGCAGTAATGTGCAGCCCACTGCTCTTAATAACAGGATGGGTTAAATGCAGAGGACAAATTTCTCCCAAGGGAGACAATAAAGGAAAGGAAAGATTGGTTGCTAGGCAACTTCCCTAGGCAACGCAAAGGAAACACAATAAGGTGCCTAGCATCTTTGGTGCTTTTCCCCCTAAATATAGCTGCAAGCAGCAATGTGGGGCCAAGCACCGAAGGTGTATGTAGGCCTCAGCATGTACGCCGCATGCAGGGTCTGACAGGGTCTAACAGAGTCTGACAGGGTCTAACAGGGTAGTTAGACCCTGTCAGACTCAGAAACAGGGTCTGACAGGTTCTAACAAGGTCTGACAGGGTCTGACAGTTTTCATAAACTATAATAACCTTGTTGCAGGTGCTGGGGTTTAGATAGACAGAGTCTGACAGGGTTTAACAGGGTCTAACAGAGTCTGACAGGGTCTAACAGGGTAGTTAGACCCTGTCAGACTCAGAAACAAGGTCTAACAAGGTTTGACAGGGTCTAACAAGGTCTGACAGGATCTAACAGAGTCTGACAGGGTCTAATAGAATCTGACAGGGTCTAACAGAGTCTAACAGGGTTTAACAGGGTCTAACAAGGTTTAACAGATCAAAGACACATCAAAGACAGATCGGTTGCTAGGTGCGTTGCTAGGCAATTCCTGAAAATTCCTGCAACTTTGACCTGCTGGTGGCGCTAGACGGTTGGGGCTGGGGTAGGGATGTCAACAATTAATCGATTAACGGTTAATTGTTGATTAAGACGTTGGTCGATCAAAATGCATTAATTGTAATTAACCGCTAACCGCGGACACGCGCACCCGCGTGGTCATGAAACAAGGCAACCGCGCTGCGCCAAGCTCGACTCACAGCCGACCGCAGGCGCCAACGGCACTGCTCAGCAGCCCCGGGTGTACGCGCGAGGCGAGATCGAACCCGGAATGCGTGCCGCTGCTGTTGGTTTCGCCGCTCCCCGAGCCCCGCGCGGCTGGCCTGCGGCTCGGAGCGCGGGCCGCGGCGAAACCAACAGCAGCGGCACGTGGTGGTTTAATCCTGGTCTAGTCCAGGTCTAGACCCGGTCGAGTCCCGGTCGAGTCCCGGTCCAGTCCAGGTCCAGACCTGGTTCAGACCTGGTCCAGTCCACGTTCAGTCCTGGTCTAGTCTCTTAGCCAATCAGGACAGAACACAATGTTACACTATAAAAAAAATGTTACACTATAAAAAAAAAAATTGGATAGAGCGAGGGATTATTCAGCATCAATACATTTGTCTGCTTTTTACTAAGGAATAATTAATTGAGGAATATACAATATAATAATACTATGATATATTTTTGACTCAGTGTTATATATACTATATCTTATATTCTTAAAGACCCTATTGAAACACTAAAATTCAGGTGAAAAACGTCGCTTATCAGTTAATCGTTAATCGATCGATAAGGTCAATCAACTATCAGTTAATGAATTAATCGATAATTTGCATCCCTAGGCTGGGGGCCTATAAATCGCTCCGGGGGGGGGGGGGGGGGGTCAGAAGGGGAACCGGCTCGGGAGATGGAGAAAAGCGTATTGTCTGGGGTGAAGGTGTTGCAAAACTCCGTTTCTCTTGCGGAGTGGAGATGGTGGATGTGAACGCGAAGGAGCGCTGTGAAGAGGGGCCAGTGCTCTGCTGCGCGGCCGTCGTGGAGGCGGCGGTTCCGTGCCACGAAGATCGAATATCTGGCCACGGACAGGACAAGGCGGGCGGCATCCCAGTTGACCATGGCAGCATCCGGCCCCCGAGGTCACTGCTGGACAGGTACAAACACTATAGGGTGCCTAGCACCTACGGTGCTTTTCCCCTAAATATAGCTACAAGCAGCAATGTGGGGCCAAGCACCGAAGGTGCATGTAGGCCTCAGCATGTATTATCGTTTTGTCATGACAGCTAATCAAACGCTACATTATAAGCAGAAATGTCTGACAGGGTTTAACAGGGTTTAACAGGGTCTAACAGAGTCTGACAGAGTCTGACAGGGTCTAACAGGGTCTGACAGGGTCTAACAGAGTCTGACAGGGTCTACCAGTGTCTGACAGGGTCTACCAGAGTCTGACAAGGTCTAACAGGGTCTGACAGGGTCTAACAGAGTCTGACAGGGTCTACCAGAGTCTGACAGGGTCTACCAGAGTCTGACAAGGTCTAACAGGGTCTGACAGGGTTTAACAGGGTTTAACAGGGTCTAACAAGGTTTAACAGGGTCTAACAGGGTCTGTTAGCCAGGCTTCCCAGGCTCCCAGGTTTCCTATGAAGGGTTCCCGAGATATGAGCTCACTTCGGCTAGATCAAAGACACATCAAAGACAGATCAATGGTACATTTCTGTGTTGCCTAGCAAATTAGAAAAATGCCTAGAAAATTCCTGCAACTTTGACCTGCTGGTGGCACTATAATTTGCTGTGGGTAATGAGGAGACTGGCTGGAATGTGCATGCAAAATTTCACAACTTTTTACCAGACGGGGTTGCCATAGACTCCCATAGGTCGAAGAAGATTAAGATTAAGCTTGGGCTTTCATAATGTATAATAATAATAAGAATCAGTAGAAACACCTTTGGTGCTTTGCCCCAATAATAACAATAATAATAATAATAATAATAATAATAATAATAATAATAATAATAACAATAACAAGAAAAAGAAGAAGAAGAAGAAGAAGAAGAAGAATCAGTATCAGTAGAAACACTAGAAACACTACTTGGCCCCAATAAGAATCAGTAGAAACACTATGGTGCCTAGCACCTTTGGTGCTTGTCCCCAATTAAATCACTATGCTCAGTAAGAGATCCAGTGAGAGATTCAGCAAGTGTCCATAAGGTGGCGCTGATCTCTCTAAGCTTAACATGGCTGCTACTTACTTAAATAGCATTTCAGGTACTCAGTAATAAACTCACAATGTTTATTACTGAGTTTATGAAAAACATTTTATAAATGTCCTTAAATAATATCACTAAAGTGGCTCCTTGCACCATAGATTGGTTTATGTTGTACTTTCCTTACACTTGACCGCTAGCTTAGCAGGTTAGCTTGTAACACGCTTACTATTTCCTCAGAAACCCTTAACTTTTGTTCCCTACCGTACACAGGGTAACCTTTGACATCTTATATCTTTACATAAAACATGTGATTAGTGTTAGCAACATGTTAAGCTGCTTTACTTCTCAACAGAGGATTGTTTCTTCCTCTGCAGCGCTCAGTCTAATATCTACCAACGCTGTGCAACATCGAATCTAAATCTAAATCTAAATCTAAATCTAAATCTAAATCTAAATCTAAATCTAAATCTAAACCTAAACCATCTAATGGTCAGTGAAGGAATTGCACTTTAACTCAAAAGATTGCAGAATCACATGAATTGTTAACAATTAAATAAAAATAAAATACTCAAATAAGAAAATAAAAATGTAGGGATTTGTGTTTTCTACTTGGCATTTTTCCAGCCTCTACACCTAATATAAATGATAATGCTCTTGAATTAGATTACCAGTAGTTCAAATGTTTGGACCAGTTCTGCCTAATGGCCAGTGCTCCATTTGAAAGGGAAGCATGTGACCTACGTAGTTTCGGAATTATTAGTATCGATATGCTATTAGTTTAGGTCATGTGACGGTCACGGCCACTATTGTTTCTCAGAACAGAGTATTTACTTTGGTGATCTGTCGCGATCACAGGCGATAATGCGCCATTCAAGTTTTATGCGCACAGCGTAAAAACGTCGCGTGATTCCATATTTTGCAACAGTAGCCAGATTGGTTACTGCTGTTAAACAAGTCTAGGCTATATTTAAAAAGATTTTTGTAGCTACTGGGAAATTCAAATGTAATGTGTAATGTCAAATGAAATTTCACAACAAAATAAAAAGAAAAGAATATGAGTGATTCGTGCTGTAATCAACTGTTAGTGTGGAAACTGTCTATCCACTGTGCTGTTTTGACTGTTTTGATGTCTCGATCGGTGGAAACGCAGTAGCCCTGTTTGTCACCTCCACACATTATTATAGCTCCCTAAAGGCTCACACTCTGCCGCCACCTTTCAATACACGTCCAGCTCTGCACACAGCTCCTGCAACGCTTTAGGGCCAAACACGGATTTGTACCTGATGCGCTCCAGGAGGCCGCGCGCTGAATGAAGAGGATGTTGACCAGACCTAACTTCAAAGTGTGTCAAAAGGTGTCACCGGTTTTACCTGTCAACAGTTCTGGCCTGGATGGGAAATGGCCTAAAACATGTCTAAATAGAGAAACGATGACCAACAGGTCTGGACTGGGACAAAAAAAACGGCCCTGGCATTTTTGGCTTAGACCGGCCCCTCATAATTAGTCCTGGTTTAGTCCTGGTTCAATCCTGGTTTAGTCCTGGTTCAGACCTGATTTAGTCCTGGTTCAGACCTGATTTAGTCCTGGTTTAGTCCTGGTTCAAATCCTGATTTAGTCCTGGTTTAGTCCTGGTTCGGACCTGATTTAGTCCTGATTTAGTTCTGGTTCAATCCTGAATTAGTCCTGGTTTAGTCCTGGTTTAGTCCTGGTTCGGACCTGATTTAGTCCTGATTTAGTTCTGGTTCAATCCTGATTTAATCCTGGTTTAGACCTGATTAGTCCTGGTTTAGTCCTGGTTCAGACCTGATTTAGTCCTGATTTAGACCTGATTAGTCCTGGTTTAGACCTGATTAGTCCTGGTTTAGTCCTGGTTCAAATCCTGAGTTAGTCCTGGTTTAGTCCTGGTTCAATCCTGATTTAGTCCTGGTTTAGTCCTGGGTCAGACCTGATTTAGTCCTGATTTAGTTCTGGTTCAATCCTGATTTAGTCCTGGTTTAGACCTGATTAGTCCTGGTTTAGTCCTGGTTCAGACCTGATTTAGTCCTGATTTAGACCTGATTAGTCCTGGTTTAGACCTGATTAGTCCTGGTTTAGTCCTGGTTCAAATCCTGATTTAGTCCTGGTTTAGTCCTGGTTCAATCCTGATTTAGTCCTGGTTTAGTCCTGGGTCAGACCTGATTTAGTCCTGGTTTAGACCTGATTAGTCCTGGTTTACTCCTGGTTCAGACCTGACTTAGTCCTGATTTAGACCTGATTAATACTGGTTTAGACCGGATTAGTCCTGGTTTAGTCCTGGTTCAATCCTGGTTTAGTCCTGGTTCAGACCTGATTTAGTCCTGGTTCAGACCTGATTTAGTCCTGGTTTAGTCCTGGTTCAGACCTGATTTAGTCCTGATTTAGACCTGATTAGTCCTGGTTTAGTCCTGGTTTAGTCCTGGTTCAGTTCTAAATTGTGGGCCTGTCTCTAAGAAAAAAGAAAAGAAAAGAAGGGTATCAGCCCCTAGGACTGTCGGCCCACCGGGAAAATGCCCGGTATGCCCGATTACCAGTCCAGGCCTGATGACCAAGCATGACAGATTTAGGAAGCCTACATTTTGAAATATCATTGATGTTTTGTAAGCTATGGAAAATAGTTTCAATAGTCAGTATTTATTATGAGCCATATAATGCAATATTTGATCATTGTACACTGTAAATTTGCATTGTAGTTTTAAAATAATTTTGTCAGTTGCTCTCGGTACTAAAAGGTCCTACAGTTGGTCTAGCAAAATGGGCTCGTTAATGGCTCATTGTGGATCAAACATGCACTATTAGGAGAGCAGTGGGTAATAGGTGTGCACCACATCAAAGGCACGTGTTTGTAAACTGGGCAATATACACTTTAGGTCTGCAAGTAGCCCATAGGTGGGTGTGGCTGAGGGTGATCGGTGTCCGTCTCCCAAACCAATATAAAACCCAACATCAACAGCTTGGGGCAGACGCTTCACAGATTCAGTTTCAACGCATTTCTTGGAAATAAGGAACTGAAAGAAATGTCTTACAGAATGGATTTGACTCTACCTGAGATGAACACCTTTTACTGGACCAATACCTGCCTGGATCTCAGCAACATTGAGGATTACGCACAAACTTCAAACAGAGGTGGGTCTACTTATCCTGTTATTAGGCCTATATTATTGTTATGACTAGATTTCTTAGCCTGTAAAATACATATTTTACTTGTGTTTGTTTTCATTTAGTATCCAATGATGCGTCCTGCATGCGTCCAGACACTCACCGTCGCAGGAAGCGCACCACCTTCAGCAAAGCGCAGCTGACCGAATTGGAGAGGGCCTTCTCCATTACGCAGTATCCAGACGTCAAGATGAAGGAGTCCTTGGCCTCTCTGACTGGCTTAGCTGAATCCAAAATCCAGGTAAGAACAGTGGCTTGTTTAAAAGTATATGTGACATATGGCATTCATGATGTGAGGCCAACAATGTAACAGAACTTGTGTATTTACTTTTATTCTTTACCAGGTCTGGTTTCAGAATCGCCGTGCACGACATTTTAAGAGTAAGAAGCCGCCAAGACAGTCCCCAAAACCAGAGTCTTACCAGTCACAACACTTCTACACCCCCCTCAGCCCGCCTTTCGCCCAAGTTCCCACATTCCCTTCTCCTCCTAGCCTGACCTCCTCTCCTGGACTTGCCATGTCCCGCCAGCTCTCAGACATCCTGGAGGCGAGAGCTCTGTCACTACCAATGGCAGCATCCCCGGAACAGGCTGCGGTGCCCAGGTCACAACATGAGCACTGCGGGGAGAGCTACTTGGAGATGCCGGACTTCAGCGACCTCTGCGAGGATGATTTCCTTCACAACTCGCTAAGTGAGTGGGACATCCCTGAAGAGCTGGAGGCTTTCCTTGGTGTCGACGACGGGCCAGTCAAACCCGAGCCGAAACAGAGTTCACGAAGTCCTGACGAGTTCAACCGAGGAGTAACGCGCATCACCGACGAACCCGCCTCCGACCTGTCCGACCTTTCTCTAAAGGATCTGGGCGATTTCAACCTGTCTGACTTGGAGCTCTCTGCTGCTATGATCGATTATCTCCTTAACTGAACTTTATCATAAATATTATTGGCCTAATACAGCATTGTTAAGTTATAGTGAAGTATGGTTTGGTCTCACATTTATGACATGTAAAGAAAAAGTATATATTCAGATATTTTGCTATCTAAAATTAAATAAGATTATATATCGCATATATGACTATATATTTTCATAAGCCCTTGGTGTATCTAACTTCGTCACGTGGCGCCGTGGCTTAGTTGGTTAAAGCGCCTGTCTAGTAAACAGGAGATCCTGGGTTCGAATCCCAGCGGTGCCTTTTTTTTTTTTTTTAAGTTAGTTGTACGAGTTCATTTTAGCTAATAAAATATATATTTTAGCAAAAAAAAAAATCTTCATGATGTGTTAAACATTCCAGATAACATCAACAATGGTGTAATTCTGATATTTAGCTGTGCTTTCCGTGCTGAATTACCCCACCACGCTGCCCGATGCGCCACGATGAGAGCAAAGAGCTGAGGATGAATAATCTGTTTCACAAACAAGCGCCTTTGAATGTTTTCAGAACTGTTACTTTCTTCTTTTAAGTAGGCTAAATTAACGGTACAATTATTTCACCAACTATTGCATTGTCTTTAATGTCCAGCAGAGGGCACTCCTTCTTCAGAAAGGTTTCTGACAACAGAGCTCTTTGAATAGTTTCGATGCAAGTATAACATAACAGGGCTCTCAAGTTTTGAAGTTTGGTTGGAGTGAGATTTATATGGGCGAGTAACATTTTTTTTGAGGAAAACAGCGCGGTGCCTGCATAACTAACTCTTCTGAGCCACACAGACTGATTTTCTGGGCACAGAAGAGCTGTGACCAGTGGCTAGAGTCAATGACATAAATGCATTTATATTACATCAGTAGCAACTTCCAGTTAAATTAAGGCAATAGACTGCATGTACGTGTCACACTCTGATGAGTGGAGAAATGTAACACGAAAGAAAGAATGAGTCAGGACAACTGCGTGCATTCTGCTTCGTGGATGTTATTGAGAGAAACACAACAACTTGTGCAATACATGCGTAACACTCTTTTTCTTGTCTCTTTAAACAGTCCACTTATTTCTGTTGGGTTCCATTGCCAGAAACACAGTAAAAGTAATAACAAAACATGAAGAAATAAATACACACAATACAAATTATAACAGAAACTCCAAGTCCATTTAGAGTCCATGTTTTCCTTTTTCTTTCTAAACTCAGCTACGTTAAGTCCAGGTGACACCTAGTGGTGGCTTCTCACCCTGGAATACTATAGCAGGTTGGTGCAGAAGCCACTAGGATTCACACAGGCAATGGTAACAGTGAAAACATAACAGGAAAATATACTACAAAATCATTAGAAACATTTTAACTACTGAGTCAACTTACAAATATTATGATATACCGTACTTATCGACTGTTCACTCTTAGAATGAGGGTTTCTTAAGACTAGCAAAGAACCATGCTTCCGATAGCTAGCTCCCATTTGTTGTCCCATCATGTTTCATGTGAATAGCAACTTTTTGATATTTTTGATATTTGCTTTAACAAAGCAAATATCAAATAAACCAGGTCACTACATATGGGCTACACAGGCAAAAACATTGTTTTAAATGTTTAAACAAATAAATAATTTTCACAGCCGAGCGCCAGAGAGAGTGGCAGCTGGGTACGGTGGCTCCTGCTTTTCTCTAAACAACTCCCTTAAAGGGATAGTGCTGTTGTTGGTTTTTTTAATGTTAATCTGAATGGGTTTCCTTCTAAAAGTTACGTGTGTTGACACCGGCTTACCTCTGACAGTCTCAGCTGATCCCGGTTCAGCTCCCTTTCTGGAGCCCACGTAACTAGGTCCAGTAACTTCCTTGGAACATGATATAAAGCTTGTTTTTCTTCTCAAAACAAAACATTTGTTAGAAAGGTGATATATGTGTGTCCGAAACAGTTGTCCACGAAACATCCAGCAGCGTATTTCGCATTTGCGTATTGTCTCTCTCCACTCGTATCACTACGCCCATGTTAACTCTATCAGCCTGTTCATTTGTAAACTTCGGCCTAGACTTTCGCTAAAGGTGAACAGGCTGTCAGAGGTAAGCCGGTGTCAACACACGTAACTTTTAGAAGGAAACCCATACAGATTAACATTTAAAAAAAAAAGCACTATCCCTTTAAGTTAATCTTGTTTGTGTACACTTCAACATTTTATTTTATTTTTGAGAGACTTGTTCTGGCTCAGCTCAGACCCCTGATGACACCATCCCTGGATCCTCTACAATTTGCCTATCGGGCCCACATGAGTGTGGAGGATGCTGTAATCTTTTTTCTGCAGCGGGCTCACTCTCATCTGGACAGTATTAAGGGCTCTGTGAGGATATTCTTTGATTTCTCCAGCGCCTTTAACATAATCCAGCCCTCTCTGATGGGTGAGAAGCTGCTCAGGATGTCAGTTCCTCCATTGTCTCCTGGATTACTGACTACCTGTCAGGCAGGCCTCTGTACGTGAGACTGGGGACCACCCTGTCTGACACTGTGGTCAGTAATGTGGGAGTCCCCCAGGGTACAGTCTGGTCTCCATTCCTGTTCACTCTGTACACCTCTGATTTCCAGTACAGCTCTGGGTCCTGCCATTTACAGAAGTTCTCTGATGACTCTGCAGTGGTCGGGTGTATCAGGGATGGACAGGAGCTGGAGTACAGGACACTGATTGCAGATTTTGTGGAGTGGTCCCAGGCAAACCATCTGCTCCTGAACGTGGACAAGACCAAGGAACTGGTGATTGACTTCAGGAGAAAAAGGACACCAGTGGAGCCCATTACCATTACGTGGAAATAGTGGACTGCTACAAGTACCTCTGCGTCCATGTGAACAACAGGCTGGACTGGAGGGACAACTGTAATGCTGTGTACAAGAAGAGCATGAGCAGACTCTACTTCCTGAGAAAGCTCAGGTCTTTCAATGTGTGCAGCAAGTTACTGGAGATCTTTTACCAGTCTGTGGTGGCCAGCGCCATGTACTTCGCTGTGGTCTGTTGGGGGAGCAGCACCAGTATAACCGACATTGGGCTGGATTGACAAATTGATCTGCAAAGCTGGTCACGTGATCGGCTGTGAGCTGGAGACATTTGTCACAGTCACAGTGAGGGACGGGAGGACACTGGACAAACTGCTCTCCATCTCCATCATGGACACTGCTCACCCACTGCACCAGACCATAGAGGGACAGAGGAGCTCATTCTCCAACAGGCTCCTACAGCTCCGCTCAAACAGGACTACATTCATACCATACTCCATACAACTCACCCTTGTGCAATAGATAGTATAACATTCCCTAATACTCCCTACAACTGTACATAGCTGGTATTGAACATCTTATTTGATATTCTATTTTATATTTTATTACTACTTTTTCATTTAAACCTGACTTGTACATATACATTTATTATCATTATTTTTATGTATATAATTATGTCTCATCTGACACTGTCTATTGCTCTTTGGTTGCTATTCCATCTATTTTTTCTTTTTACCCTCTGTTATGTTATATTTGATGAGTGAGCTACTGTACCCAAAACAATTCCCCTTGTGGATCAATAAAGTTTGTCTCAGTCTAAGTCTAAACACAAATGTAGACTTTACAATCTCAGACAGAATTTCAGTTTAATTGAAACAAGTAATTGACCATTTCAATTGCTACATTATGTTTGATGTGACCAGGGTGGTGTTGCATTATGTAAATGAGATTTGTCCTGTTTAGTTTCGATCTCTCATTTTTCTGCTCGTGAAGTGTCAGGAATTTGCTCATTGTCACAGCCAAGCCAGTATTTTGCAATAGATCGTGGGTAAGGAGGAACCACGCTGTCCACACGCTTTCTCTTTAGGTCAACTCTGGTATATTTATCTGAAAAGTAAAATTCAATGGTATTTAACATTTACAGAATGTTCCAACACAATAAAATATATAAATAAAAAAATGACCTCTTTTGAAGAAGTAGACGTTCTGAACTGGCGTAGTCTTGACTTTTTGTGGCTGCGGTTGATGTTGGATTCTCAAGTTGCTATAGTCTGTGTAGTCAGTGTATTCCCCATAGTCAAAGAGGTCATCAAAAAGACCATCAAAAATATCTTCAAATAACACTTGACGGGTCCTTCGCGAGCCCCGTTTCTTGTTGGGTCTCCTCTTTCTGGAGTTGTGGCGTTTGGCTGTTGTCACAGGAGGAAGGGTGGGTTTGGGGGTTAGTTTGACCCGTCCCACCATGGCTGCGTCCACGGGATAGCGCAACCCTGCCCAGTCCTGACTGATGAGGCGTGGGCCGCTGGGGATGCTGCCAGCTGGAGAAATAGCAGTAATAAAAAGGTTAAGGTATAATATATAAGATCTTTGTAGGGAAGTGTGTCCTCTGCATTTGATCCCTCCATCAATGCCTCTGAGTAACCTGTCAGCAGCATAATCATGAATAATTGCCGTGATGTTTCATCAGTAAATACCACAATGTTATATTTTGACATTTCACCATAGAATTATGACCTGGTTTCCAGCTGGCTTTTAAAATAGACTCTTTGGATGTTGTGATGTAAAGTGTACCATACCTTAGCTTCTCAAAATGATACTGAATCTAATATGAAAATGTTTCTCTTTGGCCCATCAGAGACAGTTCTCATATCTTAACACTATCAAATTTTTTTTTTTTTTACAATCTGAGCCTTCTTTCGGCAATAAAACAAGTAGTTTTACTCACCCATAGCAGTTTGGTGTCAATTGGAGCAGTATCGCAGAACTTATGTTGAGCCGTTCTGTTCTACTAATGATCCCGTATCCGTTAGCGTGAGTGCTCGGGGCACTGATTTGCGGTGTCCAAATAACACAAACTTTAGCACTTTTCAAATCACAGAAGATCGCTGTGTCAGGGTAGACTTTTAGTGGATTCCAAAATGGCCTGAAACCCGATATGCAGCTATAGTTTCATTTGATGACGTCATCAGAGAGGACAGTGCGCATGCGTGAACTCAGCTGTTTTGTAAACACCGCTAGTCCGAAATATGAAACGCTAACACCGCTCTGAACTTTACTTTTCTGTTGCGATAAATCTCGGGTTTCAGGCCGTTTTGGAATCTACTAACGAAGTCGTACCCTGACACAGCGATCTTCTGTGATTTGAAAAGTGCTAAAGTTTGTGTTATTTGGACACCGCAATATATCAGTGCCCCGAGCACTCACGCTAGAAGTCGCGATACGGGATCATTAGTAGAACAGAACGGCTCAACATAAGTTCTGCGATACTGCTCCAGTTGACACCAATGTGCTATGGGTGAGTAAAACAACTTGTTTTATTACCAAAATAAGGCTCAGATTGTAAAAAACGTTACTTTTCCTTTATCACACTATCAAATTGTCAAAACTAACTTATTAATGCCTAGTTAACAGCACCTCCAACTAAGTTAAACTTGTTCACAGCAAGGAGGATAGGAATCTTACATGGGGCCCCAAACAGCTCTCTGAACATGTCTGTGAAGGAGTGGTCACAGAACAGGTCAGTGTAGCGCGTGAATACCACAGATGGGGACGAACGAGTCATCTCCACACACTCCTCGTGGGTCGGCTGGTGCTTGAACTCGTACTGGTAATACTTGTCATCTACAAACACAAAGCAAAAAAAATAAAGAAAAAACTAAACAGGACAAATGTTTTGCACAGGGCAAGAGCTGACCTATTAAAACAAGAATCTGTTTTATAAGTAGTCCAAGTAATTACTTATTTGACTACATCCAATTTCTGTTTGCAAATAATATGAATAATCTGTCTGCCCTATCTTTAAAATAAAACAATTGAAAGTCCTATTACATTTTCACTATTTTGAATCTGCTAACTTGCCTCATCTGTAATATGAACGTAATAGGCTTATAGTCATGTATTAAATTCAGCCAAAAAGGACAGTCATTCTCTTTGGTTTAGGTTTAAATGATGTTACTGTTTTGTTTATCTTATGCTTTTAAGGAAAAGGGTATACTTTTTGGCAATGTTGTATTGTTTCTTTATTATTTACTCTCACGGCATCTAACAATAGGCTAAGTACCTTTGAAGAAATAGGCCTTCTCTTTCCCTCTGTGACTCGGGGCAGGGACAGCAAAGGCTGCATCCATGTCATTCGGGACCCCATCAAATCCCACCGTAATGTTCCGTGGGTAATCCTCATCCAGAACATCCCCATCAAACCTCCAATACCTGTGTCCCTATGGATCCAAAATATTCAGGTCAGATCACAAACTATTCACTGTAATATAAGCATTGATAAATATGTATGGTACCTTGAATATGTAGGTTTTTCCCTGGCAGTTGATCCTTGTAAACGCAGCATCAATAGGGCCAGGAATTCCCCAAACATCTTCAATTAATTTGGGATAACCAGGAAGCACAGATTTGTCATCAAGCTCAAAGAAATATTCACCTAAAAAGTAACACACAAACAGAGGCAATATAGTTACTTATTAACAGTTTATTGATCCTGGAAAGAGATGTCTTGGTCACAGCTGTACACAGACACATTTCAACTGTACACAGCAGTCTTAAAGGGATATGCCACCCCCAGGTCAAACTTGGGCATCTCCCCATAGTCCAGAGACTAAAATAAGTGGTGGAAAGCGTTTTCCTGGTCACCCAGCCATTGTCCGAGTCTGTCAGCACTGACCGCCGTGCGCAGCTGCAGCTACGCGTTAGACTGGAGGCTAACGGCGCCAGAGAAAGATTTCGGCCAAAAGGAATTAATTTGCTCGATGCTTTTCCCAATTACTTTCTGTGTAGTGCGCATTCATATCGAGTGCAAATAAATGTGCAAATCAACACGGAGAGCTTGCCTTGGTCATTTTGGGTGGGAACTATTTTTCAGTGCGGAAAAACACAGCCGAAGCACACACCACACTGCGTAACAGGGGAACTCCCAACGTGGTGCATAACAGGGATTCCCCTGTCAGCGTGGTGTGTGCTTCGGCTGTGTTTTTCCGCACTGTAAAATAATTCCCACCCAAAATGTCCAAGTCAAGCTCTCCGTGTTGATTTGCTCATTTATTTGAGCATCATGACATCATTTTCCCAACAGTCGCGTTTTTTGCCGCCCACACGACAACGCGACCCCCGGCGTTCTCCAACTTCTCCACTCTGGAACCCGTTTTTGAAAAACTCCATTTACACCCCCCAAAAACGCCGGCGCCGTGTGGACGACAGGCCCAAACAAAGACAAACTTCCCCGTTTCCACCAAAAAACGTTGTCGTGGGGACAGGGCCTTAAACTGTTGCTTCAACAGGTTTGACTCGCCCCCCCACCCCCTCTGCCCCTCTGCCAACTAACCCCTCCTCTTCACACCTCCCTGGGCCAGTAGCCAAACCCCCCCCCCTTCACACAGACCCAACCCAGCACCAGCCCCCCCCCCAGGGAACCGGCCCACTACAGACCAGTCGCCCTGGCCTCCCACCTCATGAAGACCATGGAGACGGTGATCCTCAGCCACCTCCGCTCTGTGGTGAGCCCCACCCTGGACCCGCTGCAGTTAGCCTACAAGCCAAACGTAGGAGTAGAGGACGCCGTCATCTACTTGCTGCAGCGGGCGCTCACCCACCTAGAGACTGGCTGGAGTGCTGTGAGAGTCATGTTCTTTGACTTCTCCAGCACCTTCAACACCATCAGGCCGGCGCTGCTACGGGGGAAGCTGGAGGATGCGGGAGTTGATGGACATCTCTCTGCCTGGACCATCGACTACCTCACTGACCGTCCACAGTACGTGCGGCTGCGCAGCGGCAGCTGTGAGTCAGAGGTGGTAGTCTGCAGCACTGGGGCCCCCCAGAGAACTGTCCTCTCGCCCTTCCTCTTCACCATCTACACCTCGGACTTCACATATAACACGGACAGCTGCCATCTCCAGAAGTTCTCAGACGACTCGGCCATTGTGGGCTGTGTGTCTGAGGGGAACGAGCTGGAGTACCGCTCGGTCATCAGTGACTTTGTGGACTAGTGTGGGCGCAACCACCTGTGCCTTAACACCAGTAAGACAAAGGAGCTGGTGATCGACTTCAGGAGGAGACCACTACCACACTCACCGGTGAACATCCAGGGGCAGGACATAGAGACTGTGGACATTTTCAAGTACCTGGGTGTTCACCTCAACAATAAACTGGACTGGTCCCACAACACTGACACCCTGTACAAGAAGGGCCAAAGTCGCAGGCCTCTGCTCAAGACTTTTTATGACTCTGTGATGGCCTCTGCTCTCCTCTATGCTGTCGTCTGCTGGGCCCCGAGCAGCACAGAACAGGACAGAAAAAGACTCAATAAGCTGGTCAGGAGGGCCAGCTCTGTCCTGGGGTGTCCGCTGGCCAAATTCACGTCCATCATGGATGACACCTCTTACCCTCTGCACTGGACTGTAGAGGACCGCCCCTTCAGCAGCCGACTGAGGCACCCCCAGTGCAAGAAGGAGCGCTACCGCAGATCCTTCATCCCAACCGCCATCAGACTGTATAACTCCACTGTATAGTCCAAACATGCAATATCGTTTTTCAATACTCTCCTTGTTACTGTTTCTTATTATTATTACTTGTATAACTCCACTGTATGGTCCTAACGTGCAATATCGTTTTTCCAACAGGCAATATCGTTTTTCAATACTCTCCTTTTTAGTGTTTTATTATTATTACTTATTTTATTATTATTATTACTTATTTTTATGCCATTCTTGCCTGTGTGCACTTTTCTTTCTTGTTCAAAGTGTCCCTACCTGGAGCTACTGTGACAAGTAAATTTCTCCTGCGTGAGATAAATAAAGTCTTATCTTATCCTATCTTATCTTACACTAGGCCTACAGATCAAGACCATTCTAAAACTAATCAGGAAAGGTCCAATTTTGTGCTATATATGTTTGATATGTTGACCCCCGGGGTCAAATTTGCCCACTGTTAATTGCTGCTCCCCAAAATTAACTAACATTAAAAAAAATGTCAAATTTAACCTCAAAAGCCCAAAGTGCCACTTCTGACCCCTTCATAAAGACACCTAGTGGATGAAAATTGAACTGACAGGAGCCAGAGTGGAAGGGACAAGATGGTTGACCACATGCTGTTTTTTAGAGCTGAAAAACTGCCCAAACAAAATCATCTTCTCAGCAAACCAGCGCTAGGTAAAATTGTGTATTTGTTGTTAATTTCTTTAGTATGAGCCTGCAGAATGCCTAGACGTACTTTTTATGTTCTTTATGGATAAATTAGTGACTCTGAGCTAGTTCAAAAAACGATGGGCCAAAAATTACACTCCGGGTATATGGGTGAAAAAATTAGTGACTTCATAGATGGAGAATGGTGACAGTCCTGTATTTGGCTAAAGCCTTGAAATAAATTCATTTGTAGATTATAATGTAACTAAATATTACTAATTAAATATGACTAAATATTACCTAATATTTAGTAATATATCCACAGATACTTGGTATTGAATGAAATAAATCAATAGAATATAGACCCCTTTATATAGTAATGTATTTACATGCATGGCTATAGTTATTATGATTCTTTGAAATGATATGCCTAAAGCCCAACAGGTCAGATTTGACCCAAATCCTAAATTAGGGAATAAAGGGTTAAAATTGAAAAAGTTGATATTTTGGTGATCAGTGAACCTATAGCAGTCATTTAATGCATAATTCATAGTTTTCCAAAGAAAAAAAGGGTTCTTGGGTTCTCTAGGGTTAAAATATAATTTTGTTGTTATACTTTTTCAAATGAGTATCTAGTTTTGATACTAGTTTTGGTATTGATTATTATTTGAGTATTGTTTTTTTGGCAACCTAAGTTTAATCACACTTCTACATTTATAGAACATATCATACCTGTGTGACTTTCTAACTGAAGGCAGACAATTTGCTATTGAGAAAAGAAATCAAAATCTTACCTCTGAATGCATAGATGGAGCCATTTTTGAGCTGGAGGAAAGCGTCAAAAGCTTGTCCACTGCAGGTTGCTGCGTTGAGGTCCGTGCCCTCAGTGGGACTCGGAGTTGGGACTATCGCCGCAGCAGCGGCAGCACTGGCAAAAGGGGAAGACTGAGTGGCAGCTGGAGGCACTTCATTCATTGTCGTTGTGATCTCAGTCACATCCTCCATTTCAGCAAAAGTGTCACCTCGTGCTGCAAGTCATATAGACCCATATCAAAGCTTATCCAAATTTTTCAAAAAAATGTTTTTTTTTTTTCAGTTTTTGGATCAGTGAACTAAAGTAATTTGTAAACCATCTTTTATTTATTTTATAATCTTGTTATTCCCTTTTTAATCCTGCTCTTCCTGGGAAAAACTAGATGCATTCAGGTGGATCACAAAATGTAGCCCTTAAGTCTTTGTTCTAGACTTGGTTAGGATCAATCTAGGTTTAGAAAATTAGTTTTTCTTTGTTTAACCCACATTGAGAAGTGGATTAATCCAGGTCTGGTGTCTAATTTGGTGTTTAATTTCAGTCTTGGTCGAGTCCAGGTTTAGTTCTGTGTTTAGTCCCGGTTTAAGTCTTTTCCACTTTTATGTAGTGTTTGTGTGTGTGTGCACATAAAGTTCAAGAAACACTAAAAGTTTAAGAAGAGTTTAAGAAGTTTAGTAAAGACTTTTCTCCTGTAAATGTATAGACAGTTCTTTTAAAGTGACTAACCCTTTTTGGGGCAAGCAGAGTCGTAGTCAGGACAGCAGCTCCCATAGTACACACACATGGAGTCACACTGGCATTTGGTCCGAGGGTTAAAGGAGCCACAGCGCTTCATACAGGATTCTGGGAAAATTCAGGTTGTTTGTCAAAAAGTACCTGAAGTGGTTATTCAGATCACAATGCAATTTGAGATTACAAAAGAAGGGAAAAGAAAGATTACAAACACCATACATGGTCATTTTTAAATAAGTACAATTTTAAACTACTAAAATATACTTTTACTTTCTTAATCTTACCATCTGCAGCAAATGTACCCCTCATCAAGAGAACAACCCCAAGCAGCAAGACCACAGTGGACTTCATTTTGTTTAGAAAAATATCCACAAATACATGAAAAGTATATATCTCTGTTGTAGAGCTGTCAGTACCAGTAAACAGCCCTTTGAGAATGGCCCAGTTTGGAGCAGGACTGTGGACAGAATATCAATAGATCATTTTGAAAAGGCACTGACCCCCGAGGCATTTCAGGCTCAAGCCATAATCATTAAACAGTGTCCTAGATAAGCCACTCTTTACAAAATGTCAGTTTTAAAACATTTTAAAGCAGTCTGTTGATTTGACTCTGCACCTAAATTAGTGTCATTGCTTAAATTATAACTCAAGAAATGAAGTTAAAGCTTGCTTGACATTTAAAATGCATTTAAAATAACCTGAGGAAGTGTTAACGTTTCTGTTTGGCTACAATTGTTTTTTGTGTGTATGTTTTGCTTTGTTTAATTGCTTTTCTGTGCTGTAATGAGCTGGCAGTGAATGCCTTCAGTACAGCACAGAAATGCATTTTTTAATCTCTAATGCATTTTAGAGATTAAACTAAACTGTAACTAAGCCATATTTATAGCTTCAAATCTAAACTCTCAAAAATAAATGTTTTATTTAAAATAATATATTAAATTTGCAGTAAGTTGAAGTAATTTGATTTGATATAATGATGAATGACATAGACTAAAATGACCAGTGAGTACAAGTATTGAAAAACAAAATTCAAAAATACATTTATATTCCAGAAGTGCTCATTTTGTACTTTCCCATGTGTATTTAAGTCCACTATCTATTTGTCTGTGCCACTATCATATAATTCGCTATCATCATGGACATACTAGACAGACCTATTTGTAGTTATACACAATCTTGACACATATCAGATCAGTAAGTCATAAAGCATCATTTCCTTGTCTTTTGTTTGTTATAGCAAATAAAAACAATAAACCCATAAACCCATAAAAGCATATTAATAAACTCTCATCCTGATCTGTAACAGTGTAGAGAATGGCCCAAAGTCCTCCTATTATATCGAGTGCAAATACTTTATGATATCATACTGAGAACATTTGCTATATTTAGGCTGGGATTTCTACACTGAACTCTTGACTCTCTGTTAAAAAAATAAAATAAAATAACAGACAAACCATCATAAAAAGCAGTGGTTTTATGGCTAGTGAGACGGTTGCATTATCCTGTTACAATTTAAGGCTCAAAGGTTTACCAGCAAAAAGGACATAATAACTCGTAACAGAGAAGGGACAGTTTGGTGATGTGTTATGCAATGTAGCTCTTATAAAACTCTGACAGTAATAAAAGATAATGCTTTTCTGTTTAATACAGCTCTATGCTCAGTCACTTTTAACACACTCCTCCTATTGGTCAGCAGTATTGGATATTAACAGCATGTAGTAGGAAAATGGATTGTTACAACAGCTTTGATATTCTATCTATGGTAACAAACTAAAGTTACAGGAATTCAGGTGTTCATATATTCTAAATACTGTCCAAAGTCATTTGAATTTGATCAACTTGTACAATTACAAGTAAAATCTTTAGCAAAAAATATTGTGAGTGCTTTTGAACAATAGCATGTATGCACTGTTAAAATATGGATCTGATAATAGATAAATGTGACGCATGAGGAAGTCCTACTCTGTAGATTATAGCAATTACACAAACGCATCTTTTGTTTTTCTTCCTATGATGGCCTATGATAACCTGATTATACTATTGCAAACAAAAAACAATGTGTATTTTTGGTTTTTGACCAATACAGTTTCATTGAACACAGCAATGTTGTTGGGTTAATTATTCTTTTTTGTCACAAAGTAATCGATAGAGGAAAGTTACACAATATTTGAGCTTATAGATCACTGAATGAGGACAAGAACAGTAGGCAGTACTAAACTGCGACTACTAAAGTGTGGTTGCACCCAATGAAATGCGATATGCAGCGGCAAAGTCTCACTTAATTGTTTTTAAGTGTGGCATAATGATCTTCCATTGTCTAAAGTGTAACATTTACCAAGGCAAGGCTCGCTGGAGGGACTATGTCTCTCGGCTGGTCTTGGCTGGCCTCGGCTGGCCTGGGAACACGTTGGGGTCCCCCGGAGGAGCTGGAGGAAGTGTCCGGGGTGAAGGAAGTCTGCTTAGACTGTTGCCCCTGCGACCCAGCCACAGACAGATAAGTGGAAGAAAATGGTAGATGGATGGAGTTTGATACAGTAAAAAACAATCTTTAAAAGACTAGAAAAATCTGTTTGAATAGTTATGTGAAAATGTAACTTTACATGTTCCTGCACTTCCTTGTTCTTTTTTACAGTCGCAACATCTGAGCGGTGCTCCTCTGTGTTAAGTTAATATTTGATTTGCTGTCTCAGATAAAAACACTAAACAGCCCTGATTGCAATCCTTTCACTCAGCTTCATCTCAAGAAGCTATTTTTTTAAAACCTCACCTGCTTTAATTTAATTTCTTTTGTGTTTTCTCATATTTTGGGACAACTATTCTGTGTTGACCATGAATGCGAAATGGTTTTGGTACCACCGGAACTTCTTCATCATTATCCTGACTCCGATCCTGGTGCTGCCACTGCCTCTGGCCATCCCAACATCAGTGAGTGCTCAAAATCAACCCACAACTGAAATTAACCTTAATGTTCACTATGTAACTTTTCTGGTGGGAGTCTCCTACCTTCTTGTCTCCAGATGTTATTACTTTGCCAGGAATGTTCCACAGTATGGCATTAAACATGTCAGTTATGCATTATTTCATTACAGGTTTTATTATTGTTCAAAAGTACAGTGGTACCTCACCTTACGAATGACCCAACAAACGAAAATGTCAAGTTACGAAACGCCTTCACTGTAAATTTTGGTCTCTAAATACGAAAGAAAATTCAAGTTACGAAACGCGAAATCTCAAAACTTCAAATAATGCGCGCTCAGCCACACACATTATAGCTTTTCTCAGACTGAATTTAAACTTTTCTCACATTTGTCTCTCGTTTAAACACTCTGCCAGCAGGTCTAGACCTGGACTAAACCAGGACTGGACCAGGACTAAACCTGGACTAAACCAGGACTAAACCTGGACTAAACCAGGACTAGACCAGGTCTAGAGGAGGTTTGAGCATGGGTCTCGTTCATGCGCTCAGACTGCGTGCGGTCCCCCTCGCTGCTCCCCTCAGCTGTGACTCGAAACGAAACCAGGAAATAGACCCGCGCGCGTCACTTTAATCCACCTGGTCTAGTCCTGGTTTAGTCCTGATTTAGTCCAGGTTTGGTCCTGGTCTAGTCCAGGTTTAGTCCTGGTCTAGTCCTGGTTTAGTCCAGGTCTAGACCTGCTGGCAGCCCCGCGCCGGGTCATGCTGCGCTATCACACGTGTCAGAGCGCAGTCTTCTCCCCCCTCCCCCCACACTTCATTATTAATACATTTTGTTGAAAATCTATGAAAGTTTGAGTGTTTAAACGAGAGACAAATGTGAGAAAAGTTTAAATCCAGTCTGAGAAACCAATCAGGACGCAGAACACAATGTTACACTATAAACAAAAGTTACACTATAAAAAAAAAACTTGGATCGGGGCCTTGGAACGAATCAGGCTTTTTCCATTGAAATAGCTACTCAACGTACGAATTTTTCACGTTACGAAACCACTTCTGGAACGAATTAATTTCGTAAGGTGAGGTACCACTGTATTGTAAAATATACTGTGAATGGCTTACACCCCTAGATCTAACCAGTAACTTGCGCTGATAGTGTTGCTTGCTTGTCCCCATGGAGATGGATATATTTAATGCCTAATTCTGCAAAGTTTCAAACAAAGCAGACACTCCACCAAAAAAAGTAGTGCACCCTTGAAGGAAAAGTAAAAAAATTTTTTTACAATCTGAGCCTTCTTTCGGCAATAAAACAAGTAGTTTTACTCACCCATAGCAGTTTGGTGTCAATTGGAGCAGTATCGCAGAACTTATGTTGTAGCCGTTCTGTTCTTCTAATGATCCCGTATCCGTTAGCGTGAGTGCTCGGGGCACTGATTTGCGGTGTCCAAATAACACAAACTTTAGCACTTTTCAAATCACAGAAGATCGCTGTGTCAGGGTAGACTTTTAGTAGATTCCAAAACGGCCTGAAACCCGATATCGCAACAGAAAAGTAAAGTTCAGAGCGGTGTTAGCTTCTTTCGGACTAGCGGTGTTTACAAAACAGCTGAGTTCACGCATGCGCACTGTCCTCTCTGATGACGTCATCAAATGAAACTATAGCTGGATATCGGGTTTCAGGCCGTTTTGGAATCCACTAAAAGTCTACCCTGACACAGCGATCTTCTGTGATTTGAAAAGTGCTAAAGTTTGTGTTATTTGGACACCGCAAAGTAATGCCCCGAGCACCATGTTAATGGATACGGGATCATTAGTAGAACAGAACGGCTACAACATAAGTTCTGCGATACTGCTCCAATTGACACCAAACTGCTATGGGTGAGTAAAACTACTTGTTTTATTGCCGAAAGAAGGCTCAGATTGTAAAAAAACGTTACTTTTCCTTTAAGTATGTCCAGCTGTCTGATCGCTATTCTACATTTCTACATTTCTACATTTCATTTGTAATTTGGAGACAACTATTGTTTGTGGTTTAATGACGGATGGCCCTAGGTTTAACATGTCATTCATCAGAATTGCATTAAACTCCAACTCAACCTTGAAATAAACCTGGACTAGACCAGAACTAGAACAGGACACACCAGGACAATTGTGAATGCAGCCCAAGAAAACCATTTCCACTTTTCACCACTGACAATGAGGAATGATATGCTGAAAATAGTGCAGCCAATTATATATTCAAGCCGCAGTTCATATTGTGTAAATTTGAATGGCACATTTAGAAGGACATCTTCAAAAACAAAGTGTTATTTTTATGATTCAGGGTTAATGTTATCGTGTGCAGTAAAATCTTATGGCCTTTGTAGTGTAGCTGGAGATAAGAATGAAGAGTTAAAGGCTGAGATACTGTTAACAGAACTTTTATAATAAGTTCATTGAATTTAACCTGCTTAAAGTGGAGTCAATGCATAAGAGCTATTCATTTCAGCTACTATATTGCTGTGTTGATGAATGATGATAAGTTGAGGGAACTTTCTCTAATTCTCTAGTTGAAAGCTCAAACTTCATTTGTTCGCACATTCTCAGTTTCACAGTCTCCTCAGGACAGCCACGTTGACAAGACATGTGGCAAATCAAGTAAGTGGATTTTCTGTTGTTTTATGTGAACATTTGCTTGATATAACTGAGGGTATGTCTTTCTTATAATGTTTTGCACTCCTAATTAAGATATTTGCTCAAACAATTATATTAAAAATGCTAGAAATGTAAATAAGCATGAATAGAGGCATGAATAACTGGCTGTATGCATAAAAATAGTATCCTATAAAAGAAAATCAACAATCATTGTAATTCATGGGTGTAATAGATGAAGCTGAAAAGTATATTTTCTGAATTGTTCTAGATAATGAGGCCCAGCAGCACAGACCCACACGCAGAGACCAGCAGACATGTGCTAAACAACAATGGAGATGTGGGACAGGTTTTCAGTGCCGTCTTCAGCCGGGTCAAAGACATGGAAGAGTCTAAAAGGTGTTTGCCATTTATTTAAAGGAAAAGTAACGTTTTTTACAATCTGAGCCTTATTTCGGTAATAAAACAAGTTGTTTTACTCACCCATAGCACTTTGGTGTCATATGGAGCACTTCCAGAGATGTTTTAGATTAGCGTTAGCCTAGCGCGACTTCTAGCCATAGCTCGGGGCATATAATATATTCCCCAAGCATGTAATACGCCCCATGCGGGCTCCAAATAACACAAACTTTAGCACTTTTCAAATCATAGAAGCCCGATGTCTTAGCCTACTATTTCGTTTGAAGCAAAAGTGGCCTGTAATCTGAGATTTATCCATAGTTTACAGCTTTGCGTTTCATGTTTGGGTCCCGGGAGCTGAGAGCACAGTCCGCACATGCGCACTGGCGTCCTCATCTACTCGAAACTATGGCTAAATCTCGGATTACAGGCCACTTTTGACCACACAAAATCGTAGGCTAAGACATCGGGCTTCTATGATTTGAAAAGTGCTAAAGTTTGTGTTATTTGGAGACCGCAAACAAGTGCCCCGAGAACTCACATGATGGCGATCGCAAATCTAAAACATCTCCGGAAGTGCTCCATATGACACCAAATTACTATGGGTGAGTAAAACAACTTGTTTTATTACCGAAATAAGGCTCAGATTGTAAAAAACGTTACTTTTCCTTTAATGTTTAAGAAGATTTGATCATGTGTTTTAGATTTGAACACAACTTCTTTTACTGTGAATGTAAGTGAATTGCATTAAAGAAGAGGTATGCTGTCCATTTTGTGTTTGCACAATAGTCTCCATATTTATGTGATTTATCCTTTTTAGCTTAGTTATTAAAATTTTTAAGCACTTCTGTGTCCTGTAGGATATTTCCACCACTCTAAGATAACTCCAGTGTCTTGGACACTGTGACAGACAAGAGGGAAGCCTGAAGCCCATGAGAACAGGAAAGACCAGATAAAGCAACACAAAACTGGTGGATTCATGAAGTAAGTGTCCCATGTCATTTTTCCACATCTCTGATTTGATGTGACTTATTGTCTCTTTTTTCCCATGCCATAACAGCATTACAGTCATATATGATTTTTTACACTAACATGCGATGTCATGTATTACCAATGATAAAGGAAGTGTTTTCACTTTTACAGTATACAGTGCAAATGTCTGTATTACTATATTACTGGAGCTAACAATATTATGATAATGAGGATTATATTATATCACACCTTATCTGACAATATGCATCTTCGTTCTTCACCTACAGATATGCCACAGCTCTTTTGGAGCTCTGCCTTTGATTGATCTCCTGAACACCGGCCTGGTGAGTTCACACTACGGCTCAAAGACAGTATTTTTTTTTTTTGTTTCCAGAGAAATATTGGGTATTAGTATTTTTTTGGTTTATTAGTTGAAGTTTACTATTCTCCTATTTTTATTTATTTATTTATTTATTTATTTATTTATTTATTTATTTATTTTTATTTCTTTCACACCTGGGGGCAAACTTTATCAGACCGATATTACAAATGGCCTTAATTATTATAATGCACACATTTAAAGGAAAATTAACATTATTTTACAATCTGAGCCTTCTTTCGGCAATAAAACAAGTAGTTTTACTCACCCATAGCAGTTTGGTGTCAATTGGAGCAGTATCGCAGAACTTATGTTGAGCCGTTCTGTTCTACTAATGATCCCGTATCCGTTAGCGTGAGTGCTCGGGGCATTACTTTGCGGTGTCCAAATAACACAAACTTTAGCACTTTTCAAATCACAGAAGATCGCTGTGTCAGGGTAGACTTTTAGTAGATTCCAAAACGGCCTGAAACCCGATATCGCAACAGAAAAGTGAAGTTCAGAGTGGTGTTAGCTTCTTTCGGACTAGCCGATGTTTATAAACAGCTGAGTTCACGCATGCGCACTGTCCTCTCTGATGACGTCATCAAATGAAACTATAGCTGGATATCGGGTTTCAGGCCGTTTTGGAATCCACTTAAAGTCTACCCTGACACAGCGATCTTCTGTGATTTGAAAAGTGCTAAAGTTTGTGTTATTTGGACACCACAAATCAGTGCCCCGAGCACTCACGCTAACGGATACGGGATCATTAGTAGAACAGAACGGCTACAACATAAGTTCTGCGATACTGCTCCAATTGACACCAAACTGCTATGGGTGAGTAAAACTACTTGTTTTATTGCCGAAAGAAGGCTCAGATTGTAAAAAAAAAAACAAACGTTAATTTTTCTTTAATGCACACAAGTCCTTATTGAAGGGCCTGCAGTGGTTTCCTCAGTAAAGGTGACTTGTTATCACAGTTTTCCTGAGCAAATGATCCTGACAGTTTGTTTCTTTTACAGAACACAAAACAAAAAGAGCACTATGTAAAAAAGGATGAAGATGTTGACCATTACCATGAAGATGAAGTCACCTGTGCGATATGCTTGTTATGGACATGGGCATTGTAACTTCCTTCCCACATGCTTTAGCTCTCTTTGCCAAGCTGCTTCTTCAGATCTGTACCACAACAGAACTGCGAAACTTATTCAACCAAATAAACTTCAATTTGTCCAGTTGACAAATTGAATTTCTCCTTTTGCCATGGGTTCTACCTGGACGACTGAGGGATTCTACACACTTAGCTCTCTTTGCTTTTGAAAGCATTTAAAATATTAATGAATTTTAATCCTCTGTTATTAATCTTTGATAATAGTTTACATTGTTTGTGGTCTATTGCTATGGTAAAACATGTGATGTTATAAGTTTAGATTGTAACTGTCTGTGCCAAACTGTGTTTTTAAATGTGGCATTACACAATGAATAAATGAGCTTTAATGTTCTACTTCTGTTGTACTTGGCATATTGTATGTACTTGACTTCTTCACTTGGACTTACAGACTTGAATTTAACAGTTCAATCTTGAAACTTAAAATAGTGAGCAAACCTGCTACAAAGCATTTTTAAGTTCATTGCTCCAGCAAGAGTTGATAAGTTAACCATTTGTTGGGTCAACTAATATCAATTGTGTGCGCGCACTGTATCTTATCTCTGGCCATGGCTTTGAACCTCACATCACTGAAGGAACTCAACACTATTTTATATTCAACACCAAAAATAAATCGCAGCTAAATGATGATTTATTCAGTAATTTTTACCTTTAATACAATTAATTCCCAATTAAAGATGTGGCCTGCTCATATTGCAAAGAGAAAAAAATACATTTATCACTATTTTTACTGGTTTTGTTTCTATATCTAATAGATGGATCCGTGTCTCTGCTTAATTTGTTTTTGTTACTTATCTTACTTCCGTATTATCATATTGCAGTGTTCAGCAGCAGAATGATCACTTTCCCTGTTGTGCAAATACATAACATTGTTTCATACATTCTAATATGTGGTTGTTGCAATAAATATAAGGACATCTCTTGTCAACAATGTGAATGTAATGACTCACATTTTGTATTTGTTTTTTCTCAGGAGGCAAAATGTGGCTTTGTGATCATCGTCATGGCTCTTTACTGGTGCACAGAGTGTCTACCGTTAGCAGTGACTGCTCTGATGCCTGTTGTCATGTTTCCAATGATGAACATAATGGAGGCTGGGAAGGTACAATCACTGTTATATTGAGCTGTATACAGTCAACTGTAACAATATAACACCTACTGTTTACCGTTTACAGGTCATTTAAACGTGTGCAGGCAGATCTGCTGTTTGCCCTGAATTAACCCTCTGTCTATCTGTATTTTTATAGCCACAATATAAAGCAAAGTGGATTTGATATTATATATCTAAAAACCCTTTCTTTTTCCTTTGGCTTAAAAATAAAATGCTGATATATATATATATATATATATATATATATATATATATATATATATATATATATATATATATATATATATATATATATATATATATATATATATATATATATATATATATATATATATATATATATATACATATATATATATATATATACAGTGGTACCTCACCTTACGAAATTAATTAGTTCCAGAAGTGGTTTCGTAACGTGAAAAATTTGTAAGTTGAGTAGCTATTTCAATGGAAAAAGCCTGATTCGTTCCAAGGCCCCGATTCAAGTTTTTTTTTTTAATAGTGTAACTTTTTTTATAGTGTAACATTGTGTTCTGCGTGTTTCTCACATTTGTCTCTCGTTTAAACACTCAAACTTTCATAGATTTTCAACAAAATTATTAATAATGAAGTGTGGGGGGAAGGGGGAGGGGGGAGAAGACTGCGCTCTGACACGTGTGATAGCGCAACATGACCCGGCGCGGGGCTGACAGCAGGTCTAGACCAAGGTCTAAACCTGGACTAAACCAGGACTGGACCAGGACTAAACCAGGACTAAACCAGGACTAAACCAGGACTAAACCAGGACTAAACCAGGACTAGACCAGGTGGATTAAAGTGCCGCGCGTGGGTCTATTTCCTGGTTTCGTTTCGAGTCACAGCTGAGGCGAGCCGCTGCTCTAGACCTGCCCGCGTAAGGTGCTCACAGAGCGGCCTGGATAGAACCGTGAGGTCGGCCTCTTCAAGACCTCCAGGCCGGTGACCAGGACAATCCCCGGACCCATGCCCGCTTAGGGAGCTCTTAAGGCGGGCTGGCAGTGTCCCCCTGGGTCCCTGGATGTCTGGGGCTCCGCGCCTGGAGGGGCCCTGGAGAGCAGGTCTAGACCGCGGCTCTTGCATGCGAGCAGCGGCTCGCCTCAGCTGTGACTCGAAACAAAACCAGGAAATAGACCCACGCGCGGCGCTTTAATCCACCTGGTCTAGTCCAGGTCTAGTCCAGGTCTAGTCCTGGTCTAGTCCAGGTTTAGTTCAGGTTTAGTCCAGGTTTAATCCTGATTTAGTCCAGGTCTAGACCTGCTGGCAGCCGGGTCAGCTGTCACACATGCCGCTATCCCACACGTGTCAGAGTGCAGTCTTCTCCCCCCTCCCCCTTCCCCCCACGCTTCACTATTAATAATTTAGTTGAAAATCTATGAAAGTTTGAGTGTTTAAACGAGAGACAAATGTGAGAAAAGTTTAAATCCAGGCTGAGAAAAGCGTATAATGTGTGTGGCTGAGCGCGCATTATTTGAATTTTTGAGATTTCGCGTTTCGTAACTTGAATTTTCTTTTGTATCTAGAGACCAAAATTTACCGTGAAAGCGTTTCGTAACTTGAAATTTTCGTTTGTTGGGTCATTCGTAAGGTGAGGTACCACTGTGTATATATATATATATATATATATATATATATATATATATATATATATATATATATATATATATATATATATATATATATATATATATATATATATATTTTTTTTTTTTTAGAGGGGATTTTGGCCCCTCTTTATAGTTCAATATTTGTTGTTTGTTCAAAAGTTCGCTATCATTTAAAATGGTGCATAAATGGACACATTAATCACTTTTGCCTCACTGGCCTCTATTGTCCCGTCTGTGCTCCATCCAGGTGAGCATAGAGTACCTGAAGGACTCCAACATGCTTTTTATTGGTGGGCTGCTGGTGGCCATTGCTGTGGAGCACTGGAACCTCCACAAACGCATTGCCCTCAAGGTCCTGCTGCTGGTTGGAGTCCGACCCTCATTGTAAGAAACACAACCTGACCAAGTTCTTTTTTACTGACATGAAACTAAAAAACTATAAGGTGGTTTCATACATACTGAATGAATCATATTTACATTATAATCATTGTTCAAATGAATTGGAAATAGTGTAACCAAGAAATTAATTAAATTCTGTACTGAATTATATGGGGACTTGTTCTGCTCTGTTAAGTTACATTATACTTTTGTTGCAGCAAACATTGTATTCGGATGAAAAGAGTAGACGACAGATGAAACTTCTTTAGCCATTCTTGGCATATTTATTGACTGCAGACACATGAATCTCACTGTCATGCAGCTACTTACTGAACTGACTCAACTACAACAAGTCTGCTTGAACAAAACGTTATTGACACACTTGCCTTGTGTATCCTGCACTGTAGCGCCTCCCTGTGCCAGAAACATACACATAATGTACAACTGATATACAACTAAGGGCATAATTAACATATTTGAACATGCCCCTCAAAACCTGGAGCGAAGCCACTTGTCTTAATTATAGGGTTTTGAAACATGAATTAGTAAATATTACTAAATTATCATAAATAATTTTCATTCTTGCAGGTTATGTACTGCTATAATAATTGTTTCAAAATAACCATGATATATTTATGACTGAAGGAATTATGGTCCTGCTCTGTCATAGATATTATGATAGAGCATGACAAATGCTATACACAGTTTACTTATTTTTGTCATTAGCTGAATTGTGTGCTATTGTTTTTGTTTTTTTGTTTTTTTACTTGTATTAATAGCTCTGTTTGTCTCTATATATTATGGAACTGTATTTCCTTTGCTTCTATGCAGTATGGGGCAGTAACAAGTTACAAAATGTCAAATCCATAGTGCTGAAAAACAGTAAAAAAAAAAGATAAGAAAATAAAAGAGATAGGTAACATGCAAGGAAATCTTTTACAAATCGGTGTCTCTGCTGTCGTTTATTTGAAATAGGGCTTAAAGGGATATGCCACCCCCAGGTCAAATTTGGGCATCTCCCCACAGTCCAGAGACTAAAATAAGTGGTGGAAAGCGTTTTCCTGCTCACCCAGCCATTGTCCGAGTCTGTCGCCACTGACCGCCGCGGTATCTGGTGCTCCTCCGCCTTAGACTGGAGTCTAACGTAGCCAGAGAAAGATTTCGGCCAAAAGGAATTAATTTGCTCGATGCGTTTCCCAATTACTTTGTGTGTAGTGCGCATTCATATCGAGTGCAAATAAATGTGCAAATCAACACGGAGAGCTTGACTTGGTCATTTTGGATGGGAACTATTTTCCAGTGCGTAAGAATACAGCCGTATCACGCACCACGTTGTGCAACAGGGGAACTCCCTTCCCGGTGCGTAACAGGGATTCCCCTGGCAGCGTGCTGCGTGATACGGCTGTATTCTTACGCACTGGAAAATAGTTCCCACCCAAAATGACCAAGGCAAGCTCTCCGTGTTGATTTGCACATTTATTTGCACTCGATATGAATGCGCACTACACAGAAAGTAATTGGGAAACGCATCGAGCAAATTAATTCCTTTTGGCCGAAATCTTTCTCTGGCGACGTTAGACTCCAGTCTAACGCGGAGGAGCTGCAGATACCGCGGCGGTCAGTGCTGACAGACCTGGACAATGGCTGGGTGACCAGGAAAACGCTTTCCACCACTTATTTTAGTCTCTGGACTGTGGGGAGATGCCCAAGTTTGACCTGGGGGTGGCATATCCCTTTAAAAACTTAATTAAAGATCCCATGACATGGTACTTCTTGATGCTTTTATATGGCTCCTTAATGGTTCCCTAATACTGTAAATGAATCCTTCTTCAAAATCAACACTCAGTGCATGAGAAACAGAGATAAGATGAGAAAGAGTATTTTTTCCTCTCTCTGAACAGGTCATTATGGGCGTTGTTGCTTGAATGCAAATGAGGAGAAAAGAGCTGGCCTATAGTAGAGGGTGGGGGCGTGGCCAAACTCTCCGCTCTCTGCGCTCAGCCCTCAGCTGATCCATTTCCGTGTTTTTGCACGGGGGGAGAGATTTGAAGCGTTCCATTGAAAAATAAACACATTTCCACAGAAAATAAAATTAAACCACTGCTGTTCAAAGGTCCAGAGGCTCAGATAAAGGACTTCCGAGCCTAGAAACACTCGGACGTGCCTCCAGGCAAATAAAAAAACGCATTTCGCATTGCCTAGCGCATTCACAGTCCAAACTCTCTGGGCGTGATTTAGAGAGACGCTGAGTACAGACAGACGGGGGTGGAACTGCATTTGCATTTCTTTTTTCGATCTGACGTCAATAAGGTGCCTTGTTCAAACTCGCCCGTTTGAGCTCTGATTTTTTCTAACACAGAAAAGGATCGCAAATGCTCAGTTTAGACATTTCACAACTTTTAACCATGGGGGGGGCCTAAACAGGGTAGGGGAGCTCACATTAACGTTCAAAAACCTAAGGAAGTGAAAATTTCATGCCATGGGACCTTTAAAAGTTACTTTCTGAAGTTGTTTCAAAAGTTGTTTTTTGAGCTGTTATGTTTTCCTTTTAGTAAAGGTATCAGCAATTAATTTTCAAATAATCATTGTAGTAATTAGTCATGTTAGAGGGACCCATCAGTAGTCAGTAATCTGTTCAACTAACCGTGTCTTGGCGGTGTCTCAGGTTGATGCTGGGGTTCATGATGGTCTCTTCGTTCCTCTCGATGTGGATCAGTAACACAGCCACCACAGCCATGATGTTACCCATCGCTCACGCCGTCCTGCAGCAGCTCAGAGCCACAGAGGCACGCGCTGATGACATGGAGGACTTCCCCCAAACCGAGGACAACGCAGCCTTTGAGCTGCAGGAGACACACATCAACGGAGTTGTGACCAAGAAACAACTGGACGTGATTCACGAGGAGAGATGCAGTGAGTTGGTTATAGTGAAGTTTATTAGATTGTTCACAGTACTGGGATTTTAGCAGGGCAATCCTGCTTGTGCAATTTTCAAACCACAAAGGCTGCTATTATTTAGATAATATTATATCCTTTGCAAAATGTTTTATTTATATTCTCATAAAATATACAGTGCTAATTAATATACATAGAAATAAATTGGAAAAACTGTGTTGAGATATCACAAAATGCTGCTATACATTTTTTCACAGAAATTCATCAATAAATTGTAGTATATCGACTGAGGAGCAGTAAGAAAGAAAGAAGAATTTGGGGTTAACCCACAGGCTGTATAAATTGCCTGTGATTGAAATGGAATGTAATGAGGAAAGGTTTTACAATCACTGTCGGTGTTGGTGTTTGGAAAAGGGAAGAGGGGGCAGATAACATAAGATAACTCTTCTTTCTGCTCCCTTTCATTCAATATTTTGTATTGTTATCACAAATGTTGATGTCTTTTTATACTTTATGAATGAAATAAACAAACAAATAATAATAATAATAATAATAATAATAATAATAAATCTTTATACAGTTTATGAGACATCCGTATAAACAGCTTCCCTATGGTAGACTGTGGCAGCCAATTTGTGCTTACAGCTTTTCTGACCCTCACTTACTGTAGCACATTTACATGGACAATGGCACCTGCCTGGCCAGTCTAAAAAGGTGCAAGTTGATATAGAAACAGCATGGGAATCTGATGAATTAATGAGCAAAGCAGTGATCTCCATCTGAGGTAAAATAAGTTTTCATGACATTTTGTTCTGAATGATACAATTTGAGTGGCCAAAGTTACAATTTATATAAATGATCTCCCTTCAGTTTGTGGTGATGTGGATATACAAATGTATGCGGACGATACTGTCGTTTATGTACATGGGAGTGAAGCGACCAGTGTGGCAAAAAAACTAACTGATGTCATGGAAAACATCTCACGCTGGCTACAATCTGCTTCTCTCACTTTGAACACAAACAAAACGGTGGCAATGTATTTTACTAAGACACAAAAACACAAGTCTTCCTTTCCATGTAGATACATAAATAAGAGCCAACTCAAAACAGTAGAGGAATTCAAATATTTAGGAGTTGTTCTGGATCCAATTTTTAGTTTTAAAAAGCATGTTAAAAAAGTTTCTAATACTTTAAAATATAGTCTGTGTTTAGACACACTCGAAACAAATTTAGCAATGATGCTGCAAAGGTTTATCTGGATGCAATGATTACCTCACATATTAATTATTGTATAACTTGTTGGTCTCAAGTATGTGAGACAACAACAAAACCCTTAAAGTCCTTATATAATCAGGCTGTTCAGATACTGGACAAAAAGCCACTGCGATATCATCATTGTCCAATATTTGCACAACATAAAATGATAAACTTTGACAATTTAATCACCTATTCAAATGTGCGATTAGTCTTTAAAATCTTAAATAACACAGCGCCTCCTCCATTGAAAAAATGTGTACAGCTCTGAGCAAACAGCCAGGACCTCCAGGTGACTGCAGAGTACCTAAACGGAGCTCGGCCTTTGCACAGACAGATTTTTCTTTCAAAGCCGTCAAAGAATGGAATAAATTGCCACAATGTTTGGAACTTTCCTCTGACATGAAAAACTTTTCATTTAATGTTAATAAATTATTATTAGAGAATCAGCAGTGTCAGCATTAAGAATGATAACTGGTATGTTATAATCTGAGTGAGATTTTATTGTAATATTTTATTGTGTAATAATTGGTAATTCGTAGTGTGTGAGTGTGTATTGATTATATTGTTTACGTTTTATATTGTATTTCTCACCTGCTCAGGGACTACAGATGGAAACTAGCTTCAGCTATAATCTGGTGTAAATCATCTTTAATGTTTTTGCACATTGTCCCTGTCAAATAAACTAATAAAGAAAGATTTATTAGTTTTTAGAGACATGTACTACATTTTCTTGTTGTTTGGTGTATTGTGCATCTCCATTGACATTGACAGTGACTTATTCTAACACCCTGTTTATTATATTCATACTTACAGTGTAAATAGGTACGATGTATATGATCCATCTTTATATGTAATGTAATATTTCTGACCACACTGACCCGGTGTTTTCAGATGAGACAATACAACAGGCACAGCGGGAGGCAAGGAGTAAAGAGCGGGAGGCCAAGTACGACCTGCTGACCAAAGGCATGAGTCTGAGTGTGTGCTACTCCGCTAGCATCGGGGGGACAGCTACTCTCACCGGGACCACCCCAAACCTCATCCTCCAGGGCCAGATGGATCAGTAAGACTCACACTCTGGCTTTTTCTGTGGCCAAAGTATGGCTATGGAAACCAGAATGATATGTATATTTTAGATTTAGGTGTCCAATCCTTGACTTCATTTTTTTTATGATTTAGACTGTTCCCGGACAATGGAGGCATTATCAACTTTGCAAGCTGGTTCGGATTTTCTTTCCCAAACATGATCCTGATGCTCATCTTCTCTTATGTCTGGCTACAGTTTATGTTTCTTGGCTTCAAGTAAGTTCACTTAGATTAGAAATAATGAAAATAATTATATGTTGCATTGTTATTGCCTTTGGCCAAAATCAACTCAATATAAAAATATTCAAGTAATAAAAAAAAATAAAAACTACACATTATTTGTTTATTGACCTAACAGTGATGTAACTAAAACATTCCAGTGCATGTTACAGTAATGAACATTAATATGGGGCAAGATTTTCCTGAGAAATTTTAGATTTCCAACAAATATTGATCAGTAAAGAAAAAAAAAAAAAAAAATCAAGTAAAAAAAACATCTCAATCACACCTTAGCCAACATCTTGATAATTTTTCTTTTTGTTTTGATGGACAAAATGGATAAGTAATAGTGTCTTTTTGGACAAAATATTAAATGGTTTGTGAGTAAGTACATCTGATGCAAAAAGAGATGATTAAAATGTCTATTTTTTGTGCCATGGTACCATTCTTGATCTGAATCAAACTCCTTGAAGATCCAAGTTTAGTCTGTTTAGATTATACTCTTAAAGGAAAAGTAACGTTTTTTACAATCTGAGCCTTATTTCAGTAATAAAACAAGTTGTTTTACTCACCCATAGCACTTTGGTGTCATATGGAGCATTTCCAGAGATGTTTTAGATTTGCGGTTAGCCTAGCGCGACTTCTAGCCATAGCTCGGGGCATATAATATATTCCCCAAGCATGTAATATGCCCCGTGCGGGCTCCAAATAACACAAACTTTAGCACTTTTCAAATCATAGAAGCCCGATGTCTTAGCCTACGATTTCGTTTGAAGCAAAAGTGGCCTGTAATCCGAGATTTATCCATAGTTTACAGCTTTGCGTTTCATGTTTGGGTCCGCACATGCGCACTGGCGTCCTCATCTACTTGAAACTATGGCTAAATCTCGGATTACAGGCCACTTTTGACCACACGAAATCGTAGGCTAAGACATCGGGCTTCTATGATTTGAAAAGTGCTAAAGTTTGTGTTATTTGGAGACCGCAAACATGTGCCCCGAGAACTCACATGATGGAGATCGCAAATCTAAAACATCTCCGGAAGTGCTCCATATGACACCAAATTGCTATGGGTGAGTAAAACAACTTGTTTTATTACCGAAATAAGGCTCAGATTGTAAAAAACGTTACTTTTCCTTTAATATGTGAACAATAAGAGTATATAACTATCTGCTGCTAAGATAGGTAGTACGTAACCTGTAGTTTCTATCCTCAGTCTGAAGAAGTCCTTTGGTTGTGGAGAGAAGAATGAACGTGATCGAGAGGCGTATGCGGTGATGAAGGATGAGTACAGGAAGCTGGGGTCCATGTCTTTCGCAGAGATCATGGTTTTGGTGATTTTTGTCCTGTTGGTTTTACTGTGGTTCACCAGAGAGCCAGGCTTCATACCAGGATGGGCCACTGTCCTGTTCAACCAGGAGCTTACGTAAGTTATCATATATCATAAATGTTGTATAAACATATAACTTGAAAAACATGTATTCTTTCTGTGATCAAAGATGTGACATTGAATTGACCTGGTGGTTCTTCCTGCTTGTCTCCATAGAGATAGATACATTTAATGTAATTTAATTTAATTCTATTCTAGCCAGTTCAATAGCATTTCTATAGAGTCTATAGAAATGCTATTGAACTGCTATTTGATTTGCTATTGAATCTACAGTATAGACCATTGGACCATCCTTCTCTCAGTCTTGCTAATTGTAAACATTTAAATTGTGAATTTAAAGGATTAGACTGTCTGGTCTACCCTCAGTATTGTTCAGAGAGAAACCTTACCTTGTTTGACAATTTTATTTATTCTTCACATCTGTGTTTTGGTCCCCCTTAGCAATAGCATTAACACGTTAGCAATTAGCAGAAAGTTCCTGTCCCTCGTTTTGTTTTCCTTTGTCTGTGTAGTTTTCCTATGGGTGCTGCAGTTTCCCTTCTCTCTGAACAACATGCATAACAGGTCTCCTCTGGGGCCAGGACGCTTGAATAGACACAAGTCATTGCCATAGGACCTTTCTGTTACATGACGGTAGTCTTAAGGTCAAATCCATCATTTAAAGTGATCAGTCCAATAAGAGTTGATGGTGAGAAGAAGAAAACTAAATAATGGCAAGCTGCATCTGGATTTAGTTTGTAGCGTGGAAGATTGTCTATAAACCAAGGGTAAATGTCCCATGTGCTTTGCTATTTGCTATATCCTACAATGCAAAATCATCTTCTAAAATAATTAGGGATGCACTGATACCGATACCAGTATCGGGTGGATACCAGGTACCAGTAATTGTACTCGTCAATGGGCTGCTGATCCCAAGAGCCAATATCACTGTAACGCCACTACATCTTATTTGACGCTCACAACTCACCTCTGAGCAGAGCAGAGAGCTCTGAGCAGAGAGGAGAGCACAGCGCTCTCAAGTCTCACGCTTTGAGAGTGTGACACACGCAATTCGACGTGTTCACACGCTCACACGCCACACATGGTATTTCTCACGCTGAAATTTTTTTAAGCAATTCAAAACTGTAGCCACTGTTCACAGCGCTTCTGTGCCCAGAAAATCGGTAAGTTAATGCAGACACTCGTGTGCGAGTGACTAAAAAGTCACTCGCACACCAGTACTCGAGGTGAGCGATCAGCTGAGGCCGATCGCTCACAGCTGTGCGCGAGCCGCGTGAATGTTTACGCGGCATTGCCAAGAGAAGAAGAATCCTTAACTTGCTACGTTAATGCTACGTAAGAAGGAACTCTCGTCTCGGGACACGGGATAAGTTCGGGATATGTCCTTTTCTCCGGATTATCAAAGACCGTGACACGTGCATACATGGATACGAGTGACCGCGTTTTTATGGGTGAGTCATATTATCAGATTATTTCTGCATCTATTTCGGCACTAAACCAGAACTAAACCAGGACTAAACCAGGACTAAACCAGAACTAAACCAGGACTAAACCAAGACTAAACCAGAACTAAACCAGAACTAAACCAGGACTAAACCAAGACTAAACCAGGACTAAACCAGAACTAAACCAGGACTAGACCAGGACTAAACCAGGACTAAACCAGAACTAAACCAGGACTAAACCAGAACTAAACCAGGACTAAACCAGGACTAAACCAGGACTAAACCAGAACTAAACCAGGACTAAACCAGGACTAAACCAGAACTAAACCAGGACTAGACCAGGACTAAACCAGGACCTAGCCAGGACTAAACCTGAACTAAACCAGGACTAAACCAGAACTAAACCAGGACTAAACCAAGACTAAACCAGGACTAAACCAGGACTAAACCAAGACTAAACCAGGTCTAAACCGGGTCTAAACCAGGATTCAACTGGGACTAAACCAGGACTAAACCAGAACTAAACCAGGACTAAACCAAGACTAAACCAGGTCTAAACCGGGTCTAAACCAGGATTCAACTGGGACTAAACCAGGATTAAACCAAGACTAAACCAGGTCTAAACCAGGACTAAGCCGGGACTAACCCGGCACTAAACCAGGACTAAACCAGGTCTAAACCAGGACTAAACCAGGACTAAGCCAAGACTAAACCAGATCTAAACCGGGTCTAAACCAGGACTAAACCGGGACTAAACCAGGACTAAACCAGGACTTAACCAAAACTAAACCAGGTCTAAACCAAGACTAAGCCAGGACTAAACCAGGTCTAAACCAGGACTAAGCCAAGACTAAACCAGATCTAAACCGGGTCTAAACCAGGACTAAACCGGGACCAAACCAGGACTAAACCAGGACTTAACCAAAACTAAACCAGGTCTAAGCCAAGACTAAGCCAGGACTAAACCAGGTCTAAACCAGGACTAAGCCAAGACTAAACCAGATCTAAACCGGGTCTAAACCAGGACTAAACCGGGACTAAACCAAAACTAAACCAGGTCTAAACCAAGACTAAGCCAGGACTAAAACAGGTCTAAACCAGGACTAAACCAAGACTAAACCAAGACTGTGTGTGATAACATATTATCCTGTGCATTATTGAATGATAATATGGACTCCCCCCCCGCTCCTCAGAAATCTCACTCCTAGCAATCTTCAAAACTTGAGTGCCCTGGGAGAGCACATGAACTCTTCTGCACATTAAGACCAGCTTTAATCACATGTGACTGTTACATGAACTCTAAAAATATTTAGGACTCTTTAAGGTTTTTATAGGATATCAGTGCAGTGCTTGTGTCTATGGTGTTTATGATAGTAGCACGCTAACGTTGGCGCTAGTAAATATTTGCTTGTGTGTGCATTGTGACTTATTGTAATTGACAAAGTGTATCAATGTTTGGCCGTGATAAAAGTAAGTAACTCACTGTTAAGCTAAAAGGGGTTTGTTTAGTTCCATGGCGCATAGTTAGCAAGGACAAAGTGGTAATAAAAAAAAAAAGCCAGGTGCTTATCTAAATAAATTATATTGGAATTATACCTAACTACAGTGATTTCAGTAGATATTTAAAACAACTGCTCAAATAATTATTCTAAGATTTTAAAAATTAGGCTATACAGTAAAAATTGCATGAAATGAATGATTTATGACTATAATCAAATTCCTATTAAAAAAAGTGTGGTATCAGTACACGGTATTGGTACACAATATCTGCGAGTATTCAAAATGAAGTACTCGAGAAAGTGGTATTGGTGCATCCCTAAAAGTTTTTTTTTGTTAATTTAATTAAATCTGAAAATAATGTGGGGTGAGGAGCTCAGTCACACGGGGGAAGCTTGGAGTAGAGCTGCTGCTCCTCTATGTCGAGGGGAGCCAACTGAGGTGGCTCGGATAACTGTTCCGGATGCCTCCTGGACGCCTCCCTCGGGAGGTGTTCCAGGCATGTCCCACCTGGAGGAGGCTCTGGGGAAGAAGGAAGTCTGGGAGTCCCTGCTTAGACTGTTGCCCCCGCGACCCGGCCCTGGATAAGCAGAAGAAAATGGATGGATGGATGGATGGAAAATAATGTCTTCAAACTCTCCTGGTGCTTAACTTAAAGGAAAATTAACGTTTTTTTACAATCTGAGCCTTCTTTCGACAATAAAACAAGTAGTTTTACTCACCCATAGCAGTTTGGGGTCAATTGGAGCAGTATCGCAGAACTTATGTTGAGCCGTTCTGTTCTACTAATGATCCCGTATCCGTTAGCGTGAGTGCTCGGGGCATTACTTTGCGGTGTCCAAATAACACAAACTTAAGCACTTTTCAAATCACAGAAGATCGCTGTGTCAGGGTAGACTTTTAGTGGATTCCAAAACGGCCTGAAACCCGATATGCAGCTATAGTTTCATTTGATGACGTCATCAGAGAGGACAGTGCGCATGCGTGAACTCAGCTGTTTTGTAAACACCGCTAGTCCGAAAGAAGCTAACACCGCTCTGAACTTTACTTTTCAGTTGCGATATCGGGTTTCAGGCCGTTTTGGAATCTACTAAAAGTCTACCCTGACACAGCGATCTTCTGTGATTTGAAAAGTGCTAAAGTTTGTGTTATTTGGACACCGCAAATCAGTGCCCCGAGCACTCACGCTAACGGATACGGGATCATTAGTACAACAGAACGGCTCAACATAAGTTCTGTGATACTGCTCCAATTGACACCAAACTGCTATGGGTGAGTAAAACTACTTGTTTTATTGCCGAAAGAAGGCTCAGATTGTAAAAACTTCCAATCCAAGAAATCCAGGAGTGTTTAAGCATAGTATTTTGAACAAAATCATTTATGTCACTACTTGGCCTGGCCAGTACTTGGATGGGAGACTGTTGGGAAAACTAAGTGCCATGGTGGAGCAGGAGTGGCTCTAGTGCAAATTGTTGTTGTATCCTTAGGCAAGGCACCTAGTTTGCCAACTTGAATTATTGTTGGTGGTCAGAGTGGCTCATATAGGGTTGCTTTCATCAGTATACCGAAAAGCAGCTGTGACTACATTAAAAATAAGGAGCCGGCCAACACTAGTTTTACAGTGAATAAACAATGCAAAGTAATGCCATCTTTTCTTGTCCAAAAAAGTACTACATACTGTACATCAAATGCATTATTATCATCAGTGACTCATGTCTGTTGACCTGAATTATAACAGTAGGCCTCCTCTGTGTCTTTTAGGTATGTTTCTGATGGAACAGTTGCTATTTTAATGTCGATGCTCTTCTTCGTGGTGCCTTCCCAAGTACCAAGATGTGGAGGATATGGCTTCAATGATGCTGGTGTGTTGTGCTTTTATTCCCAAATTGTTGTAAAAACCATGTACAAAAAAAGGAATTATATTGTTACCAAATTTTCAGTAGTAGCGCGTTACACTATTTTTACCCGTTACTTTACTGTAATGCATTACGCCCAACACTGGACTAATTGCCCTGTGGAGATAATGCTGTTGTATGCACTAATTATGGTGGGATGTCCTACAGGGAAGCTGGTGAAGTGCCCTCCCACGCTACTGGACTGGCAGGTGGTGCATGAGCGCATGCCCTGGAACATCATCCTGCTGCTAGGAGGAGGCTTTGCTTTGGCCAAGGGCAGTGAGGTGAAATTCACACATACTAGAACAATTAGTCTTTATCTAAATCAGAACCAGAACTCATATTAAAGATGTTTAATTATTATGACTACTAGGTACATACAGGGCCATTAAAAACCATGTCACTTGGATAATCAGATACATCAAAACTACCCGGTGACATGTATTTGTTAATTAATGGATTAAGTATCTGTTGTATTTGGAAGACAATACATTTTGAAATAACTTTAAAGATCCCATGACATGGTACTTCTTGATGCTTTTATATGGCTCCTTAATGGTTCCCTAATACAGTAAATGAATCCTTCAAAATCAACACTCAGTGCATGAGAAACAGAGATAAGATGAGAAAGAGTATTTTTTTTCTCTCTGAACAGGCCATTATGGGCGTTGTTGCTTGAATGCAAATGAGGAGAAAAGAGCTGGCCTATAGTAGAGGGTGGGGGCGTGGCCAAACTCTCCACTCTCAGCTGATCCATTTCTGTGTTTTTGCACGGGGGGAGAGATTTGAAGCGTTCCATTGAAAAATAAACACATTTCCACATAAAATAAAATTAAACCACTGCTGTTCAAAGGTCCAGAGGCTCAGATAAAGGACTTCCGAGCCTAGAAACACTCGGACGTGCCTCCAGGCAAATAAAAAAACGCATTTCGCATTGCCTAGCGCATTCGCAGTCCAAACTCTCTGGGCGTGATTTACAGAGACGCTGAGTACAGACAGACGGGGGTGGAACTGCATTTGCATTTCTGTTTTCGATCTGACGTCAATAAGGTGCCTTGTTCAAAATCGCCTATTTGAGCTCCGATTTTTTCTAACGCAGAAAAGGATCGCAAATGCTCAGTTTAGACATTTTGCAACTTTTAACAATGGGGGGGGGGGCTAAACAGGGTAGGGGAGCTCACATTAACGTTCAAAAACCTCAGAAAGTGAAAATTTCATGCCATGGGACCTTTAAATATTTTTCTCTTTTATTTTTGCCATTGGCATCTTTTTGTTCAACTCAAGAAATCAGATACTGATCAGATTTTATGTGCATTTAAACATTGTAGTACCTAAATCCGCATCCAGCCTTTTCACTGAAATCAAGTTTCACAGTGATACGGTCTGACTAACTCATCTGTGTGGTGCAGGAATCTGGCTTGTCCCAGTGGCTTGGGGAGAGCTTGGCGCCTCTGGAGAAGATTCCTCCTTTTGCCATTTCTCTACTGCTCTGTTTGCTAGTGGCCACTTTCACAGAGTGCTCCAGTAACACAGCCACAACCACCCTGTTCCTGCCCATCCTCGGCTCCATGGTACACAGCATCATACCAAATTTAAACAGGAAATAGCACACAAAGATTTTTAAAACTCAAGCATTGTGTTTAGTTCATTTATTTATTTATTATTTTTTATGGACCCATAAAGCAGTATTTTAATTATAAATTATATCTATTTTACCATTACTATACTATTATTTTTTTGTAGTAGTAATTATTGCTATATTGTATGGGTTCTAAAAAGTATCGCGAAGAAAGTTTACAGTTTTAACATCTAATTTTTTATTATCAATCTGGTGTCAAGGTCAGCATCAAGCCTATTTCTTATGATCAGCAAAGTTACCTTGATTATCCCCAATATATTTCAATAAATTAATGAGTTGATCTATAGCGTGGTATACAACATGTTCTGTGCTTTGTGTTCAGGCCTCTGCCATTAAGCTCCATCCTCTGTACATAATGCTGCCCTGCACCATTGCTGCTTCTCTGGCCTTCATGTTACCAGTAGCCACTCCACCCAACGCCATCGCTTTCTCCTTTGGGAACCTCAAAGTCCTCGACATGGTGAGACAAATATGAGATCTGTGACAAAATGACAAGAGATGGATGGAAATCAATTTGTGTCAGTCTGTGTCAGATCATTTGAACCAGATTAGTGGTTCTCTAATTTTCATACTTAAAGCCCCAGTGTGTAGGATTCGTGGCGCATAGGTGGATGGTGCTATTGCACTTTCTGTTTTAGCTACGGCAGACCTCGAGGGTCACCCGTGCGCGTGCCCGGGTGACCCTCGAGGTCACCCGGGTACTGTACTGTATACTGTACTGTATAAATAAAACGCGGTCCCGTTTTTTAAATTTTTTTTTTTATCATGAAATCACACATTCCCGATCATGTACCATGACACTCTACACATCAAATGAAACCTTACAGTCTCCTCTTTTTGACTATGCAATTGATTTTCCTGCACAACAAACACTCCCCGAGCACATGGGGCTTTTATACGGAAAAGCACAAAACGAGGTTAGCTTACCTTAGAATGCTTTGCACAGGTCAAACTCTGTATTTCACCATAAACTTGCTCTCAATTTGTCCGTAAGGATCCAGCGAATAAAATCCAGTAAAACAATTTAGTCCAAAACACGTGTTAGATCCATTACGAGTCTGATCCGGCAGCATGCTTGTGTTGTTTACCCAAAACCACGAGCCTTGCCGAAGGCGAAGGCGGAGCCCAAATGTCCAAAGAATACTTTGATTTCATGATGGAAGTGAAAAGGCTTGGAAAACAATGTATTTTTGAATGGGTATCTTCAATTTCAGTAATTAACGGGTAAAAATCTTACACACTGTCCCTTTAAAGGGACACTGTAACTTTTCCATGCAGACAAGCAAGTGGCAGGCCCTTCACCAGAAAAGTGATGAAGTTCACTGTTACATACCTTAGGAAAGATTTAGTTTAATGAGTGTTATTAAACTGTTCTTTCTGTTTTCCCACAGGTAAAAGCTGGATTCATGTTGAACATCATTGGTATTTTGTGCATAAACTTAGGCATCAACACCTGGGGCCACGCCATGTTTGGGTTGGGGACGTTTCCTGCATGGGCTAATATCACGACTAATATCACGAAACCAACATAATCTTGTTCTCAGTTGGTGTTTCCTTGTTCCTCTCTCTCTCCTCTCTGTCTCTTTCATATATATCATCACTTTCTCTCTCTCTCATATACAGTACATGTACTGTATATAGAGAACGATATAGAGATATACATACATACATACATACATTCATTCATCTTCTTCCGCTTTTTTTTCCATTTTCTGGGTCACGGGGGCAGCAGTCCAAGCAGTGTTCCACTGCCCAGAACACAATGCACCAGCCCCCATGAATCCTCCCGCAGGTGGTGGGTCCACAGGAGGACGGCTCACGTCACAACGGGCCTTGATTTTTATGTTCTGCCATGGGGGCTACCAGTGTCCGCAGACACCGGGGGCGAGGTGGGGTTGAGTGTCTTGCCCAAGGACACAACGGCAGCGCTCATCTGTGGGAGCTGGGATCACACGCGGTCAACCCCTGGATCACTAGGCAAGCGCTCTACCAACTGAGCTACTGCCGCCCCCACACACACATACATACATACATACATACAGTACATATATGCATGCATAAATACACATATATACACATACACAGATACACTATTTAAATTTGAAGCATTAGGCTAAATTAGGTTTATGAGATCTACAGTAATTGAGATTTTTAACTGAACGAAGTGTAATGTATTGCTCTGGCTTTGAATAAAGTTTCAATTTGCTTAATTATTGGAATATAATAATGAAATATACAATTTTATCAGGTAATTTAACTTATTGATGTGGTCCTTTTATCTGGACCTGGAGTGTTTTCAGTGTTTTTGTACATTTTTGTACATTGTAAAACCTTTTCACTTTCATACATACATTTCAAACTAGTTTCCACTCTTAGCTTCAATGCCAAGTTTTGGATGGCAGTAGATTTAAAATGACTACTTGTACTTAGATTCAATGCAGTACAATGCAATTGCCTTTTTATTTACATTTATGTTAGGTAGGTAATGTATTGACTAACTGTACTTTTTAATCAACACTTTGAGTAGTAGTCAGTACAGAGTGGGAATTGATCATTTAAAGGAAAAGTAACGTTTTTTTTACAATCTGAGCCTTCTTTCGGCAATAAAACAAGTAGTTTTACTCACCCATAGCACTTTGGTGTCAATTGGAGCAGTATCGCAGAACTTATGTTGAGCCGTTCTGTTCTACTAATGATCCCGTATCCGTTAGCGTGAGTGCTCGGGGCATTACTTTGCGGTGTCCAAATAACACAAACTTTAGCACTTTTCAAATCACAGAAGATCGCTGTGTCAGGGTAGACTTTTAGTAGATTCCAAAACGGCCTGAAACCCGATATCGCAACAGAAAAGTAAAGTTCAGAGCGATGTTAGCTTCTTTCAGACTAGCGGTGTTTACAAAACAGCTGAGTTCACGCATGCACACTGTCCTCTCTGATGACGTCATCAAATGAAACTATAGCTGGATATCAGGTTTCAGGCCGTTTTGGAATCTACTAAAAGTCTACCCTGACACAGCGATCTTCTGTGATTTGAAAAGTGCTAAAGTTTGTGTTATTTGGACACCGCAAAGTAATGCCCCGAGCACTCACGCTAACGGATACGGGATCATTAGTAGAACAGAACGGCTACAACATAAGTTCTGCGATACTGCTCCAATTGACACCAAACTGCTATGGGTGAGTAAAACTACTTGTTTTATTGCAGAAAGGCTCAGATTGTTAAAAAAAAAAACGTTACTTTTCCTTTAAGTGCAGTGAAAATGGGGAAAACGCACAAACGAGGTATGCTCTGTTAAAGAATAACTTTAATATGACCCTGCCAAAAGGATTGTATTGTGTTTCTGTTTTCTGAAATAAATGTTGAATTTACCAAATAAACAGTAAAAGAAAAACAATAGTACTGAGTCAGTTTGTCGAAAAAGTACAACACATCTTTATTGAAATCACACCACACTTGACTTTTCAGAAACAAATATTACAGTTTTAAACGCATCTGGCATTTCTATTAAAATGTTTTCTACTTTTCAAAAACATTCAAAACAATCTCCTTTTTGTCCCTGTCTCATTTTGTACATGTATTTGCTAATAAATTATGACCTGTTACAACTATACTGGCCAAACTATTTAAAGTTAATTATTTATTACGTTTAAAATTTGTCCTTAGCCCCAATGCAAAAATATCACCACATACAAGTATATTATTGACATTAACCTTTATTTTTTAACTTGAGAGATATCATTTGAAGGCACAGTATGCAGGATCCTTATTCTGTTTTGCAGTTCTTGGTACATCCTTAAAGGAAAAGTAACGTTTTTTACAATTTGAGCCTTATTTCGGTAATAAAACAAGTTGTTTTACTCACCCATATCACTTTGGTGTCATATGGAGGATTTCCGGAGATGTTTTAGATTAGCGTTAGGCTAACGCTGTTAGCCTAGCGCGACTTATAGCCATAGCTCGGGGCATTCCCCGAGCATGTAATATGCCCCGTGCGGGCTCCAAATAACACAAACTTTAGCACTTTTCAAATCATAGAAGCTCGATGTCTTTAGTCTACGATTTCGTTAGAATCATTTATCCATAGTTTACAGCTATGCGTTCCATGTTTGGGTCCCGGGAGCTGAGAGCACACTCCGCTAATGTGTACTGGCGTCCTCATCTCCTCGAAACTATGGCTAAATCTCGGATTACAGGCCACTTTTGACCAAACGAAATCGTAGACTAAAGACATCGAGCTTCTATGATTTGAAAAGTGCTAAAGTTTGTGTTATTTGGAGCCCGCACGGGGCATATTACATGCTCGGGGAATGCCCCGAGCTATGGCTATAAGTCGCGCTAGGCTAACGGCGTTAGCCTAACGCTAATCTAAAACATCTCCGGAAATGCTCCATATGACACCAAAGTGATATGGGTGAGTAAAACAACTTGTTTTATTACCGAAATAAGGCTCAAATTGTAAAAAAAACGTTACTTTTCCTTTAATGGGGCAGTACCATTGTCAATCTGCAAAAGCAAAACCACAGCAAAAATATATAACTCAGTTCAAATATTTTACAATACAGTAATAATCGGTTACACTTTTTTGAATCTAGTTTTTTGGATTGCTGGTGAATATCTAAGCAAAAGAATAAATAAATACATTAAATTAACAAATCAAAATATTCAGTGAAATGACTCAGGTCCTTACTGGAATGTTTTACAATGCAAATAATGCATGCAAGTTATAATTACTTAAATGGCACCGGCCTTGATTTCTTTATTTACTATTTTTTTTGACATGCTTAAAATATATCTGTTACCATCAAGTACATTTTTATTATTCTAATCCATCTTGAAATACAAAAGTGAATTACATAAAATAGAGTAGTCCTCATTTTGTTTAGTGTGAGAATTAACTTCCAATTATAAAATAGTTACCTACCTATTACTCTATTAAACTACCTTTACCACTTTTAAATAACGTCTTGCCATGATCCAACTGGTAAAGAACCGTTATTACTGTAATATCCTTTCCATAAGTAACAAAAATATACTTCCACAAATAGTGCAACTTCGAGATTTTCATAATTATATCTACAACTACTTTGAAATTTGGGTTTGGTACACACATGACACACTTGTGCTTTCAGCAAAAACTACAGGGAGTAGAAGAAATCAATGCCAAATGAAACAGGAAGTACAATCACACAGTATATCTAATATTTCTATAGTGTTGTCTATAAAAGGTGCTATAGGTTTCCGAGTTTATTTTATTATTGTAATCTACTGTGAACTGTCAAAGAGTCAATAAACCAGAGTTGAAGCATGCTTCAGATAGACGTACAGAAAATTCTTTTAAAGGGACTATATGTAGTAATGTATATATTGTATGCAGTACAAGTTCTAGAAATTATGATATCAATCTGTTGACTTGCAGTGTTTGATCCATATAGGAACTTTTTCATTATGGTCAGTCATGTTTTTCTTTGTTGTGCATATTTAAAAATTATTCCAACTAGAAACATGTACAGTACCGAATCCTGCTGCTGGGCCAGCCCTCCTGACTCTTTTATCCCATGTCACACGAGCTGAAGCATGGATCATATTGATAATATATCACAAGTTTCTACATTTTATATAATAACAGAACAACTGTAAATTTTGCTTCCTATGCATATTTCACCAGTTCACATTTAATTCATACTAACTTTATCAAACAATTTCTACATTTGTGGGATAAAGATAAGATAAGATAATTGTGATCAAAAGAAACATTTTTTTGTATCATTATTGTATTCACAACTAGCCTCATATGATTACAAATGTAGGTTGCTCAATTAAAAATTATTGTGTGTGTGTGTGTGTGTATATATATATATATATATATATATATATAAATGTAATATTTTTGACCACAATTTTAGGGCCTTAGGGCCTAGATCACATTTTTTTATTTGATCAGTTTAATAAATGTCTTTATATATCATTAAAAGGTAACTAAAGCCATTAGCTACTTCGCAGAGAGGTGAAATAACTGAAATATCATATTGTACCAGCGATCAGATCAGAGATATCGTCATAACTTTATGTAACTTGAACAGCTACTTATTGGTTCAAGCTGATGTTTCCCTGAGGAATTAACAGTGAAATATACATATTGCATTGGGCTGGGAGAGTGTTTAACAATAGCAGTAATAATAGAGTAATATTATTAATATATATATATTCATATATTATTCATATATTTTTAAACCACCAAAGCTATATATAGTCCCTTTAAAGGTTAACTATGTAACTTTTGCTACTTGTCTCCATAGGGATGCTATTGCTCTGCCTGGAATGTTCCACAGTACAGAATTAAATTAATCTATCTTCATGGTGATGCCACCAGAAAAAGTGACAGGACAGGGCTGTGGAGAGGTGACCTTGGATGCAGTCAGAATATATGTTTTTCAAGGTATTTTAATTAAATCAATGATATATTCATAAGTTACTCTGGATCATTCCAAGAAAAGCAACAAGGCACCACGGAGACAAACAGGTGGTGCACCGATCATCAGAAAAGTTACAAAGTGCACCTTTAATTATACAAATCATTTTTCAAGACATTTACAGGAATGAAAAAAATATCTTCTATCATTATTTTGACTTGTTGACGTGGCAAAAGAGCAATTTGACTCTTGCTGGTTTAAAAACACACCATAGAGCAGAAGGGAGGCATTTGAAGGGCCTGGGTCTCCTGGTGAGCTGTTCCAAAAGTCCAAACCTGCTTCAGTCTGTTTCTCTGTATGTTTCTCTATGTACCACCATTGTAAGAGTAGTCTGCCTTGTTGTGCATCACCAGTTTATTGTTCACAAAGTAGAAACTGTCAGACTGTGTCTCGTACGGGTGCAGGACCATCTCTCGAACTGTAACACAAAGACAATTTTACCTTATAGCATACAGCTCAAGTGGCCTGGAGTTTTCAGTTATGTTAAATATGTTAATACAATATTCAACTATATGAAGAAGAAAAGCTTTATTACACTCTTTTAATTGTATATTGATAGTCTGTGGAATCCAAATATACAACATACTATACACTATAGTAAAAAGTAGCTGTTAATACTCTGAAATATGTCATTTCTGTTCAATTGCCTCCTCAACTCCTCAATACCTCATTGGTCACACTAACTGAGAAAAGAGTGACAATTTTAAAGTGTTTACACTTGAGAAATCAGATAAAACAAAGGAGGTCTTATGCCCATGTGTGAGAATTGTTTCAGGAACTACTCAAGCCCTGAGGAAACTTTTTAAAGTGATATCAACAAGAAAACAGCAACACTGCAAAACAAACAAATAAACAAACTAAAATAAAGCATAATTAGTGACATTTCTTGACTTTTGTGATATTCATCGTAATGTCTGTAGTTTTCACTAGTTTATTTAGTTGGTGGACCATTATTATTATTATTATTATTATTATTATTATTATTATTATTATTATTATTATTATTATTATTTCCTCCACAGAGTGGCTGGGCGCACCCTTAAAGATAGGGTGAGCAGCTCAGTCACACTAGAGGGGCTCGGAGTAGAGCCGCTGCTTCTCCACGTCGAGAGGAGCCAGCTGAGGTGGCTCGGGCATCTGTTCCGGATGCCTCCTGGACGCCTCCCTCGGGAGGTGTTCCGAGCATGTCCCACCGGGAGGAGGCCACGGGGAAGACCCAGGACACACTTGAGGGACTATTTCTCTTGGCTGACCTGGGAACGCCTTGGGGTCCCCCCGGAGGAGCTGGAGGAAATGTCCAGGGTGAAGGAAGTCTGGGAGTCCCTGCTCAGACTGTTGCCCCCGTGACCCGGCCCCGGATAAGCAGAAGAAAATGGATGGATGGACAATAATCTTAGCAACATAACTTGGGAACCATTCATTATTGTACATTTTATGCATTACCATCAGCAAGGATTGCAAAATGGCAAATAGTTAGTAGCCATCAGAGAGTTCTACGGACACTGTCCTGGCAAAATCTAAAGTGTAACTTACTGGTGTCCTCTGACAGTGGGGGGAACTCGTAGATATGTTCACATGTGTTCTTGCTGTTGGGCATACAAAAGCCAAACTCAAAATCAAAACTCTTCAGCAGCTTCTCCCTGAAATAATGCCTCTCGATCATCCGGAAGTTTTCAATGGGCAGATCTCCAACGGTGAACTCAACTCTGTAATAAAAAATAGAAAAATCAAAATACAATAACTACAACACATGATCATTATTGGTGTTATTGATTAGTTGCTAGCAAGTATAATCCATGACTCACGTGGCACCAACTTGTCTCAGCCGTAGGAATGCTGGAGTGAACTGGTATCGGACAAACCTGCCTGCGTTTGGGTCGATGTCCCTCTTCTCTCCTGCTTTATCTGAATGTGATAAAAAAAAATACAAAATCCAAACTTAACATACATTGCCTACAAATATAGATGTATGTACACTGACAAACTCTTCGTCATGCTATATGTTGGACTATATTTCAGGTAATAAAGCTGCAGGATTTTGGTAGGATTGAACTGATGTCCAAGATACAAAACATTTACTAAAAGACTGAAATATGAATTGCCAAATATAAAAACCCTTATTCACATGTTTGTAGAGGTCTAAAGAGTTTTCCACAAAAAGATAGCAACTTTATTATCTAAATGAGTCTATGCACTTAAATAATAGCAATGGAATAAAATGAATTTTAAAAAATGCGTGAAGAGTCCCTCAGTCGTCCAGGTAGAATCCATGATAAAAGAAGAAATTCAATTTGTCAACTGGACAAAGTTTGTTTGGTTGAAAACGTTTCGCCGCTCATCCGAGAGGCTTCGTCAGCTCTAATTAGAATGCTGGTAAGACACTTGCTTATATCTTGCTAACTACTTTACGAAACTATCTCATTGGTTTCAGTCTTTTGTTTCTCTGGCGTCTAGATTAGCATACCTATTCATCCCTACAACGACTGTTTTTCACACCTCTGGCCCTGACCTGGCTAGCCCTATTGTTCCCCTGTTTGCTTGATCTAGGCTTAAGAATGGAATTATAGATGGGAGACATAATTTGTCTTGTCGTTGTAGGGATGAATAGGTATGGTAATCTAGACGCCAGAGAAACAAAAGACTGAAACCAATGAGATAGTTTCGTAAAGTAGTTAGCTAGTTAGCTCCTCCCTGCAGCAAGATATAAGCAAGTGTCTTACCAGCATTCTAATTAGAGCTGACGAAGCCTCTCGGATGAGCGGCGAAACGTTTTCAACCAAACAAACTTTGTCCAGTTGACAAATTGAATTTCTTCTTTTATCATAAAAAATGTAAATTTAAAAAATGTTGAAAAACCACAACATTTACTGCCCGGTCCTGAGTGTTCCTGTCTCACACCTCAATAAGTTAGTTTGTTTATTTGTTCTTAAATATTCAAGGCCCTCTACGTACATTTTCTGTTGGAGGGTATGCCACCTATTTGTTTCAGTGAAGATGTCATTGTTTTTCCTAGTATGTTTCAAAGTATGGCATTAAACATATCTAACTTGATGAAGAAAAGCAGGCCAAATTACAAGGAAGCAATAACAAAACCTCAATTAACAGGTTTAATGGCAAAATGTAGAACATTGCTGGCAAAGCAATAGCATCCTCATTGAGACAAGCAGGTATTGTATTTGCCATCAGAAAAGTTACGCAGTGTGCCTATAAAGAGGTGATCAAAACGTTTTGCCTGATATATTCTGGTATAAATATGACATATGACCTCCTGATGGAGGTTTGGTGATCTCAAACAGCACAGTGCCCGTCTCCATGTCTCTGATCTTGAATCTGGTGAAGTCGATATTGTAGACGTTTTCATCTGGACTGCACAGGTAATCTGAGAGACAAGATGGACACATTTCAGAGGTAACCATAAATAAGAAGACAAGACAATACCATCAAAACCCATGTGAATAATCTTTGCAATTAAAGGGATATGCCACCCCCAGGTCAAACTTGGGCATCTCCCCACAGTCCAGAGACTAAAATAAGTGGTGGAAAGCGTTTTCCTGGTCACCCAGCCATTGTCCAGGTCTGTCAGCACTGACCGCTGCAGTATCTGCAGCTACTCCGCGTTAGACTGGAGTCTAACGTCGCCAGAGAAAGATTTCGGCCAAAAGGAATTAATTTGCTCGATGCTTTTCCCAATTACTTTCTGTGTAGTGCGCATTCATATCGAGTGCAAATAAATGAGCAAATCGGAAAAAGACAGCCGAAGCACGCACCACGCTGCGTAACTGGGATTCCCCTGTCAGCGTGCTCTGTGCTTCGGCTTTCTTTTTCCGCACTGAAAAATAGTTCCCACCCAAAATGACCAAATCAAGCTCTCCGTGTTGATTTGCACATTTATTTGCACTCGATATGAATGCGCACTACACAGAAAGTAATTGGGAAAAGCATCGAGCAAATGAATTCCTTTTGGCGGAAATCTTTCTCTGGCGACGTTAGACTCCAGTCTAACGCTGAGTAGCTGCAGATACCGCGGCGGTCGGTGCTGACAGACCTGGACAATGGCTGGGTCACCAGGAAAACGCTTTCCACCACTTATTTTAGTCTCTGGACTGTGGGGAGATGCCCAAGTTTGGCCTGGGGGTGACATATCCCTTTAACAGGGATAAGAAGAACTGCCACCAAACTCAGCAAACAATGAACCCAATCAGTATCTTAGTATTTTAGTCAGCATTTTCTTTTAGGAAAACAATTATATGGATAATCTTCAAGACATAAAACAAATATAACAGCTTCATAAGTGCCCCTTCCCAGTCTTTTCTGCAGATCCAAACACAGCAGTGGTGGTGATGAAGAGGAGGGTTATTTCTGTTCTTTAATCCCTGCTGCCATCTCCAGCCTGTATCAGTGCTCATTACTGTCGCCGGCGCAGACACTCAGGGAGGGCTGACAAACACACATGCACTATCCACTACAGGAAAAAAATAATAAAATGTTACGGGTGTTAGGGGGTATTATACATACTATTTTTACCACAAATGTCTTGAATATTATACATTATATAATACATTTTCAAAACACTAAAAAGTAACATAGTGATCTAAATATATTATGTGTCAGCAGTTAATACCCCATATATGTAAAATGCTCCGTCATCTTGAACCACCAAAACAGAAAAGCCTCAAAGAACAAAATTACACTATTATAGAAACACCTGGGCACCCTCTATCTACCATCAGTGGTACACATCTGCATCTTGAGAACCACTGACTGACTGCAAATAATTATAATAGAAAATTTCTTCTGTAACATTTAGCTGTTGCAGAAATACTGTATACAGTGGTCCCTCGCTCTATCGCGGTTCACTCTTCGCGGCCTCGCTGTTTCGCGGATTTTTTTTTCCCATTTTTTTTTTCATTTTTTTTTTAAATAGTGTAACTTTTTTTAATAGTGTAACAATGTGGTCTGCGTCCTGATTGGCTAAGAGACTAGACCAGGACTAAACGTGGACTAAACCAGGTCTAGACCAGAAGTAGACCAGGTCTGAACCAGGATTAAATCACTCCGTGCGGCTTTTGTGTTCGTTTGTGCGTGTTCGGTTTGTGGCTCAGGTTGAGAGCACGCGGTCCGGGCGCCGCAGTTCTATCTCCCCGGTGTACACGCGGCCTCGCGCTGCATTTTCTCATATTTGTCTCTAGTTTAAACACTGAAACTTTCATAGATTTTCAACAAAATGTATTAATAGTGGCGTGGGGAGAGACACGGCTCCAGGAGCCCCGCCAGACGCACGAGCAGCACTGCCACGTCCCTGGACGAGACGCGCACCAACCCCTTGGAGAAGTGCGCGACACGTGCTGCTCTGTCACGGATTTGTCCACGATAAACCCCTCATCGTGGACAAATCCGTTACAGAGCAGCACGTCTCGTCCAAGGACGTGGCAGTGCTGCTCGCTCGTCTGGCGGGGCTCCCGGAGCCGTGTCTCTCCCCAGGCCACTATTAATACATTTTGTTGAAAATTTATGAAACTTTGAGTGTTTAAACTAGAGACAAATGTGAGAAAATTTACAGCCTTAAAACATGTAGAATAATTGTAAAATATAAAGTTGTCCTACTTCGCGGATTTCACTTATTGCAGGCTATTTCTGGAACCTAAACGAGGGGTTACTGTAATACTTTATTTACTACTGGAAAAGGTAAAACAAAAAGTTTAAAAATAAAAATTTACATAACCGTGATGAAATCAAAATTGTGATCTGGTTCCGATAAAAGTGCATTCAAGCCAATAGAATTATGCAAATTATTAACGATTTATGATAAGTGAGTATTTTGTCATTGCATATGTCAAGGTTTTGTAGGATTTTGGACTCCCCAGTGGCTCACTTTTCTTCCAAAAATTACCAAATAATACAAATGGATGCTGAAATTTCAATTCAGAATTGAAAAAGCCAGAAAGGCAACACTTAGTTTGCTTATCTATAAGTTTTCTGATGCCACTCCATACTCAAGCCTGAAAATAAATGCAGACCAATTTTACTGCGCCTTGTGTGCCTGCTATTGCCTGCATGAGCTCTTAAATCTCTGAGGAATAGTGGCGTTGCTCCTGGTATCCTGCTCATGTTTATGCATTTATGTCACAATCTCCCCACACAAAACATCCTAAAGTGGAACAAGGAGCCAGTCAGCATCACACTGTCTGGTCAGTTTATTTCAAAGAGCTGAATCCTGCTATGTTGGACAAGATTTAGGAAGACATCAACCTCCCTATGCAAAAAGTGTAAGGTGAAATGATACTTAATCAGCAAAGGTTTACCCTGGTTAACACTGGAGGCTGCTGATGTTAGTGCTAATTGTTAATGACACCCCAAGAGGATAACTGAGTGAGAGACAGATGAGAGAGGATATTAGACAGCAAGTTATAACAATTGGAATTGTGAATATGGACACATATTGTTGTGGGGTACACCCTGAACAGTACCCCACAGGTCACCTTATGTGAAATGAGCCAGCATATATGTATGTAAATAATTGTAACAACCCATTTCATGACATCATACTGTAGTTCCTATTTACTATATGCAACGCTGTAAACATAATCTGCATGATCTTAAGTGAAGTGAAAAGAGAAGTAGTAAGATGTATGCAACAAAAGACACTGTACTAAGAACAAATAGAGAAATGCAGTCTTCACTATAATGGTTGATTGTTGAAAATGCAGAAGTTACACTACACAATATTGCCAGTGGTGTCTGAAAACAGGATGTGCCTGCTTAGCCATCACATATAACATCTGCATTTAAGTTACTATAAGTTTATATAATGTATTCAGTTAACTTGACACAAAAAACACAGACAATGAACAACAGACACAGACCCGAGAACATGTAAATGTCATTGAAAAATAGCTAAAACTGGATGAGCTACAATGATCTGTGTGTTACAATAGCTTTATAATGAGTGAACAGTAATACAGTGAACCCTCGTTTATCGCGGGGGTTAGGTTCCAGAAATAGCCCGCAATAAGTGAAATCCGCGAAGTAGGACAATTTTATATTTTACAATTATTATACATGTTTTAAGGCTGAAAACGCTTCACCACACACATTATACACCTTTCTGAGACTGGTATTAACATTTCCTCACATTTTTCTCTTGTTTAAACACTCAAACTTTTGTAGATTTTCATCAAAATATATTAATAGTGAGGGAGGGGGGGCACGTGACACGCGGACACGTGCGCGCGGACACGTGTGTTTGTTTTGGTACCACATGCCATGTGCGAAAGTCGAGTGGAAAGCGACCTGGATATCATTTTGGGCAAGACTCAAGCCACTGCTAACAGTGCCGAACTGCTAACAGACACCTCTGAGCACCAGTCCTCACCACAAGACCAGGTAAGACTAACCTGCGCTCACAAGAGTTGGTTGCATTTCACCCCGGCTCCAAAATCAGACCGCCCCGGAGTTCGGGGCATGGCTATCAATGCGTCGCCAATACTCCACAGCTCTCTAGGACGGGGTTGGGTTCGTCCTAGGCGTGACGGGGAAGACCCAGTGTCTCCTCTCTGCGCGCGAGTGTCCTCCCCCCGCTGCGGCTCCCTCAAATGCGGCTCTCCCCGCTGCGGCTCCCCCGGCTGCGCGGCGTCCGGGCCAGGCCCGTCCGTGTTGATTCTTGGCTCTTCCATGGTCCGGCTCGCACTCAGTCTCTTCCATGGCTCGTGCAAGTAAACAAAGGCCACACCTCCTGTCACCCAGGCGCTCTCGTGAAGGACATCTGAGACTCTGTCCCTACCACCCTGCGTGACCATCCCTGGTCTAGACCTGGTTTAGTCCTGGTTTAGTCCTGATTTAGACCTGGGTTAGTCCTGGTTTAGACCTGGTTTAGTCCTGGTCTAGTCTCTTAGCCAGGACGCAGGACACAATGACGCAGGACACAATGTTACACTGTAAAAAAAGTTACACTATAAATTTATTTTTTTTTAAATGGAAAAACAAAATCCGCGAAACAGCGAGGCCGCGAACAGTGAACCGCGATAGAGCGAGGGTTCACTGTAACACAAAAGTATATTAATCTTATCATACAGAGATAGTTTCTCTGTTCTAGGCCAGATAATTACTATATTGACTTATCATTCTCTCTCTGTGGTGGCCTCTGCTCTCCTCTACGCTGTCTTCTGCTGGGCCCCGAGCAGCACAGAACGGGACAGAAAAAGACTCAACAAGCTGGTCAGGAGGGCCAGCTCTGTCCTGGGCTGTCCTCTGGACTCTGTAGAGGAGGTGGCTGAGAGGAGGGTACTGGCCAAATTCACGTCCATCATGGACGACACCTCTCACCCTCAGCACCGGACTGTAGAGGAGCTGAGCAGCTCCTTCAGCAGCCGACTGAGGCACCCCCAGTGCAAGAAGGAGCGCTACCGCAGATCCTTCATCCCCACCGTCATCAGACTGTACAACTCCACTGTATAGACCTACCGTGCAATATCGTTTTCCCAATGTGCAATATTGTTGTTTTTTCAATACTCCTATCGTGCAATATCGTTTTTCCAATTTTTCAATACTCTCCCTGTCACTGTTTTTATTATTATTACTACTATTATTATTATTCGATTTATTACTTATTTTATTATTATTATCACCTATCTTTATGCCATTCTTGCCTGCATGCACTTGTCTTCTTGTTCAAACTGTCCCTACCTGGAGCTACCGTGACAAGTAAATTTCTCCTGTGTGAGATCAATAAAGTCTTCTCTTATCTCTCTTATCATTCAATATATTTTGATGGAACAATACTTTTGAGGGTCAGTATTTATCCTGACTAGTTATTTAGTTATTTTTCTGTACTACAAAAATCTTTGAGCTTTGGAGGGTTGAATAAATGCCAACTTCTATATTTTCAAAACGATCATTTATTGTCTATATTTTCTTCAGCAATATATCACACTTCAAAATGTGTCATTGTGCTAGGCTTACTCTATGCAACCTGGTTATTTCACCTGCTGCTGGCCCATTTACAGAGACTCTACTTGGACAGGAACAGCAGCAAAAGTGGGTTATGGGAGCTCTGTGCTGTAGATTTTTTATTTTATTTTATAGTGGGTGTATGATTATGAGTGACCTTTTGTAGAATATTTCTCCAACACTTCTACTATTTCATGCTTAAATTAAAAATTATACTGTACAATGCAGACTTTTTAATTTTGAGCTTTCTGTTCTTAAAGGAAAAGTAATGTTTTTTACAATCTGAGCCTTATTTCGGTAATAAAACAAGTTGTTTTACTCACCCATAGCACTTTGGTGTCATATGGAGCATTTCTGGAGATGTTTTAGATTAGCGTTAGGCTAACGCCGTTAGCCAAGCGCGACTCATAGCCATAGCTCGGGGCATTCCCCGAGCATGTAATATGCCCCGTGCGGGCTCCAAATAACACAAACTTTAGCACTTTTCAAATCATAGAAGCTTGATGTCTTTAGTCTACGATTTCGTTTGAAGCAAAAGTGGTCTGTAATCCGAGATTTATCCATAGTTTACAGCTATGCGTTCCATGTTTGGGTCCCGGGAGTTGAGAGCACAGTCCGCACATGCGCACTGTCCTCCTCATCCACTCGAAACTATGGCTAAATCTCGGATTACAGGCCACTTTTGACCAAACGAAATCGTAGTCTAAAGACAGCGAGCTTCTATGATTTGAAAAGTGCTAAAGTTTGTGTTATTTAGAGCCCGCACGGGGCATATTACATGCTCGGGGAATGCCCCGAGCTATGGCTATAAGTCGCGCTATATGACACCAAAGTGCTATGGGTGAGTAAAACAACTTGTTTTATTACCGAAATAAGGCTCAAATGGTAAAAAACGTTACTTTTCCTTTAACATGTAAAACTATCTCTTCCTCTCAAGTCAATGACAAGCAATAGAAAAACCTTTGATAGAACCTACTGTATATGGTGCAGACTGAGCCACTATGCATGTGATATCTGCGCTAATTGCAAAATCGGCAATTGGCAAATTGGCAAAACAAAAATGTCTACTAAAAGAAAATCACATAAATAGAACAAAGTCTGACCTTTCCAGTATAGTTTTATCAGAACTGGGTGATATCACATGGTAATATATAAATAATACTATACATAAAATATCTGTATATTGTCTTAAAAAAATAATTGTTGTATCAAAATCGATATCAAAATCAGTATCAAGCATCCAGACTTTTCCTTAGTATCAAAATCAAGTTTAAAATTGTATTATTGTTACAATATTATTTTGTTCAATCACCACAAATGTCTTGAAAATGTATTTGCTCGCAATAATAATTGAATAATAATAATTAGAATGTACAATAATTAACCAGTGAAGCAGAAAATAAGTGACTGTCTCCATTCAACACACTTGGCCATGCATCATTATAGAGACTCTAGGGACAGATTTGTGCTCTTGTTGTAAAGTGTCATCACAGATTAAGTCCAACATTTGGGATCAGAGTCATCCCGAGAGTTCTGTGTAACTCTTAATTAAGCTCGACAGAAACACGGATTTGCAGACGTGCTGCACAAAATACAGTACTGTGCCAACTAGGGGTGGGTATTGGCAAAGAAGTCACGATTCAATTTGAATCACGATTCATATGCCACGATGCGATACCATCACGATGCATCACGATACTTGAATTATTGTGATGCATTGCAATATATTCGACATACTTCAGTGAAAATGTACCAAAAAAAAGAGGATAACTTAAATATCAGTGGCTGTGTATCTGGGTAGTGTCTTCAATTGATACACAACTCTGAGCAACTCAATTCATAATTGAATTTATTGAATAACAAAAACAAATAAACCAAACCAATAACAAAAAAAGTGCATAGGATTTATTCTAAAACAAAAAATTATGTTCAAACATTTGCCATTTTGGAGGTAGCTACCATCATAACAAACAATACCCTTTCACAAAGAAAAAAGTGCATAGGATTTATTAAAAAAACAAACTAATAATGTATTTATTTATTAATATTAAATATTAAATTATTGAATATTAAATTATTAATGAATAATAATCGATTTTTGGCATCAAGAATCGATGCAGTATATTGTGAAAGTTAGTATCGCGATGCATTGTCATGACGATTATTTTGCACACCCCTACTATTGTGGCAACTGATTCAAAGGATTTTAGTTGAGTGTAAAATGGGACAAAAAGTTGGACTGTTCACAGCACTTTAGCTGCACTTTATATGGTCAAAGACTGACATGATGTTCAGGACTACTACATATAGAGATGAGAATGTGAATATGAAGTGAACATGAAGAACCTGAATGGAAAAATATGAAGGTATATGTGGCAAGAATAGAAATAAAAAAATGACCTTTCATGAACAGTTTTAGAATGATCTTGTTCTTTCAACAAGAACTGTATGACTCAAAGTTAAATACTGTATTACTAATTTAAAGGAAAAGTAACGTTTTTTTTACAATCTGAGCCTTATTTCGGTAATAAAACAAGTTGTTTTACTCACCCATAGCACTTTGGTGTCATATGGAGCACTTCCAGAGATGTTTTAAGATTTGCGTTAGCCTAGTGCGACTTCTAGCCATAGCTCGGGGCATATAATATATTCCCCAAGCATGTAATATGCCCCGTGCGGGCTCCAAATAACACAAACTTTAGCACTTTTCAAATCATAGAAGCCCGATGTCTTAGCCTACGATTTCGTTTGAAGCAAAAGTGGCCTGTAATCCGAGATTTATCCATAGTTTACAGCTTTGCGTTTCATGTTTGGGTCCCGGGAGCTGAGAGCACACTCCGCGCATGCGAACTGGTGTCCTCATCTACTCGAAACTATGGCTAAATTTCGGATTACAGGCCACTTTTGACCACACAAAATCGTAGGCTAAGACATCGGGCTTCTATGATTTGAAAAGCGCTAAAGTTTGCGTTATTTGGAGACCGCAAACAAGTGCCCCGAGAACTCACATGATGGAGATCGCAAATCTAAAACATCTCCGGAAGTGCTCCATATGACACCAAAGTGATATGGGTGAGTAAAACAACTTGTTTTATTACTGAAATAAGGCTCAGATTGTAAAAAACTTTACTTTTCCTTTAAATGTCCATATACTGTAAAAATATGGACATGGCAAAAGACACAGGAGTCCACTGTGTATGTTTTTTTTTTATTTTTTTATTTGCCACAGCAAAAAACACTGAAAACCATGTTATTGAAACTACATAATTATAACAATATCAATATCTGGCCCCAGTGTTTATAACTGATCAATTACAGTCTATAGCATAATTATGTTTCGATGAATTTTTAAAAATGCATGTGTAGTATGTATCAGCAATGCAAAACAAAAATCATCACTTTCCAGTATAAATTCAATCTAAAAACACTAGAAGCAGCATGTAGTTTCAGAGGAGGAAATGTGTGGGAGCAGGCAGCAGGAGATGCTTGGTGTTGCCGTAGCGATGGTGTAGCATGTTGCCGTAGTGATAGCGTGGTTGTTGTTGTGACGATTTGCACATGTTTCTCTGCCTCCAGAGATGACGCTGCTGGACCAAATCAGGATTTAGAGTGGGAGACTAAATCATTCAGATATTCTCATCCCAGGGCAACGGGACAGTGACGATACAAAGACTTTACTAAACACAGTCAACACCCACAAGCAGAGGCGGATGGAATCAAACCACCAGGCTGAACAAAGAGAAGCATCTAACAAAGCAAACCAATCCAAACCTATTTACCATTAGAAACTTGACCACACAACACAATGTCAATTTCTAGCCAAATGAGCCATCTCTGTCAGCATTCAAAGCAAGATAAAAATATAAATGAATATTGTTGTGTGAGAATTATAATGATGTACAGTAATCCCTCGTTTATCGCGGGGGTTAGGTTCCAGAAATAACCGGCAATAAGCGAAATCCGCGAAGTAGGACAACTTTATATTTTACAATTATTCTACATGTTTTAAGGCTGTAAATGCCTCACCACACACATTATACACTTTTCTCAGACTGGAATGAACCTTTTCTCACATTTCTCTCTCGTTTAAACACTCAAACATTTGTAGATTTTCAACAAAATGTATTAATAGTGAATCGTGGGGAAGGGGGACGCACGAGGAGCGCGGAGACATGAGTCACTGGATCTGCAGGAAGCACCGTGCTCATCCAACGGTACTGCCACGTCTCTGGACGCTACGCGCACCAACCCTTTGGAGAAGTGCACGACACATGCACCCGCTCATCGTGGTCAAATCCGTGACAGAGCAGCACGACCGGCGCGAGGCCACACGTCCTACCCGGGGCTGCGTGCATGAGATCAAACCGCGGCGCCTGGACCATGCCTCCCCCTTGGGACCGCGTCCTCGCAGCCCGAGCCACAAACCAAACAGGCAAAATGACACCACGCAAGAGCCGCACAAAACCAGCAAAGAGCCGCACGCGGTGGTTTAATCCTGGTTTAGACCTGGTCTAGTCCCAGTTTAGTCCAGGTCTAGACCTGGTCCAGTCCTGGTTTAGTCCAGGTCCAGTCCAGGTTTAGACCTGGTTTAGTCCACGTTTAGTCCCGGTCTAGTCCCGGTCTGGTCCTGGTCTAGTTCCAGTCTGGTCCCGGTCCCCCCACGTCCCCCATCTATAACATCAGTCGGCAAAGGTCTACAGTCTCTTAGCCAATCAGGACTCAGAACACAATGTTACACTATAAAAAAAAGTTACACTATAAAAAATAATAACAATAATAAAAAAAAATCTTCAAAACAGCGAGGCCGCGAAAAGTGAACCGCGATAGAGCGAGGGACCACTGTACATAAATTGAGGAGTTTCTTTGTGCTTAAATCTGTGGTTAATCATAACACAGTTTAATTTATCTTGATATGGGATATTCACAGGAAGTAGAACTGCATTTTTGTTGTTGTTTTTCCATTCTGCATTCCTAACATTGCTTTACTCATGAGAAAATGTGATGCAAAAGCCTTGTTTAGTTCTCCTTTTGTCCCACTACTAACAGTAAGACTCTCATTGCATTGTGCTAATGCAACATTGTTGTATAAGTGCTGCTCTCTGCTTTAAATAGTTGAGTGCCCTGCTGTCCTGCTGTCACCTGTTGGCTAATGGCTGGCAGCAGGTTTGTTTTCAAAAGCTTCTTAGAAATGCAACATATACAACAGTACTGTGTATGGCTTAATTTGTTAAGCAGACAGAGCCTTTTGTAATAGCATGTACAGTTTATAATAAGGGCAAATACTTGTAATAATGATTATGCAATAGATATATGTAGCCAGATGAAGCAGTTACTTTTATTTACTGAATGACTGAATTCCCAAATGATGGTCAAAAGTCAAAAGATGGTCATTGTAATTGTTTGGCGCTTCCACTTATATTGTTCTAAACTTGTGTTTTTTAGAGAAACATTTAATTCGATGTGCATGCCCTTAAAGGAAAAGTAACGTTTTTTACAATTTGAGCCTTATTTCGGTAATAAAACAAGTTGTTTTACTCATCCATATCACTTTGGTGTCATATGAATCTCGGATTACAGGCCACTTTTGATTCAAACGAAATCGTAGACTAAAGACATCGAGCTTCTATGATTTGAAAAGTGCTAAAGTTTGTGTTATTTGGAGCCCGCACGGGGCATATTACATGCTCGGGGAATGCCCCAAGCTATGGCTATAAGTCGCGCTAGGCTAACGGCGTTAGCCTAACGCTAATCTAAAACATCTCCGGAAATGCTCCATATGACACCAAAGTGCTATGGGTGAGTAAAACAACTTGTTTTATTACCGAAATAAGGCTCAAATTGTAAAAAACGTTACTTTTCCTTTAAGTTTGAAATAAGTTAAAATTAAAAATGTTCAATGCTTCTGTAAAAATGCACTTTAGTAAGACCAGGGATATCACTGGTTCATTAAATCCTACCAGTTGAGAACCACTGGAAGAGGTTCAAATGTCGCACAACCATCTATTGTTCAGTGTGACCTCAGGTAGTAACAGGCCTCAACTCCTTGAACTTGAAATTTATGTTGTTGTCAATTTTAACATTCTCAGTATTTTGCATGAACCAAAATCACATGTCAAGTAGGCCACTTTTCATTGGAGGACCGGCTAAATGCACTAATGACCCTCTGCCATACTGTATCAAAGCGATACACATTTCTTCCATCTTCAACACTTTGCTGTAACATTTTTGAAGACCTGACACCAAACTGAGCTCTTTCCTTTTCACTAAAACAGGGGTTCAATTGTACTGATTTTGGCTTACTGGCTGAAAAAAAAAAGAATATAAATCTCCCACTGATTTAAAGGAAAATTAACGTTTTTTTACAAGGACAAAAATGAATAATACACTCATTTATAATTAAGTAGTAAGAAATGTAAGCCCTAAGCATCATTATTTTTAAAAAAAAGTTAAGCAAAACTCCTGACCACTCTAAAAAAAAACAAAAAAAAAAAACATACCAGAACTAACTGGACTAAGTCAGATTTAAGTCAAGGATACATCTCTACCAACCAGAACTAGATGTAAGTTTAATTGTAACTAAATCATTTAAAGGAAAATTAACGTTTTCTTTAACAATCTGAGCCTTCTTTCGGCAATAAAACAAGTAGTTTTACTCACCCATAGCAGTTTGGTGTCAATTGGAGCAGTATCGCAGAACTTATGTTGAGCCGTTCTGTTCTACTAATGATCCCGTATCCGTTAGCGTGAGTGCTCGGGGCATTACTTTGCGGTGTCCAAATAACACAAACTTTAGCACTTTTCAAATCACAGAAGATCGCTGTGTCAGGGTAGACTTTTAGTAGATTCCAAAACGGCCTGAAACCCGATATGCAGCTATAGTTTCATTTGATGACGTCATCAGAGAGGACAGTGCGCATGCGTGAACTCAGCTGTTTTGTAAACACCGCTAGTCCGAAAGAAGCTAACACCGCTCTGAACTTTACTTTTCTGTTGCGATATCGGGTTTCAGGCCGTTTTGGAATCCACTAAAAGTCTACCCTGACACAGCGATCTTCTGTGATTTGAAAAGTGCTAAAGTTTGTGTTATTTGGACACCGCAAAAGTAATGCCCCGAGCACTCACGCTAACGGATATGGGATCATTAGTAGAACAGAACGGCTCAACATAAGTTCTGCGATACTGCTCCAATTGACACCAAAGTGCTATGGGTGAGTAAAACTACTTGTTTTTATTGCCGAAAGAAGGCTCAGATTGTAAAAAAAACGTTACTTTTCCTTTAAGTGGCTTCACACCATCCCATCTCCTCATCTGTGTTTGACTTTATAACAACACAGTCGTAACACTACAATCACAGCATTGAGTGGAATACTATTGGAAGACCTTAGAAAATAAATGCATGAAGACTCTTAGTTTAGGTCCTATACGTGGCTCATTTGGTCCCTTTTTCTGTTTCAGTCCTAAACATCTGTAATTGAACAGATGATTCAATTCATTGATTGATAAGTTTATTGTCTGTGGATTGTGAAACATTCCAGAGAAAGTAATCACATCTCAATAGAGATGGCAGACCAACCACCAAAAAGTTACATAGGCCTTTAATGAGAAGTCAAAGTAATAGATTGGTCATTAGTCATTATCGGTTAGTCTATTGGTTAATTAAATATATTATGGCAATTTGACATTGCCGAATAGCACATACAGTATTTCAATACAACACTACAGCACATTTTGTTCCCCCATAGATCAGCCACTGTCTCCAGCCCTGTTTAATCCACATTACGCATATATTTACTCCAGGGCCTAATTACGTAAAACGAGGGGACACAGAAATGACGTTAAGTATGAGTCATCTGTGGAGACTGGGGTGCCTCTGTCTCCCCAACAATGCCGTTTACAGGTGCACTTACTGTCGGTGATTTTCTGTAAGCCCAAGACGTCCTCCGGTGTGATCCCGGTGCTCGTGAGCAGCTCCTCCTCTGTGGTCAGCGGGACCCCCACCACGTCTACCGAGCCTTTCTTGACTTTCATCCCGACTGCTGCTTTCTCCTTGGGACTGCCGCTCTTGGTGCCAGTCTTGCCACCTGCCTCCGCGTCCGTGCCCGTGGATGGATGCGTCCCGCCACCGGGTGCTTTCTTCGCGCTCGCTGCGTCCTGGCTGTTGCCTCTGCTGGTACAAGAATAGCTCATTCTCCGCTCCTCCTCCTCCCGTCCCCCCCTTCTTCCAACCCAAGGACCTAAACAGCCGCGTCCTTTGCACGGACTATTATCCGCTGCTTGATTCAAATCTCCTTTCTTACAAGAGCGCGGTGTGTCTGTGACGGTCCTTCCTCTGGCGCGGACGAGGCGCGCACGAACCTTTTCTCCAATGTGCGCAAAGACAACACAATATACTGCGCCTCCTCGGCTCGTACGTCCGCTGAATCAGACCAAAGTCCGAAATAATCGAGGCTACAAATTAAACAGAGGCACCAGATGGTCGTTGCTGTCAAGGAGGAGGAAGAGGAGGGCGCGTGGGGGGCGTCTCCTGCTCGAGACGCGGCAGCTGATCGCCTCGCGCTCAACCGGCGCCACGCAACCGCCACTCAACAGACGCACCACCAGACAATGTGTGTCCATAATTTAAACAAAGGGGAATACATAACAACCCAGTGTAATCCCCCCTAACCCATACTCCGCATTTATTTCCCTAATCATTTCAAATCACCAACTTTCTACAAAATAACATAAAACCTTGTAATTACCGCATCGTCATCAAAATGAAATTCATTTAATAAAGGGCGGAATTTGCTCTGATCAGACAATGATGGATTTGGGGTTGTTCAATATGGAGATAATTTTGTCTCATAAAGA